>JAXDDW010000079.1:1095000-1695000 GCA_034670385.1 Hoplostethus mediterraneus
AGAGACGTTTTGCTTGACTTGCACTTAAATTCTCCTTCTATTTTGTTTTATGCTGCCATATGCTGTCATCCCCTTTCAAATTGCATCATATATATTCCTCTATGAAGCGAAAGATGCATTGCAAAGATGCATGGCATGAACAACAATGTAATGTGTTGTTGCTTTCTGTCGTAGGCATGACTCCACTGCAGAAGGAGTAATGAACAAACATGGAGGGAAAACCAGTGAGGATAAAAAAGAGCAAAATAAAAAGGATGACTCACAGGAGAAACCCAAGTCTAAGAAGAAGGGCAAAGGGAAGAAGGGGAAGAAAGGGAAAGGAAAGGGGAAGAAGTCCAACAGAGAGGCAAGCGACATGGACAAAGCAGCCCTGAAGGACTTTTTGGAGAGTTTAAAGGGGACGAGGAGGCTCATGGTGAGAGCTAAACAAATTTTGCTCCTGCTTTTCTATTCTATTTTTTTTCTATTCTTGTATCCTGTGTCTGTCTCATTACTTCTCCACCACTTTCAATCCTGCTGTACAGTGGAAGCAGGTGTAAATATCTATTAGCTCTGCAGGATGTTCAGCAACCATGCATGAAACACCACACCCGTGACTTTTACTACAATAGATATATCTGTATTTGGTGGTCAGCACCTTCCTGTCATGTGGTATATTGCTAATTGCAGTCCCGATTCTGGGGTTTGATTTCCTGTCTCGTTGCCCCGGTGACAGGTGATATCAACACCCAGTAGCGATGCGACGCTGTACGCCCAACAGAAAGAGGAGAACGAGAAGCAGCACTGTGACCTCGCTGTCAGGAAGATCACCGTGGCAACCATTCTGGGTGAAGGCGATGACGCCACCCTCACCCTGCAGCACTACCAGCATGGTAGGGAGAGGAAGAGTGTGTGTGTATATGTGTGTTTGCGTGTATCTGTGTCTGTCTATGCTGCTGTAAGTACCTTGCGAAAGTATTCAACCTTTTTTTGCAATTTGACTTTTTGCACATTTTATTGTGCTATTAATGTTATATTTTCTGTTAAACTTCAAGACCTGGACTGTCATGTCATCCATTAATGAATCATATATCTCATGCTGTGTTTAAGTGTTCTGATGGAGAGTCGACCCTACACCCTAAGATCTCATTAAGTCCCATTAAGATCTAGTGAAGAGTCTTTGGTCTCGGCTTTGTTAGCAAGGAAGACCCTTAAAAAAGGGTTGAACACTGTGTGTACACTCATTTTGTGTGTGTGTGTGTGTGTGTGTGTGTGTGTGTGTTAACCAGCCTCAGAGCCACCGCTCAGTGACCTCCCAAAGCAATTTTCAGACACAGACCTGATCTCCCTGCTGAGAGCAGAGCTCGGCCTGTCGTCCTCTGACCTCTTCTCAATGACCGTCACAGACTATGACATCAAACCCAATGTAAGGAAGTCTCCCCGGATCGTCTATTTTATCTTACTTTTTCTATTCTCTACGCAGGGTAGTTTTGCTGTTTTGCTCTTTTTCAGCATCACCCCGCTACAAACTTACACACCTGGAAGCTGCCCAGTATAACAGAAGCTAAGGGAGATGAGAGCAAATACTCACCTCTCCGGCTGAGAGTTTCCAACCCAGTCCAACACGTTTCTCTCTCACCTCAGCTACCACCACCCCTCGAAGTCTCTTGATAATACAAAAGACTTTATAATATCAGTAATATGTACTCCAGGCAAAATTAATAAAGACAAAGATGGTATTAACACAAAAAGAATGAATGAATGCATCCCTACCATAAACAATATATCTCAGATTTCTTTTCTCAGATGTGAGGTAAAACAAAATGTTATCTCCCATCATCCATCATTTTAAATCACCCACTGGTTACAGACCAACTGTGTCTTAGTTCTGTACTTGTTATCTGCCCACCAGAGGGTGTTTGAGGCTCCTCCGTCAACCCATGCTCTGTTGGACTACATTGACAACTTTCCTTCGAGGCGGCCAGAAAAGGAGAAAGAAAGGAGGACTCCTCTGGCCTGCTCCAAAGACCAGCAGCAGCCTGGAACTGAGAATTCACTGCTTAGGTAGAGTATTATCACCTGATCTGTTTCTACCAATATAATGATGGAGGAAAATAGTTTCTTGGGCCTCTTCCAAAACTGTCTATAAACTCTCTCCTCACATGGAATGTCTGTTATACATAGCATCACATATACATGACAATGAAGGTAGACCACTTGAAGGTAGAATGAAGGTGATTTATTATAAAATGCTCATTACAGTATCATCACTTCGAAATAGAAACATTTTGACTGTTAACTTCATCTTCCATGAAAAATAGTGATAAACCTTTTTCAATTTGATTGCTCAGCTGATCACCCATTGCTGATTGAAATGATGCATTTTAGCCAAACCTTTTATTAACAACAGCACATCATATAAAAATGCACAGCAAGCATAACTATTATATTCACTTGTTTAACAGATTGTTCTTATGGATGCAGTACTGGCTCATCCATGTGTGAATAAGTCAGGTTTTATCCCAACATAGTAATTCTATTGCTGTCAGTATCATAAAAAAGGTTTCCATTGAGGCAGTACATGTCTTCTGCCCAGTACATTGAATTGCCTCTAATCATATATACTGATCTACACTACAACAATGACTGTTACACGTATCACAGCCTTTTATGTGTGTCTAGGTTCATGTCTAAGAGGAGACTGCTGCTCATCTCCACTCCCTCTGAGGATGACTACTCTTTCCAACAGCAGCTCTCTGCTCTCAGAGGACAAGAGTGTCATATGGGTCAGTAATATACCACACTTATATCTACTGACTACTACACTGCCCTTTGGGTGTAATTTAACCTTTTTGGTGTAATATAGCTTGGTGTAATATAACCTGGTTTCTCCTCTAAACCACCCAGGTTAGTATGCCTATGCCTTAATGAACCCCGTACAAGTCAGAATTAGATGTGTGTGGTAGAATTGACAGTTGGCAGGCATTTGATTTTAAGCCTTGATTGGTGAAATAAGTATGAATTGGTCTTTCCTCAGGCATACGCCACTTTGCCATGTTGAAGCTGATTGGAGCAGGAGCTGTAGCCTCAGGAACCGTTGAGCTGTTTCCTCTCAATGGTGAGTATATATGGCGTCAGAGTTGCAGAGTTGGCAGAGTTGGCGTCTGCGTGGTCCCGCCTCCTAGGACGATGCTGACTGAGCGGGCGTTGCGTTCTCCTATCTGGGCAGAGTTGGCGTCTGCATGGTCCCCTAGTCCTATGATGACGTCGACTGAGTTGCCGTTGCTGTGATGCCCCATCAGATGTGGATGTCCCACCAAAATGAACTTTCATATATTGTGTATACTCTGTTTGCCCAAACACGGCATCTATTGCACGCCCAACCGTCCTGGTAGGGGGATCCCTCTCTGAGTAGCCCCTCCCAAGGTTTCTCCCACTTTTCCAATAAGGTTTTTGTGGGAGTTTTTCCTTGTCCTCTGTGAGGGTCTAAGGCTGGGGGATGTCGTGTACTAATCATTTATTATTTTCACATGTTGGGCATTGTGAAGCCCTTAGGGACTGTAACGGTGATTAAGGGCTATACAAATAAATGTGATTTGATTTGATTTGATATATACGTGGGCCGTACAGCTAACTCATCAGCTGCCAGTATTTCTTCATGCCTGTTAACAAAAAGTTTTAATTTTCATCATTTTACAACTTGTCGACATGGCTAACATCATGACAGGTTAGCGAACAGTCAAAGTAGAAAATATGTCCATAATATGTCCACTAAGTAGAATGTGATTTTTCATGTTTTTTTTCTTCATTTCTTTATTGTTTTTTAAATTATTATTATTATTATTATTATTATTATTATTATTATTGGTAATGATAATAATAATAAGTTTAATGTTTAATGTTTAAGTTTAACATTTAAAGGGTAATTCCAGGATTTTTCAACCTAGCCTCTATATCCACAAAATCTCCTATCATACCGCAAAGTAGATCCCAAAAGTTTCAGAGTTGCTCCGGTAGATCGGCTCAGTCGGCAGTCGCGAAACGGGGGATCAATGGCTGCAACGTAATCTGAACGGGCATAGAGGCGCGGTCAAAGTACGTCCACTAAAAGTGCTTGATTTTGCCACTGACAGGCTCAGATTGTTATTCGTGTATCTGACAACATTACTGAAAGGATCTACCGGAGCACCTCCGAAACTTTTGGGATCTACTTTGCGGTATGATAGGCGATTTTGTGGATATAGAGGCCAGGTTGAAAAATCCCACAATTGCCCTTTAAGTTTAACATTTAAGTTTAACATTTAAGTTTAACATTTAAATTCCCCTTCCCTCCACTGTTCTTCCAGGGCGTAGCCAGAGTCAGATTGAGCCCTTGTCCCGTGACACAGTCAACAACCTGAGGGAACAACTGAAGATCAGCAAGGACTACTTCAGCATGCTGGTTGTAGGCAAGGACGGTGATGTCAAGGCCTGGTTCCCATCACCCATGTGGTCCTTAGATAACATCTACGACCTGGTGGACTCCATGGAACTACGCCTCCAGGAGGAGAAGCTACAGAGGAGCCTGGGGATGCACTGCCCTGAGGACAGGGGAGGAGGAGGAGGAGGAGGAGGAGGGGGAGGAGGGCGTTATCATGGGTATGATGAAGACGGGGCAGAGGAGAGGTACTTGTATCACCGACGAGAGGACTGATGACGAGGAGGAGGAGCTAAATTCTTGATGGAAGATGGAGATGTAATGCAAACAGACAGTTTAATAGAATGGATTACAGAGACCCATTAGATGGCATTGTGGTAGAAACAACAAGAACTCATCTTCAGGACTCACAGCCTTTAATTTATGAAATCCAAACAGGTGGTGAGGATGCAGATATTGGCTATAAGACTGATTGACATGATGAATATTTGTAACTTTAAATAGTGGAGCCAAAAATGATGCGATGACTTAACTTCAGAAAGTCCTGATGAAATGTGTTCTGTAAATCTTTTCAGACGCGCGCCGCTCTGTTAATGATTCTCATTGCAGCAACAATGGAACAGGAAGAAAGTCTCTCCAAGCTGAGTAGGTTGTGTTTTTTGGCAATACTTCTGTCCAACCTTATCCAAACAACCTCGCTGTGTGAAATATACAAACGGAAAGTCTCTCTGTTGAAATATTGCAATGTTGAAACTGAAATTGTTTGTACTTCCATGTTTTGTCTCTCTTTCTAACAATAAAAGTTATTTTCTTTATCTATGAAGTTAACATCTGCTTTTAAAGAGCTGCAGTCTGCAGACACATTAGGTGCAGTAAAACAAAGAGCTATTGATGCCAGACTGTGTGTGTTCCTCAGGGCATGCTTTTATTGCTACGTGTCTGCATGCCTTTGAGCTGTTTAAAACAAATACATACCCCAAATGTAACAGTTGACCCATAACCTCCCTGGCTCCAACCTCAAGTCAATCAAACTGTCAGGAAAACAACAACTATTTAATTTATCATCATATGCCACGAAGCAAACACAAGGTCACCCAAGTTTCTTTTACAGGCACAATAGCACTTTTTTCAGGGTCCATAACAGAAACAATGTGATGATTATCAATCGTATTAATGGATGTGAAACTGGACTTAGTTGACTTACTCTCACACTTAACCAAAAAAAGATATCACAGATATACAAATGCTGCTGTTAGTCGCTGCAAGAGCAGTGCCATCATGCAGCAAGAAGCTGCAGTCCTTTTCTATAGGGTGTTGAATGCAGAGAAACAGGCGTGTTTAATATTTGCAAAAAAGAAAAAAAAACTATTAAATCTAATTTGATCATGCAGTTATCAATACACAAAGGTGGATGTAATTTGAACGATCTTCTGTGCATGTCATTTGAAGTAAAGATCGCTTTCACTCTGGTCTACAATACAGAACTGAAGCTGAAACTAAACTATAAACCTAGAAAACGATCTTCTGTGCATGTCATTTGAAGTAAAGATCGCTTTCACTCTGGTCTACAATACAGAACTGAAGCTGAAACTAAACTATAAACCTAGAAAATAATCGTCTTCATGTTACAACATTTATCACCTGCCAGTAAGTGATAATACTTTTAGAGGTCCTGTTTTCTAGTTAGTGAGAGACTGAGAGGGGCAGTTAGCCATAGGCGTCATTTACACTGGGGCCATGTCCCCACCACGTTTTGAAATGGCCGATTTTGTCCCCATCACTTTTTAAAAGCATCATTTGTTAACAATGTTCTGAACAAATAGCTTGCACCAAGAAATGTTAACAAACGGAGTAGAGATTGACAGGGGGTGGCATTTGAGTTTAAATGTGTGAAATGTATCAATTAATTGTGTGGAATTTTAAAAGAATGAATAAAAAAAATCTAAATCAATGATTTGAGTTTATTTTAAAATGAAAAAATACAAAATTTGTATTTATTTATTTAATTAAACTGGAGCAGGGATTAGATTATTAATCCCTGCTCCAGTTTAATTCCAGTCTCACATATTGATATTTAAACCTTATGCTTAGAATGAGTCGTGATTGGTTGAACTGACTCGTGAACTCTTGTGAACTCTGTTTCTCTAACTTAAAAAGTATGCAGCATCGAAACAAGGCAGTTTAACTTAACATCTAAAAAGGTAAGGTTGATTTATTATCTTTAGCTAACGTTGTTAACGTTATTCCTTCAGTTGTTTCTATTTTGTCATTGTGGCAACTTGCCACCGTACCGGGGTTCGTGACAGACAGAGACATACACGGGAGGAGAGTTAACACGGCCGTTTTATTCTCAACACAATAATAAACCCGGCCCGGCGTGGACGACAGTCAAGAGCGCGGTCCTCCTCGGCGCGCGCACCTCCTCCCTCCCAGCAGGTCAGCCGCGGAGCACCAAGGCTGCCCCAGTCCACCAGGCTTCCAGGGGCATCCCGCCCCAACCCCGACTGGTCAGCCCTTGCAGGCTGCTCCCTACTGCAACCTCCGGAGCTCGGCCGGTCGCCGCCGGTTTTGGACGCCCGGTCTCCCACACACAGTCCGTCTCCGTCTCCTGCCGAACTCCACTCGCTGCCAGCCTCTCACACTGGCTTGCTCTCACCCAGTCCCACACTCACACACAGGTTAAAAAGGGCCCGGATGCAATCAGGCTTAATTGGCCGCAGCCGGTCCAGGATCCAGGGGAGAGTTGAGTCGGTGGAATGACTCCCCCCTGGATCCAAGCTAAGCCTCACCCCACCCTCCTCCCATCTGCCACAGTCGTATTTTAGGATATTGTTATCGCTCGGCTGACTGACATGCACTGGTGCTGTCTACAGCAGATATTGTGATATTGTGATATTGGCACTGTTTGATTGACATGGTGCTGCAGCTGTGGAGGTGATGCATATGGATGCATATGGATGTTACTTGTGCGGTCGCCGTTCTTTGATGTATTTTCGTATTGTCGACTCATGTCCCCACCACTTTTCAACACAAAGTGACACCCTTGCAATTAGCAGTATTGTCTGGTATGTGAAGGTATATATTGAAAGCATGACTCGCCCCTGGCTCACTCTGTCTCATTCCCTTTAAAAGTAGGTTGTGATGGGGCGTCCTGGTGGCTCACTTGGCTGAAGCTCATACCATGTAACTTTGAATCTGGCCTGAGACACGCGCCGCCCCCCCTCCCCCCCATCTTTCCTGTCTCTTCACTGTGAACTATCAATAAAGGCAAAAATGCCAAAAATCTTAAGAAAGAAAGAGGTATTGTCAGATGGTCATATTGTCACACACTGGTGGCACGGTGGCGTGCTGCCTCACAGCAAGAAGGTCGTGGGTTCAATTCCCACCTGGGGTGCTGGTGAGTCTGGGGTGCCCAGGTGGGTTATCTCCTGGGCCTTTCTGTGTGGATTTTGCATGTTCTCCCCGTGTTCACTTGGGTCTCCTCCTGGAAAGAACCCCGTCTAAAAACATGCAATATCCAGTCGACTGTCCCTGACGAGGACAGCGGCAAAACACCTGGAGTTGGTCCCCGGGCGCGGACTATCGTCGGCGACCTCTGCTCCCTGGCCGGTTGGGAGGAAGATCGGCGGGGATGGGATAGATGCAGATATGCATTCAACTTGGACACTCTGAAGATGCGTGTGTGTGTTGTGCGGCCACTTCCCCCTGCATGTGTCCAGTGTTGCAATTAAAAGTCGTTCTGACTTCTCGTTCTTCTTATGATGGGAAAGTGAAGTGAGGGAGAGGAGGAATTAGGTTAAAAATAAATAAAATCTATTATTATGGTTGCATCTGGCTGATGTCAACCAAATCTCTCATCCAAATCTCTCCTGTTCCTCTGAATCTCTGGTGTTTGATGCGCTGTGTGAGAGCTGGGCTGCGAGGTAAGCGTGATGCTCAGAGTTGGAAAACATGAAACTGTGTTGAATGCGGTTGCTGAGGAATAACTTTCGTCGTTACCTGCCACTGAGTGAGTGAGTGAGTGAGTCAGGAGAGGAAAGTTGCAGGGAATTTCATAGCAAAGGCATATGCAAATCCATGAGATTGAAATAGAGAGATAATAGAGGCTGTGAGACAGACACACACACACACACACACACACACACACACTACTAAGAGGGGAAGTACTCAGTTGTGCACAGACATATATGTTACCAGTGGTACTGCAGCACACACACACACACACACTCCTTTTCGTGTTTGCTTTGTCAGACACTCTCTCTCATTTCTCTTTCACTATCTCTCTCAGTATCTCATCGACAGCCGCAGTACCACTCTCTCAGGGACTCATCCCTCGTTCAGACAAACAGACGCACCTGGGATTGCTATCCTCAATAATGGTGAGTACGCCATTGTTGTTTGCTGAAACTATCACACCTGATGACTTTGTGAAAAAGAAATATGTAGCGGTGTTTCTTTAAGTGCACATGATTGTCCGTTGGCAAGCTGTAAAAAATGAAATCTTCACTATGCTTATGCTGGCTGTCAGTGTATGAAACCATTGCCAGGTGTATATAGGCTATCAGTGTATTAAAATATCTCCAGTGTGGCAAAATCAAGCTTTATTTGATTTTCCTTAAGTATAGATCAAGACATAGACGACATAGACATTGCAAATCTAAAATAGGGCTTACAGCCTTTTTAGACCTTTTCAGTAATTGAACCTTTTCAGTAATTGAACCTTTTCAGTAATGTACGAAAGGCTGTTACAGTTCGCTTCAGCAGTACGGTAACGAACCATGGCGCTGCGGCCGAGCACCTGTTGGCTTGAATCAGTGTTATTACTGCTGTGAGAATTAGGTGGGATACTGTGGAAGTGTCACACACACACACACACACACATTAAAAGTAATTCAGTTCATGCAATTGATAGGTGATTTTGCCATTTTACAAATACGCATTTGTTATGCAGCATTTCTCAACATGTTAGGGGAAGTTACTAGTGTAACTTGAGTGACTACAGAGGGAAGGATATTCTATCATTCTAGCAACTGACCGCACTTGCACTACAGAGTCACTGACAGGCTTTCAGATATCTCCGTATCTTGTTTGAGGCCCATTACATCAATAAGTTTGTCTTTGATATTCAGGACATACTTGGACACATTCTTCAAACCTATCACTGAAGTATTAGAGAAGTGGCAGTACAGGGGTATTGGGTGTTGTGTCAGCCAGATTGAGCAAGACAACTGTGGCCTCCATTTTTTCACCACACTGGAAATAAAAATCATGGTTCCTCTTTAGTTTAACACAAACATTTTTTCTTTCATTTCTCAGCAGGCAGTCTGACACTAGATGCACTTGTTTTGCTTTGATTACATTTGCAAAGTCGTAGAGATTTCCATTGGCTCGAAGGCCATAATAATACATGTATTTGTAACAGTGATACAGAATCAGCTCCCATCCATTCAGCCACAGCAGAATTCTGCATTATGCCACATTAAAAGGTGGTCAACTAAGACCTGTGTGTGATTCATAGCTGCCTGTTGGCACCTTAATACACATTCTGTTACAACAGTAGGTCTATCAAGTAATGGAAGGCCACTGGGTCAAGTCCAGACTATTAAAGATACTGTAGGTGTGAGTAAATCTCCCAAAAGGACGCTGGCGTGCTCCTGAACAAAACACTCAACCCCCAAACTGCAAAATAAAAGTAACTCTGTCAACCAAAATAAAACAAAAAAGAATGAGTTGTATGCATGGATGTAGTGAAGAGTAACCCCACCTCAACTCAATGGATGTAGTGAAGAGTAACCCCACCTCAACTCAATGGATGTAGTGAAGAGTAAACCCACCTCAACTCAATGGATGTAGTGAAGAGTAAACCCACCTCAACCTTTTAATTTGCAGAATAGAGTTTGGAGTTTTGTTTGGAGATTAAAGTTTACCCATGCTTTTATTTACTGTCACATTATTGGTTGTGTAATATCAACACTTGACTGACAGTTCTATCAGGTTTTATCCATCCATCAACTGTAGAATCAGTCATTTCAATTGTTTGGAGTAGTTCTTTGTTTACTTCAGTTGCAGTTGAAAAGCAGAAGCATGATGAGGGAAATTTTCTCTGTTTCCTTTCCTCTGACTTCATATTCAGTGATAACAAATTATGCCACAGCTATCAGATGCTATAAACTCCATTACGCCTTGAGATTACACCAAACCCGCTTTCCTGTAACCTTATTTGACTGTCTGAAATTACACTGAATCATCCAACACGCTCAGATATCCAGGTGGCATTATGAGATAGTACTAGCTACATTGAGGTAGTTGCTTTTTGATGCTTTACTGGCAACTGAATGGTGTTGAAATGATATCTGGCTAGACATCCTGTCCTCTGCATGTCACATTCTTTCCCATGTTGTATAGTTTTTCCTGTACTGCTCCATTGTAGGAATAGCATTGTCTGTGCATCCTTATCTCCACTTCCTGCTGTGGATTTGCTGCAGTGTCTCTAACCCCATTCAAACAAGCTCATTAAACTAGGTGTGGCCGCTTCTGCAACCTAGTCAGTTATAGCACTCATGCAGAGGGCTGTTATGTTGTTAAGTACTCGCACAGCTCTGGTCAAAACCTGCCATTGTGGATGCAACCTCATGAGGGGAAACTGTCCCATATTTGATCCTTCTGCACAGGCACCTTTGGACTTCCTTGTGCTCGGTTGTCGTAGGTTGACAGTCGTCCCTCTGATGTCATACAAATAGGAGGCTTTACTGTAGTAAGCCAGTTCACTGCAACACACAGTAAGGCCTGTTGCTGCTGAGGCTTATTTAACTCCAAAACAGGTGTAATGCAAATAGGACAGCTAGATATTAACCAGGTATCAGAGAGTTTTCTCTCTCGCCTTGTTTGTATAGATAGCTTAATAGTGCCCCTCCTCTACTACAAGAAACACTTGAAAAACACCCTTTGTTTACTCAGTTTGGAGAATTTGCATGAGGCAAATACATGCTAAAATAATAAAGCCTTTTTGCGTTACGTGTTTCCTATGTAAGTCTAAATTTTATTCTCTTCACATGTTGTTTGCTTATTTAAGCTGATACACCAAATGTGAGGCTGCTAAATATAGTAGGCTACGTTATCCAAATACACTCAGCATGTCTGACAAAAAGGATTCTTGTGTGATATATAGGGGGGTGCTGTGAGCTGGGACAGCACAGCACTGATGACATTTTGAGATTATTGCTAATTTTGAGCACTGCCTTTGTTGAGTATTTACACAACCAGGTTATTTAGCACTTAACAGGCATCTGAGATCAGGTTAAGATATCAACAAATTCAGAATAACATAATAATAATGGTAATACTTCCATTATATGCATATATGGTTTTTTTTTCCAGTGAAAGCGATAGAGGGTAAATATTAGTAGAAAACTTTGATCACATATCACCATTAGAACATGCAGATCATATAGAATTCATTCATCTCTCTGAAAACCTCTGCAGTTTCTCTCTCTCACGAGAAATTTCCATTGAGAATTAGAACATTATAGCAATCAATATAAGGTTTTTTCAAATCCCTGATCAGTTTCGGAAATCAGTTTCTTATTTGAACCTGTCAACTTCTCTGTCAATGTTATGGGCTGTTCTTCTTCTTATTGTTTTCCTGTCGATTGAAGTCGAATTCTGACATCCTAATCCTAATCTTCTTATTTTGTATTAGGCTTTATTTTGCAATCTGACTTGGACTTTGATTCCAATTCTTATTTTTAAACAGATTCTGATTCTGAATACATTTTGAAACTGATTCATTCCAATTCTGATTCTGGTCCTCTCCCAGTCCTTCCAGAACAACAAGGCTGATGTAAAGGCTATGATGGCTCGCTTCCAAACCAGTGAGACCAATGGCGCTGAGGAGACTTCTTCCTTACCTGCAGGACGCACCAAGTCAGCCCTGCACCCCACCCTATCCTCCGGCCCGCCCCTGCAGGCTAAGAAACCCGTCATGGAGAGCCTCTCAGGCAGTGCTATCTCAATTCCTCCAAAACCCAATTACGTGAAAAGTACCATCTCTAACAAAAGTGCTCCAGAGATACAAGAGTTACCCAAGACCAAAGCCCTGGCTAGCAAGTTTGGGAACACCCAGGAAGACACTAATGGCAACAACAAACCTTTGATTGGTAATAAACCATATACTCATTTCAAGCCTCTTTCACCGGATGCTGAGGCTAAAAGCCCCATACCTAAACCTCCCCTTCACAAGCCCTCCCTGAGCTCTACCCTTCCTGACTCCAAGCCTGCCTTTACAAAACCATCTCCAGGGGTCACCTCCAACTCCAAGCCCAGCTGGGTGAAAGAGGACAGTGGGGGTGCACCATCCATTCCTAGCTCCACACCAACTAAAGTACCTCCGTTTCAACAAAAACCAAGCAGCACTATTTTAAAGTTACGGCTGCAGAATGATGATGAGAGAGGAGCCGACACGGATTCCGCAAACAAACCTCCAGATACATCACACCCCACCCTGAAACAGTCCCACTTCCGCAATGCTCAGAACATCTTCAACAAGACTGACCAATCAGATAGCGGCTCGAAAGGAGAAGGGATCAACAAACTGCCCCTCGGTGCTAGTAACTCCACCCCACCTCCCAGGCCCCCAGCCAGTAAGAAGCCTAGCTTTGTGAGGAAGCCGCCAGGACCCTCTTCTCTGACCAACAGCACTAGCGGAGATGCCACTTTGGCCCCCAAGCGTAACCCCCTCCCCAATCATTTAGCCTTGGGCCCTGCCCCAGCCAAGCCCAACCGACCCCCAAGAGTCAACCTGGAGAGTTTCAAACAAGCTGCCGAGGCCTCTGATGATGGTGAGTTGTTTCACTATTTTTGCTCTATTTGGTTGATAGTGACACAATACGATTTTTCAAAAAACTCCTGCCATTTGAAAAGGGACTCAATGTAATGTTAGTGACTAGCAGTATTCATTCAAGGAGTTTGCCTGTATCCAGAGGGCAGCTATGGATCTGTGTCGGCTGGCCAAAGGGAACCGCCAAAATGTTTGACCCCAAATGGCACCCAGAATTCCTAAACCTCAATATATGTATGATCCCAATTTCAGTGCCTTTATGAAACTTCAAAAAGCACAGATCAAATGTCACAACTTTTGTCCTTATTCTTACTTACACCTCTGCAGAATCCAGACAAATGTCTTACAGGTGGCCCTTTACTCGTTTACTCGTCTATTTTTGCCTATTCTGACCTAAACCACAAACTCCTTCTGGGCTTCCTGTAGCGTCTGGAATGTTGTAGACATAACAGTCTGCTGGACAGTCCCAAAAATGTACAATTCAAAATGAAACCATTGCAAACTCGCAAAAGATTTACTGGCTTTGGGCGTAATGCGGATCTTGAATGAATTTAAACAAAACGGTTCCCTTAAAGCATCAATTCCATAGCAATTCCTTCAAGCACAAAGAGGGCAATGTGTGGAACAACTGTCCACTGCCCTTCAGTGTTTCAGACATGTGGAAGGCAGAGTAGGGGAGATGCTGGACAGAAGACTCTGGCAGGGTTCAATCCTAGGCCAGCACGGATGCACATGTGGCTCCAGGAACTCAACAACACAACTACATCTGGGCATTCATATAAGGTTTGGTATGTCACTGGCCCCTACTCTTGATCGTTGTGCCCCATCAGCAGATCTGTTTCAACTCTCCATAAAAACTAACCATGACATTATGTGGTGCAATCATTAACAATCTGTTTAAGCACTGTGAGCCGCCACCGTCATAAAGTGTAAATGATATATGGTACACTCTAAACAGTTTATAGTTCTCACATGACAATCTGGAAGTATGGCTTCTTCTCATCAAGTGTATTTTCTTCGCGTCACTGTTAGCGCCGCTGAGAAAAGGCCTTTCTGAAGACATTTGAGAAGTGTGTCTTGCTTCACAAGTTACTGTGGTTTCAGCGACAGCGGTGGAAATTTGCAGACCACAGTTAGTTGATGCCTTGTTGGGATGTGTATCTCTATTTGTATCTACAGCTAATTCACTAGTGATGCATGCATGTCTGACAGATTGTAAAATTGTACATTTTTTTCACCAATGATCACCAATTATGTGGATTTAATGTGAGTCTACATGTGTACACAAGTGTATACACATGTGTGTTTTTCCCACTTATACCCTTTATTCCAGGGTCAGGTGTTGGTCTGAATGGGTAGAAACACAGGAACGACCCATATTTCACAACCCGTGTACATCCCGGGATTTGTGTGTACATGGGAGAGGATAATAGAATTAAGTCGGTGACAAACCACCCATGGAATGATTTTACAAATAGACAAATATACAGAACACACACACAGACAAATACAATCATTGCGTGACAGCGTGGCTCAAAATACAAAATGAGATAAAGTTACAGATACCGCCGCAATTTGGTGAAGATGAAAAAACAAAGTCACAGGAAGATGTACTTGGTTCCTCTATTCCCCGGTCAAGTTCCCTTTCCAGTTTCTCCCTCCGCTCCCCCCCCCCCCCTCGCTCTGCTCTCCGACAGCTGAGTTTGTTTCACCACATGGGGAAGTAAGTTCAACTAAACAGGGTTAGTTTCTAGCGAGAGGCTCTGTTTTTAGACACACATCTGATCTGATCTGATCTGTTTAATTTCAGTCAGAGGTGAGGGATATGTACAGTGTGTGTGTGTGTGTGTGTGTGTGTGTGTGTGTGTGTGTGTTACAGTAAATGAGAAAAGGGTAATTGTATTGTGTTTGTTGTGTTGAAGGTCCTGGCACCTTGAAGAAGACCATCGTCCCACCTCCCCTGGCCGCTCACCATAGTAACCAAAGCAACCATATGACCCCAACCCAGCCTCAGCCTCCAGCTCCTAGCCTGCCCCCACGACACCCAGCAGCCATGTGAGTGTGACATATTCACACACACACACACACACACACACACACAAAGAAAGTGCTCGTAATAATCCTGCACATTCGGTACAAATTAATTGAATCTTTTTCCTGATTGTACCTTTTAGTATCCAGCCAAACCCAGATGAGAACTATGATGACGTTGGTTTGATGAGCAGCCCTCCACCACCACTCCCACCCTCCACAGGTACTGTAACACTCATCCAAATGTAATGGTGCTTAAAATAGTTTCATTGGTTATCGTGCAGCAAGGCGCACAAAGGAAGAAAGAGGAAGACAGTTTAATGCTGAACTATGTACTCACCAGCATGTATTTACATGATAGATGGCTCACACACATGAAGGAAGTATAGTATTCAGCATGTTATGGATGGGCCATAATAGTCTGCTTTGGCCACTGATACCAAATTAATCTAAGATAACATTTTACTTTGTGGGATTTAAACTTCCTGTCTTTTATGTATTTTGGTTGACGCAGGCTTTGTCAGTAGCTCTTGTAAAGTTCTTGTTTTGAACAACACCCAGTGTGATTCTCTTGAAATGATGATTCAGTGTCCCTCTCTTCCAGCTCACCCAAGTCAGAGGTCAAAGGTGAGACTTGCTAAATTACTTCCACACACGTACAGATTTGCATGCAGGCAAATATGCACACAGAGACACACACTTTACACGTGCACTCACACAGACACACACTCAAACCTACTTTTTAATGGACATTTCTAGATATCTGTATTTGTGTCCTGTTCACATCATCTGCAAAATAGCAGCAGCAGTTGCAGTAGAATGTTAAATATCTGCAAGCATATACATATAAATGAGAGGAATATGAGAAAATGAAGAAAAGAATAAATGAAAAACACAGCATCTATATATGTGCAAAAACATTGCTTGTATTCACATTAACTATACAGACAAACATATGATGTTTGAGTTTTTTTATTTTTGCCTTCACAGGCCCAGGAAAGTGATGAGGATGATGGTGAAATGTATGAGGATCTTGATGGACGATGGTGAGAGGACGATCTGTTCCCACTAACTCAACCTTTTAACCTCATATCATACGCCTCAGTCATCCTGGTCCCAGTGGCGGTTTTGGGCACGGGCGAACCGGGCACCCGCCCGGGGCGGCATTTTTTCATGACACATGGAGGGCGGCACAAGCACTTAAAAAAAAAAAATCATCTTGGCCGCGAAGCGGTTTTCTATTATCTATCATAACACTGTGTGGGGAATTGGCAAATTGGCGCCCCCTGCAGCTGCAGGCGCCCCTGCTTGCTGAGAAGGTGCCGTGCACAGAAGCTCACGCCTGGAACACACTGGACGCGGAAAGAAAAGGCAGCGCCGCGTAAAGCGCCGATCGAGCAAGAAATAGTTTTGTTGAACACACCGGCGCCGAACGCCGCCGATTTCCGCTGGTTTTCTCAATGTAGGGGGTTGGTCTCTCTCCCTGCTTGTGTGTGTGCCTGCTCGTGTCTCTCTCTCTCTCTCTCTCTCTCTCTCTCTCTCTCTCTCTCTCTCTCTCTCTCTCTCTCTCTCTCTCTCTCTCTCTCTCTCTTTGTGCCTGTTTGTCTCTCTCTCTATTCAATTTCAATTTCAATTTGAAGCTTTATTGACATGAAAAGACAGTGCTTATATTGCTAAAGCAAACGTATATGAACAGACAAAGAACAACATTTACAACCATATGAAAGTACATGCCACAGTAACAGGGCAATACAAGTAAGAACAGCAATGAATGAAAAATGAAGTATTATCAGTGCTTAGTTTGTGCCGGGGCTAGTGGCAAATGCCTAGAATCTGATTTTGCGCTCCGGCAAATCAGAGCTCCGGGCTCTAAAGTGCGACAACAACACGTATATTAAACTGGTATTAAACAACGTTACGTCCAGTGAACCTTACAAGAGTAGGTGCGCGAGGCAACGCGAGTTGAGCCCCGGCATCTCTTATTTTACAAATTAAGCACTGAGTATTATGTATACTTGAGCAGTATGGTGTCAATTAAAATGCACATGCATCTATATATACATATAAATCTCTCTTTCTGCTTGTGTGCGTGTGCCTGCTCGTCTCTCTCGCTCACAGACGGTAAAAGTTTAGACACAACTCAGAAATACCATCAATCAGGGTGTTTTATTTTGAAATTTGTTATATTTTGGAAATTGAACGGATGCTCTATGCCGTTCCTGTGTCTGACTTCCTGCCCAGCTTTACACATTCGCTCACGAATCGAGAAGGGGAAAGGGGAGGGGGACGCCGCGCGGGGGGGACAGTTCAACTCTGGGTCTCCCAAATGGAACGGACGAGGGGGGGAACGGGGGATCCACTGTATAGAGCAATAGCCTACTCTAATGAAATTAGTGGGCTAAAGTCAGTCACACCTCGACTTTCTTCCAAATAACGCACATTTCATTCATAATATTATAATTACAGGCATAATTCCTGCACGTTTTTGTTTTTGTGAAATGGCTAATACAAATACAAACGATTAGGCCTATGTGGTCACCAAGGTGAATTGGTTTAGTCTTGACTTCTGGTCGTGAGTGACAGTGTTGGGGGATGGGAAATCTGTTGATTGTGGAGTGCCAAATAAACACAGAGATGGACAGGAAAAGGTCAAAGCCATCAGGTGCCCAATTTAGGAAAAAAAGAAAAGAAGAAGAGGAGAAACGAGCAAAAGATAAAGGTATGCCACTTTGTGGGGGTTTTTTTTATTTCGGGGGGGGGGGCGCTCGGAGGGGGTCTCGCCCGGGGTGTAATTCTATGTAGAACCGCCACTGCCTGGTCCCATGCTCCTAAAGCCTTGTACTGAGGCGTCTGTCTGTGTGTCTGTAGTAGTAGTAGTATGCTGGTCCAGGGCTTAGTCTCACTTTAGCCTGTTTTGGTCCAAAGCTGAAAAAACTGTAAGAAAATCTGCCATGCACTCACTTAGTCCCTGCAGTATGTCCTCCATTGATATCTACCTCTACTTTTACCAACACTACCCCCTGGTGGTTATTTTGCAACACTGCATGAATTCATTCATTCTCGCTCTCTTACAGTTTCTCTCTATAGATGAAAAAAAGAAACAGAAAAAAATGAAATAATTTGAATGAAATAAAAAAGGGTACACATGGATTTCCATCCAAATGCCATATTTTTGGATCATCAGTTTAAATCCAAACATTAATTTTGTATTTTTGATAGCCTAATAAGAGCGTACTGTAAAACGGTAAGAATTAACTTTTACTTTCCTTACTTTTTTAAAGTCAACATGCTGCAGGAGATCCCGGTAGCCTCACTAGCAAATGATCTGATCTGTGCACGTACCTGTGTTTATCACTCTGTGTATTTATCAATCTCTCACACCCTGTATTGCTCACTCTCATGCTCTCTCTCGCTCTAAAGGGATGCAGTCGACCTAAAGGAACAAGAAAAGAAGAGAGAGAAAGAGGAGAAGGAAGAGAAAAAACGACTGGAAGCTGAGAAGAAGGAACAGAAGGAACGTGAGAAGAAAGAACAAGATGCCAGAAAGAAATTCAAAGTGAGTGAACAGCTTAACACATATAACTGACAACACATCTGATGACACATTTAACTCCATGTATGCCCCTTCACTGTGTGTGTGTGTTTGTGTGCATATTTGTGTGTGTGTGTGTTAGTTGGTCGGCCCCTTGGAGGTGATCCATAAAGTGAAGGCTCGTGTGGACAGCCGAGGCAGTAAGACAGAGCTTGGTCTGAAGCAGGGGGACTGGGTGGAAATCGTCCGTATCCACGGCAACCCAGAGGGTAAATGGCTGGCACGCACAGAGGACGGATCCTGTAAGTCCTTGTATTTGTCACCTCATCACTCTGCTCTCTTATTGGTCATGTTCTCCCCAGTTTGCTTCACATTCACACTCTTTTTCTTCTTCCTTTCCACACTACTTGCAAATGTAGGAAGCCCCATTCGGACGGGATTAGTTTCTCTAGGGGAGGTCAGGTAATTCAAATGGAGCTAATCCCGTCCGGATCGATGACTGAAATTACAAAAGAGCCATGCAAATGTTTTATTACCCACGTTACCCTGTAAAACTAATCCCGTCCGAATGGGGCTATTCCTCAATCTATCCTTTTTCTCTATTAGAACAGTGAATGAACGTGATGCATCACCTCATCTTTTTCCTCCGCTGTCACCAACCTCTCTTTTCCTTTTAACCAATTTCTTCGATCTTGTCCTTTCCTTTTTCCATCTCCTCCCACCTCTTCTGCCTTATCCTGTTGTCCTGTTTGTGCTGAGCTGCAAACCCGGAACTCAAATATAACTGTCTGTGTGTGTGTGTGTGTGTGTGTGTGTGTGTGTGTGTGTGTGTGTGTGTGTGTGTGTGTGTTTGTGTGTGCTATAGTTGGCTATGTGAAGATTACTTCAGTGGAAAGCAACCTTGACAGTTTCAAGGAGCATCAAGGAGCTCCTCCTCCCGCCCAGCAGGACTATGACCCTGAGGTGTACGATGACATAGATATAGTCCCTCATGACAACTTCAACAGGTACAAGGAGTGTGAAATGATATTTTCTTCCTATGATAGACTCCTCATTTGTACAGAAACTGTACAAATAACCTATAACCTAGAGACAAATGTGAGAAATGAAAGATTACTAAATTAAGCAATGTTTAACACTTATATCACAATTTCTCCTCTCTACAGTGGGATCAAAGGACCGGGAGGTACGCTCTAAATCCTAATAGATTTACAATTTTAACTTTGAAGTCAAATCCAAATAGTTTTACAGAGATGAACCACATCTCCAATCATAATTTCTCTCTTTCTGACTATAGTTTGGCTGTTTGTTGTATCTTTAGCGGTTGTAGTTGTAGCTTCTTTGTGTTGTTTGTAGTGGTTCTACCTCCGCCACCAGAGGACGAGGACGGAGAGATTTATGATGACGTCCTTGATCCGAGCCTGGATGTCAGGTAGGAATGGATGAATGAATGAATGAATGAATGAATGAAAAGAGAATTGATGGATGGAATAATAATAATAACTTTAAAAGCGCCTTTCACAGTACCCAAGGCGCTTAACAACAAGAAGAAAGAAAGGGAACAACTAGGCTAAACGGCTGAGCAAACAATCAAACAATAAAAAAACGATTGGATTTGCATTCAGCCGATGCTCTTATATCAGTGCAACAGTAATATAAACTTAAACTACAGCAGTTGAGAAAGCTTTTCCTCCCAGGTCACAAACAGTACAAACACTGTGTACCAATGAGTGCATGGGTCAATGTAATATGTGTCCTATAATCATGTATGATTAAAGGGCTAAGAGCTAGAGAGCTAAAAAATAAAGGTAGACAATAGGATTTAATAGTATGTTGAAGTGGAAGGTATAGGAGAGGGGAATGATTCGGCATATGAAGTACTCCTCGGAGAGATGAGTATGGCTGCATGGAAGGAAAGATGAAACTCTTATGAAAGATGAAGATGACAATTCTGACCTAACAAGGATGATGATGCTACAGTACAGGTGTAGACTTAACATGACATCATACATTTATTTATATTACATGTGCAAAAAGAGAAATGTCACAGGTGTATATGTATGTGGATGAACGTGAGAGATAGAAATGGAGAAGGGTACAGAAGGAAAAATGGAAAAGAGAATGAGAAAAAGGAATGCAGATCTTTTCATCCTTGGTTTGGTTGACCCTCTTAAGCCCGTCCAGTCCCTCGGACCCCAAGTCTCTCCCTAAGTCCCGTGGCTTCCTGCGGATGTTTGAGCGGCGGAGACCTACCATCACTAATGAGTAAAATACACTCAGTAGTAAGACTGGACTTCTACTGATCTACTGTCCACTGCTGCTAATCCCTAACCTTTTAACCTTCACCACTCCTCCTATAGGGAAGAAACTGCTTTGAGATCAAGTTGTTTGAAAGTTGATGAGGTGATCACGTCTCCTCATCCTAGATCTGGGCAACTTTACCCTCTGAATCACCTTGAGCATCCTTACCTGGCAAAATGATCATCGTCTGACCAATCAAACAGGCTGAATTCTAACTAAAATAACTATTGCTGATTATTAGACAATTTCCTGATTATCAAAAGTAATTTGCATGTCTTAATTGATGTATGATTGTTGACTTAATCAGAAAATCAATTATCCTCTAACAGTGCATGAAGCAAGTGTACTCATTCAGATGTTGTGAAAGTGTGCTGCTGACCATCTACCGTTAACCCACCTTCATCAAATGATGTTGTATTAACTGTGTCATGTACTATTTTAATCTCTATGCTTTTGTCCTCTTTGTCAGAGTGCCTCCACCTAGCCAGTTCACTGCAGAGAGGAACTCAGGTCAAGTCAATCACTTTGATAATACTACTATAATGCTTTCAGTGGATGTTTCATGAAAACAACAAGGGGATATTAGAGAAAAAGAGTTGAATCTTTGAATCTTCTTTTTTGCTTCTTCAAAAATCCAAAATGTACACTCGCTAGTTTGAATCCCCAGACTGGCTGGGAAAATCTGAGGTGCCCTAAATAACTGTTGAAGTGCTCTTTAGCAAGGCACCAGAGCCACCAACTGCTCCAGAGCTGCTCAGTACAACACTCTTGGGCAGTTCCCACGTGTTAATGTTTTGTGTTTTTTGACTTGTTTGATCTGTTTACGAGTTTATTTCTGCTTACGTGGTTTGCTGTTGCTTTGGATTTACTTTGTTATTTATGTGGTCAATAAATTGTAAAGGGGGACTATAAGAGTTACAAGTATCATCTCACTGACTTCCTTTTTCTGTGTTACTATAGATCAATCAGGAGCAGCAATTGATGAGGAGATATATGACGACGTTGACTCTCAAAGCTTCCCTCCTCCTCCTCCTATCAGCAGGTAGCATGAAAACAACCTAACAAAACATCCATCCTGTGTTTTGTATTTTCTGCTTCCCCTTCTCACTGCAATACCTTTATTGTTCTTTTTAGCCTCCAAACCCTGAAAGCCAAGAACAAGACGGACGAGATAGACGCAAAGAAACAGAAAAAGTTTGAGAAAGAGGAGAAGGACTTCAGGAAAAAGTTTAAAGTTTGTTTCTCTAATATATATCATTTCTGCAGTTAGTCCTCTGACTCTGCCCATATGAATAAAATCCATATTGACTATGTTTTTTTATGAATTTCAGTATGAAGGGGAGATCCAGGTACTGTACCAGGTGACCATCATGTCCTCACTGACCAATAAGAAGTGGAGTGGTAAAGATCTGCCAATCAAACCTGGGGAAACAGTTGATGTCATTGTTAAACCCGTGGATAACAAACTGATCTGTCGGAATGAAGAGGGCAAGTGTGAGTATCTACCTGTCTGTCTGTCTGTCCGTCAGCCTGTCAGTTTGTCAGCCTGTCTGTCTGTCTGTCTGTGATGAAGAAAACTAATGATCTTCTATGTGCTTTTCCAGTTGGCTACGTTTTGACCAGCCACATCATGGCGTAAGTACAACACGCATGCACACACACAGTGAATGAGTGAAAGAGAGAATAAACTACATGCTCTTGATGTGAATACTGCATATCAATCGTTCTCCCTTTTATTGTTTCCAGAGACGATATCTACGATGACATTGGAGATGGTATGTTTTCATGAATAGACAGCCGTGTTGTGGACAGAAACACTGAGATACCTGAGAACTAGTTCATCATTTACAGGTCATGCTGCTATTTATTCAATGGCAAATCTCTCTTTTCTCAAATTTCTTTGCAGATTCCATCTATGACAACGATTGAAAAAATATTTTCCTGTATTGCAGTTTTTTTTTATCATTGTTATACTTTGTTAGATTATTGATTCTTCATGTTTTATACCTGTATTGTTTATTTATTATGTTTATTGATGACGTATACTAGGAGTTATCGTGTCATTTGAACAATGTGATCCTTCTATATATTGTTTCTTCAAAAGAAAACTTCTTTAACAATGTTGTAGTTATAACATCAAAGATGTATCAACAGAACAAGCCAGTGGGATACCATTAGTAAGCTACACTCTATAAAGCAGCCGTGTCAAAAGAATGAAAGAAAATGGGAAACATTTGTTGGAACAGCAGTATTTCGACATCTCTGTTTGTTTTTTGTTTTATTTTTTCTCTTATTTTGGACTGGCCTCAGATTTGGTACTGGATCTGGTTTTCCAGAAACTCCACAGCCTTGAATATATAATAACTTGAGTATATAAAGCCTTGTTCTGTCTAACAAGAACTGTGTACTTATATTCATTTTACTTTAATGCTTAGGCTGTCACATGTTATTTTTAAATGAATGGATAAATGAATGAAATCAAAGTTTTAAACATTAGTTACCTCTTTGTCTGATAATTATTGTATATGACATGATAGGAATGGACTTGCAAGGCTAACTTTGCAATCATGTAAAGATCCAACATGCAGACTAAAAAACCTTTAGTACCTTTAGTAAAGAAGAGCCTGTTAGTGTGACTACTTTTCCATAAAGAGTGATAGTGAATCATCAGCAGTGATAGTGAATCATATAATATAATAAAATGATGACACTCTTCTATCATGTTTGACAGCACAACCATGGCGGACCGCTGGTTAACATTTGGTATGGTATCTATGATAGCAGAAAGCAATGGTAACAGTGATGTCTCCTATTGTGGGAACTTGCTAAAACTTGTGTGTAGTGTTGTATGTCACAAGGAAATCAAGAATAAAACACATTTCCCTAATAACAAAGTTGAAATCAGATTGACTCTATTTACTTCCAGAACCTGAAATTTCAGCTCTATTTCAGTGCATGTAAGGGGGCATGTCTGCATGATATTTTTGTTGGCTTGCTGCATCAGCTACGGCTACGGCTAGACGCAGACATGCTATGACTATATAAAGCAGTATGGCCTGGTTTTTACTGGCAGGTTTTTTTAAGCATTTAATTGCAGAAGTGTGTCAACACAGACGGTAAACATGACAGTGAACCCGCTGATGTCAGCAGTTCTATTTTATCCAAATTATCAGTTATGGAACAGTAACAGTGAACGTCCACTGACAACGCCCCTGCCGCTTCACTATGATATGCAACGCACCAATATTTTGGATGCTTCGTGGGTGTGGGAATGAGTGTAAGCAAATTAGGTGGGGCCAAATCCTAAATACAGTCTCAATGGAATGCTACTTAGCTTAATACATACAAGCTGTTTTCTGATTTTCTTTAAAATAATAAAAGGTAATATGTGTAATTTGATTTGTCTGAGAATTGTCATTAAGATGTTCTACAAAAGACTGAATGAAAAGCCTTCCTGCTAACTGACATTTTTGGAGGGACCCCAGTTCGGTATAAATTCAGAGAATACAGGTGCATTTAATCCCAACACCATAGAGCATGTACAGACATCAGTCAAACAGACTCCTGCCCTCCTATTGGTTAACACTTGTTCAAGACCTGAAATTTCCATAACGTGGACTTAAGCATGCTGCTACACATTTTTTCAACATTTTTTCAATCTTCTTTGGATTTTCAACCCTATATTACCACAGACTGAAACTCATTTAATTGGTTACAAGCTAATTTAGACTTCCATCCTCACCTCTTCCATCTTGATGGATGCTTCAAAAGCTAAAATGTCTGCATATGAGTAGCAGATCTGTGCAGTTGATCAGTGGTTGACTGAACAGCAAATGACACCTGAGGCTCTGCAGAGTTATGAGGTTGAATTCCAGAACCAGTGTAATAATGGACTGATGGAACCTGCATTGGCTCATAATGCAACAATGGGAGGCCCAATTTAGAATATAGCAGAAGATGAACCAGTAAACAATATGATATGAATAAAATAAAAGACTGGTAAAGACAGTGTCTTCATTATGCTAGTAAAGAGTTTCTACTGACGAGAAAGAGTTCTTACTCTGTACTATCATAGTGTCTATCACAGCTATTGACAGACTTACACAATTACTGTCCAGCAAGAGCTTTCTGTGTGGTATTCTACATTAGTCATTCAGTATTGATGAAGTGACTATGTAAGTGTCAAAGCATGTTGTTGTTCTGCCCCAGGCTTGACAGAAGAGTCAGGCACATGTTGCAGCTCATCATATAAAAAGGAAAATAAAACATAAAAATACATTTATTTTAATTTTCTTCTGTCCTCTTGTGTATCATTGAACCTCCCTGTTTCTATAACTAATGCTAATTAGTTATACCGCTAAGTAGATCCCAAAAGTTTCGGAGTTGCTCCGGTAGATCGGCTCAGCCGGCAGTCGCGAAACAGGGGATCAATGGCTGCAATCTAATCCAGCGGGCATGTCAATGCGGTCAAAGTACGTCCACTAAAAGTGCTTGATTTTGCCACTGACAGGCTCAGATTGTATCCTCTTGCTCAGGAGCAAGAGTTCATGTCAGAGTTCAGAGTTCAGAGTTGTTAAAAAAAAGGTCTATTTCTGGTTAAAAAAGGTCTATTTCTGTAGCGATCCTTTCAGTGATGTTGTCAGACACTTGTCAGACACACGAATAACAATCTGAGCCTGTCAGTGGCAAAATCAAGCACTTTTAGTGGACGTACTTTGACCGCATTGACATGCCCGTTGGATTAGATTGCAGCCATTGATCCCCTGTTTCGCGACTGCCGGCTGAGCTGATCTACCGGAGCAACTCCAAAACTTTTGGGATCTACTTAGCGGTATGATAAGCGATTTTGTGGATATAGAGGCCAGGTTGAAAAATCCCATAATTACCCTTTAACATTACAGTGAAGTTGCGAGCACACAGGTTCTTCTTATACTTCTTAAATACTTCAGATTTCTGTTGCAGCACAACATGCCTGTATCACTTATCGATTTGGTTATATCACACACATATGAAATATATTATGCTCAGTCGGTGCACTTTGTATGCACTTTGTTTTCTCTAAATCTATGATGGAACGCAATGAAGAATATGGACAAATTGGAGTAAAGCATAAATGATATGACGTCTGACAGTTTGACGTCTGACATTATTGCCGATTAGGGATCTAAATGTACTGGACTGTCCAGTGACTTGCTCCTCTGAATAAAAGGCAGACTGTTAAACGTTGGGACAGACACTGTCCAGTAGGGGGCACCACCACCACATCACTGGTCCTCATAATAAAAAGCTTTTCATCTCAGGGCAGGTACATTTCTCTAGTAACAAAATAACATACAAAAAAGAAAATAAGAATTAAGTAATTACACTACAGAAGATATAGTTTCCTTTTTTTTAAATCTAGACACAGTAAATATAAATGTATTGGTACTAGTACTGTATTAGTTCAGTATGTTATAATAGTAAACCAGTATAAAACAAAAGAAAATTATGAATAAAAATACAATATGATATACAAGACCAGTTCAAGGTCCCTTCACTACAGGGATGAATGAAGTGTCACGTTATTCATCCTTTGCAAGAGATGCTTGCCCAGGCTGGACCTGGACAGAGAGGGTTCAAATAACACGTTTTTGAAGTCCCAATGTGGTACTGTGATAGCTACCAACAACTCTAAATCAAATGTCTCTATTTGAAGTATCAAAGAACATGACCACTTGGGGAGGGTCATTGCAGTAAGACCTCATTATGGGCTTTCTTTCTTTTCTTTGTTTTAAATCTAAAATGTCTCTTTTCTCCTACTAGCTTGTTTTGATCAGTCAGACGAACCACTTTCCAATCCTGCTCTGAATGAGCTACTCTCCTTTAGCTTGTCAAGGTGATCACTGACACTCAGTCATGGATAACTGATACCAGATTTACTGGTCTGACTGGTGATACAATCATCTAAAACAGTCAGATCAATATGCTAAGCCTTTCCTCTTCAGCTTGTTCAGTGGAATATATTGATCAAAAGACATCCAATCATTCAAACAAGAAGACTGATCAAGGAAATGGAGGTAATTCCTTATATGAAGTAGATTATACTACCATTTGAAACCTTGACCCATATGGTAAAAATACATTTCACATATACTTCAAAATGTGTTGGAGAGTTTTAGTGTTATGCCGTCTAAAGGGCCCTCTGAGGCCCCTGAAACACCAGATGTCCTGATAGTTTCTGTCCTAAGTCTTAGAGCCAGAAATAAGACCTGGACGTTCAGATCACATGTTCAACCAGGGACAAATATTGGTCATGGAAATTGAGATACAGTCACCCTAGATTTATTATATACATTTGGTCTTAGATGTTTATTTTTGTTTTCTGCATTAGTGTTTTACATTCCTGGTCTTTATATTTTTTGATATTTAGAATTTTTTCATGTCCTTATTTTTTAAAGCATCTTTGCTTAATGGATTTAAGTGGATTTTAAGTGCTTAAGACTTTTGCACAGTACTGTATGTGTTGGAATAGTCAGGAATTTGATTAGTACTTTTAAATCATGTTTTAAAAGCGGACTTCTTTCTTGGGCCCGAACCTTCTCACATGGGGATATGTGGTGAAAAGCAAAGATAAAAACTTGCTACCCGGTGCTGCCAAACGACACCGCATCACAGGTCGGTGCGTTCGGTTTTTTTTTTATGAATGAATGACGAGTCCCCGTGATCCGAGCAGCCAATAAGCAGATTGCACCTGCAGCCGATTGCAGCTCCCTGCAGCAACAAGAGGTCACTTCAAACCAAACGTGGAGGAGAAGCGACACGCGCAGCAGCTCCGCCGTCGACTCCGCCAACCCTCAGCACGCGCAGACACGTTACCGCGGGTTTAATTCGGTGTACGCAACAGGGCCACAGATTCAGCGACAATGAAAAACAGCAAACCGGTCGCTCTTGAAAGACGCTACGACTTGTCTTCGTTGTTCTGCATGATCGGGAGGCACGGTCCCGCCGTGGCTATGGCCGTAATAGCGATGTTGTCCGTGATGGCTGCTTTCGTCATTTACCGGACCGTGCGTGGAAAGAGGAGGAAGGCCACGGCCGCCGGTAACACGCCGGCGGCGGAGAAAGACGCTGCGGTAAGCGAGCCTGGACAGGAGCCAAGCCAGGAGCAGACGCACAGCTCTGCGGAGTCAACAGGTAAGATGCACAAATACCCAGATGATCAATAACTATGGGCTTTAGAAGGATGCACGAGCCTCTAGGAATATTATAAGGCCACTATAAACTAGTTCCTATAGGAATATTATAGAGGATAAAAATACTCCAATATGGTGCGGTAAGGCTACTTATACAGTCAAATGATAAAATGAGACAGGTGTTAGTCCCCATAGCAATATGATAGAAATATTCAAGTGCCAGTCTACCATATAATATAAAATATCATAACAAGGCCACTTTAAACTACTGGTAAGACTGAGTGCCACAGACACACTATAAGGCCCTAGAAGAATACTATAGTGTTCTTTCATTCAAGTTTTATCCCCCCAAAAAAGAGAGAAATCCCCTCATCTGTTAACATGCTGTCAGTCATGATACAGATGGTACATAGAATTCAATGTAGTTAAAGACATTTTGTTTTAGGGTGGAAGTTACCTTCTCCTGTGGCAGACCAATGGAAATATCCATGTTATGGTATAGGCCTATTCATTTACAGTATTATTTTCATATTTCAGTAGACCTTGATAATAACCATTCACAATGCGCTTCACTTCTATAACACTTCAGATAAATGATAAAAATGCCAGACATGAATTAAAAACTAGAATAAAAACAGGACAACTTCATGAGGATGATTGTTTGTTTAAGAAAAAACTTTTTACATAGATGATGCTTTGCTAGCCTAAGCTTCTCAGGCAGGGGGTTCCTATACACTTTAGGCCATAACAGTGGTTAGCACTGCTGGTTTTCTATTCTGACAGGTAGTTTTCATTCTAGCCATCTAGTCTGGATGCAGTTAACTACCTGGAAGAGAGAAAACCAGCGGTGTAGTTGAGAACCACTGGGCCACAACATTTTTAATTCCTGTCAACTATGCAACAACTCAACTCAAAACAAACCTTTTGTTGTGTCCTGCTACAGAGGAGAGCGACGAGGGGTCACTAGATCTGCTGGAGGAGGATGCTGATCAAATCCAGGGCAACCTAGAAATCGGCGAGTGCTGCACTGCTGCCGTTGAAGACTCCCGTGCTGAAAAGAAACCTCGACTCGACTGTTCTGCTCCTGAGCCCCATCACGCCCAGGGCCTAATGTACCAAGCACCAGACTGCCAGCTCGCCCATCAAGATGCCCTAGAGGAAACCGCAGTTGCCAGTCAGCGCCCTGAGCGTGATGTGAACACTTGCAATGCACCTGAGACGTTTGCAGAGGAGGTTAGTCAGCCTGAGATGGAGGCAGAGGATGTTGACGAGTGCGCCCGGGGAAACCCTGGAGACGAGAGCATCGAGGACGTGGTGGAAGAGGACCATGATAACCAAAGCTGCCTGAAGGAGCCCGAGTTGATGGATTATGAGAGCTGCCAAGAGGAAGAGCTTGACCAGGTAAGCAGCCTTTCATCCACGTATCAGCTTGGATACGGGCTACAGATGATGTTTTTATTTATTTTTCAAGTCTATTATATCTGACCGAATTGTTGTGGGGTTTCCGTGTATGGTGAGCAACGCAACGGGTGTCGGTCAGAACACAAGGGCAACAAGAGAAGCTTCAATCCAGTCATCTATTTTAGCTCAGGTTTACAAAGTTAACATGAATACTGGCCTAAACAAGACCTGTACACATTCAACAGATGATGTACCATATCCTTAATGTGTGTTTAAATACACATACAGAAAACCCTCACATCATCGATTGCGTTTGACAAACTGTGAAACAAGGTCAATCACACTTACAATGCAAAGGAAACATAGAAGACTAAAGCAATAACTCACATGTATTCACACGGTCCAAACTCAGTTTACCCCAACAGGCACTGTTCTGTCCACTCACCCCTTCAGGTGTGCCGGCTTTCCCTTAGTTCCAAGGGCGTGGTTATCGTGGAGCTCCACCTCCATGTGTGGGGTTTCTAACAGCCGGCGATGGGGTGGGGAAAAGATCCAACCGGGAACCTTAGAGAAAAGGCCCAGACCCAGAAAAGTGGCGCTTTTTTCAGTCAAGGTTTTCTATGTTTTTAAGGATTCTCCATACTTGGACCCTACTCTTGCACTTAAGCCTTTGGGCCGTGACAAACGTTCCACCAAATCCAATATGGCCACCAAAATATCACCCAACTGGGGCTTTTTGACCCACACATGGAAAAGTAGGTGATTTAAGGGGAGTAGGGAGTTTGTATTATCGTGCACCTTCCTCGTTGCCAAAGTCCAATATGGCTGCCAAAATATCACCCAATTGAGGTATGTGTACCCAAACAAGTTTATAGAAAACTGTATTGATTCAGTGAGTTGTTTTGTTGAAGTTCACCTTCCCTTGTATCAGATTTTGGCAGCCATATTGGATTTGGGACAAAATCTGTCATGGTCCAAGGGCTTAATTGCAAGAGTTGGGTTCAAGTTTGGAGAATCCACTTAGAAAACCTTGACCTTGACTGACCCTGTCTATTAGTTGTTGAAGTTTAAGAAGACACACAACATTAAAACACAGTACAACGTCATCAGTCTTAGTTGGGCATGTCAGAAAGGTTGAGATTGGCCTGCAGAAACATTCAGAAGGTTTTTTGTGATCTGCTGTCCGAGGATATTAAGGATATTAACTTTCTGCTCATCTGCCCAGGTGTGTGAAGCAGAATACCAGGAAGCGGCTGCATCAGTTTGCCCAGATGAGGACACGACCACAGAGCTGAGTGTGGAAACTAGACAAGAGGATGAAGACTTCCAGTGTGCTGTGAACGAGCTGCTCAGCCAAACCCCACACATACATGATGACAAAACCACACAGGAGGGAGAAGACAAAGATGAGGATGGTATTGAGAAGCTCCTGCTCCTCCCAGAAGAAGAAAAGAAATATGAGGGCCAAGAAGAAGATGAAAAAGAAGAAGAGGAGGAGGAGTGTGTAGACTATCAGCTAATTGCTCAACAACCTGAGATCTGGGCCAAAACAGCTGAAGAAGAAATGAACCCGCCATTTTCACTGCTACCTTCAGTCTACCAGCAACCACTGAATGAACAGCATGACCAACCTGAGCATGTGATGGACAAAATGACGCTGTTCACTTGCAGGTGGTGTTGAAGATGATGATGATGATGGCGGTCTAGCCGGTCAAGTGATTGAGAAAGATGGCGATGAAGACGTCGATCACTTGAGCGATCTTCCAGCTGTTAGAAATGGCCCTCACCTGTCCTGCCTCAGCGAGCAACAAGTGCAGATTGAACAGAAAGATGAAAACCATCAAGAGGACGGTGTTCTTCCCAGTGTGGCTGATCGTCTGAAAGAGGAGATGGTCGCTAGTGATGATGCCGCTGCCTGCGACGATTCAAGTGTGGTGCTCGGCCCCGTCCTGCCCTCTCTCAGCCAGCCAAGTGAACAAGAAAAGCATGATAATGGTCATGATGGTTCACCAGATGTCGTCACTGAGGCAGAAGGGTGGATCTCAAGCGTTGTATATTGCCCTCCCTTGTCTTCTTGTCAACGAAGTGAACAGAAAGAGGATAAAGATGAAACCGCTCCATCCTTGGATGAATATAATAACGTTCCTATGCATGACCCCCACCTGCCATCTTGTGACAGAGATCAACAAAGTGACCACATGGTAAATAAAGTTTTTAACAATGCTTATATGGATGCTGATCCCGATTTGGTTGCTTGTGATGGAGAGAACGTCATGCCTGATTCTCACCTGCTGCCTTTCTACCAAGAACAGCAAAGTGAAAAAGCTCTTTCCATGGATCATACAACTGCTGATGGTGAAGACGTTCCTGCTTCTGTCTTGGCTGGAGAGGTCAGGCCCTCCTATGTATCATCCTCACTTGCTATTGTTCGACGAAAGCGAGCAGAGGGTAAGCGATGACGACAGCAAGTCTTCTCCCGGTGTCGAAGAGAGCGGGATTTCCAGCATGACGTTGAGCTCTGACTTGTATTCTACTCCTCTGTGCAAAGATGCAGATTATGAGTATGACGTGTCAACCCCCTTCACTGAGGAAGACATGGACCTTTCAGTCATGGACGTTGGCCCCTATCTGCCGTCTTGCCACCAACCGCAGCGCTTGGGACCGATGGAGACTCATCACAGCCAATACACCGATGACGATATATCTAAACCTGTCATTGTTGAAGATGAGGGCATTGCATGTATGGTGTTTGGCCCTTACCCAACACCTCTCTACCAACAGCCCCATAGGGAGTTCACAGGCGAGGCCTTTGGTGAGCCATTTGGAGGCAACGAAGACGTGCTGGGCCAGGTGATCGAGGACCGCTACAACAGAGAGATTGATCAGTTTAGTGAGCAGATCACCAGCTTAACTGATGAGCTGAACAAGCAGACGGAGGTGAAGGAGAAGAAGGAAGGAGGGAATGTTGATAGGAAAGAGGGAACGCAGTCAGAGGAGGACAAAGGAGAGGATTATGAGAAGACAGAGATCAGTATCATGGAGGCGACCATGGACAACAATGAATGGATGATGGATGGTACCTACCAGGTCCTTCCCTGGATGAGCTTTCCTCTCCCATCCTTTGCCCAGAACCACACAAAAACTGACCAGCTCCCGGCAGAAGAACACCAGTGTGACTCAACTATCACCACAGCAGTAACAGATGCTGCTTCCATGGATGCAGCAGCTGTGGATATTACTACTTCCACTGAAGACAACCAAACCAGCGTTCTCTCACTTGTAGATGAAAACACCGAAAATAGCAGAAAGGTTGTGGCGGTCCAGCCCATGCCCCAGAACGTCAACGTGACTTTCTGTGTCCACTACCTCACCCACTTCCCGGGACAGACGGTGGCTGTCACGGGGAACCAGCAGGAGCTGGGAAGCTGGAAGGGATTTATCCCGCTGGAGAGGGCCAAGGACGGGTACTGGGCCAGCGTCATTAGCCTGCCCGCTGAGAGCCAGGTGGAGTGGAAGTTCGTGCTGGTGGAAGAGGGCGAGGTCTGTCGATGGGAGGAGTGTGACAACCGTTTCCTTGATACTGGCTTTGGAGACGACCTGCATGTGCTCAAGTCCTGGGGGTTCCTGTAAAACAGAGTTGCAGAGGTAAGAGGAGAGTCGGTGGGTTTGAGAGAAGTGCAATTCCATTTTTCTTCCTCCCTTTTTTTTAAATGTTAAAATGTTCACTCGCTGTCGAGGACTGATAGAAAAGCCACTGCTTTTGAATAAAGTCATCTTTCGATACTCGACCAGATATCAATAACATAGTACAGTAACCTAATGGGACTTTTCTCAGACTGTTGCCCTTTACAAGACCATGATGATGAGTGAGTTGATGGACGCTTCAGGGAGTGGAAAGATTGCGATTGGACTGTAAAGAAGCATCACAAGGAATGTCTTCCTTTTTTATTTTGCTGTGGCAACATATATGATTATGCAATTTGCACCTCTAAAGTGATTGAATGCAAGTCGTTTTGATACAAGTGGAGAATTCATTGTAATCTCCTTAAGCTGCTTGAATACTCCCAAACAACAATCTGTGAGATGAAATGCACATAGGTCACTTTTTACTACAGCAATAATCAAAGCAATAATTGTTCAATACGTTGTATGGTTGGTGTAAATCAGGTATTCTCAATAGTTTTACCACTATACTGTGATATAGTTGTACATTTGATGCTGCTTTTATTCTCATGGGACTCTGTGCATGCCGTGGTGTCCCGCCATGTTCTATGATAGTGCCTTTTTAGACATGCTGTTTCTGTTACAGTATTATTGTGCACCTTTACTTTATGCAATGGCTTTGCTGGGTGTCATTTAGTTGGTTTGACCTCACGACCTTTCCACTACAAATCTTGTTTTCTTGTTTTCTTACTAATAATTCTTCACTCGGTTAGGTTTTCAGTGCTGTCAGTTTTGTTGTCACGGTAACGGCCCAGTTTGTTGTCTCACTGTTGTCTCAGTTCTCTCAGTGTAGATTATACCCACGACGTGTCACTATATATATCAGACTATCTTATGCAATATTGTGATAATAATGATACACTTGAATGTTGTCAAGGTGGAGTTGTTTACTAAATAAACTTAATTTTACAAGACTGTCCTGGTTGGGTAGATGATTCTTTACCCTTTAACTGGTTTCAGTAACAGAAGCTTGAAGATAGTTGAAGTGTATTCTAGACATATTGAATAATGGATGAACTTCACAAATTCTTCACTTCAATGTGAGAATTGCATTTGCAGTGAGGGGACATCGCAACCCGACGTCTTCTACCTTTTGTAGTTGCTTCTTCAGTTTTACCACCTCCAGTTTACTACGAAGCTTTAACCTTGTACACTAGTTATCACATTTCATTTCATTTTCACTATTTTCTGGAAGTGCAGGTTGCTTGTGAAAGACTCATAAAGGATTCATCACCAGCAGATCTATCCCATGACCTAAAAGCTCTACAAATACTTCTTCCTCTAACCAAGCGGCTTGCTCCTCCTCAGTCAACCCAGTAGTAGTGTGTCTCTCATAATTCAATATCGCTAGAATACAGAGGATCCAGTCTGTAATGGTATTATTTTGTCAACAATAACTAATATAATAATAATATTAATAATAATAATATAATAAGAATTTTGTGCTACTCTTATTCATTTTTTGAATTTGTATGAACACTCTCCATCCTTGTTAAATGTCAGTAAATCATTTTCTGCTATTGCAACACACAAACAGGCTAATAACACAGACAGACTCGCTCCTCGTCTAGAATCAAAGGGAATATTGGCAAACTCTAAATGCCGAAATGGAGTTTATTTGAGTTTCTGCAATCCGAACCAAAAGCCAAGAATCGACCTTCATGTGGGTCCAGCTGGCTCTGGGTAAGCCCATGCAGGGAACGCATTATGAGCAGGTGTATTTATGTCCGGTTGTCCATCTCCATTCAGCTCCACGCTGAAGGTGAAAAGTGTATCTGAAAAGCGCTCTTCATCTTCCAGTCCAGGGAACCAGTTGGTGGTGCACACGCACTCACACACACGCACACATGCACGTGCGCCCACGTGCACAATTCTTTGGGTACAGCCAGTTCTATAAATGATTAATCTGCGCTGCAGGGAGGTTTTGCGAGGTCATTGGAGAGACTAAAACCATACAGAAGCAGTGTGAGTTAGGGAGAAGGGATGCATTATCTGATTTTGAATATATTGAGCCAACGTACAAAATTAGTTCATAGTTTAGCCTCTTTGATGTTGGTGCTAATGATATAGAACTGTCTAAGGTTTAACCTTTATTCATTTGGGATGATAATAACTGTACTGATATAGCATCTTTATGAAGCCACTCAACGCTGTGGTTCACTGAGTCTTAATGTATTTCAGTGTTTGTAGTTTCTTTGAAGTCGAGCTCAGAAGAATTGAAGGCAACTCATGTTCTGTCACGATTGATTATAATGGATTACAAAATACTTTCAAGACCGCAAAACAATAATAAATAACCGGTGAACAAAATGTCCAACATGAAGTAAAAACAGGCTCAGAGTAGAATACAACAGGCAAGAATGGCTATCAATAAAAACTGCATGAACTGCAAAGATACATTGATTTTGTCAGTACTGTCTAGCGGACCACAGCCAGGCTGAGGAGGTCCTCATGCTGACCAGTTCATACCCATTACATGGTTGTGTCCTTTCAGAGGGTCTGTGAAACATAATCCCTGCTGTCATTCCTCATTTGAAGCCCCCGTCATCTAAAGTGACTGATAGTAATGTGAATGTCCCTGTGGGAATCGAACCCCTAACCTTTGCAGGGTTAACACCATGCTCCACTCGGCCAAACATGGCTTCAGAGACATGACCTGGTTTAAATTGGGTCAATAGGACTCTGCTCTGTTTCAAAACACGAGTTCAGGGAACTTCTGCTTGTTTGCCTGGTTCAGGAAGCCAATATGGAACTGTGTGTTTAGTTTCTGATCTGAGGAATAATTTATCTCCCTTTCAGTTTCTGAATATAATAAATAAATAATACTACATAAATAAATAAATAATAATACAATAATACTGTAAACATTTCATTTATGAATTTAAAATAGGTTTCTGATGTACAGAAGTGCAAGGACACGTTACATAGCTGCCTTGGAGAGGTTAAGCTGGAACACCTTAACAGAGTGTGGAGTGAAATTTACTGTCTCCTTTTGTAGTTTTTCACAATCAGATTTTTTTCTGTGACTAGATTTTTTGTTATTGATTCACAAAAGTGTTTCTGGTTCATGTGGGCAGCGTGCAGGACTCTCTCTCACAGTGCTAAGGTAGTCGGGGGTGCACTTTCTAAGGTTGAAGGTAATCCTTTATTTAGACACTAGGCTTACAACTGACACCACTCATGCTCTCTCATATCACTCTGTCGCTCTCACACACACACACACACACACACACACACACACACCCCACTGGTCAAACATCTCAATCAGTTACACTGGGACTGGGGCTTGATCTGAGTCTCTGGTTTCATCCAGAAACACCCTTCTGCTTATCAGTGGTCAAACCCCTTTTGTTTTTAACTGGAAATTAACACTGTCAAAGAATCATTTTCCTCAATATTGGAACTTTAAACCAGTGATGTCCAGTTATGTGCTGCTGAGTCTGCAGGTTTTCATTCCACCCAGACACTACAGCCGCTCATTTCACTGGTACATCATGCTTAAAATGTTTCTTTGATCTGAACCAGAGTGGAAAAGTTGTTGTTAGATTCACACTGCATTTGGTGACCTGCTGTCCTGCCAGGTTCTAATACAAAAGTGATTCCAGTTCCTGTAACGTCCTCTAACATGATGGACCTGTCTGTGCTCGTTGTTGTACTTTTCCTTCTCTGGTGTTCAAACCAGTTTTGAACACATGACGAAAACGTGAGTTTGGGCATCGGTCCAGACTGTGGTTGGCCTTCATGTTGTTACGTTAGGCTTCCCAAGCATGAGGAACTGCTGGCTAACAGATGCCAACATCAGTTTCTTTATACCCATAATCCCTTGCATTTTGGGGTTGCTTTTCAATTCAGATTATGTTCTCAAACTGCAGTTCTCTTGCAGATTCTCATCTCGGTGGTCGTCAAACGAAGGTCAAACAAACCGAACTACAGGTGCACTACAGGTTTAGTAAAACGCCCTGAACAAGCTTGGCGTGAACGCCCTGACACACCTTCACTAGAGGGGAGGAGCTAACCAGTGAAATGCTGTGAGCTGCATGTCCAATCATGTGTGCAAACAAAGCTAATTTTCAACATGACAATAACTTTTTGCTGAGTCTACCCAACATGTTTAAGAGCACAGAAAGTGACCTGGAATCCACAGAAGCACCATCTCAGTTTAATTGGTATTTTAAACCCATCTCCATCTTTCTGGTATAATCTTTATTCCTTTGTGATCATAATAATATGAACTATATTCATATCGCACTTTTATTAAAGCCACAAAAACTCTGACAATAAACTACAATAAAAGGAACTTGTTCCAGTTATGTGTGAGACTGAAAACACTCTGTGGGATTAAATATTGGGATTAAAACCTCCATCAGAAAGGTGCTGGCCTGGTTACTGAAGGTGCAGGGTGATGTGGCAGTTTACAGGACGGTTCCTCCACGGCAGATCCTGCTGATCCTCCGTCAAATTTGGACCGCCAAGTGTGAAATTCTATTTCTCTTTGGGCTGAGTCTCCTTCATCTCCTCTTACAGTAGCTGGCCAATCAGAATGCAGCACAACGCTCCATTTGAACTTTGACCTTGAGAGTCCTTATAATAATATCACAGTGTGTATTCATGTGTGTGGAAGAGAAGAGGAGTTAGGGAGTGTCTTTTATGCATCCATGCACATTGGCACATACTTGTTGAGTTTGTGTGTGTGTGTGTGTGTGACAGCAAACTAACATTGTATCAACATAGAATCAATGTTAATGCATCAACCCAACCCAACTAACATGGATCGTCTCCTCTAAATCTTTCCAGTTTTTCCGTCCATCCTAGACACTGCATCATGTGACCAGGATCCCATTCAATAATGTGCAGGATTTAATTGTTTTCTCTGTTTTGTCGCTGCCCATCACTATGTATTGTAGCTCCGTTTTCCTTGAAATCTTGAAATGGGTCCGTCATTTTTCTTGAAACTGAATGCGACATTGAAGGTGGATTCAACCCCAGAGAGAAAAAAAACATGTCACTTAAAATCCTATGTGATGGCGTCCTGGAGGCTCAGCGGTCTAAGGCGCTGGGTTTGAATCTGACCCAGGACCTGTGTCGCATGTCATCCCTCCTGATCTTTCCTGTCTCTCTACTGACTGTCAAATGAAGGCAAAATCGCAAAAAAATCTATATGATATATTGCTCTGTACAATTTCATTTCCTTAAAACCAGATGTTGTGTGTCATATATATTTGGGCCTCAGACCAATCAGGATGATAACCAGATTTTTTTTGCAAATTTAATATTTTTACCTAACCTGCATTTTTGTGCTGTGAGAAAAAATATTCTTCACAAGTTGTTCTTCAATGAAAAGGTTGAAAACCACTGGTTGACATAGCACAGCCTGCTGCACCGGCAGGCTATTTATAAAGCATTCCTCGTTCCTCATGTTGGATCACTGCAGCCACAGCATTGACCTTCACTGACAAGCCTACATGTCTATAAGGGGAGGAGCGATGAAGGGTTAAGCTCAAGGGGAGTTATATGAGCTGAGGTCTTTTTTTAACCCCTACAAATGCATCATGTACAGGAAATCACTTGATATGTGTTTTGCTGCGTCATGCCTAAAGACATGGCTCTGGAATATCCCAGGTACAGTGAATCTCTCTAGTTGTGTAACTGAGGCCTGTGGTTACGCCTGTCTTTTCAATGCGATCTCGGGCATCCGATCACGCCAGGCTGCATGAAGTGACAGGTGTAGACGCACAGAGGTCGCTTTGTGCTCGCATTGTGTTCGGATCAGCCAGGCGACGAGCTCGCTTTGTGTTCGGAACTCTGAATAGTCCTGGGTCAAAACAGGGTCGCCTAGCACCCTGTCCACTTTACGAGGAAATGGACAGGGTGCTAGGCGACCGACTGTCATTCTGTCCCGGTGAAGGTGAGATGATGGACTCTGAGGTCGAATACAACCCAGAAGAGGCTCTTGTCACAAAAGGCGACGGTATGTACCTGGTATGAGGAACAAAGTTGAAGTGTTTTAAAATGCAGTCAACAATCCGACCCCTGTCCTACATGAATGTGGTTGTTGTCAAGCTATTTACGTTAGCAGCTGAGGCTGCCTGCACCACATGTTAATATGTTTAAACAAAAAGGCTACTGACTATTACATAACATCGACATCTATTGTTTCTTTCAAAATGCGTTTTAAAGTCCTTGGATGCTAGCCCTCCATCATTGGGTTCAGTGATACTATAAGTTAGCTCGACATGATCTAAAATAGAAAAAACCTGTGTCAATTTCACTGAGTAGTAGGTTGAGAAACCTATCACTGTGTTGCATTGTCTTTTTTCCACCCAATGAGAGCTGGCTGTAATGTCTTAGTGTTTGTAGATACTACTGGACCACACGCTGCATCAGCATCGCCATCCTCCCCGCATCATCAAGCGTCCGTCTACTTCTAGCGGTGGCCAAACCAGACGGAAAAAGTCAAAGTTTGAAACAACCTTGGAGGCCTTCTCCAAAGCTACTGTATGTGCAATTACAGGGATGAGGTGCTTCTGCAGATGCAGTGGGTATAGCATGCCCATGAGGATAAACTATTTGGGATGCTGGTGCAGTCAATTGCCATGGCTTCTGCCCAACGCCCTCCTGTGCACCCCTTTCACCCCTGGTATCAGCCGATGTCACCACCACCAGCGTCACCATCACAGTTTGCCTCCCCAGTCCAACACCCTCTCTGCAACACACCGTCCCCGGCAGGACTGCAACACCCAGTAGCCCTCCGTCCTTCACACAACTATAGGAATTTGGACATTTTTTAATATATGTATATAGCTTTTTGTGTCTTGCACATGCACGCACAATGCAAAGACTGAAGACTTTTGTTTTTTTTACATTTGTAGTGTTGTTTTTACTTAAGAGGCCCATACAGATGGGTCGCTGCTTCACTGTCACTTTTATTTTGCAGTTTTGTAAAGAAAAATGTATAAACATTTGTGTGCACTACAGTTTTAAAATAAAAGATGTTCAAAGCATTTCTTTGAGAATGCACATTTTTTCCTAGGTTCTGATTGTTCTGGGGGTGCTTGTTGCATTGTTCAGGGACAGGTGTGAATGTTCCTGAATGAGATGTGGCTCTGATGCTAATGAAAGTTGCCAAAGCGCGCACCCTGTGTGATAATAATACGCCCTGAATCGTGAGTTCGGCAGGGGTGGCTCTACTCGTTTTCTGATTGGTTGATTTCGCACTAGAGAAAATTACGTAAAATCCTTTTCTTCGTTGTACAAAAGTAAAGCTGAGAACTCACTTCCGCCAGTCCGTGTAAGAAAAGTGTTTCTACATATATCAGAAAAAGTCCTGCACCCAGTAGTAAAGTGCCACAACTATGGAAAGTTGTGGCACTTGCCGCTCCGCAGTCCAAATGTGCTCATAATAATATATCACAGTGACCAATTATTTTCATTGATTATTTCAACTGTAAGTTTTTACAGTATGTCCTAAATGAAGCATAGTGCTCCTCCAACTAACCATTTTATGGTTAAGCATATACTTCTGACTCCTATGAAATACATCACATACACTGTGAAAAATATTAGGGCACTTCAACTTAAACCTGCACTAAGTAACTGTGCCATTTAGTCTTTGGCAGCTGCAGATAAGTTTGAGAAGGTAACTAGGATAAACTAGGATAAAATAGGATATGCCATTTGTTGACTCTCAATACTAGCAGTAAGTATCAGCATGCCCTATACTGAACTAAAAGGTGAACAGCACTTATTAGCACTTATTAACTTTCAGCAGAAAAATAAAACAAAGCACACAGACAGAAGGCTTCTTTACCCTGGCTCAATGAGGACCTCTGGAGGCAAATGAAAGAATGTGATCTTGCATTGAAAAAACACTGAAGTCAGGGCTCAGCACTGATAGGCTCATATTTACATCCCTACATAACAATGTCATTAGGAACATCAGAAAAACCAAAGCTGGGTTCTTCATAAAAGTGATAAACGAAGCAAGAGGCAATGGGAAAGTGATCTGGAAAAACCTTCACAAACTAACTGGGAAAGATGATGATCAGTCTACAAAGCAGCTTGAAATCAAAGTGAATGGAACTTTAACCCAAGATCCTACTATGATTTCTTTTTTTTTTAATCAGTTTTTTATAGTCTGTTCAGGAGCTGGCTCAAAGCTCTCAAACCACAGCCACTGAACTAGCCACCATTGACAACACAAAACCAGTTTTCTCAATCCCAGAAATATCCCAACACGGCAGTGGAAAAAATTATCAGCTCTCTGAGGAACTCGAAAACAAAAGATGTCCATGACTTAGATACTGCATTCCTGAAAAAGCACAAGAACACCCTTGTCCACCTGACTGCTCATCTGATAAACCTGTCCATCAAGCAGGGCATCTTTCCTGAAGCCTGGAAGTTTGCTGCCGTTACTCCTATATTTAAACCTGGAGACCCAACAGATGTTGGCAATTTCAGGCCTATTAGCATCATACCAGTTTTAGCCAAGGTGGCAGAGAAATGGGTGACAAAGCAGCTGACAGCACATCTGAGTCAGGGCCATAACCCCTTGCATCCTATGCAATTTGGGTTTAGGTCCAATCATTCGATGGATACAGCTAACTGCCATCTTCTAGAGTGCATGAAATCTAAAATGGATAAAGGGGGTGTAGTTGGTGCTGTCTTTTTAGACCTAAGGAAGGCCTTTGATACATGAGGTTAGTATATCAATGATTTGAAACGTGTTGTTGGCACGCTTGGGTCCATCTGCCTTTCCAGGATATCTAAATCTATGATTAGATTTCACCTACATCTTGCCTCTTTACACATCTTCTTATGTTTCAGGGTATGAAGGAAAGATGCCAGAATCTAAATTAAGGAACTTGAATGTTGGCCTCATAGATTCTTTATGTTCATAACAACAATAACATTATGAAAATACATACTTTATAATACATTTGTAAGAAATATAAATGTCTACACTACTGAGGATAAGACATGGTATCTGCTAAATCACTAATGCAATATATCTTTGAAATATTAAAGTTAGCTGCACACTCATAGATCTGATGCTCTAGCACCTCTCAAATCTGAAAGAAAAACATTCTGCATTGTCCCAGTGTCCAGTAACAAGGGACCTAAATAACTACAGTTCCTGACATTTCATATCATGAAAACCATACAGAGGCTGGCCCTGCACCTCCTGAAAATGTTGGTCATTGAATCCATGGACCCTCTTCAATTTGTATACCAGGCCCATCTTCTGGCCAAAAATCCCTAGATGTCTTGGATGTTGTGATGATGGATACAACGTGATCCTAATGTGAAGTAGATTGTATTGAGAAGTGAACGTAAAAATAGAAGGCCTAGGACCTTAACCTAGAATTTTATAGAGAATTTGATTCCTGAAAACAACCTTAAAAAACCTTTAAAAATTGAATCAGGTTAGGAGTAGGACTCCTAAGTATATTACACCTATATTATATTATAATATATTATATTATATTTAAATCCCAGGCGTAGAAGGTGTTTTGTGACTCGGTTTGCAAAACAAATGGAGTGAAGTGAATGGAGAGTGGGCAAAACAGTCTCCAACAATTACAAGTATCACTGGGTCACCTGTGCCCCTGGCACTGACAATGAAATTAAGGTGGAGAAAAAATTAAGAAAGTTTTGAGCATGTACGCTAACACAGCAAGCGAAGGTGTCTGAGCAACCTGATCAAGTTTGTTTCATTCACATTCCTTATAAAGCATACAGGAAACATCAGTTGAGTGTATTCTGCACCCACAGAAGTCTGTCGATTATATCTGCCACCAACAAAGAATTCTATTTTTTCAGATAGGGTTAAAGTACATAAAAAAAAAAAAAAAAAAACAAGTACACTCACTGAGTGAAGACATAAACCATCTAAACAGTATTTTTGTCCAGCACGAGGCTCAGGTGTGAAACAGTAGCTTGGAGCATTGTCTGCTGTCTATTTTAGAATGCTTTCCTGAAGGCAGGAGAATATGCCATATACGTGAACGTGCTTGTGATTTTTATTGTTTTCGCTCAATAGCCATTTTCTCCGCTAATGGACAAAAACTGTTGGGTAGCTTTAATGTAACTTAAACACACAAGTTAAGCACCCATTGTCAAGTGGACTGATTAGTTTGGTGAACAAATTTTTTCCATCGGTTTCCATTTACTGGTTCTTCAGTGGTTCTGTAGGCAGATAATAAAATGCACAAACAGATACATATTTAGCTATAAATGTACAGAACAATAACTGGAATATAAACAGTAATGTAGAGCAAAGAAATGCCATATGAACCAATAACCTAAAGTAAGTAGCTTAGATCAATAACGGTAAATAGTTTGCATTTATGGTCCTCTACCGACCCCTAGAAGCTCAATGGAATGTGCCAAACATGTGACACAGTGAGTAGGGTCCCCCTGGCGTGACACGCCTGTGGCATGACGGAAGCGCCCCTGGCGTGATGGAAGTAGGAAGTACGGACATTGGTGTCCGTACTTGTCTTTCGTTACTTATTTTGCAACTTAGCATTATGTTTTGCTTAGTACATACAGTATATAATAAAATAAATTAAGTTGGCTATTGTTAATGAACTATTTTAACAGTTTAGTAAATACATCCACCTCAAAACCCTATCCATGTATCATCAGAGATGACCTTTAAGATACCTGACTAGCTCATCTTTAGCACCATTTAGACTGACTTGTTATAAGGTTGCTCTCATAAGCTAATGAGTTTGGTCAACAAGGGATGAAGATCAACCAGGGACATTGGATTAGTTGCAGTACATGCATAAAACAAAATAATGTAGTCCATACCTGACCCTTTCTCTCAGCCAAAAGTATTGTATTTTCCACAATCCTGTTGAAAACATGTTGTATTGGATTACAACCATTATTTTCATGAACCTTACTTATTCCATGGGTATTATATTGCAAATTGCTCAAATAAATTGCCAAAAAGTACACAAATCATATTGGTATGCTCCCTTCTTCTTAACTTAACAAATTTTAACTTAACAAATCAGTTTACAAAAGACTTAGATTAACTTAGATAACTTGTGTGTCATATGTCATTTGTAATTAAGTGTATTGAATTGTCTATACTATATATCGACTTTTTTCTTTTGACAATGAATTGGAACTGTTCAGCCTTTACATGTCTAAGAACTTGAGTAAGGAGGCGACTGAAAGGCTTGCCATTTTTAAAGACAAAATGGAAAGAGCCCTAAAATCTGAAGAGTTTTTAAAAAGGTTGTAACTTGCCTATTTGCCTAATAAACATGTCAATTTGATTTCAGAAAGATTAGACAAATTGGTGAGAAATTACAATGTATGTGTTTATACTAAGACATTTTCATGCAATAGTGAAGGTATTGTCTGCTATATTTTTCAGTAGCCACTGAAACAAAGACCACCAAAGAAAGAATTGGGTATGTACCTCCCACTATAATATTGGTGCTCATGCATCCTATTTATATATACACACACACACATTTTTTTGGCTTGATATAAAATAGTAGAATGATGAATGTGATTTGATGGACACCTTATTGCAGCTAATGTTTCCTTTTAAAAGCTTTACTAAATTATTTTTCATGAGCACGCCCTTTTGGCTTGGTTACTGGTTACTAGCGGTTACTACACCCCACAGTTATTTTTGAATATGGAATAACAAAGATATCCTTTACAAAAATAAAAACTATTTTCTAACAGTCTTGGTTTGGAATTGTCTTTTTATATGGAATGAGAAAGATATCCTTTACAAAAATAAAAACTTTTCAATGTAATTAAACAGATCTATAAGAAATGTGAATGTTTAATTATGTTCCATTGTCAACAGTGTTCTGGTAATCTTTGAATCTCTTTCAGTCGAAGGGAGCTTTGACAATCACTACTACATATTCTATTAATAATAAAGTAAAGTATAATTTAAGATGCTACAAAGGATTTACCTCATAATGCATGCGTTATCTATGCATTAGTAAGATTAAAAGTAAATAGTCGTAGAAAAATCATATGAATTTTGTGGATTTGCAAAAAAAACCATTATCTATCTCTTTTTCCACTACAGTGTATGGTCAAATTTATTTTAGACAGGCCTATCTAATTTTCTGAAGAAAAGACATTGGGATGTTAGCAAAAATATAACTGTTTGATGAAATTAAACATTTCCAAGAAGGTAATGTTAATGAGTATGGCCATACAACTATTCATGGATCATTCTACCTTGGGCCCTTTCCCAAGAGTTTTAAAATCTTTTAAAATCTACTCTCAAAATGATTAGGGGACATCTTTACCTATGTAGAAAATGTGCCATGCCATCTCAGGATGGATCTATATATACTATATATATTGTTAGCAGTAAATATTCAACTGTGTTGTAATCTTGTCAGTCCCATTAAAAACATATACACTGCTTTTTCAAAAAAATTGAATTTTTGTGACAAATCCAACAGATAACATGAAATACCCCTTGTTGCACTGAGTGCATCTCTATAGTATATAGAGCACAGATTTTTAATATTTTACAACAATTCATCCACCTAATCCAAATTTACACCTCAACACCAGCTCATTTTTAAGTAAAAATTATAAATATAGAGGGAAAATATTTTAGACTGAGTGTAGCACTCAACTGGTCTTACACATAACATTAGGTAAAATCATTATTTAATTTAAAATGCACCAATATATTTTACGCTATTTACAAGTAACAGGGATGACAAAAGTAACTTGAGAAGTGCAATAACATTGGTTTTGCACTACAGTTGGATATAACATTTGTTTCTTTCGATTCAATATGCCTAATGATTCAAATATATTAGTTGCAAATTTAAGCATTTTGGGGAAGTTTTACATATACAACAGGACATTAAGGAAAACAGCACAAGAATTTTTATTTTTATTTCAAAGATGCTCAAACAAATCAGTTTATCTGTGTCCATAGAAATTGAAAAAATATGCTGAGGGACAGGTCAAAATGTAAACTACAAAGTTGTTTCAACATGTTTTCATAACAAAACCGACATATGAAGTAAAAATTGATGAATGGAATTGTGTTTACTGTTTACGTTGTGTACCGCTATATTCCTGTGACGCCAGGTGTGTTTATATTGGCAAACTCGGACCAGTTGGATCTTGTCCGAGTTTCTGACTGGGAATTCCAATTTGAATGTTGTATTGCTTTTTTCCGTGTCATAGGTCGTTTTTTTCTAATTTCCAAGTACAATGGATTGCATCATTTGTCTCCGGGTCTGCAGCTGGATACTATTGGACACAACTCCCACCCATCAGTGAGCTGTCTCAACTATGCTTGCGCAGTCAAGACTCTGGTTTATGAAATCTCAAGAGCACAAGGCTTATGATGATATGATTTTATATGATTTTGCTAATGTCTATTTTCGTATTTCCTTTGGGGCAGTTTTTTTCTTCCCTCATTTGAATGGACGGTGCCCCTAAGCTTCCCCCATATACCACCCAGTGAATGTCATTTTTTAGTGCTCTAATGAAACATACATATTTAACATATTTCTGAGGCCGTACTTTGACGTTATTGGCATCAGTGGGAAGACACCATTGACAAAATGTCACTAGTAGTGAGATTTTCAAGTTTAAGAGAAGACACATGACAGTGGAAAATATCAGCCGGATTCTCCAGGTAACCCAATAAATCCTTCAATCCTTTCTGCATTTACATAAATAATGCAGAAATAAAACGTTTTTCTATTGATAATAGCCTATTAAAAGCTCTGCACTGTGGGCAGAGATATAAATTGAATCTGTGCTTGTTTACTTTTCACAAGTCCCCAAATGTGTGTCACAAAAAAGTGAATTTGAAATTGTAAGAACTGAGTTTGGTATGTCTTGTGATGAAAGTATGAGCTAGAAATATAACACACAGCAAAGTTCCTTAATTATATTTATTGGAAGATAAAGAACACCTTTCACAGTTTCATCATATTATATGATGACAGATTATCACCCGTGGAATGTTTTACTCAGCTGCCTCTTTTCCCTGTGAAACAGAGAAAACAGTTTGAGGTTTACTTCAAGCAAATTACAATGCTATTTTTACTGATTCGTTTTAAATTAATTATCTGTACTATGGTATTGACGGAAATTATGTTTTTTATTGTAATTTGTTTTGTTTTCTATTTTAGTAGAGCCCTACTTACCTTGCCAGAGTCACGGCTCTTAGCTCTCAGCTTGTTGACTTGGGACTCTGCAACGTCAGCACGCTCCTCAGCCTCCTCTAGCTCATTCTGAACCTTTCTGCACTTGGACAGATGCACATTGGCTTGCTCCTCCTGGAATGGCATAGTGGTATTTACCATTTAAATATCTGAAAAGACCGTAGGTCTAGTTTGTTCAGTATAACGATGATATAGAATCTAATAGTTACAAGTACAAATTCAAAAGGCAGTTATCTTGCTCTTACCGCTTCCTCAGCCTGCCTCTTGTAGGCCTTCACTTTGAGCTGCAGCGTGTCTACCAGATCCTGTAGCCTGGTGATATTTTTCTTGTCCTCTTCAGTCTATGATAGCAAGTAAATATGTAACTGTAAGACCCTCAATGATATCAATATATTTGATTGATTCAAATGCTTAAGTTTTCAGTGGGACTGTACCTGGTAGGTAAGTTCCTTCACCCTCCTCTCATATTTGCGGACACCCTTAACAGCATCTGCTCCACGTCTCTGCTCAGCCTCAACCTCTCCCTCCAGCTCACGCACCTTCAGAAAGGAATCAGGCAAGATCCCAATTTATTCTGTAATGGTTCTACATCAGTTCAACCATGCATATGAAAACATATTTGGTTTATTATTTTCTCTTACCCTAGACTCCAGTTTCTGGAGCTGCTTCTTGCCACCCTTCATGGCCAGGTTCTCAGCCTCATCCAGGCGGTGCTGCAAGTCCTTGACAGTGACTTCCAGGTTCTTCTTCATCCTCTCCAGGTGAGAACTAGTGTCCTGCTCCTTCTTCAGCTCCTCAGCCATCATGGCAGCCTAGAAATTATAACAATTATTGTTTGTTTCAAAGGTCATACACAAAATCAAGTCATCCATTATGATGAAGAAATTGACAAATTAAATTCAAACCTACATCAGTGATGGCTTTCTTGGCCTTCTCTTCTGCGTTTCTTGCTTCCTGAACAGTGTCATCTACTTCACTCTGGACCTGGATCAGGTCAGTCTCAAGCTTTTTCTTTGTGTTCAGAAGGCTTGTATTCTAAAAGGAAAACATTGACTTTAATGATGCAAACACATTATTTAAAAGGAATACATTTTGAAATTGGTGAAGAAATAATGTTGGTTATTTACCTGAGTGTGCAGCAGGCCAACACGTTCACTAGCATCCACCAGCTCCTGCTCAGCCACTTTGCGGCCTCTCTCTGTCTGTTCCAGAGCAGCCCTCAGCTCCTCAATTTCAGCCACCATCAGACCATTCCTACGGTCCACCATGGCAGCCTGCTCCTTTAGGTCTTCCTGTGCTCTGAGAGCATCATCAAGGTGCAGTTGGGCATCCTGATATTAAGAGATTGTGATGAGTATAAAAAAGAACAAAGTGTTGCTACACCGACAGTAGTGTGTCCAAATGTTATGTGATGTACCTTCAGTTGTCCCTGGACATTCCTCAGCTGCTTTTGAGCCTCAGAAGCCTGGCGGTTGGCATGACTCAGCTGAACCTCCATCTCATTCAGGTCTCCCTCCATCTTCTTCTTGATTCTCATGGCATCATTTCTGCTCCTGACCTCAGAGTCCAGATTGGTCTGCATGGAGTCAATCACCCTCTGGCTGTTCCTCTTGATCTGCTCCATCTCCTCATCCTTCTCTGCCAACTTCCTGTCAACCTCACCCTTAACCTGGTTGAGCTCCAGCTGAACACGCAGAATCTTGGACTCTTCATGTTCCAAAGTTCCCTAATGATGACAAAAATTGTAATTTACAGCCATTTTACCTTTTGAATGTCGTATTGGTTATCTGTCCAATGTTTGATAACCTGTATACAAAAGTCCTGTACGAACCAAAATACACAGATTGACAAATACAATGTTAAACTGTCCAGAAGAAATTGTACCTCAGCTTCCTCAAGGGCTGTCTGGATCTCAGACTTCTCTGTCTCGACCTGCTTCTTGGACTTCTCCAGCTCATGAATACTCTTTCCAGTCTCTCCAATCTGTTCAGTCAGGTCTGAGATCTCCTCTGCAGAGGGTTGCATGAGTTTAACATTGTTATAGCCTCAGAGATACAATTCATTTAAATTAAAATAAACAAGTATTGAATTAAAACCAACTGCTCCTGTTGACATTAAATGGCAATGACTCACGTTGCAGGTTCTTGTTCTCACGCTTCATGGTCTCCAGCTGATCTAGAGCTTCCTCATAGGAGTTCTTCATCTTGAATAGCTCAGTGCTGAGAGAGCGAGACTCTTTCTGAGCTCCCTCAAGCTCTGCCTGACCCTCCTCATACTTTTGTTTCCACTCTGCCAAGACCTGAAAAGAGCATAATTCAGACAATTCGCTAAACTTCACATTGATTATCATTAAAACAAATCATTATTCCTGACTTCTTTACTATGACACTAGGCACACAAGGAAAAAAATACTACCTTGTCAAAGTTCCTCTGCTTCTTGTCAAGGCTGGCAGCCAGCCCATTGGCCCTCTCCACATCAATCATCAGGTCCTCCACCTCACCCTGGAGTCTCTGTTTGGTCTTCTCCAAAGAGGCACACTTGGAATTGACAGCCTCAATCTGTTCCTCAGCCTCCTGAAGGCGTTGAGCCAGCTTTTTCCTGATGAATATATGGCATGTGTTGATGAAGTTGAGAAAGTAGTTTTTTTTCACTATTTCAAGTAGATTGCACATATTGGGAGGCTTTGTGGAATGAGAAACTGGGGACAGACATGGTCATTAAAAATGTGTTTTCGGCTATTCTTATGTCAAAAACAAAAAATATGTATGTATGTATAAGTGAGCATATCTGAATGTATATTGTGTGTATACATGTGTATGTGTATGTAGATGCTTGTGCAAATATGAATAACATCTTGCCAAGAAAAAATGATAACAATACTTGTTCACAGAAACTGGTATAAGATTGCTCAAATTCTGAATTAAGGGGGATCACATGCAACAATGATCCCAGGTCAGATTCAAACACAGGATGGTAGTTACATAGTATGTGCTTTAACCAACAGACACCTGGGGTGTTGGGTCATCCTGTGTTTGAATCTGACCTGGGATCGTTGTTGCACGTGATCCCCCTTTTTCTCCCTCAACCTCTCCTGGTTTCTCTCCACCTTCAACTATCTAAAAAAAGACGGGCACTCAGAATTGAGCCACCAAAGTGGTTTTGGATTTTACTCACTTGGCCTCCTCAAGCTCCTCAGTACGCTGGATAGCATCGGTTTCATACTTGGACCTCCACTGGGCCACCTCACTGTTGGCCTTGGACATTCCACGTTGCAGCTCAGCCTTGGCCTCCTGCTCCTCCTCAAACTGCTCCCTCAGAAGATCACAGTCATGGCGGGCTGATTGAACTCCATGAGCAAGAGCATTCTTGGCCTGTCAAAGTACAGTTTAGACAGTGTAGAGAATTGTCAAGTTACCAAAAATAATGAATAATTAATCTTAATTGCTTACCTTGACCTCCTCTTCAATTTGTCTCTTCAGCTCCTCAATCTGCTGTGTGAAGGCCTGCTTGCCTCTGGTTAGCTGTGAGACAAGAGCTTCTTTCTCCTCAATCTGACGGCCAAACTCACCTTGTATAAAATGGGACAAAATGTATCAATTTTGCTTTTCAATTTACACACAATAGAGCACCCTGGTTATGGTCAAACTTACCATTTTCTGTCAGGAGACGTGCCCTCTGTGCACTGATGTCATTAATTTGACGGATATTTTCATCATTCTTGGTCTTAATTTCACTAAATTGATCTTCAAGAGTGCGACATATCTTCTCCAGGTTTCCCTAATGATGAAAAATGTAAAAGATCAAATTTGTAAAACCATGCATATTTTATCAGTTTCTACTCTATTTTCGGATATGAAATACTGTATATATTTTTTATATATTTTTTTAAACTAAAAATGTGTTGTCAGTAAAAATTGAATGTAGATATTGTGTACCTTTGCTTTAGCCACAGCCTCCATGTTGCTGGAAAGGTCATCAATCTCCATCTTATATTCACTCTTCTCCTTCTCAAGCTTCTGCTTGACACGCTGGAGGTTGTCAATCTGCTCTCCCAGCTCTGCAACACTGTCAGCCTGCTTCTTGCGGAGAGCAGCAGCAGTGGCTTCATGCTGCAGGGTGGACTCCTCAAGGTCACGGCGCAACTTCTGGAACTCAGCTTCACGCTTCTTGTTCATCTCAATCTGAGCAGCAGTGGCTCCACCAGCCTCCTCAAGTCTCTCACTGATCTCTTCAAGTTCCCTGGAGAGGTCAGCTCTTTGCTTTTCAACCTTGGCGCGAGCAGCACGCTCAGCCTCAATCTCCTCCTCCAGTTCTCAATACGGGCCTATTGAAAATGAAAATGCAGGTATTCCGAAAATGTTATATTTTGAATAAGACATTTGAAAATACATCAATGTTATGCAGTAATTGTTTCACCTGAAGCTCCTTAATTTTCTTCTGAAGCTGAGCACCCAAGGACTGCTCATCCTCAATCTTGCTGAGAAACTGGCTGATTTCAAAGTCCTTCCTGTGAAAATTGTAGACAAACAGAATACAAACATCTCATTAACAGGTGATGTCCATATTTTCAACCATACATGCTGGTACGATGCTGTTCAATGCAAAAGATTACTTCTTGATCTTCTCGTCAGACTGCTGCTTGTCATTCTCAAAGTCCATGATGGATTCCTGGGCCAGCTTCAGATCACCCTCAAGCTTCCTCTTTGCTCTCTCAAGGTCCATGCGGAGCTTCTTCTCTTGCTCCAGAGAACCTTCAAGCTACACAAACAATACATGTTTGTACTTAGCAAGCAAAGGACAGCATATCTGTTTGATTACTTTTATTGACTTCATGACCTCACATCGTCAACTTGCTGCTCAAGCTTGGTCTTGGCCTTGGTCAGAGTGTTGACTTTGTCTTCCTCTGCCTGTAGGTCATCAAGAGTCTGCTGATGTGCCTCTTGAAGGGCTTTCTTCTCCTTGGTTAGCTTAGCAATGCTTTCATCCTGAGAGGCCATCTCCTCAGTCAGGTTCTTCACCTAAATATGCAAAGCAAAATATGAAAAAAAAAATATATATACACATGAACAAATATGTATAAAATGAGATAAACCAGTGAATTTTCATGAACCTTGTTCTCCATGGCATGTTTCTCCTTCTCCACTTTGGCCAAGGTAAGCTCCAGGTCATCAATATCCTTCTTGAGCTCAGAGCATTCATCCTCCAGTTTCCTCTTCTTTGCAGTCAGCTCAGCATTCATTTCCTCCTCATCCTCCAGTCTCTCTCCTGTCTCTTTGAGTTTAGCCTCCATCTGGATCTTACTCTTGATAAGTCCCTCACATCTCTCCTCAGCATCTGACAGATTCTCTGATTCCTAATTCACAGTGAACAAAAGGAAGTAAACATGTCAATCTTTTCTGGAGATGAAAAGACACAAAAAACAAACCTGTGGATTGAAGTCTACTTACAGATGAAACTTGCAGCTGCAGATCATTCTTCTCCTGCAGCAGAGACACCATCTTCTCCTCCAGTTCCTTCTTCTTGGCCAAGGGCAGTGGCTAGGTCTGTTTTCATCTTGTCATAGTTATCCTTCATCTGGGACAGCTCCTTCTCAGTTTCAGCACTCTTCAGAAGAGGCTTGATCTTGTAATACACCTTCATCCATGGCCAGTGTTTGACATTCATGAATGAGCGGACGTTGTACTGGACAGTATATATGGCTTCCCTATGTAAAAAAAAAAAGCAGTTATGGACAAAGTGGTTCCTATATGGATTGTACATGACATAAATCTGTTTCAGAATTTGATGTTTTCAACTTGCCTCCTCTCCATCATCTTCACAAACTCCTTTCTCATGACGTAACCACGGCAGAGAGCCTGAGTCATGGTGACCAGAGAAGCGAGCTTCTCATCTCGCATCTCCTCAAGCAGACCCAGCAGACCAGCTTTGAAGAATACCTGTATAGGGACACAAATTGGCCATTATTGTAAATTGATTTTGATATGTCAAGGTATACAAAGAAGATAAACCCGCAAATTCAAGCACTTTATCAGTCTAGTTCATGAAGTCAGGCTTCAACAGAAAAGAATGTCCCATCTGCCTCTACTTAGCCACTGTAGATTCATTCTATTTACCCCAATGAAATTTGGGAGCCAAATGCACACAGCTCCAAAACTGCAGTGAGCGAGCTAGTGCCTCGGCTATCACTACAGAAAGCTGGATTTTTACATATTGCAGGTTTTAATTAGTTAAGTATTTACTTTGGTGTGTCCAAATTTGTATTCATCATGAGGAACATCAATAGACCCAAGCAGCTTCTCGGAGGCCTTCTTGTTGTCAATGAATTGGCCCTCTGGGATGACGCTGGCATTCAGTACTTTGTACCTTGATAGGAAGAGAGTTTAAGGTAATGGTCAGCACTTTTAACTCATAGTTTGCATCAAAACCATAGATAAAATGTTCCCCGATACCTCTGCTTGAAGTCAGCGTAGAGGATTCTGCTTGGGAAGCCCTTTCTGCAGATTCTGATACCCTCCAGTACACCGTTACACCTCAGCTGGTGGATGACCAGGAAATTCTCCATCAGGCCTATAAAGAAGTTGTCGCTTGTTATTCATTTTGATGAAGTAATGACTGACGATTATCATCATGAGATAATAATGGAGGATATGGATATGATCAAAATAAGAGCAGTGTACCTGGAGTCTTTGACTCATTAGGAATAAGGCAACGCACAAAGTGAGGATGGGTGCTCCTCAAGTTGGTCATCAGCTTGCCCAAGTTCTCCTGAAGATGCAAGATGAAAACAAATATTATTTGTGAAAAGCAATACATTTGGGTTTGACTCCAAACAAAGACTGGATGTTATTCTTAAACCTTACCCTGAACTGTGAAGACACAGTCTGCATGGAACCACCCTTCTTCTTGCCACCCTTCTTGCCAGCCTCTGTTTTTCAATTGGTGATGTTAATGAGGCAGTTTGTGTTGCAGGGAGGAAATATAAAGCTTAGATCAACACATGATGAGTTTGAAATATAAACTATCGATACATTCTTCTATCTATGAAAAATAATCATTTAATTGTTCTCAAATTGATATCCCACCTTCAGGAGGAGCAGGAGGATACAGAATAGGCAGCAGTTTAACTGAGGACTTCTGGTACAGCTGCACAACAGAGTCATTCAGGGGATCCTTGTTCTTGTCTAGCCAGCCATTGATATTGTAGTCCACAGTTCCAGCATAGTGCACCAGGGAGAAGTGGGCCTCAGCCTTGCCTTTGGCGGGCTTTGGTTTCTCAAAAGCTTTTGTTTTACCAAGATGCTGGTCATACAGCTTATTCTTGAAGGTTGTGTCTGAAGCCTTAGGGAACATGCACTCCTCTTCAAGGATGGAGAAGATGCCCATGGGCTTGATAAAAAATGGAATGAGATACATCAAAATGAAGCAATGTTGTAGTACACTAAGAATAATTTTATAGGGTCACAACAATGTTGTGTAACTGTGTTTGTTTTATGCATCTCATTACTTGTTAATTTTTTCTCTTTTAACACTTTGAGGTTTTCGTTGAATGAAAAGTGTGGATTAATGAAAAATGTATTATTATTATTATTATTATTATTATTATTATTATTACCTTTTCAATAAGCTCAATGCAGGCAGCCAAGTCCATGCCAAAGTCAATGAACTCCCAGATGATACCCTCTTTCTTGTACTCCTCTTGCTCCAGGACAAACATGTGATGGTTGAAAAACTGTTGCAGTTTCTCATTGGTGAAGTTGATGCACAGTTGCTCCATGCTGTTGTACTGTCAGTGGACAGAATATTAGCTTTTTAATGACTTGTAATTAATAACAAAAAATCCTGTTATCAAATGAACCTATCCATTACAATGACTGCATACTTACATCAAAGATTTCAAAACCAGCAATGTCCAGCACTCCAATGTAGAACTGCCTTGCCTGCTTGGTGTCCAACATCTGGTTGATGCGGACAACCATCCACAAGAACATCCTCTCATAGAGAGACTTAGCAAGGGCGCTCACTGAGTTATTGACCTGAAGAAAATAGCGATTCAAGTGAATTAACTTTGTCTATCCTGTCTAATAGTCAGTGTAATAAACACAGTATAGCAGAACACGAAAGGATAGATATTTGTTACACAATATAGCAGTAATCCCAACTGAGTATTTGTCTCATTTGGAGACAATATTTCATCTTACTTATTAAAATACAAATGTATCAATCACATCAATCAATTGCATGCCCAATGATGATTTTTAACAATTCATCTATTGAACTATTACAACGTTAAGTGTTGTGTGTGACTTACCTGTTTTTAATATATAAAACTTGTGTGAATTAATGAAGCAAGAGAATGGTGTATGTTGCTCACCTGGGGTACAGTCTGACCCTTGGTGACCATCTCGTTTCCGACCTTCACTCTGGGGTAGCACAGAGCCTTAAGCATGTCAGCCGAGTTCAGGCCCAGCAAGTACGCAACCTTGTCAGCCTCTGAAAAGGTCACATAAAATACATTTAATACATATGTGACTGAATGATATCAAAATACATATTCTATACCTGCGATGCAGAATTCAGTAATTTCATGCCAAAGCTATTAAGACAGGCAACTTCTGGGAGGAAGTTAATACTCACCCTCGTTGCCATCTGGCTCAGCCTGCTCCTCACGCTGCTTCTGCTTGAACTTCACGTTACAATGGTGGAGCACAGCACCAGTCGTCTTGTAGATGCTCATTTTCTCCTCATTGGTGAAGCCCAGAATATCAATAGCACTCTGTGTTCAAGAGAGTCAAAGGTCGGAAATATCTCTGCTGACCAAAGAGCCCAGCCTCTTGGTTTCCTCCATAAGAGGTTTCCTCCATAAGCATGGAGGAAAATTCAGAGATTAACTTTGGCCATTGCTTCAGACTAGTTTGTCACAAAATGGCATTCCTTAAGTTAAATATAAGATATTGTATTATGAGATTGTATGGTAATATATTGAAATAATATAGTAACTTTTTCATAAAACCTCATAAAAAATGTCTGGCAGATAACACTCTTTAACTGTGAAATAAAATCCATATACCACGTTCTGTTGTGGATTATTGCTTAATTAGACCACCATCGGAAGTCAACAATTGATGACCACTTCAAGCCACCATCTCATATACAAAACAGACATTCTTAAAATTCAGTAGGCCATAACAAAATAAAACAAAAAAGTTTTTTGATGTCCCCAGAATATTATAGAAATTGCAGTTTTAAAATGGCAGAATATAAAAAGGCTACTGCAGAATCTGAGATTTTTTTTACCACAGAATCCTGGGGGGGCCTGTTTAATGCACAATAAATAAGAAAATGTGTTAAAAGTTAATATTACATCAGTGGCCATCAATTCCTCTTTGTCATCAATGCTGGCCACAGTGATCTGACCCTGGCTGCACATAGGGAAGTCATAGGGGTTGGTGGTGATGAGCGACATTTCTGGAGAAAAGGTGGAAAGGTGAGGGTGAGTAACGTGATGATTATGTTGATGATTATGGACTATGTGAACAGTTTGGGTTGTAGTCACTGTATCATTAACTAACCAATCAGCTCAGGTTTGTGGTTAGTCATCATCTGGTAGAAGATGTGGTAGCCTCTTTCATCAGGAAGCTGGAATGACACTCTGGATTTCTCCAGCAGATCTACAAGGGTTGTTCATGACTCAAAATCTGGGCCACTGATAATGCCAATCATTTTTATTCAGTATGTGAATTTAATACTTACATGTCTCAATATCAGCACTAGACAGTTTACCGGTTGTACCAAAATGGATTCTGATGAATTTACCCTGTTTGGAATAGCATAATATTTAACATTCCTGTACAATGGCAATATAAAATGGGAGGCTCTTCTCACAGGTTGAAATCCTTCCATACTTACAAAGCGAGAGGAATTGTCATTCCTCACAGTCTTGGCATTACCGTAGGCCTCCAGCAGGGGATTGGCTGCAATAATCTGATCCTCCAGTGACCCCTACAATTCAAGTTTTAGATTTTAACATTGATATCACAAATATATTTTTTGTTTCTTTCATAAATATTTCCCATGTTTTCAGAAATACTAATCATAATATACCTGTATTTTTGAAGCTTCCTTCTTCTTCTCTCCTCCACCTACTGAGATTGTTGCAAAGTACTGGATGACACGCTTGGTGTTCACAGTCTTTCCAGCACCAGATTCTCCACTGGGTATAGAAAGATAGATTTAGAATGATTCAATTAAGATATTTTATGTTGATATAAAAGAAAATCATCAGATATGAAACTTACGTGATCAGGACAGACTGGTTCTCCCTATCTGTAAAAGATACGCAAGAACAAATGTTTTATAGGTATGTAACAAAAAACAATTAGACTGATAACTGCTAAATTTTCATGTAAAGCACATACCAGTAAGCATATTCTGATAGGCGTTGTCAGAGACAGAGAAGATGTGGGGTGGAGCCTCCATACGCTTTTTGCCTCTGTAAGCATTAACAACCTCAGCATCGTACACTGGGAGCCACTTGTAGGGGTTCACAGTAGCACAGAACAGCCCAGAGTAGGTCTGATGGGAATCAGAGAGATATGACCATTTAGTCTTTGCTATCTATGGGTACTTGAGGAATATTGTCCATAACTCATTAGGCAGATTGTCTTACGTAGATCATCCATGCTGCATAACGCTCTTTGAGGTTATACAGCACAGAGCCTTCATTGAGATGGGTCATCATGGCCATGTCCTCAATTTTGTCATACTTGGGAGGGTTCAATGGGGTGACATCATCCTCCTTAACAACCTTTTCCTGAAACAGGACAGTATTCACAGTGAGATTTGATCATGTCTGATTCCCAATTGACTACTAAGGATAAGGATAAGATACTGACCTCCTTAGTGTCATTGACTGTGACGGTGACTTTGCCACCATCTCTCTTGGTGATTGTACCCTTCACGTACAGCTCTTTGGCATCAGTCACAAAGCAGGCATTCTTTGCATCAAAGGGTCTGCTTTGAGCCTCAATCCTCTCCTTCTCTGGCTTACGGAGGTAAATGGCAGCCTTGCCATAAACGGCCATCTCTGCGTCCGTACTCATGGTGGCAGTTTACTTCTGTGTGGTAAATCCAAATTAAGTATGATAATTTGACTTATGTCTCTACCTAATGTGATTAACTCTCACTTTATCACCCAATACAGTTCAAGTAAACAGTAAATACATCCACCACAAAACTCTATCCATGTATCATCAGAGATGACCTTCAAGATACATGACTAGTTCAGCAATTTTTAGCACCATTTAGACTGAGTTGTTATAAGGCTGCTCTCAAAAGCTACTATAACTGAGTTTGGTCTACAAGGAATGAAGATCAACCAGGGACATTGGATTAGTTGCAATACATCTTTAAAACATGCATAAAACAAAATAGTCCATACCTGACCCTTTCTCTCAGCCAAAAAGTATTGTCTTTTCCACAATCCTGTAGAAAACATGTTGTATTGCATTACATCCATTATTTTCATGAACCTTACTTATTCCATGGGTATTATACTGCAAATTGCTTAAATACTGCACAGATCATATTGGTATGCTCCCTTCTTAACTTATTTTTTTGTTTTGATAAAAGTAACTCACCACAAGCAGGAATTTCACTGGTCTCACCTCTTCTACCGTACACACAGACAACTCAGGGGCTTCTTATATTGGACTTGTTCTGCTTGCAAGGCATAAGTTATATATGGAAACATGCCAAATGAGGTTGGTATATCAATGGTTGGAAAATTGTTGGCACTCTTCGATCCATCTGCCTTCCCAGGATGTATTTAAATCTCTGATTAGATTTCACATACATCTTGCTCTTTACACATCTTCTTATGTTTCAGGGTATGTAGGCAAGATGCCAGCATCTAAATTAAGGAACTTGAATGTTGGCCTCATAGATTCTTTATGTTCACAACATAAAGAATCTATGCTCTATAATAGTATTATGAAAATAGATACTGTAAATAATGTATGTACTAATGTAATGCAATGTATCTCTGTAGTATTTATTTTGAAAAAGTTAGCTGCACACTCATAGATCTGATGCTCCAGCACCTCTCAAGTCTGATAGAAAAACATGCATTGCCCCAATGTCCAATAACAAAGGACCTAAATAACTACAGTTCCTGACATTTCATATCATGAAAACCATGCAGAGGCTGGCCCTGCACCTCCTGAAACCCATGGTGATTGAATCCATGGACCCTCTTTAATTTGCATACCAGGCCCACATATAGGCATGAATAAGACCATGCTCCACAGTGAGAGGACAGGAAGCAGGATATGGAGAGAACAGAAGGCCTTTAGATGAACACCCTTAAAATTCTCCACTGCTTAGTATCGGAAAATGGGATTTATCCCTATTAGTTCCCATAGTTCCTACAGATTTGGGAAGTGATACAAACAACAACTTTTGTTTTTTATTGAGAATACATTCATCTAAATTATATTTTGGCATTAAGGCTCTGTATCGTATCACTTCTTGCAAAGCATAATTTAAGGCCAGCCAGAACAACGTCCAGGTGACATTGACAATACACAGACTCAGTTGTGTAGAAGTAAATTTCCTTTTCTCTTTGTGTAACTAATGAGAACTATAGCAGCACTCTACTCCTCTCGTCCTTACAGATAACCGCTTAGTTAACCAGCTTGGCACTGTCTTTTATTGTGTTATTTTCTCTCCATGCTGCATGAATAAACTTCACTCCTGCAATAGAAAGTCTACATGGTAATTGATCATCCTTGACCAAATTTTCACATTACTTGCCGTTGTCGGCAGGATCACTAACTCAAGAGATCGCACTTCCTGACAACTGAGAACATCTTCTGGCCAAAATTCCTTAGATGTCTTGGATGTTGTGATGATGGATGCAACGTGATGCTAATGTGAAGTAGATCGTATTGAGGAGTGAAAAATGGCCTAGAAGACTGTAATGTTTGTCTCGTAGAAGCTCAAAGAAGATATGCAGTGAGTATGGCACCAAGTTTGAGAGACTCTAGAAAAAGAAAAATAGAGAATTGAGGAAGAAATAATGAAAAAGAAAAGGAGAAGGAAGAAAAGGACAAAGGAAAGGTAGAGCAAAACAAATTTTAAAAGAAAACGTGTGAGGAAGTTAGTGCAGACATAAGAGCTGAAAGGGTTGTAACTCAGAGATGAAGTGGTCATTAGCAACACACTCAGTCGTGGCGCTAGCACCCAGATACTCAGAAGAAGAAAAGGGGAGGGTGGTGCCTATGAGAGAAATAGGGAGTGCAAATGATACAGTCAGAGTATACAGACCATGCATCTCCAGATGCATGGTCGCCCAAACTTAGAAGAAGAAACAAAGAAATTAATTGAAAAGCTCCAAATGGTAAATGCTTGTTATGACACACACCAGGTGACATGAGACAACTGTTACAAGCATTGACTGCCAAATATTCGCCAATTGTAAGGGACAAGGCACAATGTGATGATAAGCAAAAACAACAGCTTCCTATTAGGATGAGATTTTTTGTGTAAAATGAACTGTACCATTACTTGCAGTCCTGATGGTGTATTTCTATCAGTTCCAGAACAAAATAAAGATGTAGTAAGATGTATGTTGGTGCAACAGAGTGATGACAGTGATACTGTGGAAAGACAAATTGGATTTACTGATAACGTTACACTTTCCTACCAATGTTGTCAAAGTTAGGGACTGAAACCTCACAGTTTCACTGCAGACAGACGAATTTAGTACGCAGTACAATGGTGAGTAGTGATCCATTGTCTAATACAGAATATGAAGCTACAGCAGAACAATTTCTAGAAACTGATTCTGATTTGACTGTAACCACACTATATCTAGGAAGAGAAGATGCAGCATTGGTGACAGTCCCGTCCACATCTGATCTATTCAAAATGAAAAAACATGTTACACTGACACAGGTTATGAGCCTCATCAGTTGGAAGATATGATCATTAGAATGTCACAACAAACAGCACCCTCAACTAATTGGCAAGACATTCTTTAGCAAGAGGCATTTAGAGTTCACATAAACCCCAGCTTCTTGCAGGTTACAACACTTACCTTCACCACCTTCTGATTATCAATCTGACAAAGACACACTGTTACTCAATCGGGTTCCTGACATTCTTTGGTCAACTCATCCTAGTGAAGATGGACTGATCAAAAGCACTAAACCGTTCAAAGTTACTGTTGAGATGACCAAACCACTCCTACGCAGAGCTCAATATCGAATGAGACCAGAAGCTGCTGCAGGAATTAAACCTGCTGTTTTATCTCTCCTTGAGCATGGTGTAATTGTTCCAACTACCAGCCCCTGTAACACTTCAATCCGTCCTGTGAAGAAACCTGATAGAGATTCCTACAGGTATGTGCAAGGTCTGACTGCGGTAAATGCTGGTGTTGTTCCCCGTCTTCCTGTGGGCGATTGCCCCACTACTATTCTCTCTAATGTCCCTACTCCCACAACCCATTATGCTGTCGTGGATTTGTGTTCCGCCTTCTTCTCCATCACCATTCACCCTGGTTCTAAATACCACTTTGCTTTTACTTTTACAGCAGTACACTAACAAGGTTACCTCAGGGTACCTCTGTGTATGGACACAGAGGGGTTTTCTATTGTTATTTGGCTGTTATTTGGACATAAAGCAAGCAACGATAAATTGCAGTGCAGACAGACTGTGAACTACTTAGGACATGTGCTCATAGGCTCAGAAACACAGCAGAATTGAGGCTATTGCCAAAATCCCTAAAGCCACTATCATCAAACAAATGAAAAGTTTCCTGGATGCAACAGGCTACTGTAGGCAATGGAAAAGTGACTTTGCTCTTCTCTCCAGACCGATACATGTCTTTGTTTTGCTGAAACAACTTGCAACTTGCAAAAACTATGCAATCTGGGTTTAGGTCCAATCATTCGACGGATACGCTAACTGCCATCTTCTAGAGTGCATAAAATCTAAAATGGACAAAGGGGGTGTAGTTGGTGCTGTCTTTTTAGACCTAAGGAAGGCCTTTGATACAGTGAATCTCAAGGTCCTCTTATCTAAACTATCCTCCTTCAATTTCTCTACTGCCGCCAAGTGGATGACTTCATATCTATCCAACAGGAAGCAAGCTGTTTGTATAGGAGATACTCTATCAGCGGCCCTCACAGTGGATACTGGTGTTCCCCAAGGATCCATACTGGGCCCGCTCCTTTTCAGCTTATATATAAATGACCTCCCATCCGCATGTCCGTCAGTCTCCAAATGTACGCAGATGATACCGTTCTCTACACTCTCAACAACAGGCTGCATACAAACTATCTGAAGCAATGGCCAATGTATCAAACTGGCTGAACCAGTCATGCTTGCACCTGAATGTCAATAAGACCGTTTGCATGTTTTTCTCCAAAACAACTACAGAGGTCCATCAGACGGATGTGTTGTTTAATGGTGAAAAACTTAAGGTGGTATCAGAATTCAAATACCTCGGCATCATTTTGGATTCAAATTTAACATTCAAAAAAACACATAAAGAAGGTTATCCATACCGTGAAGTTTGGTCTTGCCAATTTCAGATTAATTCGTCCCTACCTGTCAACTGAAGCAGCCCTGCTATATATGCACGCAATGATTTTCTCCCATCTGTCATACTGTATCACAAGCTGGTCGCAAGCAGGATCAACCACCTTACATCAACTCGAGTCCCTCTATAAACAAGCACTAAAGATCAGAAGAAGCCTCACAGATATCACCATTGTCACATCATTCAAAAGTATAATCTACTCACCCTGGACAGTCTTAGACTGTATAATGATGCCTGCCTTGTTTTTAAAATTCTTCACGGTCTTGCCCCCAAACCAATGAGTCAGTTTGTGGCCAGAAAGGACAATGACAGACCCACAAGATCCACATCCAGATGGGACTGTGTTGTTCCGTTTAGAAGGAGTACTTTTGGACGTTCAGCCTTCTCTGTCCGAGCCACGCAGTACTGGAACACTACAAATGTAAGGACCTGCACTACCCTTGGACTGTTCAAAACAACTGGCTCAAAGAACACCAGAGCTGTACCTGTAATCTCCAGCTCTTGTGTACCACCTCCATCTATTCAAGTGTGGACATTGCATTTACTGATTCTTTTTAATGCTGCTGTACTATTAATGTTTCCTAACATAATGTACTGCTTTTATTTTATTTTTTTAACTTTATTGTAATTGTTATGTTGTTGAACTGCCTGGGGACTGCAGATGTAAATTAGCCTTGTGGCTAACTCTGACACATTTACATTGAAGTGTGAGCTAAAATGTTGATTGATGTGTACTGTCCCTGCCAAATAAATCTTAAATAATAATAAATAACAGTTGATGCGTAAGACACAGGACGTCCTTCAACCCAAATGACCTGAAGATGTTGCTATTATTCTTTTGTAGATTATACACTCCACATCTACAGGGGTGACGAGGTGTCCTAGTGGTTAGATATCATCCTTTAACCAGACAACCAGGTCTAAGCTCCTGCGTAGGCAAGTATCCACCCTACTTAAGTGTCTTTGAGGATGACAATGAATCCCTACCAGATGTACAAATCCACAACGACATAAAAAGCATGTGCATGTACTTTATTTTGTACTTCTATTAAATTACAAAGCTCATTAGAGGTTACAGGGTGAGTGGTTGAGCCACCTGTCAAGACAGAAACGTTTAGCTAACATATGGGACAACATGGCCTCAGATTAACATCCTATTTCTTCATACATAAATAATAAAGACCCAATTTGTCTTTTATATATTTTCAATATCTGTCTTCCATAGAGACAACAAAACCACACTGTATAGGAGTTGGCAACATTTTCAACATTACTGGTGACTAAAGGCACGTTCTGATAATGCTAATTTTAATTAAGGGGCATATAAATATAATTTCTATTAGTTTCAGTACAGAACTGTAATTAGATCATGACTCATTTAAAACGTTACATGGTTCCATCGCACGCTAGTGTTATTTACACATCAACAACCAGCAGATGAGTTTGCTGTGTGTATGAAGCACAGTGTCAAATGTTCGCGAAGCACATCGTCAAATATTTACAAAATAAAGTACAAACGGTGCATAATGCCTTTCATTACAAAAAGAATCCATGTAAAAAAAGTTCCGCAACAATTCCACATTGATACATAAAAACCAAAGCAAATGAATGTCAAGTCGATGCAGCATTCACTGATGCACATTTCTCTACAGTTTCCTGTATAAATGTAGATCTTGGCCTTTAACCAACCAAGCACAACACTATACTGAAGCACAAATTATTTAATTTACTTGTTTAGGTCACATTGGGAGGTACACTAATGTACTCTTTACAGTTCATGTAAACAGATTTGGCTTCAAGTATGAGACTTAAGACTTCAGCTTAATAAGTGCTATCATCCATAAGGCTCTGGGTAGAGCTGGGGCCTGTATAAGGCCTGTAGCTGTTCTGGCTGCTAGGGTCAACCATTAACAGTGAGGCTACCAAGACCTGGTGTTACACAACAACATTACTGAGGTGCAACAAATCCCTCCCCAGTAAACACCCACCAATGACTGTCCAATAAGATAGAACCACAAGAATTTAATCCATGTGGGGAGAAATCTGCTCACCAGGAGGGTGTGTACATAAGCACAACACACCACCTTTACTTAAACTATTAGTACCCGCAAATTTTCAAAACATGGTCCATTTACTTGGCAGAGGAAAGGTTGAGGTGTTTCAGCACCCCTCCCACCAGGTGGAGGCTCCCGGTGATGAGAATGTGGATCTCTGTTGCCTCGCGGAGGGGAGCGGCCTTGGCTGTAACACTGGGCTTGACCGGTATGACTCTCTTGCCCGGGTCTTCCAGGGTCGAGTCCCTTCCCTGGGTGATCCACTGGAGGGCGCTGAGGATGCAGGGGAAGACCAGGGTGTCAGCCTTGTTCTCGGGCACCAGGGGCAGGCTGTCCTGGATGAGCAGCGGTGCGCCAGGCTTATCCCCCAGACAGTTGTGCAGACGCCAACTCCGTTCGTTGTCCAAGCAGCGGGTCAACATGTTCTCTACCGAAACGTTGAAGTTCTGCTGGTCTGAGATGTGTGTGTGTGTGTGTGTGAATGAGAGGTTGAGAGATTAGACTATGGCAATACAAAGTTCAGTGACTTATAACACCTTCTTGTGTTAATATAAACTTAAAGAAATCCACTACTAGATACTCATTGTTTTTTATCATCAATCTGTGATGTTCAGTGCATTACAGGAGCGATTTGGTAAAGTGTTGCAATTTACTGTTTTGGAGTACCCACTTTCCCTCAAGCTGCCTCGTCTACTTCTACTTCAGTTAGTGATTTCCTACATTCCTACATTCCTCCAGAATGCCTTTCAACAACCCCCAGAAAAGGGCGTGAACATGTTTTATTCAGCTAGGTTTATGTGTAAGTGGAGAGACCGATAATACTATAGTGATAATAAGAGCAAAAGAGCGACAAATTCCAGTCTAAGAAAAGTCACCTCCCCTACCTTCCCATAGACAACCAGTATAGTATTGATATATTTTATGCATTATATCAGAGGCGGGTGACACTTACTGGCCGATGTCCTACTTTTAATAAAAGGACAATAGCGTCCCAATACATCGATCTAACCCCACTGTTTCTAGTACAGTACATTCCTGGCTGATGGGCTTGATACAACGGTCTCACCTGCATTACATGATGCAATGGCTTCAGTGATGTTGGGGCAGAACACAGCAAAGTCAAAATGGCATGGCTGAAAAAAGCAACAAAAAGTAAGTAGCAATTCTTGTTTTATGTACTGTGAAGCTCCTACATTTTCTCCAACACATCCTATGATATCCACAACAGTGATGTTGCCTCCTAGCATTTTACACCCATTTCTATGTATTGTTGTGAGTGGTTATTGTACTCACCACCAGTAGTTTAAGCATGGCTGCGGAGTCTCTCTCTCCTGTGGCATTGAAAAGCAAAACTCTGGCCACAGGTCCACTACAACAGAAAGGTGCAAACATGTTACATCGTGGTCTTGTTTAGCTGATTAAAATGAGCAAAGTCTCTACACTAACATGTATTTCCTGTGGTCCTATCTTTAAATGCGTTTGGGTAGCTACGGCTAGGGCCAGTATTTATCAAGCCAAGGTAAGTGCTCTAGCATCCATTAGATACCCGACTTCCAACAACCGAGGACAATTACTGGGACTCATCTCACATCCTGCAACCAAATGCTTCAAATAAAAAACAGCACTTTAGATGTGTTGAGCTGGCCTTGGCAAATAATGGTTCACTGGGATGACGTGCAGTCCCTGCCACCATTTGTTGAATCACTTTGTGTTTATCTGACTTAGATGAAGATGAGACCAGATTTTAGAAGGCGTTAATGCAGGTAATTCAAAAGGGTTTACAAACCTTTTCTCACAACTGTAATCTGAACCAACCACAGGAAATGACACCAAAATGCAAGAAAGTAAATAACTAACTAACTAACTAACTCTCGGCAGGATTTAGTTACTACAAGGTGATGGATGCAACCAAATGGCCCGGGTTGAGTATTATTATCCTGCTAGGAAGCGGCCACTCACCGAGCCTCCCTCTCGTGCTGTGCAGCAGTTTCGCTGAACCACTGTACACAGGCCTGCATGCTGCGGGTGGTATGAGCTCCGTCCAGGAAGTAGGTGACAGTATCGTGTCTCAGCGTCTGGGTCCTTCCAGGCCACTCTGTGTCTGCCAGGCCTGGACACCAAAGGCAAATATATCCCCATGTCACATTTACCTTGATATGTATGGGTTAAAGGGCTAGAAGCTATACTCCAGTTAAGGTCTTATTCAGGTGTTTACATGAAGCTTTGAGTTACTTTGAATACAGGGAAAATAAATGATGATCCCACTAGTAAGTATTGCTCACCACCACAGTTTTTGCTGACAGCAAAATGTACCCATAATTATCTGCGAGTTGAGAAACCGGCTTTCACTTTTGGGTTATGCTGTCTGTCAAACTCAGACTCAGCCGGTTTACTCAACTTGTTCAGAACAATGTAATGTAATGCCCACCCACATGTGAAGTAGTTATTACTTAGCAATTGAAGCTTTTTATACTTTATTTTCCCATTATTGTAGATTATATACACAAGGTTATATTATAAAAAGGTGTGTGTGTTCGCCTTCAGGACTCACCTTTCACCATAATGGGGCTTGGCTTGAAACAAGTGGCCTGAGGCACTCCAGCACTCTCAACGTTGGTGGAGGGAAAGTTTTTCTCTGTAGGGAGAAGATGGGTTGTTGTGAACACTGACGCCGCCTTAGCTGTGTTGCTTTGGTGTCAGCGGGCATCAATGTGTCCGACTGGCTATAATATAAGGTCACAAAAAGAGAGAACACCTGACACCTTTACTTCAGACTCGTTTTAAATATTAACCGAAACAGCGACTCTTCCCCATCTTGGACTGAAGCCATATAACATGGGATACCAACGGAACAGGAGGGATGGTGTTGGACATCATACATTTAAGGAGAACAGTTGAATATTGCAGCTTTAAGTAAGACCAGACAGACAAAATGTTAAGGCCTTTCCCATCCCACCTGGTAGGCATCTCCTCTGCAGCCAAGTGTGACTCAGCTGGAGGGCCAGGGAGGCGTTGGAGCGCTGATGCTGCCCTGCCAGGCCCAGGTGCAGAGGTTGACACTCCACCTGGTACTCCTCCAGCTCAGGACATACCCACATAGGACACTGAAATAACAGGTTAAGTGGCATTAATTAACACAAAGGCACAAAGTGCTGCACAGTAACAGCAATCCCTGACTGAAACACATTTTTGCATGGTTACTTACCCTGATCTCTTTAGCCCTCTCTTTGAGGACAGCCATTGGACCTTCTGGCTGCTTGACAGTAAAGGCAGGAACCCCTGGCTGAAGAGACATGTACATGACTAGGAGCCAAGGAGCAATAAAAAGGCTGATTATTTATTATAAGTTTCCTTTTCAAAATGAAAACATTAGAAGTGATTTTGCAGAACAAAATGACTAATGTCTCAAACATGATACAAACATGTAGTCTAATAGCCCATCAGATTCTGAGGAGTTGCTGACTGAAACACTTTTTGTACTGCCAACACACCTTGAAGATGCCTCCTTTTTGCCAAGCGATCTTTTCAATGGTGTCCCCAAGAATCTGAGTGTGGTCTATGCCAAGAGATGAGATACCACACACCCATGGACTCCTGCCAGTGACAGATACACACAAAAAAAAAGTATAAAACACAGTTAGGAGAAACATGCTTGAAAGAGTGGATTAGAATCCCTGACCCCTGTGTCAAGTGAACTAGCACCAGTGTGGCTGCCTGGGAAACTTGTTGCATCCCGTGGCTATACATGTGCAGTGGTGTTTTTTTAATTTTTTGGGACTGACCTACCTTCGGGGTAACTTATACTAGCTGCTGGCTGCAGCTGAAAAAACAAATCTATTATAATCTTTTTATCTCTCAGAAACTGGCTTTCAAAAGTAAACCTCTTATCCAACAAGAAAGTTCAGAGCTTTGACGAGCTGCTACTTGCAGACAATAAACAGGGCAGCTATTCTTGACCTCCTGAGTTTACCACCAGGCCGTTAGTCTGCAAGTTGTCCCTGGAGATTTGCATTCAACTTAGCTCCAAAAAAAATAGAGAGCTCTTTGTTCATGGAGTTACACTGCTGGACGTGGTGGTAGCGTTCAACAAGTCAGTGTGCTTGTGCAATGAGACTCTTAAAGTGTATTAGAGCATGGTACAGTAGCTTTGGACTTTGGCCAAGGGGCTCACCAAGGGTATCGTACAGTATGTGGGAGAGGAGCATTCAACCTAATTAACACAAGCTTCAAAAAAGGTATTCAATATGTACAATAGGATGGAAAACATGTGGGCGAACAGTAAATGTGATTGGCCACTAAATTGTTTGATCAGATGCCCAGTTACCAGCTATTGTTTTGGACAAAGCATCCACCAAATGCTCTGGTGTGTCGTCCTGTATCGTCCTTTGAGACTGCAACTGTGATTAAGGGCTACACAAATAAACAACTGGACTTTGTGTATTAATATTTATCGGGAAGTATTGATCTTAAAACATCAGAAAGGTATCAAAAATATCAGATTCATAAAATGAGAAGCCATTTTTCCTTCTTGTTTATGGTCATTTGTACTGAAGAAATCCATTGAGCAAGGTCTCAGTCTACAGTATATAGAAAAGCCAATAAAAGTGTATAAATGTTGCACAGAAAATCATATACTCAATCACATATGGAAATGTGCTTTCAATCAACAAAGCTCTCGGGGACTTAGAGCAAAAAGGCAAGTCTTGAAAGTTCAATGAAGTTGAAATGCTTATTGTTATTTCTGCATGTCTTATATAGTATAGAATGCAAGTATAAAAGAGGCCAAAGACTTGTGCAGGAGAAGACAAGTTCTGTTGATGTTGCAATTACTACTAGTCACCAATAAAGGTCATGGATTACTTAATAACCCTGTAAACATTCAATAAAATAGGAATAAAATCCCTTATCAGGAGTGTCAACAAGAACCAAGTCTAATTCCCAATGCCAGTCTGGACGTGGTGATTCAGTTATAATAATAAAATGTATCAAAGTCCACACTTAAAGGAAGGAGTCTTACCTTATGATGTTAGTGCAGTCATATGCTCCGCCAATCCCAACTTCAATTACAGCTAAATCCACCTACATCACATGAAGACAAACGGCCCTTAGAGATCAGACCAGATGGTAGAATGCCCTTATCTTAGTAAACAAAACCCACGTGCTATTAGTTTGAAGGTGGACTTCCATGAGATTGTGATAACCACTATTGTTGTTTACATTCTGTATATAAACAAGGGAGACGGCATGATGCTGTAAACATTGTAAAACGCTGAGCTTTGACCCTGGTCCAGAGTTGGAGTCGGCTCTCAACAGGCATTCTTTTGCAGGGGAAAACACCCCAGGTCACTAATACAGTGTACTATCAGTCAAAGAGAGGTTACGCAGGTGTAGAGGAAGCACGAGGCATGATGTGTACTAAGTTGAAGGGCAACTACTGACTCTTCTAGTGTTATATCTGGTTAAGCACACAATTGTCATATTTCATGCAAAGTGTGTAAGGCAAGTAAAACTCAGTGGCATGTCAAGAAGTTGTAATTCAACTTCCTGAATTTTACTTGCTTTGTACAGTGGAAGTTCCACTCTACATAGTGGAGTGGTTAGAGAGGTGTGCATGTAATTGGAGGGTTACTGGTCCAAATCATAGGACCAGCTAGGAACATTAGTGCCGGTCCATCCACAGCTGCTGTTTAGGACAAGGCACTAAAACCCCAACCGAGGTGTTCGGTTGCCAACAGTACAAGACCAGCCTACCTTCTCCTGAAGGAACACGTGGAAGGCCAGGATGGTGAGGAAGCGGAAGTAGGCAGGCATCAGCCCCCCGTAGGTATCCTGAGGAGGTCAAAGGTTAAGTGGTATCACATTTCTGTGGTAGCAAGGTTTTGATCAAGCAATTTAGGAAACAATTTGGTCAAAATGCAGTCACATGGGTCGCCGGGTGACAAAGTGCAGTCACATGAGGCACACGCTCCGTCTATAATGGCACGAGGGGTCACATTTTTTTCCACTGAACTCAATTTATCAATCTGCACAGATAAGACCCATTTGAGGGAAGCTGAATTCAGACCATGCATACAGAGTAAAATGCAAGTGAAACTACTATTTTGGTGACGATGAATTGAACCATTTCGCCAAGTGAGTGTAGTGAATGAGTGACCAGCCAAGGTTAGTCTTACTGATTAACCTATTTTTTACAGGGCCTACCTTAGTTTCATCCAGCCGTCCATAAATCTGCCAGAAATATTTAGTAAAGAGCTCTTTCCCAATGGGCTGTCCATTGATTCGAATCCTCTCCCTGACTTGTACCAAATGTGGGGAACTGCAACCAAGGAAGATTTGTCATGAATCAAAACAAGCATCTATGTCAAGCCACATTTCAAATATAAAACATTTTCCCATAAGTCTATATTCTTAAAAATAATTTGAGTATGACATGAAAACAGTATGTAGAATCCTCAATCAGAGAAGATTTCATCATGCTTCATATTTTAACATCCTGTCTTCCCAGAAGTTTAAGATATTGCTTCATCTAAAATTGTGCTCATTGTTTGGGTCAAAGCCAAAACTAAATGTCAACTACATAAAAACTTAATTCCCGCCCAAAGGAATCTTCCCTGTTGCAACTCCTGGCAGCATTCTGAGTTAATACTCCAGTCAGCTTAGATAACACTTTGACTGGAGTTTTTCCAGGTCTGACGAAGTTTGCCTTTTTTTAATAACATATCTATGTCTAAAAGAACATTAAAAAAAGAGCCAATATGGATTTGGAAAATTACTTAACGGTGCCTACTGTTCAAATGACAATACAGCCCATATAAACTCTTGCTTTGTATTTTTGATCACAAGGAGGGCCTTTCTCCAATTTTCCTTCTTCTGTCCATGCTTTCTGCAAAACAGACACCATGGGGCCCTCTATATCAACTAGTGTAATGTATTACCATATAACATATTAACCACATTACCTGTAAAATCCTGTGCGAAAGCCATAACTTCTCAAGATGTGCTCTGTGAAAGCGCAGGTTGACCCCTGAAAGATTGACACTGCTTAGATGCCACGCCAATGTAGCTGCTGTGACAATTTATAAATCATAATAGTGTTAAATTGTATCCTACAATGAAAAAAAAAAACATTTGCTGCGTAACATACAAAACACACATGCACCTTGTGTGTCCACTCACCTTGCCCTTTGTTCCGGTCACATGAATGATATTGAGATGGTCTAGCGCCTCAACCTTTGGAACACACACACACTTTGGATAAGACTAAACAGACAATACACAACTCCACCTGTCACAATATTAATACTCTTGTGTAATACATCTGATCCTTGAACAAACATCAGTTGACATAAGGAAGATTGTATTATCATTGTGGGTGGAAATCGCTCCCTGCAGCCTGTGTGGGAGCGAGACAGTCAAACTCACTGTCAGACCGGCTCGCTCAAGGAAGCCCCTCATGGCCTGGAGCTGGAGCTGAGGGTGGCCCCGCTCGCGCCGCACCTGCTCCAGGGCACTGGCGTTGGTCTGCAGCGTGTTCAAAGTGCAAATCGCATCCTGTGTCAAACCCAGAGAGTGCAATGTTTAGGACCACAGCTCCACAACAACAACAACAACAGAGAGAACAACTTTCATTTCCAGCATTCATGTCCAGCTCTTATCAAACCTGACTTCAACTACCAATAGCTCCCATAAGGTGAGAGACAGACATAGCAGTTCATGCAAGAACTGAAAAGCAATGACACCATTATTTGACAGTTGTCCTTACTTCAGAAACAAGGGTTATCTCGTTATACACCATGCGTTAGCAACCTGGCTGAACTAACGTAACGTGCAAGCAGTGTTGTTGAGCTTTGGCCATATACAGTCACCGCTTCTGATGTAATAGCCTGATTAAGTTACCTAACTTAGCATGGCAGTGGGTATCAGCGACCCCCTGCCAACTTGCCAAGTTACAGCCAAGTAATTCGGATATATGGACAACGCCGAGTAAAGTTTTTTGCAGAGACATGTGGCCCGGTCAGCCATGTTTCTACCCAGCTGGAAACTGAGCAGAAACTCTGAAGTTAACGGTATAAACTTGTCAAAATAGCGCCGGTTGCTAGCTAGCTCGCTAGCACGCTAGCCGGAACACCACGTACCTGGTACTCCATCCCTGGCATGTGCGGTGCAGTCTTGGTGCTGTAGTATTTCACCGACAGGTTGTTTAGCTTTGACTTCCACACCTGCCGTCGGAGCTGCGCGGCAAACACGGAGCCCCGCTGCCACACGCGCGACATGCACGCCATCATTGGGGCTCGTGCTAGCGTGTCACGGGAAGCTACGGCCAAATATGGGCGGTTCCTGTCACAGGCGCGGTGACGCCACCACGCCCCTCCTCCTGCAGGTGGCATTCAAACTTTTGCAAATAGTTTTATCCTTTTAATTGCTAAATGTCATATTCACGAATGTCAGTTTACAGATAAATATTCTGTAAGGATGTTGAACAATACACTGTATGAATACTACATTAATCTGATAATAAGAAAGCTGTCAAATTGATAAATGTTTGTCTTCCCTTTATAGTCTTCTTAGTTCTATGATATACTTTATTATTATTATTATTATTATTATTATTATTATGTATTCAAACTATTTTTAAGTCAGACAAGAGGACATAGAAGGCTGTGCTGTTGGAAATTCTGCAATTAGCTGCAGGATGAGCGGACATGAACGGAAAGCATGTAAATATGTACTACTATATGTTACTATATTACTATATTACTATATGTTACTGTTTGGTATCCCATGTAAATCACTGGTATTGTATGTTAATATTTGTAATTTTAAGTTATCACACCTGACATGGGTTTTCCCCTCTTCATTCTGCCAGCAGCACAAAGTAGTACAGTGCTGCTTGCTTCCTAAAGTAAAACATCAGCAACCAAAAATACTGTTTTCATGGGGTCCATTTTGTTGTTTACTACCAAAAGCACTTGAATGTATGACTTATTTATGACTTTCGAACTCAGAAGTAAGAGCTTAGGAGGAGCACTTCAAGGCAATTGCACAGGAGAAATAGACTAAGATATTCCTCATGCAATCTCAAATAATACAACAATACTATAATAGTGAACAATACTTTACTTTTATGACCAGAAAAAGACCAGCAACGCATGATGATATAAATCATTCAACATTCTTAACAACCCTTTCTAATGAACGGGATCTAATGCTTTAATATTAGCTACGTTTAACAAAGATTCATACAAATATTTAATTTCAATTAAGAAGTCAGTGCTCTAGATTTATGATTTACATAAAAAAGGAAACCATACCATACTCACAGTCATGGAGCGTAAACCAACCAAAACCCACCTTAATATGACATGACATGAATCTTAAATATATTGTATTGTAAAAATCATGGTAAGTAGAGTTAAAATGGCGCAACTTAAATCAAGATCTGGGATTTTACGTGTAAATGTGCGTGGTTTGGTTAATTCTGCTAATATCAATTGTTTTGTTGAGAAGACTTTTGTAGTTTATGTTTTCCTCCGGGTCGCCAGGCGTCGCTGTTTGTCGACACGCTAGTCGTGTCATTATTCATCATGCACTAGTCGTATTGCTCCCTTCAGATGCTGTCGTCAATATCCCAATTACGAGAAATTGTGGTAGTGAGCATCGTAGTTACGCACTCAACAAAGTGCTAAATACAACCTGTAAACATTACACTGATATGATATAATAATGGAAAGGTTTAAGGAACAATTAAGCTAATTTTGTTAGAGGGTTTATTCTATTTTTATTTCCGACCAAAAACACACGAATGCGCCGAGACTTCGTATTTACGTATGCACGTGAAGGCAGCAAAGGTTGTAGCTTCTCAGTAGTAAGGATGCAGCGAGACAAAACTGCCAACGCCGGCGGGGCTGAAAAGTATGAATATATACATATAATATTTTGTATTTTCATTCATTTAATCATCGTATGCCCGTGTTCTGTATACAGTAATAATTTAACGCAAATGTCGTGTTTTCGAGGGACGTCTTATCAAAGTGTCTTTTCTTTAGGCCTGACCGGGAGGCCGCCATAATGTCCAAGTACTACGATGGAGTGGAATTTCCTTTCTGCGACGAGTTCTCCAAATATGAAAAACTGGCCAAAATAGGACAGGGGACATTTGGGTGGGTAATGCAAACTTCTGAAGGTGAAGTATCTATGCGTGTGCAGTGTTCGTCTAACCACCTGCGTTAGATAGGCTGAGGCACACTATAGCTAACATTAGCATAGTTGCTAACCAGTCAAATAAATGGAGAGGACATCGACCAGTGCCCCTTTCCTCTCATAATCTCTCTTCTTCCGTCACATACAAACACAAAACATTCTTTACCGAAGTATAAATGCAATAGTACTTCTTATTCACAAATATCCAAGCGGAAACTAGCATAATTAGTTTACATATTAGTTAATAGCATAAGCAGTTTCTTCTTGTCTGTAATTGTCCAATATTAGCCTTAGTAGCTGACCTATAGCTAAGTGTTTTAGTAAATACTGTGTTTTTGTTACAACTCTGCATTTGGTCTCCTACAGGGAAGTATTCAAAGCAAAGCACAGACAGACTGGGAAGAAGGTGGCATTGAAGAAAGTTTTGATGGAAAATGAGAAAGAAGGGGTAAGAGACTACTCACTGTCTCATGAGCTTGTCATGGCCAATATGGAAGCCTGTTTTCTTTCCCAGAGTTTCCCAGAATGCTTCATTCTTTCAACAAAAACAAATTCGGTCACTAAGTGAAAATGTAGGTAAGTGATAAGTTATAAAATTACTAGAAAGTCAGGGACCATCATCACAATTGCCCATCCATTGCTCCCACAGTTACATATAGTTAGGTAAGACGAGTATTGTGAAGTAGTAGCCACGTCCCCAATACTAAGCAGTGAGAAAGCCTGAACTACACTGAAGTTGTGGAGTCGCTGTAGTTAGGTGATGAGCAACCTGACATCCTTGGAAGTCACTCCTTGAGCATGACTGTGAATAAGAGGCTGCTGAATGAATGCAGTGCTAGTAATGCTGCTTTGGGGGATTCATCTTTCAGTCTTGCCTGGCTGCACAAAGATGAGTGTTAACAAAATGCTGAATTTGTGTTGGCGTAGTATGCAACAGTCAGCCTCTCCTGAGTGTCTCTATAGTCACTTATAGAGGTTGCCTTCTTGCTGCTTTTTTCCAGTTCCCAATCACAGCGCTGAGAGAGATCAAGATCCTACAGCTGCTGAAACATGAGAATGTGGTGAATCTGATTGAGATCTGCCGAACCAAAGGTTGGTGTCAAAACTCTTGCTGCAGCAATCAATTTATTTCTGTCTGTGTGTCTTTGTGTTTCTTAGTCACTTGTTTTTGAGCTTTTACTTGTGTGTAACTTGCACACACTTTGCTTATGTACAAATGTGAGCTCAACGTACGCCGTTATGAATTGTTGCACAAACATGACTGCTACAGTTTATTTATAGACAGATTCTTCAGTCTACTTTCTCCTCAGTTTTGACTTGACTGATTCAAACACGGAACAGAGCTCGGTCTTGGCATCCTTCCCTTTTTACGTGCTGACCAAAAAATATGAACGCTAATGAGTGGCAACAGATGTTAGCGTGATTGGTGCCACTTTTGATACTCTCAATTTTCAGAGAAATAAAGAAATCACAAGTCTAAGTTAATGTCATAGTCGCACTACTATTGTACTCAGGCTTGGTTTAGATGCGGTGCTAATGATAGTTACCATAAAGACTGTAACATAAGCTCTGTCCACCTTAGCCAGGCACCCCCCCCCTCTGTTTCGCTTCTTTTTAGCATGGTTAGCAAAGAGAGAGCCTAGAGTAACTTGGTAGAATAATGCATTCAGCAGACAACATTTTCAGCCCTAACACTATTCTACATATTGACATTGACACCAGTGACCTGATGGCAACACTCATTATACATTCTGACTGTGTATATATTTCCTGTTGAAAATGTAGCTGTAATCCTCTCCTTAATTAGAAATCTTTCAATGTGTGTGTGTGTGTAGTTTGTAGATGTACTCATTGTTTCGTTTCCTTTTCTGTCCTACCAGCCACTCAGTTCAACAGGTACAAAGGCAGCATCTACCTGGTGTTTGACTTCTGCGAGCATGACCTGGCTGGATTGTTGAGCAACGCCAACGTCAAGTTCACCCTGGCAGAGATTAAAAAGGTGATGCAGATGCTGCTCAACGGACTATACTACATCCACAGAAACAAGGTGAGACCTAATAGTCAGCCATAACTCAAGCATATGAATTGCCATTTTGCTGCCTTAAAGGGTAATTCCGGGATTTTTCAACCTTGCCTCTATATCCATAAAATCTCCTATCATACCGCAAAGTAGATCCCAAAAGTTTCAAAGTTGCTCCGGTAGATTGGCTCAGTCGGCAGTCGCGAAACGGGTGCTCAATGGCTGCAACGTAATCTGAACGGGCATAGAGGCGCGGTCAAAGTACGTCCACTAAAAGTGCTTGATTTTGCCACTGACAGGCTCAGATTGTTATTCGTGTGTCTGACAACATTACTGAAAGGATCGCTACAGAAATAGACCTTTTTTTAACCAGAAAACTAAAGTCTAGCTCAAGGAGAAGTCCTGCTCTGAAATGGACGGTGGACAAAGGTAGTCTATAGCGAGAGGGTTCACTTGTTGCAGGAAGAGGACGGTAGAAAGATTTATGTTTACACCATCCTCTCCTTGCAACAAGTCAACCCTCTTGCTTTCATAGACCGCCTTTGTCATATTTCCAACAACTCTCAACTGTCAACTCTGACAAAGGTGGTCTATGAAAGCAAGAGGGTTGACTTGTTGCAAGAAGAGGATGGTGTAAACAACCGTCCTCTTCCTGCAACAAGTGAACCCTCTCGCTATAGACTACCTTTGTCCACCGTCTGGTTAAAAAAGGTCTATTTCTGTAGCGATCCTTTCAGTAATGTTGTCAGACACACGAATAACAATCTGAGCCTGTCAGTGGCAAAATCAAGCACTTTTAGTGGACATACTTTGACCACGCCTCTATGCCCGTTCAGATTACGTTGCAGCCATTGAGCCCCCGTTTCACGACTGCCGACTGAGCCGATCTACCGAAGCAACTCCGAAACTTTTGGGATCTACTTTGCGGTATGATAGGCGATTTTGTGGATATAGAGGCCTAGGTTGAAAAATCCCAGGCATTGCCCTTTAATACAGGAGACACATGTCACATTCAGTTCTTGTTTTTTGTTTTAATCTTGCTATTGGCACAAAGTCTCACTGTATTACTCGTCCCATTGTTGCTCTCTCTTGGATCAGATCCTCCACAGAGACATGAAAGCGGCCAACGTGCTCATCACCAGAGACGGCGTCCTGAAGCTGGCTGACTTTGGCCTGGCTCGAGCCTTCAGCCTGGCTAAAAACAGCCAGGGTAACCGCTACACCAACCGCGTGGTCACGCTCTGGTACAGGCCGCCAGAGCTGCTGCTCGGTAAGAGACAACTAGGACTTGGTTGGGTAATTAGTGGGACTTGTCCCCCTTGCTGTATCACCACAGCCCTTTTAGCTCACTGTGGTCACAAAATGCTTTCAGGGAGAATAGACTTTCTCCCCCCCATCACCCTTTCAATTGCACTTGTAGTATAGGAGTGATTGTGAGGAATCAAAGAACCACTTGTTTCACATTCATAACACCCATCAAGCACCAAATGCTGCTAAAATGTGTCTGTGGCAGATAAATCAGTAAGGATTACCCACCACACAGACGATAACATTTGATTGTCTCGGTTATATATATGTCTTTGGTCTTTGCCTGTCAAACTTGGTCCCTGCTGGGCATCAAATGTTAGATAACATAAATTGTGCTTACTTGTCTAGGAGAAAAACAGGCCAACATGGCATCAGTTTTGATTCCTTTGGTCGGCCTCAGGTTCCTCCATCGTTCAATTCCAATATCAATGTTTATTCTTGTTTTTGACTTTGCTCTGTCAAAGGCAATTTGGGAGGCGTATGTAGGTATGAGCTCTTGCTGCTGGTGGCCTTGTTCTTTGTGAAAGGTTAATGTTTAGTAGTGAATTTTGGCTAATGCGTTTTTTTAACTAAACAAAATACTGGCTTGTCTTTGCGATCTATCTAAGTCACAGTCATCAAACTATCAATAAATAGCTTGATTATCTATTGGGCAACTTGTAGCTTTTGACTGGGGCTTCCTGAGTTAACTGTAGAGAGAGCCCAGCCATTGAAGACCAGATATTGCTATAGCATTGTCTCTTAGGAAAATGACTAGATTTTATCATGGGAAATCACTGGAACATATAGGCTCTAGATTGAACCAGGCAGTAGTTTTAGCTAGTCTACCACTTTGGGATCACAAGGAATATAAATTCCTATTCAAATTTCCATTGACTGGGATTCTGGTGGTGACCAACTGGACTGCCAGGTTTTTGGGACACTTCATGTTGACACTTGGGACAGTCCTCAACCTTTCCACATTAAGGACCCCCAGATATATCTGCATTAGACCACAGAGTGCATCCCAAGGAATCCCATAGGAGATTACTTTTTTTTTTAAAGATATTACAGATGATAGTAATGTAACTGTCTATACTGTAGGTGGGGGAGGTAACAGTCAGGAGGGCGAAACCTCTGATCAGTCATTCTTGTACACTCTCCCGTTGTACCCGTCTATCGCGGGTGATACTAGTGAAGTTAAACCATAGCTTGTTTTGCTCAGGGCACCTGGCGAGCCCATCAGGGACACTTGGTGGTCCCCGGACCCCGCTTTGGAGCCAGTGTTTTAGGGTTTTATATTAGATTTCTTTTAATGTGGTCCCTAATAAAGCTAATACATTTTTTATTATTTTTTGGGTAGGCGAGCGAGACTATGGCCCCCCCATTGACCTGTGGGGTGCAGGCTGCATCATGGCCGAGATGTGGACCAGAAGTCCTATCATGCAAGGAAACACGGAGCAGCACCAGCTCACTCTTATCAGCCAACTTTGTGGTTCCATCACCGTTGAGGTAAGATGCACACACAGTGGAAGCTAAAATTTAGGTTGAAGTTGCATTACTTTTCCTTAGAAATGACTAAAGGATGTGTTCTTTCTTAAATGGATCCTGAATGTTATTCTACTTCTATAAGGTGTGGCCTGGGGTGGACAAGAAATACGAACTCTACCAGAAAATGGAGTTGCCTAAAGGCCAAAAGAGGAAAGTGAAGGACCGGCTCAAAGCCTATGTCAAAGACCCGTATGCACTAGACCTCATCGACAAGCTCCTGGTCCTGGACCCGGCGCAGCGCACCGACAGCGACGACGCTCTCAACCACGACTTCTTCTGGTCCTGACCCCATGCCGTCGGACCTCAAGAACATGCTCTCCACCCACAACACTTCCATGTTCGAGTACCTGGCCCCGCCCAGACGGAGAGGCCACATGCCTCAGCAGCCGCCCAATCAAAACAGAAACCCGGCCACCACGAGTCAGACAGAGTTTGACCGTGTGTTTTAGAGGAGCAGATGGGACTTTTCTCTGCTACAAACGACAGACTCAATCATCCAGTTGGCCTAATATGGAGGGGGGAGTTATGACATTCATGCATTCCTTGCTCCGTGGTGTTTTTGTTGCTCTGGTCATTCAGAATGTTCTGGTTGAACTTTATTGGCCCCTTGGATTTAAGGCCATTACTTGATCCCCTCATTTGCCACTTGTATGTATGACTTTCTGACAGATCCAAAGAGGATGGTGGTCGCTAGTGGTTAATAGCGGAGGATAATATTGTCACAGGGAACCAGAATCGGGGGCGCAACGTGCCCTTATATAAGTGTTCTACACCACCTTTTGCGAGCTAATGATAACAATGTGATATTTTGTTGCACCCTGTAGGGAAATTTTGTTTTCAAACAGGGAGGTCAGAGGTCAGGGTCGGCTACAGAGCGGCAGCCCTGGAGCTGGTAGGGAGTCGGTTGTCTCGCTCAAGGCCGACAACATGGGGATAAACTAGGGACCTCTGTTTGGAGGACGGACTCCTGCCATCCTGTTGCCCAGGTAGATCCCAAAATATACCACTCTGACTTTGTATGACCCTTTTGTTCTCCGTTGCGCTTCCTTTTAGAGAAAGTTTACAGTTACTGAAGCAGAGACAGATATTCAACTCAAAAGACGTTATTTGGGTGTGTATACGGATTATTTTTTTTAAAACATAAATTAGTTGAATATTCTGCTTTGAATTCATGTTGGTAAGGTTTGAGAGCTGAGATGTGAAAGATGTGAAACTTGAACCACAAACAAAATGTGACCATAGCGCTCAGAATTGTTATCAGCAGTCAAAAAGTCTTGATGCATCACTATTTAATAATTGTGTTTGCATAACAACGTATGGAGTGGTGATTTCAGTCTCACACACTGGACCTATGTTTCAAAAGTTTGTAGCGGTCTGTGGATATTTTCAATTCACAGTAAGTTCAGATTGTTCGTTCTGGCTCTGCAATTAGGAGTTAAACTAATGGTAAAAATCAAATGTCCAAAGACTTGATTCAGCGCCCCCCCACCCCCAACACTGCAAGTACCCCGCCTGTGCCTAGCTGAATTATTCTTGCCCTCCACAGCAAGAAGCAATTAAAGTAGTCTTGAGGTTTTGTAATGTAATTTACAATAGGATTGACATGTTATTTTTTATTTTGTTTGTATGATCCTGATGGTGTTGAGTATTTTTGTATGCTACATCTGATAGTACAATAAATCTCAGTGAGCCAGAGACTGTCACTGTTGTGGGTTTATTGGAAGGTTATAATGTAACCTCAGTTATCTGAGTGAAGAGATGCTCTGTACGTGGCTTCGACCTTGCCTGACTAGGCTGCTGTGCAGGCTCACGTTTAGCCCATATGCAGGACAACCTTGTCTTTCATGAGACAAAGGAAGTCAGAATCTTTGTGGAATTTACTTAGCATCTAAACGAAAATGAAAGAGTTCTGCGGATCCGCAAATTTCTGTGTTTTCATTCCAAAAGGCGGCCATTTATTTTATTTTTTTCCTAAATTCTTTTAAGTAGTTAAAGCTAGTGCCTGCTTTGAACTATTGCCCAACTACCGACTTCATAACAAGGCGCTAATCACCTAATCATGTAAATGCCACAATGCAAACTTGTTGGACGAACTTCACATTTTTCGCCAATCGAGTCCCAAGTACATGTGTTCACAAAGCAATATATCCCAGTGCCTATTTTGTTTACAACATTGAAACATAATTGTAAAGTTACCTGAACTTTTGGCACCATTAGTCAGGCAGAAAAAGTAGACAGAAAAAAATCACTGGGGAAAAAGCAAAAGAAAATGGGGGAGACTAACAAGAGACCTTGAAAGAGACCTTGTTTCTTTTGTTTTTTATTTTATTTTCTCAGCGAATCAAGCTTCTGCACTGGTAAGACATACCACCTACATACATTTCTGTTGCGGATTTGCTATAGCAGCATAATGTCATTTTGTTTGTTCACAACCTGAAGCAATTTTTTGTTGCCTTCCATGTTCTCACAGCCGTTGTGCTGTAGTTTGTTCCTGCCAAGCTTGTGACATTTATTTATGCAAGTCCAGCAGCCTGCAGTCAGTTGTGCCAGTCAGGGTTAATATAACACAAGCGTCAAGCCTGTGGTCTGTTCTGCCAATGAATACATCATGTAATAACACAGTCCTGGCCCAGCTGAGGTCTACCAAAATCTATATAATAGTCATATTTTACAAAATGACATCCATGGTGATTTACTCACTAATTTGCACTTTTACCTCTTGATGGTCTGGGACTTGTAGCCCCAAAGACAACATCAAAATAACGTAATTCTGTTCACTGTCAAATTCCTTTGCTGGAATAACCACTGGGGTACATACAATCGGTATGAATGGAACAGTCTGAGTTGAGGGGCAGGAGAAGTGGACCCTGTTCATCATTCTCTAAAGGACCCCACTGTTATCTACTGTTGTTGGCATGTGAGCTATGTGGTGTCTGTAGATGCCAAACTGAAAGCACCACCTACTCACTAAGCCTTAAAAGAAATCATGTGGCTCCTAGTCGGTCAGTGTTTTGGGGCCACGTTTGATGAGCCATTGCCTAATACATTCTCCATGTACCTTTTTTTTTACATGAGATAGTCTCCTATATTTTAACCCTGTAGAGACCACATGATAGACTATTATGGAGTGAATGAAACATTGATTAACTGCCTCCAGTAGATGGCAGTATCATATTAAATAGTATCATTGTGGCGACATAGCCTATATAAGGAAGTTCTATAAAACACACATGAAAGAATAAATTACCAAATGTCATTTCTATGTAATAAATTCTTAAAGGTACAAGACGGTATGGTACTTTGAAGGAATACTGAACTGCTTTCAAAATGAGAGCAGGAAGGAAAGGGGGGACATTAATTGAAATATGTAAATGCATAAAGAAATACAGAAGAGGAATAATACTTACTGCAATAAAAGCCCTTATTCGCTGTGCTAACTAATATCCCATCCTACCAAATCTGCAGTAGCGCAAAAGAAAATTGAAAATGAGATGAGCGGTTTGAGTCGGCTTGCTCAACACCGTGCATTTGTTAATACGCATGTATCTGTTAAGTGTGTACATGTCACACGGATCACCTCAGGCCCGTTGTCTTGTTCTTCCCGGTATAACACCAGTCTGCGTGGTGTCAAACTGGAGCTCTAAACAGATGATGGATTGCTCTTCTAGTTCCAGAGCTGCTCTGCTGTCACTTCTACTGAGGAGGGGAGGGGAGGGGGGGGGGGGGTGCTGGATGGTGACAACGACAACAACAACTAACATAAATTAGGAAGTGGACAGATGGGCCTCCGATTGCAGCCGCCTGCATGCAAATGACTCCCAACTCTTTGCCATAGAAACAGCGCCGTTGATTATCTGTATGAGGCCGAGATGCAGAATGACACCCTGTTTACACCCGCACACACACACAAAGTTAAAAACCCTCATCCCCAGGGTTTGCAAAAACTGAGCTTTTCTGTTTTGACTATTTGTTGTTCTGCTTTTTTTTTGTAAATTTTTATATAACATGGGTTGTGATGATGCATGAAATATACTTTATTTGATGTAACTGACCATTAAGATACGCCAGTAACAGTAATGATGCAACAATACTTGCAGTTTATTATATCTATGATATAAAATGCTGATTGATTTCATGGGTGTGGTGAAGCCCTGGCGTGGGCAAAAAAAATAGATATAACTATCAATACTTGACCTAGGTTAAGTAATAACCACCATCCAACTGGCATGATGGAGATCCACCAACAGATGGAATATCTGCCTACACCAATCTTTTCCTTTTCTTTGGTTATGTGACTCTCCTCTGGACCAAACCACTACACCAGCTGATTTCACCGATTAGCACTTTCAGCCAGAGGGGAGGAACCAATCAGTGAAGTTAAAGGGCTATTCAGAACCAATCAGTGAAGTTAAGGGTCTTTTCAAAGCTTCTGAGGGTGTAGCCAACATGCTGAGCCACAGCGTTGCACTCCCACAGTAGCTCAGGTGGGGTCTCTTCCCTTCTGACAGCTGTCTTTCAAAGTTGTCACACAGGGGTTTTCCCCCTAATTATCAGCTACTCCATTCACAGCAGTCTAGAAGAATCTAATCGACAGGATGTGCCTTTGGCCTATTAAATTGTGGCATAAAGTCTGCCAACATGCAAAATGCTGCCTTTAAAGTACAACTTTGAATGTATTGTCCATCTACATTTTGCATACATTCAAATGTTGTTTTGGATGGAAAAGAAGCTTTATGTAACTCATCACTCAGTATACAGTGCAACATACATGTAAAACCTATTGCTTGCTTTATTAATGTGTCAAAAGTTCAGCTAATTCATTTCATAGTGAAGAATGTCTTTAATCCATTAAAACAATACATACATAAAGCCAGTGGTGCAGCACCATAAATCAATAATACATTAAACCTTTTAGTGTTGGTCTCAACTAGACCAGGATTGATAGTGAACGCAACATATTATGGTCGGTTGTAACATTTGTCATGATTTAAGGGACAAAGAAATGAGTTGGTTTAATCCAATACTGTAGTCGTGATTAAACCAGCCTGTGAATTGAAAATCCCAAAGTTTGTCCTTCACGAGCATGATTTAGAGTAATATCAAGTAATCACTACCGCCACACAGCGAGTATTACAGGTGTCATGACTCAAACCTACTTATTCAGCTCCATTTCACAGCATCCGATCTCATTTTGAAACAATGAACCGCCTTCGCACTATTTTTTTGGCCAGCACAGAAGTTGGCAGTAGCACTCTCGCAAGTCCTCCTCGCGTTGTTCTTGACAATTCACTTTTGGCACAGAGGCCCGGCCATGCACGCGAGGCCCAGTAGACTCTCTCGCGCGCTTTCTCTGTGGCTCTCCTCTCTCCTTCCTCTTTCTCATCTCGTTTCTCTTTTCTCCCCGCCGTTTCAAATCCTAGCCAGCGGCGGCTGTATGTGGCTGATGGCAACCGGCGCGCGGGGGCACCGCACGCGAAAGGGGTCCTGTCACTCACTTGCGGCGGCCATATGTGTGCCTGCACGAGCTCTGCGCCAGCGGCGGGACGCCTCTGCCAGAAGACATTAGGGAAGCAGCAGGGTGTCATTAAGGCGGCGCGATGATTGATTAACCGTAAATCGTGAGCATGAGACCTACCAATCCCTACCCCTCCCTGCACACACACACGCACGCACACAGACTCACACATACACACGCGCGCACAGGTACACGTGCATGCAAAACGCGTGCACATACTTACACACACACGCGGGCAAAGTCACACAGAGAGCAGAGAGATGGAGGCAGAGAGAGCCCCCTGCAGATGCGGGGGTGTAATTGCATTAGCTGCCCAGTAGGAAGAGGATGAGCTTGGGTTGCTCTGAAATGAACACAGTCAGGGGGCCATATCAAGCCATTAGTAGCATTCCAGCCTTTTCTGTTCTGCTTCACTCCAGAGGGCAACTTCATATGCAGCTTTCCTGCAGCGGCTTAGAGAGCTGGGGGCGGTGTTAATGGCAGTTTACAGTTACTTTGTCTCGCCTTTCTTCAGGGTTTGACACTGACTTTTGTTCAGTGTGTGTTTTGAGGTGCTTTGAGTGTTCTCTATATTGACAACAATGGGGGGAAAAAACAGAAATCTAGGCTCTAATTTGCGACTATGATCATTGATGTACTGAGGATGCTGCCTACTGTGTAGAGCCATAACCCTGGGATTTTTAGCACTGAGTCACAGATGTCTTTATAGCCTCAGCAGTATCTACCATCCCTGCATTTTGCCTTAATGAATTACAACTCAAGTGAGTCTAACAAATAGCTAATAATTCACTGGTATTAGACAAGCTTGTCTTATACTACGTTTTTTACTACAGACAGACCATATTGAGTAGCAAGGTATCTGCCAAAGAGTTCAATCTATTAACAAAGCCATAGCGATTGATAACTGGCATCTTTGAGTTAGTTTGATCAAGATGGGAGTGGTCTTGTCAGCAGACGACGGGGCCACGCGGGTTCATCCACAGGCTACAAACGGTCACTGAATAGTTTTGTGAGTGTTAAGTGGGTAAAACTGATTCAACATTTTAGTGATATTCTGGAGCAGCGCTTTTAGACAGTTTGCCACCCCATCAACAAACCACCAAATGAGGTTTGAATAACAGTTAGTGGTCATCATAAGGTAAACTACAAACATCACTCAGTAATATTTCTGAAAAAGTATTCTTTCCTGTTTTTGCTCCTTTAAAATACATCATCTTCATCTTCTTCATATGACTTAAAACAAAGATTTATGTCAGACTATAAAAGTGGGTAAACTGGATTCCGCAATAGAGAGCTGGGTAAACTCAGTTACCCTCAGATGCTCACTAAGTATCAGTCTGTGATGTTCATTTTGAGTTATTTTGTGGTAATTTAGATGATAATTTTGGTATATCCACTTTCCCTCAACTTCCCTCATCTACTTCTACTTCAGTTAGTGATACACTACATTTCCCAGAATGCCCCAGAGAACGTGCCTGGACTTGTTCTATTCACCTGGGTCTTATGTGTAGGTGGAGAGGAGCAATAAGCATCGCGTCCAGGCTTTACCCAAAACACAACACGTCTTGTGGCTGCATTGCATTATGGTCTGCATTGCAACTGAGGCTACTCTCGATGGAGAAACTGGTGTTTCTTCCCACTGTTGCCAACTTTGTCGCTGGATTTAGCAACTTTTCAGACCTCCCAGGCAGTGTTGACTCCCAAAGATAGAATGACAGTTTCCACAAAGCGTCTGGGAATTTCCGCGCGGCTACGCATCCGTGTCTAAGATTACCATCCTCTAATGGCCTCTGCTCTCCCGTCCCCGAGCTTCCCTGCCGCCTTCTTTCTCATGCCTCCGTCTCTACCCCTCCCATGGCCTGGGAGTCGTGCGGCGCCGCCGAGAGATGAGTGATGAAATCCGCGGCGAGGGAGTTAGCGATGGGACTGCTCCGGCTAATGTTTTGTTTGCTATTAAAATGCGCGAGGCAGTTAAACTCCCACTGATTTGGATGGAAAAACATTTGGAATGGGGCTCATCAATCAAAGGGCAGACACGCCAGAGCTGTCAAATTCCTGGGGTGCTGCGTTTGTGTGCGCGCTGTCGTGCTGTCCAACAATCTGACGTACAACAAACACAGTCGCGCAGATTTAGATGTGGAGAGGAGCACATGCGGCGCGAACTTGAATTTGATAAGTGAAAATATCTTGAACGGCAAAGTCGCACGGCTGCGTTTGACATGCGACTTCGGGAACGTAGTCTGCAGTCCTCTGAGCTGCAGACCGGACTTCCCCTAGCACTCGCATACCAGTCATCCCATGTAAAAGCATATATGATATATGATTTCTATTTTGTGTATGATTTACACCCTTGCCCTTTCAGATCTACTTGAAAAAAATATCTTTTAACGGACAGCAAGAACTATTTCCCATGCTCAGATTCATCCTCACGGCACGTCATTCGAAATCAATCTCCTCCAATTCCTCAGCTTGCTGTCATAACTGGAGAATTAATGTGTACTCCATCTGTTGTGTTTGGAGGGGGTTTAAGGCCCACAGCCTCGATGCACACTGCCTACAAATAAATTAACAGAAAACAACAGTTTATTATTTATTCTTGGTGTAATGAACAAGAACAAACCAATGAGATCATGTTCAAGATGGTTAGCCTCTATATATCGCACACCAGTGGTATTTGTAGTGCTAGTGTTTCTCCAGATGAAGACCACATTTCCCACAATCCCCACTGCATGTTACAACTAAATTATATCAAGACATTCCAACTTAATAACATTGATTTTGAGACATTCGACAGGTGCAAGACGCACCATGAAGGTGATTTAGAACTTGAAATGTGCTCGCTTCCCATGCCAGCCACCCAATTGGAAAAGAGGAATATAATATAATATAATATAAGCAGAGGTTGCTCCCTGCTTATAGCCTTGGAGATGCATTGTCATGCATTTGTAAATGCAGGATTGCAGCCATGCAGCAGCCTGCACTGATTTCAGTTAAGTTAGAAAATAGTAGAAACAAATATTTAGTCACCGGGATCAGATAGGTAGAGACATGCATTTTAGATGTATTTTTCTATTTCTCTAAATCCAAAAAGAAGGCAGTTGATTAGTTTGTTCTCATTGTGAGCAGTCCTTTGTATGTCTCAGGATAAGAATAATGTGCTTCATGATGTTTTCCAATACATGTGTGCAGTTGTTGTGCAGGCTGGAAAAATGGGTGGATCTTTGAAAATGGCATGCATAACTTTAAATCTAGCTCAAAGAAATATGACATTTTCATTCATGATCCTTGTCCATAGAATTTTAATTTGTATAATAAGGTCCCTTGGAAGTAGGGATTGACTAATTTCAGTGGAAAAATATCATACCATCATAACTGAATAAAGTGAACTGAAACTTTGTCCAGATTTCATCATCGGATTAACATGCTGTTTATAAAGATTAGAAAGTTTCCTTTTGCAAACTTTAAAAAAGAGACCTAAGGCCAAATGACAACGAGGCTGCAGCTGAGGACCAGTTGGAAGTCGTCAGCGTAAGTGGGTCTCTGAAGAAGTTGGCAAGTGCTGGACAGATGATTCCATCTTGCAGAATTAGCCAATCATCAGAAAGTTTTGGATATTTCTAAACAGATATGTCGTGACAGAAAAAAGATCCATTGAAAACTCAATTAGAAGAGCAGTGATTCAAATGGTCTTCATCCAGGAACTCATAAGATTTATTGCTTGAAAGGAACAAGGAAGCAACTTTTATAAATAAATCATACTACTTAATTCACATTGGTAGATTATGGCTTTTGATTGGCTAGGATGTCTATCGTCTTTCAACAGGATATTTAAGAGGCTATTTTAAAATGTCCATTATCCTAGAAGCAGCGAGGTGCATTGGTACTTTAAATTATTTGTTTGGTGCGTCTGGGTTTAAATATCTGACACACTGTACAGTAACAGTCTAGAACAGAACAGAATTAGTAGACAACAGAAATAATAATCAATAATACACTGTATGTAGATGGTTGTGTCACGGCTCCAGCCCCAACCCCAAGGTTCCCCTATGTTTTTACCTCCCGTCTGTCTCTATGTCTGCCTCTGTGTGTGTGTGTGGGTGTGGGTGTGGGTGTGGGTGTGGGTGTGGCGTGGGTGTGGCTATCAGCCATCAGCCATCAGCCATCAGCCCAGCAGTATTTAAACCCCGGCTCTTCAACCACTCTTCGCCAGATTGTTCTGCCAACTACCGTGGTAGGCGTTCTCTCGGCCACTCGGCCACGTCCAGTGATTTAAGTATTTCCTTGTGTGCTTCCTTGCCCCAGTAACCCCATCCTCTTGTCTCCCAAGATCCCCTGTACGCCTCGTTCCTTGTGTCTCCTAGCCTGCCTGTTTCCCTCGCTCCTGCCTCACCTGCTTGCCCCAGCTCCATCCAGCCCAGCCTCTGCACCCCCCTCCTTCCCTTCACCAGCTTCATCATTAAAACCACTTATTTTCTACTCCGCCGTCCTGGTCTGCATTTCTGGGTCCTTTACAGACTATTATCCCTGACAGGTTGATGAGACTTATGGACAGATGTTCATTGCAGTGAATATGAAATTAGTACAGTACAGATTCCAAAATCTCTGATGATGTCAACTATCTAATTATTATTATTATTATTATTATTATTATTATTATTATTATTATTATTATTATTATTATTATTATTTGTAGTAGTAGTAGTATGTATGATTAGTATTATACATAGCTGACAGGAAAATCACAGCTGGAGAGGCTCCTTGGTATTTGTACCAGCAGGGGGCAGCGTGGAGTAGACTGAACACAAAGCGCTTGCTAGTCTGAATGTCATGGTAGCAAAATTATAGGTTTGTGTCGGGATCAATATTTCCAATTAAAGCAAGATTAGCGCCGCTGCCGCACACATTGATGATATGATCAAACATATGGAATTCGACTCATCCTGAATACAGGGTGCAACAAATACAATTTGGCTTCACGCTCCAATATCCCACAACAAAAGTATTTCCTATCCAGTTCATGCCTAAACTTTAAATCTTTAAAGGCCTTTACTGCAGGCTGCTTTGGACATTTTCAATTGCACCATGCAGGTTGGCGATTATAGAGTTTACAGGAGTTCAGAGAGGTCACGTATTTCCATCACCGTCCCTCTATATTGCGACCTCTTCCCTGCTTTGCTGAAATGTGTCTGGGTCTTAAACAATCCTTGTCATCTCAGCTTTATACGATTTCCCCCCAAGCCAGGGTCCCGAGAGAGCTGGCCTGACTGAATATAGAAAAGAGCCATTTGACTGGGCTTTTGAAATGCTTAGCTGTAATGTCAGCCCTGTGCTCTTTCAGATAGAAAAGAGAGGGAAATGTCAGTGCAGATTTTTATCGGCCAAGTCAGTAAAGAGTGCCCTCCTGACGGCTGGCTGTGCCAGCTGACAGAAAAACTGGCCTTTTGTTGGGCATGCTTTTTTTTTTCAGCCCAATTTACCCAGGATTTGGGGTTGCATTTAACCATGGATGCAATCGGTATTGTTGGAAAGATAAACTTCTTATCTTTAATGTGAGGTATCTCTGAAGTATCCCCATACATCCCTTCTTAATCTCTCATGAACCATTACATTCTTTCTTTGCGCATGGTGACCTCTGCGAATGTCAGTCATATAATCATAGCTGTCATATAATTGTTGAAGGATTTATTGATCCAAAGCAGGTATACATGGAGCGTACATTTACATGTTATGTTTTGCAACTGCAATTGTTTTGTTAAAATTTTGGAATTATTTCTGATTCCACACTGTGATGTTCAATGACACCACACCACATAGTTATTGAGGGTTTTCTATGGGTTAAGCATCAACTACTCCATCTTGGGTGCAGGATTCTGTAAAAAAAAAAACAGATATACAGAGAATAGAGAATACAGTAGCATCTTTCTCTTTTTCAGCTCTCTGAGATAAAAAATACATGTAAACTAGCATTTTTAGATGCAGCAATTCCGCATTTAGACTGTATAGAGTGAGAATTATTAAAGAAGTGAACGCCCTGGGCCAATGTACCTAGGCCCACAAAACTGCTGGAAACCTTGCAAATTCATTTATCCAGACCCTGCTGCAGCTGCTGCTCTGTGTGTGTGTGTGTGTGTGTGTGTGTGTGTGTGTGTGTGTGTGTGTGTGTGTGTGTGTGTGTGTGTGTGCACATATGGTGCAGTCACCGATGATCAGCAGCTGTCTTCCAGTATTGGCTAGTACCTGAAATGTTAATCTTTTAATTTTTGTAATCAAGGTAAAATAAGTAATAAATTCAGTCCAAAGGTGTCATCTGAATGCAGGTCATAGTTACATCTTGGACTATTTTGGATTACTAAACATTATGGGATTGAATTTTCATTAACTAAAATTTTGATTCAAGAATTCAAGTGTGAAAGAGCTGAGCTGATCCCTTCCCTGCAGCACAATATACTGCTCATGTATCATCATGTTGCATCACCTGCTTTTACATGTCCAAAAAGGTGGAAAGGCAACTTAATGAAGCTTCAACCAATACTCATATCATGTTGTGTCAAGTGCCTACCACCAAACACAATTCTGACCAATTCTTCTGGATAAGTGCTATTAAGTAGCACCCTAAATGTAACTGATTACTTTCATACTTGGCTCGTAGCCAATCAACAGCTCTCATACCCGCAGAATTTGGTGCTGATGTGTCTGATCTGATGTAACCATCCCTGTGATTTCGATGTCACAACAAAGGGCGGGTGGATAGAGTAAGAAGGACTTTCTGTGTGGAGTCTGCATGTTCTCCTGGGTTTCCTCCAGTTTCCTCCCACAGTCCAAAGAAATGCAATCAGATGACTGGAGACTATCTGTTTTAGCCCTGTAGGGTGTTTCCCTGCTTCCACCCAATGCATGCTGGGATAGGGCCACCCTATGACCCTGAGTATGAATCAGCAGCTAAAGAAAACAAGACCCTGGACTGATACCATGAAGATGAGTAGTGGTGTCAATTTATTTTGCATATAATTACTTTCTTGTTTAGTAGAGTTTCATCAAAATATATCATAATTGGCCTTAGTAACCTTTCCTATGCCCAGTTAGCGTGGGACCCTATACCCCAGGATCACACTACACCTTCCCACTCACGTTCTCCCAAAACGTCTCATCCAATTATTTCCAAATTCACATTCTCCATCCCAGCAGCAATAAGCTAATGGGACACATCCTCTTCTCGCCCCTCTAGACTGGAAACAGCCCGCTCAGCAATTCAGAAAGCACGCTGTATTATCATGTGAAAGAATTACACCAGCAGCTGTGGAGAGTGAATGATTACCCACTTCTAAAGGCTGTTTTTTGCAGAAAGATGTGTATCATCCTGCACAGAATACGTGCATGTCGAACCAAAGGGCTGAATTTCACCGCGCAATCAATCGTGTTCATTGATGACATTCCAATCACATATGACTGGACAGGGATGGGGGGATCGGACGTGCAGTGGAATTCAGCCCTTTGGTGCACCACTGACCTTTCCTGCTTCTTCAGCTAATGATAATGTAATGGTTAAGCTCTGTGTGACCTGCAGGTCTGATATTAAGGTATTCTCAATGAGACGTGTTCTCAGTTTAGGTTTCTACCAAATATCAACATCACCATTTTCTTTATATGATTGGTTTGTAATGGTAATGCTAAAATGATCATGAGAAATAAAAGACACTACTTCATTTGACCTTGGTTAAACAGAAGATTCCCCTAGAGGATATTCTCTTAGCCAGAGGCAGATTGACAAGCCTATTCCCAAGACAAAACGTCTCACATTTGTGTCTGATATGGCAGGATTCCCATGCTGGTTCACCGCAAACAGTGGGATTCATTGTGGGTACATGAACTCTTTATGAAAAATGACACTTAATAATATTACAATTTGTATATGCATCATGAAATATGTGAAAATTTAATAAACAATCAAAGTATATGCAACATATATAAATGAGAATGTGGGACTGTGAAGAAAACAAATCACAGCTAATATGTGCAAAATGTGTGTACAACAGAAGAGGGAGGGTGACTGAAGCTCTGACTGGAGTGGGAAGGTCATTGAAGGTCATCCGAGTCCAGACCGGGCGCAGTGATGAGCGTGCTGACGGAGAGGTGAAGGGAAAACCCACGTGGCCCAGCCCAGCGGTAACACGATGTAGGCTGCAGTGTGAGGCTGCTCCGGAGGCCTGGAGGTATGGGGGTGTGGTCCCACGGCAGCCTCCTATGCCAGCGCCAGGCTTTTCGATGCAACATGAGCAGCCGCAGGCGACAGCGGGATGGAAAGTATTCACATTGCTTGTGACGTCAGCGGAGTGTCAAAAGACTAAAACAGCATTATTAGGGCGGACAAAATAAGCGCTGAGTTATTTTCCTCTGCGTACAGACCTACTTTCCAATAAGAGTCTCCACCCTAACCTAGCCACTGTAATACTGCTGCTGCTACTATTACTACCACTAGTATTACTGCTACTATAATAACTAGTTATTATTATAATAACAATATAATAAAAGGACTGCAACAAAAAATAACAAGAGGGATCTGATCCATGGTGTAGAAGTGCATCACCTTAACCACTGAGCCATGAAGCTGGGAAGTGCGATAGTCATTGTTGTTCATGAACATTGAATCAATCAGGGGAAATTCAGAATCCACATCACAATTGATCTGTAGAATTAAATAAAAATAAAGACATTTAAATTTAAAATAAAAAAGTTTTTTTTTTAATAGAGCCACATATGATGGTAATTTATAGGCAATTTGGAGTCTCTTTTGTACATCAAATTAAATTGAATTGGAGAGAGAGTATTTGCTTAGAGGAGTATTCAAGCCCAATATCAATAAAAAGTACAGTTGCACATAAAATGTCATATTTCTAAAATACATGACATTACAAGTGACATTATTAATTCATCCCACACATGATTTGGCACCATCTGAGTGGTACTGAAAATGCAGCCAATGCCTAACTGCTGATTTCTATGGTAACACCTGTGATGTTTTGTATTGATTGTGCGAATCTGTGCCCTCTCAAAAGCACCAAATGTTCTAAATAGAATACATTTCAATACAAATATATCAGTTATAGCTGCCGCTTGCCATATGCAATCCAAAAATGATATTAGGGCTGCCTTCCTGTTGTTGCACCATCCAGGTCCATGATTGAACTAAAAGTGATTTAACAGGTGAAATCAATTCACCTGCTCAGTCTGTTTCATTCAGTGTGCAATGCATTTGACTGGGGACTATTGATAACGCTTATGGCTGATGAATGACAAACGCAATTGCAGACCCACATCATTATGATCAATTTTCGGACCTGAGATCAGGTGGGCGTGTTAAAAAAATAATTCAAAATCTCACTCGGTCGCTTCAAATCTGTTTTTACTTTTAATGATATGTTCACCTGAACTTTTTCCACGTGCAGATGGTTTGAAAAATAAAAGCACAGTACGAAGTTCACCGAGTGCAGAACTGCTAATTGTTAGCAGGTGGCTATCTGATAATAGAGTCCATATTGTTCAGCTCCGGGAATACATGAAAAAAGTGCCTCAAGGTCAAAGTTGGTGACTCGGTGTTCGGAGCAATGGACTGTTAATTACCTCAGCTATGTATTACAAACCGAACACTGGATGTCAGGACGGGGCCGGCTTCGAGAGGTGCTCACTGATATTAATAAAAAACTTTTATTTTACCTTGAATTTTAGTATTTTGAGTTTAAAAAAAAGTGTGGTAGAGTTGGAATCACTTAGTAAATAGGCTACAAAGTGAATTGGGCATTGTACATTTAGACATAGGGTTGCTCATGGTGCTGTGCAGGACGGGTCACACAGCTGGAGAGGAGAACAGAGCCGGACTGATGGAAGTTAGTTAAGTTGGCTGACTGCCGAGATGATGAACGCAGTGCCCTGTGTCCGTGCGAATAAGACGAGAGAAAAAAAAGGCTACGACCACTGCTTGCAGAACGGTTAGACATGCAACCTGCAAAAGGGCTGCAGACAGTAACAGTCAGCGATGCAAGCTGCAAAATCCTGCCAGGGTTTTTCATCGTGACACATTTCACATTTCAACTCCCCATCTACCTCAAAAAGCACATCCCCCATTTTCACCCCCAACCACAACTTCCCTTATACTACCCAAACACCCAGCTCACAGAGATAGGGGAAAGAGAGAGTGGGGCATGTAGTTAATAAACACTGTACTGTATGTCAGCAGAAATACAACCAAAAACATGTGAAAGGTATAGCGATATATGAGTAGTCAGTCGTAGACCAGCAGACTCATTGGGTTTGCCTCGTGATCCCTCATAATTGGTTTAAAGTCATCAAGAGAGACCAGATCTTTCAGTTTTAAAACACTTTGCAGTAAGTTCCAAGCAGAGGGAGCGGAGTATACAAAAGCCCTTTCACCTAATTCAATTTGGACCTCGGGGGGCAGATAGCAAAAGCAATTCCTATGACTGTAAATGGTAATTTCCCCCCCAGGTGTATTAGATATAAGAACACAAAAGAGTACATTTGGATGAGACATGTGAATTTAAATCATTGGTATAATGCAGGGGTGACTATTTAGCTGAAAGAAAAACATGACTTGTTCCAAAAATAAAAGCCCAGTTTCAATTTCAACAGTTTCAATCAACTGATTGATTCCCTTGCAAACAAACCAAACAAATGAGAGAAACACCAAACTATGGTGTCATGATTGTTCTCTCTTCCTCCATAAACTACACCAACCCACGAAAAAATCGGACCAAAATCAATGTGTTTGTAGTCTTCTTGGAGAGCTCTTATTTTCTTATTTATATTTGTTGTTTAAATTTACTTGTTTCAAGGGCTGCAGCATAAACACCATGATGTCTTCAAAAAGCCACAAAAGGCTTTTTGAGACTTCTTTTACATTGGTGTCTGTTTCTTCGGGATTGTTTTGGGTAGAACTCCTACTTTAGGTTTTGCTTTCTGCCCCTCCTGATTTTTGATTTGAATATGTTTGTCATGCCAGCCTCGAGCTGGAGTAATCCCAACCAGGTTAAGATTAGATTAATGCATGACCCCCGATATCACATACAAAACCCAATCTGTCCAGAGAGAGAGAGGAAATCCTGGAACTGAAAACTGTGCTGTGTTCAAGGTCTGGAATGGAGTAGGAGAGAGCAGACTTCTTTGAGGGAAAACTGTAAAGAAGAAATGGGAATTTTTACATCAAAATCCACAAATTCCATAGGCAATTCCGCAACTAACTAACTAACTAACTAACTAACTAGAGATGTTTAGTGAGAGGAGGTGGGTTCCTCCTCAGTGTGGGCCTGCTTTTCAACACGTGACATCACCTTTACACCTTATTAAATGGTGGGGAAATGGCATAAAGCTGAGAACACACGGTGTTAATCCTTCAGGGATGCTCATTTAAAACTCCCTCAGGAAGCCTTCTCCTTCTCCATGGTGTGTGTGTGTGAAAGAGAGAGAGAGAGAGAGAGAGAGAGAGAGAGAGAGAGAGAGAGAGAGAGAGAGAGAGAGAGAATTTCAAAATGCAGTACGTTTTGAAAACCTTTAATAATTACAATATATTATAGGGAGAAAAAGAGCATGCCACACTTCTAATGATATATAAATTAAATATTATGAATAAGAAGAAAGGGGAGGGAAGAAAATGGAAAAAAGATGCATATCATATTTGTATGTCCTGCAATAAACTTGATTGATTTTGCGATTGATTAATGTGATATTTTTGAACCATCGGTTGTTTTAGTCATGGCTGCTGAATCGGAATCTTTGGCAATGAGCGAAATGAGCCTTTTTTCGTATCTCAAGCCAATAAAGCACCCTTTGACTTTAATTGAATTTGGTGATGAAATCCTGAAAGAAATGCGAGTTTATGAAAGGAAAACGGCCAAGAGTGGGTTGGAGTGTGTGTGTGTGTGTGTGTGTGTGTGTGTGTGTGTGTGTGTGTGTGTGTGTGGCCTGTTAGGGGGAGTCAGCTGGCCAGATGGCGGCGGGCCAGGGTTTTCATCAGGACGCTATCAGAGCTCTGTAATTACATGGCCCTGACTCTGGACTAGATGTGTGTGTGTGTGCGTGTGCTTTTATTTTGTACGCGTCTGGAATGGACTGAGTTGGTCTCGTAACTAGAAGCACATTTTCACAGATAAATATCAGGTTGGGTTTTTTTTTTCTTACCCCCCCCCCCCCCTCACCTCCCTGGTCGAACCACAGGAGGGCTCTCTGTGTTCAACAAACCCTTTTTAATCTACCATCTGTCCCACTCTTCTTCGAGAAAGGTCGCATTGTCAATATCGCCGTTCTCTCAACATCTTTCACGCTTATGGTTCTAATAATGGCGTTCACTGGCGGTAAGGTATGTTTTGGTTTAGCGGAGCAGTCAGTTGGAGAAGAAACAAGAAAGGCGAGGCTGCTTTAAAAAAAAAAACACGAAAAAATAGAGATGAACTGCGGTCAAGGATGAACTGCGGTCAAACCACATTTTACCTCCGTCCTTCAGCTCTCGTTCTCTCCTCTGTGATGGTCCGCTTCCCTCCCATCAAAAACAAAAACGCGCTTCTGTCCTGCCCAGAGCGCAGTGGAGCTAGATGCTGAGTTCACGGGCATTTGGGCATTGTGCGATCTTGACAGTGTTTGTCGTGAGCAGATTAAACACCATTGTCTCATTTACTGTAGTCAAAAACAAAATATTTGAACTTAAATCAGGTTCACGCTGGTTTTAACTTGAGCTTTCCATAACAAAAACACTTCTGACCTGAAATTATTATTATTTTTTTAATAGGAAGCTTATACTTATAGTACAAATCCAGGTTAAACCATGACTGTGAGCAGTATAAACCTTCTGTGAAATGTAGGAAACTGCTACATATACACATTTCCCAAAACAAACAATAGCATTTCCTGTTTAATGTGGGTGGAAAACCTTAATGACAGTGGCAGTAAGTCCTTGTGTTACATGCCACCATCCATGGCATAGCACGATTACTACTACTACTACTTATAAGAAGAAGAAGAAGAAGAAGAAGAAGAAGAAGAAATTAATGTAGTGCTTATAAAAACGCATGAAAACGAGAATAGTAAAATGTCTAATAAGGTGAAATGAGATGAAATCATTTTGAAAGTAATTTCTCCAAAACTGGGAGGTAGAATTCAGCGTCAGACAATGAAAACCTATGAGGACACGGACGCATCTACATGAAAGCTCCTTCACCTCAATATTTCACATCCTCGATTATTGATGAAATCTAAGGCGAAGGTTTGACTCTTTAAGTACACATCCTCACCCTGCTGATTGGTGAAAACCTAACACGGGGACGCTTAATACAGATTTAACGCTTTTTCCTGTGCTTTCCTGAACTCATCTGGTCACCCAGCTGGTTTCCCTCATAAGGCCTTTGTGGCTTTTGATGCTCACAAGCAATTTCCTACAGATGAATATCCCATTACATCAAATCAAATTGCATTACCTCACACCCAACGAAGAGGTTTATTTACTCAACAGATGGCGGCCTCATCCCAGGGAAATATGAAACGCACCTCTTCGGCTCATGCGGGGGTTTGCTCATTTTTAATAGCTTTATTTCAGAAGAGTCCAGGCCAGGTCGTACGGGCTTCAAAGGCGACAGGGCTAAATTCGAGCCCGGAGGTTTAGCAATAGTAATTACATGCCGCGGTAGAGAGATGGAGAGTATTAAGTATAAAAATTGGGACTCTTGAACTTTTTCAGTTTGAATTTCTGATGCTTTTACGCGATACAAAGTTATTTCCTGTCCGGGGTGGGTTTCACATATAGCAGCGTCACGACAAATTGGAACCATTTGTGTGACATGTGCATGTTTTCGGCTGAAGGAAAAAAAGTTGAGCACAGCTAACAGATTAGCACCAAATAAGCAGGGAGGATGAATCATAAGTATGGTCATGTTGATGATTACCTTTATGAGGCCACGTAGGCCTCAACGTTGAGTGCTCATTTTTTTTAAAAGTACGATTTAATTTACAATCACGAGGCCACACTGTAAGTTGCAAAACAGGGAGATCGGGGCCCGAGTTAAAAGGTCACACCAGGAAGCGTGATGTCCGGCTGTTTCCTGGTTCGTTTTTTTTTGTGAATGGGCTCTTTGTGGCACTCTCTGTCTCTGAAGTGCCCGCGACCTGGATTCTGTCCGGACTCCGGCGAGATAAAGCCAGTCAAGAGTTCGAGAGAGGAACAGAACGACGACTGTTTGGCCCAGATACCGTCCCGTTATCTCTCCTCTTTGCCCCCCCCCCCACCGCCGTCTCCCTCGGCTCCACCGCTACTGATGAGACAGTTGTGTGGAACTGCTGTCCCAGGCAGCAGGGGCCACAATACACTCAGGAGCAAAGACGGGGCGAACTGACCACCAAATGGTATGAATGGAAAGAAAAACGAATAAGAGGCGTAATTGTCCTTTAGATCAAGTCGGACACCTCAATATCTCCTGTTAATCAGCCGAGTTCCACTATTTATCGCGACAAAACATGCGTTTAAAACCCGTGTCCCTGAAATATCAGGGGATTTGACCAATAAAACAAGCCAAATAAAGTAGAGCTGTGTGTGTGTGTGTGTTGGGTTGGAGCGTGTTGGCCACTGGGTGCAGCTCTTGCGTCAACAAATGACTCTAATGCCATTCCCAGCACCACGTCCTCATTAGAACATTCCCCAAACTGCCCCTGCCCCTCCATAAAGGCCCTCGTCTTTATTTTTAGGCGCCCAATTAGGGCTCCTCGGCTCGGCTTTGGTCTCGGCTTGTGTGTCAACTTAACGAGGCAATTAGGGATATTAGTGATATTGTATCTGGACTATCTGGGGCTATCGGTAGATTTGAAGGGGGGTGGTGGGAGGCAGGCATGGGGGGTGGGAGGCAGTGAGAGGGCAGGGGTGTTGGATTGCAGACGTGTTGGTACAGGCTCCAGGAATGTCCAGTTGTAAAACAATAAAAAAAAAAAGAAAAAAAAAGGTCTGGGAGTGAAACACCAACCCAGACCAGGTTCTGTGATTCAGTCAGTCTAGGAAAAAGTTTTAGGAAAAAACCTTTTCCTTGGATTTTCTGATTTTCTGTAGGTGGCGCTCTTTTCTTTGTCCCTTATGCTCGTGCTACCTACCCAGTTCTTCTTCTGTTTATTCCACACAAACTTCATTCTCGCTGGATTCGGAAGGCAAAGAAACTCAAATTTAATTGGAATATTATTACTGAGAAAAGAGAATAATAAAGTTTCTTTCTTTTTTTATGTCTGCAGGGAAATTCTCTTTTCTCTTGCCGCCCTCTACAGAGGTCAGAGGTCAGCTAGAGAGGAGCACCCCTGGAGCTGGTATAGGGATTCAGCGGCTGCTTTGCCAACGTAGGGGCATGAACCCAGGTCCTCCGGTTGAAGGACGGTCTCACTACACCACCCTGCAACCCAATCCTTTGAATACCCTAACACTTTTAAAAGAAAGCTCTAGTAAAGTTAAATTAAAAATAAAATAAAATAACACTAGTCCTCTGCTAGCTTGGCAATTTTGTTTGCAGTTGATCCTTAATGTTGATTTCCAGTCACTTCAACAGTATTAGTACAGTATAGCAAATTCACGGCTAATATCAATATGCTCCCATAATCATTCCCTTCCTGTGGTTAATCTTTTTTTTTTTTTTTTTTACACTTTTCTACATCTGTGGTGGCTGTCTGAGCGTATGTGGACCGGTTGTTAAAAGTGTTTTGATTGGCATCTCTGAATAGAGGGGGTCGGAAGCAATTACGCGGTCCCGGGGAAAAAGTAATATTTGAAAATCAATGAACAGCCAATCTTGGATTAACTATATACTGTCAGATGTTTAATTAAGTAGAAGCCCGCAGACAATAATAAGCTATAGCTTAATTGCAATAGGATCCGCGCGAGGCTGTTATAATGTTGACCTGACAAGCATTATCTCATCAAAGCCATTTTTTTGAGTTGTGAGTTTTGAGTGAGTTGTAAAATTCTTTGCATTTATGGTCTAACTTTTGAAAATTAATGCTGCAGAGACAAATATTTTAAGTGCACTTTTTGTTCTCTTTAGGCCTCACGGCATATTGCTGTTATGCTGTTCAGTGAAAGTCAATAGAGTGCAGGAATGAATCCTAAAATCAGGAAATGAGTTAGCATGTTAGCACATCTGGTTCCCTCGTCTCGAAGTGTATGGGTTATTTGAATATATTTCTATGTTCTTCCCTCATGTAAAGCACTTTGAATTGCCTCCGTGTATGAAAGGTACGATACAAATAAACTAGATGGTTTTAAAAGTCATAAAGCTGTTCTGTTTGTAGATTTGCTTTTGTGTTTGGGGTCATTGTCAGGCTGCATGACCCCGACCTCTGTTAAGCTTCAGATCATGGACGGTTACCCTGATATTCTCCTGGAGGATTTCCTGATACAAGGATTTATTATCAGCCTCTATCAGTTCAGTAAAGGCATCAATTGGACAGCTTTCCAAAATCCAACAAGAGCGACAATGACTCAGTCAGGCAACAAGTTTAATACACACCCCATCATACTTGTAGGGTCATGTATAAAAATGCTGCCCATTGGTTTGGCTACCATGTTTGGAAGAAGAGATCTCAGGCCTTCAAGTGATGAAGACCGCTCCATTTGCTGATGTTTCACGAGGAGTCGTGGCTAAGGCGACGCTGACAGGCTTGAGGAAAAGACACCATCATCATCATCATCATCTCCTCAACTTTAGATGTCCATGCATCGGTTCAAAGATGTGAATAAAAAACAAACTCTGACTTAGTTGACTGCGAATGTCAGCATGAGCAGGCAGTTTCATCAAGGAGAGTCAGCTGACAGGGAGTTCACAGGGAGGACTGCAGCGTTATTTCCTCTCTGTCACACTCCCCCTCTCTCTCCCTCTGTTTTTCCTCACGCTGTTTCTGAGATGATGCTGTTATTTTAGGCTTAGAATAAATGTGCTATTGATGTAACGGAAAGGTATCCCCTGTAAAAAAAAATAATAATAATTGTGCACAGAAATAGTCGAGTGGTTAAGCCACATCCTCCAAACTGGTTTATGATTGCCTGCATGTCCCCAGTCTGTCTCCCTTGCTGTGTTCCTTCGGTCTCAATACAAATGCTAAAGGTGAGTGGACTGCCTCTCCCTTTCTTTATATATATATATATATATATATATATATATATATAAATATAGCCTCGGTATCAGCCAAGCATCCTCCACTGACCCGATGCAAGCAAACCCCGCAAGCCACCTGCGTGGGATCGGAGCCAGCGGCAACAGCAGAGGAGGTCGAGGCTCGGTGCACCACGTCCCAGGCTGGCTCCAGAGGGCCACCATGACCCCGAGAGCTAATTAAGGCTAAAGATAACAGCATTAATAAGCCGGGGCTCCTGATCAAAGGAGCATGACAGCTGATCCTGAGAGAGGGAGAGAACACGGGATGGGTGGATAGGAGGGGTGAGAGGAAAGTGGTTTCTTTACACGTTACAGGGAGTCATTGGGAAGTTGTGTGTGTGTGTGTGTGTGTGTGTGTGTGTGTGTGTGTGTGTGTGTGTGTGTCCTCGAGCCTGTTTCTCTGCCCCGGTTTACAGTTGTCAGTGAGGGTTTTGATGACACAGTATGTAATACTTCCACAGAGATGGTTCTAAAGTCAACACGACACAATGCAAGTTCCCATCACATGTAGAGACCAAAGATATCAGACAGTCCCAAGATCACATGTGGGTCGATGACGTTTTGCAACGGTTAGACCGTTTTGAGACTTTAAAAGTGCAACCTCAGAGCACAAGAAGGGGTTTTCCCTGAATAGACAGACAGACAGACGGGACTTTGATTCCCAAAAATGCAACGTAAGCTGATTAAACATACTTTTGAAAAACATATTTAATGGTGAATAGGCATTTATATTGTGAGGTTATATGCACTAACATCATTTTGTGCAATTTGAAACGATGGCTGATAATAGACCCAAATGTTCCTGAAACAAATCGGATGATGTTGCTGAGATGGAGTTTTTCAGTCGATTATGTTGCAGTTAAAGCAGGTCATTTATCCGGTAACCTTCCCAACACCACCTCCAGCTCGGAAAAAGAGGGAACGGATGGTAAGAGGAAGGGAAATGGAAGAAAAGCTGTTAAAGAAGTCAGGGTGGCTGGGTGCTGGAGGTCATGTGACCTCTCAGTGGGCTTTGGGAATGTCAGACGTGGCCCACCCCGACAAACCTGCTCCTGACTGCAGGAGAAAACTCATTAGCTGGGAAAAAAAATCCCTGCTAATTACACCTGCTGTTTTCATCAGGGTTCACATACACACACACACACACACACACACACACACACACACTGCAGAGGAAGCAGAGATCTCTGGTGTAATGTAGTGCAAACTTATTCAACAAAAATTACATTAAGTGAGGGTAAGCGGCATGTGTATGTGTGTGTTTGTGTGTGCGTGCAAGCAAGTGTGTACTAAACTAGCACAATGCTAAAGGCAAACACTCAGATAACTAGCTAACCTGTTCTTGCAGATGCAAACTTAAAATGGCAGCAGGAACAGAGATTTCGCCCCAAGTCCCGAGCGGAAGTACCAGCTACCTAGAGAGTTGCAGCCACCTCCCCCTCTGAGAATTTCACATCAGGGCGTCCCGACGGCTCAGTTTTTGCAAAGTGTGCACCTTGTACCTGCATTCTGTCCAACAAAGGCAAAAAAAAAACAACGCCCAAAAATATATTAAAAAGACATAAGAGCAACCTACCCACGTGTGACTAAATGTGACCGAATGCATTTGTGATAATTCCCTCTTTGATGCAATGTGTGTACCCCACCTGCAGTTGGAATGCTCCGTTTGCTGCCAACGTTAGCTGAAGAAAAGACAAGACAGTAGTGGCAAATCTGCTGTCACTGGAAATTAAGCATAATAGCTAGGCTTACAGCCAGCTTAGAGCAGACTTGGCACGTTGTCAGCTAAGGAAACATGAAGCTAATGGGATACCAAGTTCAGAGGAGCAACAGCTGACCAACTGAATGAATGTAAAAAAAATCTTCATTGCTGTTTTTCTAAGGACAGATGATGATTATTGTGGAGTAAACAGGCTGCTACGTATTGGGCCATAATACCAGGTCAGGTTTTAGGATGGTGCTGACTAGTTTTAACAAGACTGTTAATTGCTGCCTTATGTCTGCTTTTAGTTGTCTTTGCTGCTAGTTGAGGTTTTGGGCTGTGATAACGGAACATCAAGCACCGTTCCAATAATGACTCTAATTCTTAGACGCCTCCGTATTCCAAAGTTCTCTCTAGCTGAGCTTCTTTCCCAGTTTGTCCATTGTCCATAGAGAAACTTGGCTCGGCACATCTTGTTATTCCCTCCTGGCAATGTATTCGCTCCACTACCAGCTTCCTCTTTTATAAAGGGGGTTGCTTTGTTCCGCGAAGGTTCGCTTGTGCCAAGACCGAGGTCTCCGTGACCCTGTTTGACTTGCCCTACAATATCCCTGTGTTTAAGTGCCAATTATGCTGGCTGAACTGCTTCATTAGGGGTCCATTTCCACCCAGTTACTAGAGTAGGCTCTACACTGTGACGCTGTGGTGTCTTTAAGACTCTGTTACGGTCAACGACGGTCTTATTTTTATGGGATTTAATTCCTCTGTTAGGCCAGATAGTCCTATACCTCCCTTTGCTCATTTTAAAAAGATAAATTATAGTAATATGTTAGTACCTTTCTGAGCAGACTTTTTCAAGCCAAAATGTTAGTGATCTCAATAGTTTGGTAGATGGTAGATGAAAGTTCCTGAACTGCCATGTGGCAGTTTTTCTGGCCTTTTCAAGCCAGAAAGGTCAGCCAACCCGTTAACCTGCCTGTATTCAATGCATAGTTTACATTACATTACATTACATTACCTTACAGTCATTTAGCAGATGCTTTTATCCAAAGCGACTTACAATAAGTGCATTGATAATAAGTGCATCACCATTGATTAGCATCGTTTGGAATGCTTTTTAGCATTAGCAAGCTAATTTCATTAAAAAAAGTGCAACATCCCTGCAAGAGATAACTTCCTAATGCAGTGAGTCCAGGCACACAGTACGTAAGAAGGACAATGACAGGGCAATATCATACAATATAATGGAACTGCACAATGAGGTAAATGAGGGTGTACTGGGGCACACACTGGGGAGAGGAGAGCCATTCTGATCAAAATAATAACTATGTTTGTTTTACTAAATATTATGATCATAGCCCGATGTACAGTTTTGTACTTTATGGACTACTATATTTCCAAATGACATGTGGTGATCCATGTTTCACTAACATCACTAAAACCTGTTAGAAGCAGGTATATCCATTCCTACCCAAAGCGTGAAGTGAAGATGCTGCAGTGACACTGGGCTACTTCACACTGATGGTGAGCGAAATTAAATGACAATAAACATAATAATTCATCACAAAAACTAAAATGGTGATATGTAATTAAATGTGATTCATTGTACAGACCTTCACCCAGGCACATGCAGCCTGCCAGGGTCCTGTGCTAACCGGGGGGGAAAGGTAGAATGGCTTGATGGCTTTTTAATAAAGTCCACCTGGTCCAAATGTGTGAATGATCCTTGCCTCACTTTGGTAATAAGAACATATTCACAGGCATTAATTGAAATGTTAAATGTGCATTGTTTAGTATTGTGACTAGTTACACAGAGAGGAAAGGGCAGAGAGGGCATCAGTATTGAACAGTAGTGATAATCTAACAGCTGAAAATCAGTCAGTTACGACAAATAAGATGTTACACAATATAATCAGAGCAAAAGCACATAAAAACAGTAACATGGTCGAAGAGGACTGAAAGGACTTAACAGAGCGGAGGACATAGCGAGCCTTATTGCTAATGAATCTGAAATATGATATATCAAGGGATGATAACAAAAGTAACTGTAATATTATTACACGTTACCGCCCATCACCACTCTTCAGCTCTGGCTTTGGCATCTGTTTGGGCGGATGTTCTCTGTGTTCCCGGAGGAATACAGGAACATGGATCAGCCCGTGCTTTGGCACATCGATTCCCACTTGCGGGCTCTGGAGCGGTCCGCTGACACACCAGACAATAGTCAGCAGGACATTTCTATGACATGTTCCTGTTTCTATGACATGTTCCTCTTTCACTTTCAACGTTCTCCATGGTGTGTTCTACCAGTGACGAGGACGGCCGCTCCCGTCGCATGTTGGATCTGTGGGATGTTCTCTCTGAAAATCTCCCACCTCTACGTCGATGAGCTAAACACGGTACACAAATACTGCAGTGTGCGTGATTCATTTCTTTTGTATGTTTTTTTTTCCCATGCAGTGATCACCCACCCTCTTTTTTTTGCTCTCCTCTTCATGGCACCATTCCAGTGGGGGTCAGCCCTATGTTCCCTCAGCCCTATGTTCCCTCAGCACCTATGTTCCCTCAGCCCTATGTTCCCTCAGCCCTATGTTCCCTCAGCACCTATGTTCCCTCAGCCCTATGTTCCCTCAGCCCTATGTTCCCTCAGCTCTATGTTCCCTCAGCATCACAGCCGGCCCTTCCATAACACGCATAATGCACTGTTGGTTTCCCCCGAAGGGTGGGGCCCCCCAAAGGGAAGTTATGCACTTTTTTGTGATAGGCCGCGCCCCAATTTGGCATAACAATTTAACCAGTTCTTCCTTGGCCCATGACAAACTTTTCCACAAAGTTCCGTGTAAATCTTCCCATACCTTTGAGATATCGGAAGTTATGTGCCTTTTTATGACATGCCACACCCATGACCACGCCCATTGACACACCCCCTTTTGGCAAATACGCATGGAATTTAAAAAAGTTCTTCCTTGGCCCATGGTAAAATCTTTTTTGAGATATCGTGCTAACAATATCTAATAACAGACAGACAGACAGACAGACAGACAGACAGACAGACAGACAGACAGACAGACAGACGTAACAACATTACCTCATTGGTGGAGGTACTGATCTGAGGGAACATAGGGCTGAGGGAACATAGACACGCTCCCTTCCAGTGTTGCAGCATTTGCATTTCTTGGTAAGTGTTGTCAATGATGCTGTGTGTATTCAAGCACATTTCCAACTCGCCAACCATGACCTATGTATATTTTTTCCATTTTTTAGTATCTGTCCTTGGTAAAGCGATGGTGTGATTTGGTTTGGTCACTGTCACCATGGCTCTGAAACGTTAATGTGCTCTATCTGAACTGTTGTTCACCGGTTCACCCACTAGCTAGATCAGTCTCTGTGCGCTGCAGTTAACATGGTTCTCTTGTCCTTCACCTGTCTCAGTTGCTGGTTGACTGTTTTCATTTGGTGCTGGTTCATCAAGCAGTAAAGTTTGGTCCTTGTTATCTTCGTCTGTTTCATGGCTTTTTTGTCACGGTTGTTTTTGTACATGCTGCACCAAAGAAAGAGATTAATTTTGGGCTATTTTCTTTGGACGTTTGGAATTTTCTTTTGACGTCTTCCACTTTTCATAACCACTGAGATAGATTACACATTTTTCTCTCATTGACAAGTTAAAGAGCTTATAGCACCATGCATGGGCAAACCAAAATCAAAAGGCAGCTAGCTCAGAAGTGTTTTGATTCGGGTTAGGGGTCAATTCAAGTTCAGTGAGTGACTGGTGGTTGGATAGTGAAGTACAAAATAGTATAAAGTAATAGTATATAAGTAGTACATAATAGTATATAAGTAGTATAAAATCAAGGTTCCACTTTAAGTGGGAAACTTTTTAAATTCATGATTTGTCAAGGCGGGGCATCCATTTCAGTTGAAATGGATGAAACTTGAATACGATTTCGCAACTGCGTCAGAGATCATGTTCATGTTTGACTTTTCAAATCATCAAGAACATGTATGCTACTGTCGCACTTGGTAAGCTTCTCTATTTTGGAATCATTTTAGAGAGCTGCCAGGAGCCTGGGACAAAGATGAGCTGTGTGATGACAACCGGAGGTCTGCAGTATGGCAAGCATGGCAGCTGCCCTACCATGCCACCTTGCCATAATCAATTGATACCCATCACCTCTCTCTCTGACTTCAAGTGTTCCAAAGTGTGTGTGTGTGTGTGTGTTCGCTACCTCCCTACCTCCCCCTCCTCTCTTCTGGGTGCCAAGCTGGTTCTCAGTAGGCCCGCCAGGAATACAGGCTTTCATTAGCACTCTGTAATTAGGAACAGATGCAATTTGCAGCATGGGCACTCAACTCACACACTGGCACACACAAAAAAAACCTATACACACCGGACACTGTGCACTGCGTGCATACCGTACGCGCCGTCCCACGCAGACACATACCTACGCCCCTGTCCCATGCACACTGTTCAGCTTGTTTCCTCAACTCAGCACGCAAATGGGGAGGCCTTCAAAGGACGGATGTACAGGATGCACACCTCAATGCAGCTGCAGAGCAAACGCGTATATATTTGTGTCATCTGAAGAGAGTACTGCAGTTGTCACCATGCAGTAGCAGGTCCCAGAGCAGCAAAATAAACAGCAATGATGGATATCCATTTTTTTGCCACTACTGGACTGTGTTACTTTGTGCAGCTCAGGTACGTTCATTGCACAGTTATGCAGTGCACATTGTTGTATTCATCCTTCAACTTTTTTTCCCATCTGAGCTACAACACTGCAGAGTGACTGCTTTCTTGCTGAGGGGCGTTTTGGATGAGTCAACATTTCATAATAGCAACAGGAATTGGTCATTTTGAAAGTTAATTTATGGAATGTATTCTATTTCCATTTTCAAGTTAAATTCATTTGTTCAAAAAGTCGTAATCCTCATAACAATCAGGTACGCCACTACGGACGCGCTTTTACGCATTGACTGGAACTTCAGTGCTGTACGTTTGGGCATGGCCCTGCACGCAAATCTGTTGTTGCAGGTTAAGTCACTCTCCATACACTTACTGAGACTGTATCATGTGACATATGAATTATGTGAAGGTTTTTTGTGCAATACCTGTCTACACCAAACAGTTACCCTATTTCACTGATTACAAACCCTTTACAATTATTATTCTCCCACAGTGGAAAATGAAAGGCAATCATTTTTACCACTTTCTAACACACGTCCAGATAAAACACACCTTTCCTACCGAGGGAAAATGTTGAAATGTCCAGAGACATTGATGTGAATGGAGGTTAAATGATGGTTAAAGATCAAATATTACAGAAAAAGTGTAGTTCAGGATAGATTAGAGGGTGGTTGCAATGACCAATAGTGCACCCTGCCTTCTCCCAAAGCTGCACTCATCGACATTTTGACGTGCAAAATATTTGGTAATGCTTCTGTGATCAATTGGCCTTTTTCAATAAATCTGTACTTTTAACCGACCTTAGTAAACAGTATCCTTTAAATTTGCAGTTGTATTAATGTTCTGAAAGCCCACTGTGATGCACAGATTTGCTCCATTAAGTCCAAAATCACCCAACCCTCTGAACATTATCACTCTATACTCTACCACTGCTGAAAAGCGCAGACGGCCTGACGGGTTTCAGTGCTACAGATATGTGTAAACTAGCTGTACATCACTTTGCAGCACTCTTCAACCACTCACTGTGCGCTTCCTGTATCGTGGAGATCATCCTGCTTCCTGCTTCCAATTACCTCCTCCTCCACCTCATTTAACAACATTGCAGTTTACCTACCTAACGTGGGTGGGAAGGTGCTGTTCTGTTGTCCCTACACTCTCACCTCAAGAATAAGGGGCAAGGGATGGGTGAGGGTTGATTTTTCCAGTGCCTTCACCACAATAGATAGGAATGTATTGACTTCATCTACTCCACCGTGAAGCCTCCACTCCTGAGACACTCTGCACAAGCAGATCGAGAAGACCTTAAACTGGAAGCGCCGGAGGCGGGGGTGGTGAAGAGCTCCCCTACCAGTGTGTACAATGACCTGCATCCATTTCACACTCCATTCCCAACTTAATAAAGCATTTTGGGCCAAAGGTTTTTTTTTCTGCTAACAGACTGTTCAATTTGTTTATCCATAGCACAAACAGCTAGATAGCTGGATAGATAGATAGATAGCTAGATAGATAGATAGATAGATAGATAGATAGATAGATAGATAGATAGATAGATAGATAGATAGATAGATAGATAGATAGATAGATAGATAGATGACAACAACCTAACTAGACCTACTGTGTTTATGCACAACACAACCACCATATCTTGCAGGAAATGTATGTGCACACCCCTCCCCTCCAGGTCTTAATTGGCAATACAGCCACTATCCAGAGCACTGAGCAAAGAGCCAATTAATTTAATTTGTAAATGACTACCTTGTCAGCCGATGTGATTTCTCTTAATTATTTTCACATATCCCCAGATGAAAGTGGCAAGGCAGGGCAGGGCAGAAGGTGTGCTCTGGGGGGATATTGAGAGAAATGGAAAGTGGATACGAGATAAGACCCACTGGGGGAATCAGACAAACATGTGTCAGGTCTAAATGGTAGGGTGGATCTCAGTGGTCTAGCAGGGCTTCTTCCCATCACTGCAACACTGGCATCCAGCCCATTTATTATTATTTTTTGGCGCAACGTCACGGGTTCAACTCTGGCTAGCAAGCTTTGTTGCGTATCAATCACTCTTTCTTTCCCATCTTTTTTTTTAAATTTCCTCAAAGACAGAAGGAATAGCCAGGTAAAAAAAAAAAAACGAACCTTTTCGAGACACATACATACTTGCATCCCAACCTTTGTAGGAGTGCCAAAGCCCTCTGATAGTGTATCAGTTATGATTTATTTCATTAACAGTGAATGCATCGTGATGGAAAGGTGTGCATGTGTTTGGGTGCCAGTGAGAGGGCATGTGTGTCTGTGCATGTGTGGGTGGGTGGGTATTTTAAAGGTGTTCTTCCTATTGTATGGCAATTTATACCTTTGTTGAGACAAGTGCCTCCTCTTCTTCCTCTTCTTATTTTTATAGAATTATGAGAATTATTTATAAGTTTTGGTGTGGGAGTAAGAGTGTAAAAATCAAGCAGGGACCCTCAATGTTGCTAATTCATTTACAGATTTAATTAGATGGATGGAGCCCTTGCCGTTATTAAAACAGGGAGGGAGAGAATGTTGCCAGCACTACAGGACTTTTTAATTACAACTCCACATCCCCGCTTGCTGACGTCTGGGGAACCAGTTAATTAAAATCCTCATTATTTTACTTTTAATTAGTTCCCCCCTCTTTTGTTTCCTTGCGCCATATGGCAATGTTCCGTGGTCAAATCAACTTAATTGAGCTAATTAAGTTGATCAGTTTAATTATTCAAAGTGCTCTGATTGGATGAAATTGCTATCCCAACCCCCCTTCTCACTTGCAAAAAAAACAAAAAACCCTGCCTCCCACTCTCATCTTATCCGGTTAAGTTCATAGCATATCTATTTCATGTTGGTCACTGATGGGTGTGGCTTATCGCTGGGGAGCATGCATGTATGGATATGGACACTTAACATCAGATATGAACACCCCGTCAAAACAAAAGCCTATTACATGTGACCTTGGCCTTACAGTGAAACCAAAAGGTATCCCCTCATCGCTGGCACAAAACATTGTAGACATATGATCGATTGTAGTTGTTCTCTCCACAATATTATTAGCTCATCATTGCACTGTCTTGCTGCCTGCTGGCTGAAGGCACACAAGAGAAGCTACATGCATTAAGAGTTAAACGAGTCAGTTTCTCCCCCAGCTATAGGTTCAGGTAAAACAGGTCTCATTCACCTGGGGCGGTTCATTATAATGCATCACAACGTTCCTCATTCGCTGCCTCTTTTTGTTTTCCATCAACAGTAAAAGAGGGAAAGGTTCCTCCTCAGAGCCCATGTCATCCAATCCTTCCTTTAACATTTGACCTTTTGGGAGGGCAGAGATGAAAACATTGATGGCAACATAGTTTTGAGAGCTGAGATTAAATACTGAGTACCAAATACAAATTAATCCTGTCTGTTTCCATCAAATGGAGTAGGCAAGGGCAATGAATCAATTGAGCTGAAGAAAAAGGTTTTGCTGGCCATAAGTATAACAAAGCAGGCATACATACAGGATTTTGATCCCTATTCAGTTCAGTTCAGCTCAGCTCAGTTCAGTTCAGCACAAGGGACAGTTAGAGCCTAAGTATTGGTAAATGTCTCAATTAGATTAATCTAGTGCCTGATGTGAGTAGAACAGGGACAGAATTTCATAAGGATCCCTTTTAAGGATCCCATTACTCTTGTTAAATTACTCTTCAGTCTGAAAGCAACAAACCAGGGAAATACATAGGGAGGTAAGACTTCCATCAGATGTCCCACTTATTGAAGAGTCAGAAAACCAAATGGATGCTAGCTGACCCAAATGAAAAGAGGAAGTCCTCTATCAGGGATACAAAAATGCGCTAGATGTGATGAGATTTTTGTAGAAGCTTATAAAAATAGCAAAAGTCAGATTTCAAAGTTAGAAATTAGAAATACAGCAGTTTAAGCCCATCTGTCTCCTCAGAATACAAGATTTTCTTGAATGTGATAGTCCAAAGGTCGACAAACTACTTAGAGAGGGAGAAGGTTATCGACATCATGTCACATCATCAATAGTCATCAACAGTAAATATGTTAGTGCCCATGAATGATGTCTTCCCCCTCTGGGCCAATCATTAACAAAAACGTCACCTTGTTTTGACCTCGAATTGTAACGCCCCCCATGGGCCAATTAGTGTCATTTTGAAAATACTGGAACGCTATAGTGAGATGAATCATGTCAAAACCAGATCAGTGGTGTCTGACAAGTCATGTATTGATGAATGAACTGTGGAACTTTGTTCTGTAGTGGCACTTTAACGGTGCGAATAATGGGTTTTGGATAGACAGACAGAGGATAGTTTATTAATAACTTGGGATTAAGGGAGTGAGGGCGAAAGGAAACAAAGATTCCTTGGATCTGCTGAGACACACAAAGGGCAGAGGGTGAGAAACGGAGGGATAGCAGGGGAGTTGAACAACATCCAAGTCCATTCGTCTGAGATCCAAGCCGTTGTTGTGTTTATTCTTAGCAGGTCGGGTCCAGGGAGAATGCTCAGTCAGGGTCCAATCTGTACAGCACGGGTCAAACACAGAACAGTCAATCCACAACACTCTACTTCCCAATTCTCCAAAGCTCCTTACCATACCAGAGATTCGGTCTGCTAGCCCTCATGCGACCACCTTCCTCACTCTCATTCCCTAGTTATTAGTAATGAGGGACTGCTGCGTTCGCTCCAGGACCTGAGGAGTTGAGCAACCACTACTCCTAGCTAGCACCAGTTAGCAAATGGCTGTTGGAGGTTACCTTTGTTGTGCTGCAGGCCTGATTCACCACATATCCCCCCTCCCAGCTCTGCCAGTGCCTTTGCAGGGAGCTGCAGCTCAGATGTCTTGTTGGAAGAGGGCATCCTCGTTGCCGTTGCCTCGTCTCCCAGTGCGATGCTCCACCCTGAACTTGAAGCTCTGTAACTCAAGAAACCAGCGTGTTTTGCATTTGTCTCTCTGTTTGCATTTCTGGGGTGCATGGACTGTCACTAAAGTAGTAGTGACAGGTAGTAGTTTAGCTTGTGCATGGCTCATTTGATTGCTGAACATTCTTTCTTGACTACGGTATAATTCTTCTCATGCTTGAGTAACTTATGGTTGATGAAGAGGATGGGATGCTCCTCATTATTCGTGACTTGTGACAAGATGGCTCCAAAGCCGGTTTAGGAGGTGTCAGTTTGCAACATGAATGGCAGGTTGAAGTTTGGGGCTGAAAGAACCAGTTCACTACATAGTGCGTTTTTCAGTTTGGTGAATGCTGTATCTGTCTCTTCTGTCCATTGCCGCTTCTGCATAAGCTTGTGTAGTGGGGCCGCCAGATGTGTGGAGTGGGTGATGCTGTCCACCTTTCTTTGCTGTGGCTTGACCAACCCTCTGCCAGTGGTGTGCCCCAGATATTCAACTTCGAGCCTCAAGTGGCACTTCTGGGGATTGGCAACCAATCACACTCTTCTTGGGGCTCCCAGGATGGCTTTGAGATGTCCTAAGTGGCTAGTCCAGTCGGTGCTGTGGACCACAATGTCATCCAGGTAGGTGACAGTGAAGGGCTGAAGTGGCCTAAAATTTTGCCCATCAATCGCTGGAAGGTGGAAGGTGGACCACAAAAGGTAATACGGTGTACTGATACAGACCATCTGGCATGGAGAAAGTCGTGTTCTCCTTGGCTTGTTCAGTGAGGGAGACTTGCCAGTAATCCTTTGGTGAGGTCAAGTGTGCAAAGGATGAAATCTTGTTAATTTGCATAAGTTTTTTTAGAACCGACAGGTCCCATCGGTTCCGGGACCATTGGACCATAATGGACTGTAATGTGGGACTGTGGGACTGTGGGACCCTTCAATGACACCCATCTGCAGCATCTTCTGGATCTCTTCCTTCACAGCCTCTCGCCGCTCCTCGGGTATCACATTTGTTCTTTCTAGCTGGTTAGAAAACACCTCTTGGAATTGATTGGTCCAATTCTTGAGGTCTTGTTTCTGCCAGGGAACTAGCTGTCTCCCTACTGGGATAGGGGGTGGCCTCTGTGGAGACAGGTTAGTAGCGAGAGCCACCACTGGTGGTTGGAGATTGACATGATAAATTTGTTGGGCTTTCTGCTGTCTTACCCAGTAATTGACAGGTCCTACTTTTTCCAACACCTCATAGGGCCCATACCACCGCACCAGGAACTTGGTCATTCGTTGATCGGGACGAGTACTAGGACCTTCTCTCCCATCTGGAACTCTCGCACCCACACACCCCTGTGCCTGGGCTGCCTGTGCCTTCTTCATGTGTTCTCGTACCATGGGCCATACCTGAGTCATCCACTGGTGCATCTGGTCAACATGTTCGATGACAGAGCAGTGCAGACATGGTTGTTGGTCGCACACTAGTCCAGAATCACTCTGGGTCTCGATGATGGGTAAGGGGCTCTGGAAATTAGGCTTGGGAGCAGTTAGCTGGCAATCAGCACAACAATAATAATTCCAAACAGCCTTCTTTATACCCAGTCAGAAGAAGCGTGATACCATTTTCTCATATGTCTTATCCAACCCGAGGTGGGTCCCCTAGCTGGTGGGTGTGCGCTAGATGTAGCACAATGTCTGCTACATTGTGGTTCACAAGCTCACTCACCTCTAGCTGTAGCTGCCCCTCCATGATCTTGGCATGCCTTAAAGCCTGGGTGAGGTTCAGGTCAGCACGTTGGGCTAATTTGCCGCGGCAACAAAAGAAAATCTCTGTGTAGTTTTAGACTTAGAAAATGCATTTGGCTCAGTACCACACATCCTTCTATACGTAGTGCTCAATTTCTTAAAAGTACCGAGGGCCAGATGTATAAAACTCTGTGTAGATTTAGGTGTAGAAATCTGTGTATGCACAAAACAGGAAACATACATACACTCAGATGTATAAAACCCCACGTATGTCGGTTCCCGCGTGTTTTTTCTTCATACATCTCAATCATCCTTAAATTGCATGCACGTGCACGAGCCTTCTGACCATGCCCACAATTTACTATAAATGGCTTCCAACACACCCCCAACTGCCTGGTTTGCATATAAAGGGCCAGCATTTAGTTTAGTTTTGAGGAGAAACAGCGGAAGCATTTAAGAAGAAATAGAAGAAAAGAAGCGCAATTTTACAACTGTGAACTTGAAATAATGGTTGATCAAAATGACAGAAGAAAACGCGTATTATTTAGAAGCCTAAGCTCTGGCATTACCAACCAAATGAAACAAGTTGAATGGCAGAAAGTAACCGAAATCATCTCCCTTTTAAAAGCCCAATGCAATGCTCTACCACAGAGCACACGGCTTTGCACCACATTATCATGTCTGTTGTGGCTCTGGGGGTTTGTAAATGGCATAACCATGGCTTCAATGCATACGCATTGTCACCTGAGGATATAAAATATTATATACATATTATACAAAACAATTTTATATACATATATTACATTTGGGAAACCGGACATCGCTGCAAATTGCATTTTGATGTTGGCCTGTTCAGCTGCTGTGTAAGGGAACCTGATGTATGTATTACTCAAAGAAATTATGCCACCCCACGCCATGGGCAAGACCCGGCTCAGGGCAGACTGGGATATCCCTGATCTGTCCGCAAGCTTCAGCTGAAATTTCCCCGTCGCTAAAAACCCGATTGTTGTCAATACCTGTAGATGGACTTTTCTGGGGTTCTCCGAGAGTGCCGTTCCAACACAGGGCCCAGTTCAGCACACAATTCGAAGAGAACAGCTCTTGGAAATCCAAAGCGGTGCATTAGCCAGTCATCATCATGGGCCAGAAAACCAGTACGGTCTCGTTCTCGCCTAAATTGCACAATAGCAATATCTTCCAGCAACGCCAAAGCAGCCATTGTATCATTTGGCACAGCCATTACGCATGGCTACAGCCTTTATGTAGTGTAGGTTATTCTTACTCCCCAATAATACAGAATAATAATCTTTATTTATATAAAGATCATGTATTTATTTGTTTATTTATATAAAGATCATTATCATTATAATTATTATAATGCATAGTGACAAACATATTTACTCAAGATAGAACGAAATAAAGGCTCGTCAAAAAAGGTTGTTAACCACTCACGCATCACTATGTAATCATAGTGAAGGTTTTTTAAAACTATAAATTACATCCTAACACAATGTAGTGAAAGAAAAAAGCTCTAAATAAAATATCACCCAAATTCACACTTTTTTGCCAACTCACAACAAAAAATGCGTATGGTACACATGGTGTGAAGGATGCGTACCGGTACACACATTCTCACTGCCCATGGATTTTTATACATTCAGAACCTGCATGGAAAGTGGCGTAAGTACACTTTTCGTGCGTACGCATGGTTTATACATATGGCCCCAAGTGTGAATACAGAATACGATTTCCAACATAGGTGCTTTTCTTCATTTTATGATGTGTAGCTGTGGTAGGAGACCTAAGAAGTCGTGCACCATCCACTGATCCTGGTGTAGTTAGAAAAAAGTTTTTACTATGCAGTTTCTGAACTGCTGAGTGTATCTAAATGGAACTAATGTGTAACTAAATATATATTTTTTAACTGATTTAATGTAGTTCCTAGATGAAAATTTGATTGGAAATGTGCTCACAGCTGTACAACTGAAAACTACTTCCCTAAATCCAAACATAATACAGATGTTCATGCATGGTAGCAACGAAGATATTTCTTTAAAGTTGGACAGTTTGGCAGTAGTATTGTAAACATCACCTTCCTTTGCATGTACATTGTCAAGCCTGTTTGGCTTGAATGAACCAGTATGCTTCACACAGAAGGCATCTACAGGCAGACTCCTGTGGTGGGTCACAGATCTTTCTCTCCTTGGTATAAATATATCAACTGTTATGTTGCCTTTTGCTTCTTTTTTTCTACACACAGCATGAGGTATTGAAACAATGCAGTTACACCAATTTGCATGTGTTCATTTGATTAATTAAAATAAATAATGGCATTCTTTAAAAGAAAAATAAGAGGAAGTCCCATAGTAAGTCTGAGTACCTGAAAACTTTTTACTCCCCCAACTTGTGTTTTCGGAGCTGTGTAGTGGAGAAGCCACTTGAGAGACTCGCTAATTGGTTCTTGAATTTGTCATGCTAATTAGTGATATGCAGATGAGGCTTGATTGGTTTGAAAGTGACATGTAACTTGCACCATGGAGGGAGATTGGGAGACCCCCCTCTTTCCTTATCAAGATATGGAGATAATTGCAATTAAGGTAATTTGCATACGTTAATGAATTTGTCTTATGCTTTTCAAAATCACAGACATGGAGTAAATAATTGATATCGTATCAGCACTTGCCACACATAGGATGAGGATGTCAAATTGCCTCAAACATGGTACAATTAGAAACAGCAGCAGTAAACAACAGCAGTAATCCATAGATAAAATAATTACACTATTTGGTCATTTTATTTATTTTATTTTATTTAACTAGGCAGTCCCATTGAGATTAATAGTCTCTTTTTCAAAAAGAACCTGAAAGCAGCATCCCAGTGAACACAGAAGTTCCAAACAACATACAATGTTTTAGGTTTAAGCATAATTTAAGTTATAACAAGTCATAACAAACACTGAATCACTGCAAATTAAATGATTCTTAATTTATTTTTTTTTACCATTTTGACAATATAAAGAGAATCTTAGTTAAGAACAGATGGCTCAACTTGGGAACAAAATAAACAAATTAAAAGTAATTATATGTGTTAGGTCTGTTTTGATTGATTTGGACCCCATTGACTGTTGACCAGAGCTCTTATTAAAATAATATATATAGGTAAAATGTCAAAGGGCCATGGGATGTGGGATTTGATTCTGTTATGTTTTCTTCTGTTTACATCTGTTGTCTGTCTTTATGAGTCTTTATGCTGTCTGTTGTATGTATCAAATTTTATATACCACACATGTAAAAGCCTATACACACACACACACACACACACATACATAAAGTCAACACAACACATTGTGTCGTGTTGACTTTAGAACCATCTCTGTGGAAGTATTACATACTGTGTCATCAAAACCCTCACTGACAACTGTAAACCGGGGCAGAGAAACAGGCTCGAGGACACACACACACACACACACACACACACACTACTACTACTACCACTACTATTACTACTACTACCACTACTACTACCATCACAACTACTACTAATACTACTACTAATAATAATAATAATAATAATAATAATAATGACAATTATATAGTGCTTTTCACTGTATTCCTTTTCAAAATAATTACGTCAGGCAATAAAACATAAAAGAACAAGAATAATAAGAAGAAAACAAGGAGTAAAGCATATTGAATTAATCATATCATAAAACAGTTACAGACAGGACAGAGGGTTTTGAGGTAGAGATGGGAACCAATTTTGCAGACTTGGGTTTTAATGCTTTTGCATATTTTTGACAAAGGGGAATGAATTGGAGTTTCTGCTCTGTGGGGGGGTGAGACTAGCCTTGACCTTGTGTAACGGTTAGAGGCTTTTCATTGGCTCGTCTGAAACTGCATGTAGGGAGGGACTGGTAGAGGATCACCAACACCCACACAACAATAATTAATAATTCTCTGTAAATTACTGTTCATTCATGGCCTTCACCAGGAGTGTCAAACTCAAGCTCAGCAAGTGTCACATTGAGAAGTTAGAATCAAGTTGAGGTCAAACCAATGGCTGTGTAGCCTCTAGTCGGCATTTAGTCTTGAAAAACATTACGTTTTGGTTATGTTTAACTCCTATGTACATTTAGCTAACTAATATACAGCCTGTTTTTTAGTTCATCAGTGCTGGGGGGTAAAGTCCAGGGGTTTTGCAACTTTCATAATAAGAAGAAGGCATTTTTTTCTGCTGAGACTTGTGGGATGATTCTTGCTTATGCAGAGCATTTGTTCACACAGATTGGTCTGATCAAGACCAGCAGATGAAAGTGACTCTTAAGTCCAGTCAGTTGTTGAGAGAAACTTGGCTGTCAGTATTAATGAACTACATTTGCAATGGAATGCATTCAGTTCTATCTATTGTGGCATGCTCTGTAAGTAGTTTAATTTCTAAACTGAATTTCTGAGCATCGAGGTCAACAAATGCTTTGCTCAATACTGGATTGAGTATGCTCAGTTTATTCGCATATATCCCTATGGGAAAGAAGTAATGGCGAGTGCTTGCAACGGACTGAAAAGTTGAGGAAGTGAGCAAAGTTTTCCTGTTGCATTTGGCTCTCTCACAAATATAGTTTTGTTTGGAAGGATTCTATTGGAGTGGCGCATTTGTGATCACCTGCTTGGATCTGTGCAGTCTCACATTCAGGGCTTTGAGATGCTTCTTCCATTATGTCACATAGAAAAGGCAATTTGCAAAAAAAACACCTTTCATCAAGCATCGACAGCTTTGCCGTTGCCGGTTCACGAAACGGCCAATTTCCTCAAGGATCTCGTAGAGTCTGCGTAGCACTTTCCTCAGCTTGGTGGCACGTTTTTCGATTCAGGAAATGTCTCTTGGAAAATGAGACACAATGATTTTCCACTGGCACTTCCTTTGCTTTCTCTTCATGAAGAAGTATCCAGGTTCACGCTCTCTTGAAATTGTCTACCTTCACCATAAACCTAGCTACTTTGAGCTAGCTTGAAGGGTGTCAGTGAGCGATGGGTAGTTAGGCTGCATTTAATAGAATGGTTGCCTTGTCCTGCAAAGTATTGATTGAACTAAATGGTATTGAGCGAATGGGGGCTGTTGCCTGGATCTATGACCTAATTTGTCACTAGATGTCCCACGTAAATTGGTCATCATAATCCATCAGGATTCTGATATGCCACCAGAAATCAAGTCACATTGACGTACACATTAGGGGATGAGGATTATATGTGTGAGCAAATGCAGCATGATTTTTTAAATGTGCAGAAGCATGAACCAGGTGAAAGTGTTGAAGCATTTATAACTGCTTTCCATAGACTTGAGGGAATTGAGTCCCAGAGCAACTTCAGATCAAAGAATTGTCCCTGCAGTGTGAGGACCAAGAGTTTGGGGATGCATGTTGTAACTTGAACATTGCATCATTGCCAGCTGGATGGATCTGTTTTTACATATTCTGTGGGATAATGGCTAACTTGTCTTTGATCAATCAGATACACAGTCCAGTGCTTCCACTTTCTCCCTTGACACAGCAAGCCTCTTCTTTGAAGAACAACCACCCCCCACCCCCCCTCTCCCAGAGACTTTCAGCATTTATTTGCAAAATGTCTCATAGTGACTCTCTCCATTTTCCATTCACATGTTTACTCTGTGTAGAAGCACTGAGAAACACAACAAGGGGGCATGTAAATACATATTCTGGTCATGCACGGGTAAGGTTTGCCCTGAAAGCCTACCCTGACAAAAAAAGGGATTTGACCTGTTGCTTCTCAACTTGTCATTCAATATCTGTGCCAAAGTAAACAAGGCCCAGGGAAGGTTTGCTTCGAAAAATCCCAAGTGAGGAGAGGTCAGTCACATTCCCAGCGAAACAGATGATGAGAGACTTGCCTCAGTAGATGAGATGAGAAAGTACCCATCAGACAGAAGACGGATGTGTGGATGAAGGAGGTGGTAGAGATGGAGGCCATGGGGTTAGGAATTGAGCAGAGATGGCCTGCTCTATTTTCTGAAGAGGTGAGACCAATTTTTATTAAATTTGTAGTTGAATTTCCCCGAGTGCTTTTCAAAGGATAGACGTGTGCTGGGGCTGCCTCACTGAGGTATCAGAATTCATGTTGCTGCCTAATCAGAAAACCCACCCTTAATGCATATTATATGTATATATGTTCACAACTCTCTCCCAAATCTAGAAACCAGAAACATCTGCAATATCATGTTCAGTCCAGAGTCACTCTACTGATAATAAATTGACGATGGACTTTGCAGATTTGATTGTTTGAGCTTTTTGGGCTAAAAATCTAATTAAGATTGAACCTCAGTAACAGGGCTAAACGTAAGACTAAAACTCATACCCTATTGCAAATCCCCCAGCTTTGATACATAGATGTATTGATGATGCTCTGCCACCAATAGATTTGCGAGCCGTTTCTCCACCTAGAAACTGCTGGGGATTTTTACTCCCTTCAACGACTGAGTCAGGATGGGATCTACTGGTTCAAAAACTGAAACACCTTCTGGGCATGCTTGAAGTATGCTAAACATTTAATATCATTGATTTTTTTTGTTTACATCCATTTGGATGGCTATATGAGAAATGTCCATTTAATTGAATATAATCTTAATCTGTCCAAATATTTTTGGACATTGAAATGGGTGCAAAAAGAGAAGCAGTTCAAATACAACCCATCTCATCATTGCCAAACAATGAACAAAGTTTAACTGTGCTATTAATGTGTGACTCATCTATCCTAAGTTCTCAATCAGAAATGACCCTTGCCAGCCAGTTCCCCTCCTATATACATCTCCTGCCATCACTGCTCAAGTCAGACCACTTGCTTGTATTGGAGTTTGCACATCTCTGTCCCAGTTTCTTTTCTTTCTGCTCTTTGAATGCAGTGCTCTATCCAGGGAAGACCATTGGTTTCACTGTTTTTCTGACGAACACAGACGAACACAGGGTACGTCTTTGGAAGGTCGGCCCTAGTTTCATCACGATTCAGCAAAGCTATCAAAATATGTCCATGTATGCCCTGTATCCTCTTGCTCGCTCATTGTGTGACTTATGTAGGAGGCAATTTTTGAGAAGGGCTTCCTATTCTTAGCCATGACCCAACCTTTCATACTTTGCACTCGACAACACTTCCATTGGTTTCATCAGAAAATGAACAGCAAGATCTTCCTGACTTGCCCGCTGCATTCACATTACCTACCTGTTGGTGCCAGCTCTCCGCCTTGAGCGCTGACTTCCTGAAACAATGTAAGCAGGTTTGTGAAGTGAATCAGAGTGTCGTCGTGGAATTTTCCACCGATTTCCTCAAAATTGGTCCCTCAAAATGTAGGCTAAAAGCCTACAGTGTTTTATTCAGTCTACCTTACCTCACCGTGGCTTTGAGGTTCAACGGGTATACAACAGGTATGTACAGTATGTATGTCATTCTCTGGCACTTAGGGTTGTTTTTAGACTCTATGCCAGTGGTCCTCAAATCCGGGCCTCGGGGTTCCGATTACTGCTGGTTTTCTATTCTGCCAAGTAGTTTCCATTCTAGCTGTCTAATCGGAGATTGATTAAGACCTGGGATGTCAGGTGAATGCAATTAACTTCCTGGTAGGAGAGAAAACGAGCAGCACCCTGGACCCCGAGGCCCGGATTTGAGGAACTATGGTCTATATGCATTGCATTGGTATTTGTGGACCACCCTGAAGCAACCATTTCCCAAACAATCATGTAAGTGATTGATACCGATGAGTTTTTTTGTCTGTTTCAAAAGGTGTTTAAATATATACGGTTTGCTTCAATAATCATAACATTTGACATGATGATTTTTGAAGTTCAGCATATGAAAACAGAACCTAGAGGGAATCAAATACAATGCATATAAAAAAAGAGGCATGACAGACTTATTTCCACTGTGGTCCTTGAATGTAAAACGCAAGTTTAATGTTTTCTGATATGTGCATATGACAAACCTGCATGGCTGTATTGCTGTATTGTGCATTTTGTGTGAGAAGCCAGTCTTCTGAAGATGACAACGATATTGGTGTTGCAGACGATATCAACCCAAAGCCCAAACTGGGCTTGTCAAAACCCGAACTGGGGCAACTTTGTTCAATTTTGAATTATTGAACAAAGTTGAATTTGTTTTGAATTTGAAGGTATTTGGAATTTGTTAGAAAAAAAAAAAAAAAAGTGTCCATTATGTACTTTATTTTCTCTTTTTGGAAATAAATTGTTTGTGTGCACTCCTTTTAGCATATAAAGTACTTTTTAAGACTATAATGGAGGAATATTGGCTACAGATTGTTGATGTTTAGGCCAATAGTCATATTGACAAGGTGAAATCCATCTAACAATGGGCCTCATTCACAAAACGCACATAAGATCAGATTTGATCGTAAAGCGTTCGTAAGAACATTTCTACAAAGATAGACTTGTTCGTATCTGAATTTGTTTGTTGTTACGATCAAAACCTACGTGTGTTTGGAAACGTGGAAATGTGTTTGTGTGTTTGGAAACATGCGGGAAGGCTCTTAGAACGGCTTGTTCTTTATGAAAGATCTATTACAGTAGTGCTAAACCTCAACAAGATGTTTCAGTGGCCTTGTACAAAGAAAAATACCTAATAGGCTGAAATGGCGTATTTGTCAAACTGTCCTCATTCATAACAATACAAGATTATCCAACTTGTAATGGGTTGATCACACCGACTGGACGCCTTACAAATACAATAACATAGTCCTACCATCTGATGAAGATGCAGCATGGTTTTGATCTGTGTCCAACTCAAATGCCAAATGGACACCCGACAGTGAGGTCTCTCCTATTATTGGTTGATCCTCTGATCCATGTGAGATAGCGGCTCAGAGCGATGCTGTCCTGGTTGATAATACGCGTCTACTTCTCCTTATACTTTCTTGCGATCTAGTTTCATGTCAAACTGTTTCTTTTTCTTTTACCTCAGCAAACGGTGTGCGTTTCTGCTGAAACAGCATTGACAGCGTTAATCATTTCTTGCCATGCTTTACTTTTATCAGAGGCTTGTGACTCCACTGCTGAGGCTTCTGAAAATGTTTTTTTCCTCATGCGCGCAAACACTTCCATTTCGGACTCCACCAAGCTCCTATTTTACAATGGTTTACTTGCACATGACCCTTCAGTCTGCAGCCTTTTACGGTGTTCAACAGTGTTTACCTATGCTAACCGGCTTCAACAGGCACGCGCATCCAATTTACGAACGATTGGCATTCATCAAATATAAACCTGTTCTACGAACAAATCAAGGTTTCCCACACGGTTCATGAATTCCACATTCGTGTTTTAGTACGCACATAAATACGAACAATTTAAGAAAGGTTTCGTGAATGAGGCCCAATGTGTCCTAATGTTCTTCTAACAATGCACATTAAGTTTTGAGGCCATGGCATTTGCTAGGCCACTTAGATTTTCAGCATGGCGTAACAAAAATAGTCACATTTTCATGCAGTCAGTTTCCATACTATCGTCATGGTGACCTCAACCAATAGTCCAACAAACAACTCAAACAAAACAAGTAAGATTAGAGTGGATTCAGAGGAAAGTCATGATCAGGTTTGGAGTCATGAGCCCGAAAAACCCGAGGAATGTGTTCATCCCTTAAATCTATTCGGCATCATTATGAACGAACACTTTGCAACGCTGCCTTTAAAATGCTCATTGTTATTTTGGATGCGAAGCTAATTGGACGAACCCTAGGAGAGTAACCGCTGAGTTCTCCAGGAACATTAATTTGAAAAGTCACAGCTGGCTACTCATGTGTGCCTACTCGCCCTGCCTTCATGTTTCACGTTTGCTTTTAATTTCTCACTGTAGAGCACAAAGGCATAAAAAAAGAAAAGAAAAAGTGATTCTAAAAACAGAATGGCAGAGAAGAGCTTGTGATTTTCATGCCAAAGGTACCTATAAAATGATTGGATTTAATTAGCAAGCTAAAGATGAAAAAAAAAAGAAACTCTAAAAAAGGAGAGTTTTGTGCCAAACAGCAATCACGACAAACCATCAAGAGGTCGTGGAAGGTTCAGGGCCCAGCCACAAAATGCAAAAAAAATTAAAGTTTCAAAAGTGAAGAGAGAACGAGAGAGTTAAGTTTTCAGTACGGAAATGCAAAAACATTGCACATTTCTTGAACTTTTTTTCCCCCCCAGCTATAGAGAGACTGCTAACTGGTGCCTGCCCGGTGCCCACAGGAAAGGCTCCCTCCCTTTTAATTAGGCCAGCTCACCAGATTAGGCCTCATTAGGCTCCAACACTGGAGTGGAGCTAAAGCCCGGGCCTCCAGCGCATCCCACTTTAATTGCTTCTGTAATGGCCCCCGGCTCAAGCCTTTGAAATCCCATTCCTGTGGGTAATCAGCCATGTTTGTCTGAGAGCCGCGGGTGTTTTTTCTTTTTTTCCTTTTTAAACTTCCATGTTACTGTTCAGTATGAAATAGCGATTTGTAACACTTGGCTACACACCTGGCTTCAGCCACCTCACCTCACCCCCCCCAACCCGATCACACACACTCATTACATACAAGACACAGGTGACTGGCAAAATTATTATTATTAGTTATTTTAGGAAGACTTTTTCCATATAGATGTTTTAGGGCATTCAAATTGGGCCTCGTTTGAGAATAAAATACAAAAAAAGGCAACACCGAAGACATGATTCAACCATATAGCACACAGTACAATAGGGTTTAAAAATAGATATGTGCACTTCTTACTTTTTAAATCATCTTCCTAGACTCTTTCATAAGCCACATTTACGAGTAGGTCAGCTTCAAACTTCACAAAACATTTCTTACTTACTGCAAATAAAACATTTAAAGTGTATAAGTCACTGCTGCTAAATCGTTATCGTAGCATTCCAACTCTTGCTGGCATGATAATCTTTCCAAAAACACAATTACAAATACATACCGTGTCTGAATGAACCCTAAACAATATTCATCGTCATCCCTGGAACTAGCAAAAAAAATCACCTGGAAAAAACCCAAAACATTCAAATAAGAGTACAGCAAGATAAAGTAAAAAGAAAAAGGCATCCAATTGTAGTACAAAAGAATCTGGGGATTAAAATGTTAATTGAACACTCCACTGAAGTCTTTAATGCAATCCACAGAGAAATGTTTGAGTGTCTGTTTTTTTTTTGTTTTTTTTGTTGCTTCATTCATGTCCAGCTGTTTTTTTCCTTTTTCCCCCTCAACCCCTCAAAAGGGTTCAAAGTGTGTGGTCTCTGTTATTGTACCTGCCTCAGGAGCCATTATTGCTCAGTGGGAGCAGTTTCTGATCAGTTTCTTGGCCTCCTTGCTTTCAGTGTTTCTTCTGCATAACACAACCGGCTGGGTAAAAGATAATGAACGATTCCACTGGGGATGATTCCCTCGATGATAGTCTGGAAACGTTTTTGAGGCAATGCCAGTCCTTATCAGTAATATTGCCACGATTGAGAATGGACATCAGTCTACAGTATAAATAAATTCCAACCATCTTCAGCGTCCTCATCCCCATCCAATGAAGCAGTGGACGTTAGCGCTCTGACTCCTCACAGTCTGGAGTGAGTGTTTTTCTATGGGGGGGGGGGGCAATGCGGGCTATATACCGAAACCGGTATCGAGAGAAGATGCATCCAGGCGATGGATCGAGGAGGGCGAGAGTGACTTCGGGGGTAGTTTCAGAGGTGGAGAAGGAGGGCGAAGAGGAGAAGGAGGAGGTGGCGGAGAAGGCACACGTTTATTTTGCCATCCTCTTCCTCAGCAGACCTGAAGAGAGGGGAGAGAGGAGGTTGTAAAAAAAAAAGTTATTATATTTCTTTTAACCCATGCAATTTTCATCTTGGCATTCTGAGATGTTTGCATGACATGACTCATGTTGCTAAATACCAGTTTCATTAAGTTGCGCTTCTTCCACACAGGCCCCATAGAAGCCCAGTGCCTATTTCAATAGTTACACAAGCCAAAAGATGTTGTACCGACTAAAATTATATAGTGACTTTTTATATTAGTTACATAATTAACTTAACTTCATTTTCAAGACAGAACATGAGTAAGACATGTATGTCTTTACTCGATTTTTGTTTAACATTTTTATTAATCTTTCATCTAACATTTTCATTATATGCCAGTACAAGTTTATGACATGGGAAAACAAGTTGTATGCCATTATCTGTCTTCATAAAAAATAGCATGTATTCTTTACTAGTCTAATGAAACCTGTCACAAGTGTCACAGCTTTACGCACCTAGTCAAAAGAATCAAGATATCCACAATATGTGTATTTAGTTAAATTCAATCAATTTAAATTTCAAATAAATAACTTGAATTTGAAAGAAGAATAAATGAACTCGAATGAAATTCAAGTGACTTTTACAAAATGATCCTCACACATCCTCATGTACATACTTGAAAGCCTCTGACTGTAGGAGGTTCAAATTAATTATATTTTCCCTAATTCAATTCAAAGTCGGCCTCTGTGTATCAGGTTCAAATTTTAAAAACAAATAAATTGGAATTTCAGATGAATTTACAATTTAATTGACCTTAAAGGGCAAGTCTGTATACCAGCCACATTGTTATGAAAAAAAAAAAAAAGCCATCGACTAGCAACTGTGGCAATTGAATCTTTTTTTTTTTTTTTTAAGTTAGCTTCTTGCCATGCCTACTTCCATCACGTGCCCTCTCACCTTCTGGTCTGACATCATGCCGTTGGCCTGCAGTGGTGTTGGGTGACTGCTGAGCAGACCTCCTCCTGGTCGGTCGTGTTCACAGAAGATGGTCCCGTTTATGTAGTGAAAGCGATCGCCAGGTACCAAGCGGTTCCTACAGGTGGCACAGGTAAAACACTATAGAAAAAGAGAGAGAGAGAGAGAGGCTTTTAGTAAAGTCATTTATACTTTTGTGTTGTATTTCAATCTCACTTTTGTCATCCACGTCACCCAAAACGGCTCACCGTTCTGAAGACTCATTGATAATAGTGTGGTAATATGAATGGTGGTGTGATGTGACAACATGATCAGACTCACCTTGAGGTGGTACACATTGCCTTGTGCCCGCATCACCATCTCACTAGCAGGGATAGACTGCCCACAAGCACTGCATGCTCCGCTGTGTCCAAACAGCCTGCAGATAAAACCATGGCACGTCTTTTTAAGCATGTCATTAATGGAGGGCTTTCAGGTGATGTAACAGACCCTCTGGTGGTGGTCAACAGCTGATTGGGTTTCTAAATGTACAACTTGGCCGTCTCAGCAGAATTGAATACACATGGTTAAAGTCTGCGCTGTTTTTGACCCGGAACTGATAATTTCATCACCGATACATCTAATTGATTTTGTGCTTAGATCATGTCAGCTTGTTAGCTAGCACCATCTTGTTGTAAACCCATCTGGTTTGCACAATAGCTAACATTACATAGTTAGTAGCTGCATGTCAACATTGACATCAGTTGTTTTGCTAAATTAGCTTGCTGGCTAAGTTAGCTAGCTAACAGTTTGTTCAGGTTAACTGAGCTGACTCTTCTCCAGCTCCAACTCAGAGTGTTTTGGAGTAGAGACTAGGGCTAAAGACAAGGCAGTTTACTGAGTCACAGTAACCTACATTTGGAGACAAATCTACCTGATCACACTATTCACTTTTACTGAGAATGTTACTGAATGGATCTACAGCCTAGCCTGTGGTTATATTATATATATTCTATATTTAGACATTGTTTACGCACAACCAATTCTCCAATGGACCTCCATGATTGTGCTACATGTGGTTTCTGGAGACTTGTGGGTGGTACTTAGAAAATGAAAGCCATCTCTTAATGGCATTAATTCTTTATTACTTATTTAATACTGGTGAGTGACAGAAGAGGTAGCAGAAAGACAGGGCATGGCACGCAGCATAGATCAAGAGTAAGATTTCAATCTACAACGTTGCAAGCACAGGGCATGCTTCTTAGTCCAGTGACCCCACAGCACACATCAATAAAAAAGGTCAATTTCTTGCTGCGACAGCTGATTCTGCAGATCGACTGCTCAGTTCTTGTAAGCAGGGCTTGAAATGAATACCAACAACCAGCCAAATGCTGGTGAATTTTGGCTGTGGCCCATTAGGTCCCTCAATTCAATTATCCACTTTGGTACACTGCCAGCCTGTGTTCAGTCAGACTCTTCTCCTCTGAAAACTACTTTGGCTGCTAGGAAATTAATTTGGCTGGTGACATTTTGAATCCATTCGCTGCTGTGGTCAGTTGATGAAGGAAAGATCAATGTCCTGGCTTGTGAGTGTTTAGTGACTGTGCAGACTCCAGGTGGCGCTCCAGGTAAAGTTCTTCATGTCACTTTTGGTTTGAGAGCTGGTGTGTGTCTTCTACCTCTATCCACATCTTGTGTTGTGGAAATGTTGAACTAGCCATGAAATAAAAAAAGTTTGTTTCCTGAAGAGTGCCTTGGAACTCCATTTTTCACAAAGCAACAACCCCAAACTGTCATTGTCTCGAGATGTCATCACGACTGAAAGGTCAAATCATGTAACAAGTTCTTCCGTCTTTAAATTCCGGGTTGCATGTGGCAACACACAACACCCATCGGTCCTCATCTGCCCGAGGCCGAAAGCGTGTCAGCAGCTGAACTCCGGCAGGTTTACGTTTTAATAGGAAGCTGTAGAACTAAATTTCCTTTGAACACAGTGTAACTAATGAGACCTACAGCTGAACTCTACTCCCCTACTAAGGCTACTGTGACCACTGGAGGATACTTGAGATAACCGCTAATTGCCTCATGATAGTAAAACCGAATAATAACCCTTTCACGGCAAATCTTGGGACAAGACAGTCCGAGCCCTTGACATTCCTACACCGTGTGTACGGTCTGCCCTCTCCCAACGAGACGCGCTGTCTTGTACTGTGTTGTTTTCCTCCTGCAATAGCAAGTCGACGTGGTAATTGATCATCACTGAGCAAATTTCCACAACAAAGCCTTTGCGGTCTTCATTACATCCTCTACAATGCAGCTCCCTACCATACCTACTTGACTGGTTCAGTCAAGCTCTTTCTATCTCTTTCTCTCTTCGTCTTTATCACAGACTGCACGCAGCAATGGATCTTTGATCTTAATCCAAGCCGTAATTTAATAAGAAAGTGCCTGTGAGGAAGCCCGTTCTCCCTAATTAAGTCTCTCTCTCTCTCTCTCTCTCATTCAGCCTACTTCACAAGCGTGAAGGGTGAGAACAATATTGCCAAAGTGTGAAGATAAAAGATATTTTTACATCAAATCCCTTAACATTGGACTCGTCGCAAGTACAACATTGCCATATGTCCTAACAACTTAATTGGGAATAATACCATGGCAACGTTCATTAATATTCATAACGAGCATTCTGGCGCCCAATCAAAAAAAAACATCTATACTGCCGACTCCCAGAGTAAACGGGGAATTTCTTCAATAGATAACAGACCTCTTACGACTATATCTTACTGCAGATCACAATGTAATTTGAGTGTACAGTACAAGCTTTATTTATTTCGCGAGAGAGGTTCTGAAAGCCGCTGTATTATTACTGGCCCGATACACAATGTGTGCTGTGTTCCAGTGTCTCCTCAGCGGGCCTTTGGGCTGCGGCTTTCCGGATCCAGCCCAGCGTTTGCCCTGGAGACGTGGGCACCCACACAATCCCCATCTGTGTTGCACCAATCAGCCTCGTGGACACAAACTGGCACACTGTCCACAAAGACTGCGAAAGCATACAAGCGAGTTGCCACACACACACACACACACACACACACACACACACACACACACACACACACACACACACACACACACACACACACACACACACACACACACACACACACACACACACACACACACACACACACACACACACACACACACACACACACACACACACACACACACACACACACACACACACACACACACACGTTTGTATTACTATACTTGTGAGCACCTTCACTGACTGCATTCATTCCCTAACCTAAAACTAATCCTAATTCTATTCTGAACCCTAAACCTAAATCCTAAAGTAGCCCCTTAAAGAATGAGGACCGGCAAAATGTCCTCACTTTGGAGGATTTCTAACCTCGTGAGGACACTTGGTCCTCATAAGTACACACACCCACACCAAACAACCGAGATAATAACAACTATGTTTGGATGGCAATTTTGTTTACAAAGCTGTGCTGAATTGAAGTTACAGGGAAGCTAAAATGCATGTCAGCTTGTGCCCCCGGTGAGGGGGAGGGGGAGGGGGAGGTTGTAGAAACCTGCCGATCCTCTCTGTCCTCTGAAATCTGAGATCCACCCAAGCTAAATCCTGCTATTAGGACTTTTTTTTGTTTTTTTCTAAACCATTGCTTTCTCTCCAGTCCTGTCATGCCCTACCTGCTGCATTCACACACAGCTTCCATTCACACCCAAACACCAGGTGGCTTTATGTGTGCACAGGACAAAAAAAAAATACACATAAATTCCTCTAGCCTCTGCTTTTTGAGAGCTGTCTGTGCTTGTCTGACTAGCATCAGGCGATTTGTCATTAGCAGCATGTATGGAAAAATATTGGAGTTAGCTATCCCGATCATTTCACTGTCCCACGTCAGAGGATTAATCTGAGCAAATACACAAACAGAATGTCCTTGCTTTATAATGTCTCTTTTGACTCCCAGTGTTTAATGTTTTTCTGCTTGTTTGACATAACTGATTGATTTTCCCCATTCCACTTTTTCCACATTTTTATTGTTTCAGTGTGTTCAGATGTTTTAATTTGCCTTGCTTTGTACACATGGCACACCTGCAAAACGAGAGCTTTGATCTCTTGTGCGTCATCCCGTAAAGAAATGAGGTTCAAATTAAATCCCAAACTTAATTTACATCTTATGACATCTGTTTTTGAATTCAAAGCTGGCCAGCACGGGATAAATTGGGCTTTTGTTTTAAAGATGTTTTTTTGTACGCCCATCAATGTGAGAAATTATAATCACTTGCGACTCTTTTTCAATTATCTTTGCGAGCGTAACCTGAGGCTGGAGAAATGCTAATGTTTAATAGTTCTGTCACTATTAAACTATTTAGCAATTGAGAATAACCAAATTCAAATTACTGGGACATCCATTTAAGTGGGAACAAAAAAAAGTAGAGTAAAAAAGGAGGCTCAGCAGGCCAGTAATCAACAAAGTGAAGAGGAATGTCCTTGAATATGACACAAGAAAATTTTACTTTGAGTAAAACTGTACATCTCACATGAAGGTACAGGAAAGTACTCAGGTACAAGCCTTCCTCAGGTCATGTTTCAATCTGTACCTAACAGTTTTTGCATCCTATTCAAGAATACTCCTCTTACAGTTACAGTTATGCCTTTATATCCGGCGCTTGATACCCAGCCCCGTCAGCTCGGCTCACCTGATGTAGTCGTTCTTGCAGAGGATCATGCCTCCTTTGCTGTAGCAGGTGGTGCTGTACTCGCCCAGCTGAGCGTGGCAGCAGGAGCACTTGAGGCAGCGCGTGTGCCAGTACCGCTCCATGGAGAAGAGCAGGAAGCGGTCGGCGATTCGACCGCCGCAGCCCGCGCACGACCTGCCCCCCACCGCCCCTCCGCCACCCATCACCGCCACAGCGGGCGCCTCGACCCTGCTATTCACCATCGCTGGCCTGGAGGGAAGGGAAATAGGGGAGAAGAAAAGAAGAAGAAGAGCATTGCTGAATGACCAGTGATTGATGAAAACAGGGGGAAATGCGTTGAGGAATTATTTTCGACTGCTTTGATGAAACATATCTCCGAAATGTGCTTTTATGAAATTAAAGTCCCAATCTGCAAATAACTGCAATATGGTGCCTCCTGATGCTGTCACCCCACTTGTGGCTTTGTTTATGCTTTGCTTTATTGGAATAGTTATTTTTTCCACTCTAAAATTGATTGAGCTTGAGCACTAATAATGGGTGACAGCTTCATATTTTTAATAACCTTTTGAAATTGGTTTACATTGGTCTATAAACACTGACATTTTCCAACAATGGGTCATGAAAACTGCAAAAAGCTTATTAAAAAGGTTTTCACTCAACTGCAGGGCAACAGTGGATTTTAGAGGTAATGGAAAAGTATGAATGTACTTGAAAGAGCAATGGGGTCATCTGACCGAATGACATCCAAACTTAATTTTGAAACTATCAATTTATTACACTGGCCTTCAGAAATGCTGTCATACCACTTCCATAACCCCTGACATGATGAAATGCTCTAAACATTCAGGTAATAGCCATGACTGATCAATACAAGGGTCTGCGACTACACCCATATGAATACGACTCTTTCAGGAAGGACTACGGAAAATTAAGGGAACTGAGCTTCTTTGACAACGTTTGCGGGGGCCGCCCTTTGGTCATCCGAGTTATCGCGGCTTATCCTGAGTAAACCCACGCCGCGCTGTATGCCCACTGGGAATGTGGGTGGCTGGAAGGAGAAGTACAAGAGACAGGAAAGAGGCCTCGGCGTCCCAAATGTGGCTCTTGGCACCAAGTCCAATCGATTGGTTGTGGAACTTCCTGGCAGAGAGCTTAGGGCTATTTACTTGTGGGGGTACGGGTATGGGAAAACCCCCAGCACCGTGTGCACGCGCGCACACACACACGCACACACACACACACACTAGAGAGCAGCCACCCTACACCCAACGAGTTCAAAGATGTGTTCAACCAAACCAAAGCCGCACTCTCTTTTTGGAGCCTGCTGCAAATAGCCTCTCATTTTAACTTGATAATATGTCCCGAGAGGAGGCTCTTTGATGTTGAAGCAGAATTTGCTTCCTGAATAAATGTTAGGGCTCCTCTATGACAGGATACAGAGGCCTACAGTTGATGGAAATGCAGTTCATTTGATTAAGCTGTTTACTTTCTTTTCCAATACAAAATCCAAATTTACCTTCAAACTATTTTCATTTAGTATTATAGCTCTGGAACCAAATGGTCATCCTCTGTGGAAGTAGCCTTTCCACATGTAACATCAGGCCAAATCTACTGTATATCTGAAGCCCTCGTTTTTTTTCCATTGCAAAACTGATTTCATGCACAGCTGGGAATAATATTGCTTTTGAATCACACTAAGTAGAACCATAGCGGTGTGTGCAACTCAGCAATGAGTCAGCAACACTGCCTTTTTCACCGCTTCCATGATTTATAATTAGGGCCAGCAACAACACAAAATAATTGCAGGGGCAGATTTCATTTTCCAAATGAACAACAGCGGCACAATTTGTCCTCCAGAGCATCTAATTTCAGCGAGGGCATGTTTGGCTTTACGAGTACCCTTCCCACAAGATTATTGGAGCTCGCCGCTGGTCCTCTGCAGTTAAGTAGGCTGCCCCCACCACCCTCATTCTCCACAGTGGACACCTGGCTCCAATCAAGCAGAGGAACACCATGTTAGAAGCCCTGGGCTAAACTGGAACCACAAAAGACCCTCAATGCAGGGGCACCAAAACCTTCCTCATAGTGATGGCCTGACTCATGAACGACTCATTCTTCTTGAACGACTCTTTAAACAGAGTACATTTATTTGATTCACAAATGAAGCCTCGTTAAAATTTCTGTCAGCAGCAGCATTTTACAACAATGCAACTCTCAAATTCTCAAAAAGTACAACTTTGTGAACACTCAAATACTCCAACCCACAAGGTGACGTACACACAAATCACCACCGGCTAATTTTGCATTGTTTGGATAGTTGTCGGTGTACTGGAAAACGCATCTCTTTATCTCTTTGTTGAGTTTTTGTAAATATTTGTAAACACGAGGACCCAAAACATAACAGTTTCCAGGATAGGCCTACTTTGCAAAAGCCATCATCATGATTTAAGACGTGACCATTTGTCTTGGGAATGTTTTTCGCATGGATGAATCAAAGTGATTCACAGCTATCAGACTGCCAAAAAGATTCAAGTAGTGCACTAGTCTACATCCAAATTTCAAAAAGACCACTGAAGCTATTTGTCCGCTGTGTGACTCCCACATCCAGCAAAAAGGTCGACTGAAAAGAAACATGGAAAAAATTAGCCTCTATTGCTGAAAGTGATACTGTATCGCTGAGTAGAAGAGAATTTGTCCTCATATTTCAGTAATGTACTGCTGCTCCTGGGGCCCATTGTTATTTCCTCCTTCTGACCTTACAATACAACTAAGAAAGACACCAGACAAGATGCTGCAGGGAGTTCAGCAGCCAACGGTCACAAACCAAACCACTCTGGTTGTGGGGGAGGGGGTCAATAGGGGTTATGGAGGTTAGTAGTGCCGCAGGAAGGAAATGTGACCTGCCCCTGATAGGGGCCCTTGTTGAGATCACAATTCAGGCCTTTACCAGAGCAGCTCAGATACCAGCTGGCTGGCCACTTTCCCATGGCCATGGTTAACAGACACTCGGTACTCAGCAAAAAACCTTGACACCAGAATGACGTAACTCCTGATTACGATGGAGCAATGACAATACATTCACTGTGCATATTATACATGCATCAGCTTAAATTCTACAAATGTTCAATGAGGTAATCGTATTATTAAATTCCATATTTGCCAATGCCAAAAGCGCCAGCTGCACTTGTGGGTGTATGTATAAAAGCCATGGTGGAGAAAATAGAGCGAACATGGAGAAAGACTGAACTACTGTCATCATTTCATTCAGCTGTAAACAAGTATTAACGCAACCTGGCCATTATGTGACATGAATACAGAGCCTGTCTTGTGCATTTATAGCGAGGTGCCTTACATGACCCTCTCCCTTTCAAACGACTTGCTGTTTTTTCCATCCATTTCCTGTCCTCCAGTGCCGGATTCCTCGGGCGGCACAGTACCAGCGTGAAATCAATTACCAAGCCTAGACCCCCGTAATACAAGAGCCTCCACCCTTGTGAAATACAGCGAGGAGGAATTTCTGGTTGAATCCGGGAACTCGGGCGCCGAAGCGACCTTCCGATCTCCCTTTGCCGTCTGTCTCTCCCCGGGTTTCGCTTGCAGTTAACCATCAGTACGTATACAACCAAGAACAACAGTTTTTCACCCCCCTCTTTCAATAGTGAGGGAGAATACAGATGCAAGCATTTCCTCTTTGAGCGCAATATGTCAACAAGTCCGCCTTGGGCTCCGCTGGTTGCCTGTGGAACCAGTTTGGCCGCCGCATGCCTGAACAGATCGTGACACGTTAAGGGCCGAAGACGCGGCAGACCAAGAGTTCAACCGAAGCGGCTGTTGCTAATTAGTCTTTAGTGCCTCGTTAGTAAACTCAAACTTGGACAGAAACGCTGAAACCTCAAAGGCTGGATCGCGCGAGGAGGTCTCGTCGAAAATAACGTCTTAAAAACGTTTTATTGTTCCCGGCCACACCTGCGACCAATTGCAGCGGAGCAGCAAATGTAATCATCGTGCAAACACCTGAGTTAGTCAGCTCATAAAGTCATACGATACCTGCCAAATAAACATCTCAGTTAAAATGCTCGTCTCATGGAAATGCCAATTCTTTTGTGGCACAGTGAGCATCAGAGGCAATACCTCAGTTGTACCCTAGGGTATGTCATCGGTTTCAGCGATATTTTAGTGTGAAGAAATCATCCAGAACTCCCACTTTCCCATCAACTAAGTACAGAAGCATGTATTCCGCTCAACCCGTGTCTACCCTACTCTCTAAAATCCCATTGAACTGTAATGAAAAAAGTATATAAGGGTATACTAACATTTCTTATAGGCCCAATGATTTTTAATAGCGACCATATGTACCATGGCATATACAGATAAATATAAAGTTTACAGGAGGACATGCAGGATTTAAATATTTATACAAGCAACAAAAATAGCACACACACACACCCTTCAAGTCATACAACTCAGTCTTGTAATGTTAAAGTCAAGATGGCTCTGGGACTCTGATGAATTCATTCTTTGAGATCCAGCCTTTTTTAGCTTTACCTTTTGGCTTAGAGGGACTGGAGGTGTGAGTATGTTTTGTGATCGCTGAAATGCTCTGCAAACTTCTCAAACTGCTCTGCAAACTTCTCAAACTTCTCAATATGTTCATTTCTAGTTAGTCTTGTTGGGTCCATAGTTTTCCCCACGTCTCAAGTAATCTGTTTTGTGCCATTTTCAATTGAGTAGTAAAACTTATTTTTGACTACAGATGCGGTGAGTGACCAGATTACTGGACCAGTCCAGTCAAGTACCAAGTACCATGTACCTTCTTTGTCTATGTTAAAAGAACACAATATATTGGGCCGCAAAACCTGACCAGCTTTACCTGACTGAGCTTCATTTCTCTTTTTGTAAGAGTTTATACATCAGATTTATAATGATTAAGCTCTGACACATCCAACTTTAAAGGTCAGTATACTTACAATAACATTGGGATTTAAGGCATAAAAAAATATATATACTATAAAAAAAAAGCAAAGGAACACAAATAATTATTTATTTTGTCAACAAGTAGCCTTACTCGACAGTTTATTATGCAGCTGCTGAGGTGGATATGGAGCTGCCCAAGGCAACAGAGAACTGCCTGTCTAAGAAATATGACATTAGCCAGTTGAGAATATGTGTCTTGTTTACCAGAAGATCTCTAAGATGATCATCATTGTGATTGGCAGTTCTAAGCCTTGGAAAGTTTATTTTCTTTTAGTTTTAAGACTAGGCAAGTTTTAAAAGAGACGCTGTTTAAAATTCTGCATTAGATCCTCTGGTAGAACTTCTGGAATAAAATCTGAACACAGTTGATTAAAAAGATTTCCAAGTGGCAAAGTTAATCACACAATGACTGGATGTAATTAGATGAGATCTTGTTGAGGGGGGGGGACATAAGGAATGTTAAAAACAAAGCCAAGAAGAGCAGAGACAAATAAATCTTTTGTTTCTTGACTGTGATGCCAGGAGTCAGCACAAGATCAGGCATACGAACCATTTTACGGGCAGATCCTGTTACACAGGTTGAGATTAAAAGATTCACTCTTTGACCCAGTTTCAACATACATGAATACCAAAATATCAAACAAATAAGAGTCTTGTTGTACTTAAGTCATTTTTTGGATTGTTCATGTTTGATAATTGTTGATGATATTAAGAAATTATTATGTTTTGGAAGTTTATATCTGGATAAACACATTATAGTTTTATTATTAGAAGGAAAATGTTACATTAAAAACTCAAGAGAAAAGAATTTCCCATAATTGTACAACACTGATAGTGATTCATACGTGACTGACAGCCACGCTACCGCCACAGCCAGGCAGTCGGGTTTTCTGAAAGGGAAATTAGATGGCATGGTTAACTCACTGGTACTCAGCCATATCTCTGTCACATATGGAAATTAATGAAACTAGATGAAAGGACATTGTACCACGATCGCATGTTAACAACACCAAACTTGGCACAGTTAAATCTTGATCTTGAGTTTGAACTGTAGGAGACCCAAAGACGGTTTGGCAGTGCATTGCATTACCTCCATGGTGGTAAGCTGTACCGATAGCACTACTGTGCATTTATGTGGCTACGCTGGCCTTATGCATGTTTGGATATTGTAAAATGATAACGTCCAGGCTGGATTTCTCAGTTGGTTCCCGGTTCATAGTTTATAATATTCTTAGTTTGTATCTTGTAAAACGAGAAGGCATGCGGGGAGTGCAAACAATGCTGAACAAATTCTCCAACTTGCTGTTACACCCAAAGACATCATAAATTGATTTATTGACCTGCAAACAAAGCCCTAGGAGTTGGAGTCATGCCTCTTTTTCTGTCATTTTCATACTTTTGACTAAAAAGCAATAATTGTCTAATGGTAATAAAAATAAAGAAATAAAGAAAAATCAGAAATGCAAGCTGAGATACAGAATTGTCCCCTTGTTCAGGCAGTAAATCTAACACCCAGCCCTGCTACAAACACATTTACACTGTATTCTCATCTGGGCCCTTGAAATAGGTACACATCCCTCCCCGTGTTGTGAAGATCTTCTCCTGCAACATCACCTTGCGTGCATTTGACGGTGACGTAGAGGAGGAGGACAAATTCAATGTCGACCCAAAATGAACACAACATTTTCAGAATATGATGATGTTATGGCACAGTCAAATGTAATATTAAAACCGCTTCGGAAACTCTTTGAACCAATATCAGAAAAGACATTTAGGTCTTGGTTTCACAAAACGATAAGGTAGCGGCTACAGATGACTGCAGACTTATTTTGGCGCCACATTTACATGGGTTTTCAATGTAGATTGCAGCCCGTCTATTCAGTTCAAGTAGCAACTACGATCATTTTTATTCTCTGTGACGCTCACTCTACATCCTTTGACTTCTTGATCTGTTCCAGTGGTGACAAAACCTCAGCATCCCTTTCAAGCTCATTGACTGATTCAGCATAAAACACTCCCTCCTCTGTTCGGCTCCTTGCAGCTGTTCTCTCCTTCATGAACTGCGCTGATTCTGCTTCATGATTCCCATTACAACGCACACACTTTTCCCGCTCCTTTTTTCCTTTTTCCCAAATCCACCACCACATCCTGCAACTCAGTGGACACACTCTCAAAGTGGCCATACACCCCCCCCCCCCCCCCCTCCCTCGACAGCTGCAGCATTATAAGAGGAGCACATTGACTAGAACGCTATCTGAAAATTCTCCTTCAAGAGCTGGCAACACTGATTCACTTTCCCCTCTTTATAACGCCATGCCAGTCTCCTTGCTTAACACACACCTGCAGATGTTTGGAAGCTTTCATAGTTGAACGGCAGCAGTACCATTATAATTAAGTGGAAAGCATACCAAAAGGTCACAATATGCTCCGCTCCTTGTCAACTGGGGACGCAACCAATCATGCCAGACCCACTTCAGACTTACTTCTACAAGTGTATCCTGCACCCACTGCCCTACTTGATGCAGATTACAAAAAAAAAAGTCATGACACCCATAGAAAAAACAACCTCGCTATATTTCTCATTTCCCTCCCTTTTTGTTTCCTGTCAATTTTTAAATAATTTCATCACTCACTGCAGCAACCTCGACACCATTTCCCTTCCCTCACTCACATTAGACGGGTAACTACTGTTGGAAACATCAAAGGTAACAGCTGAGGTATGCATACACCATGTCCTCCCAGCATGCTGATCCATGCTAATGCCCACCGGTCTGATTTATAAGACGCTTTGCAACCTCACACTTTCTTTCCTATTGACTTTTGACAGTAAATTAATTATCATCCAAAAGAAAAACATAGTGAATAGAAGTGACCATTCTGCTCTTCTCTGGTAATTAGACTGATTGATGAAGCGATCATTAAAAACAGGCGCTAATGAGAGGGAACACAATGCCATTGCAGTCTGGACAGACTGATGAATTGCATGCAGTTTCAGGCTGACAGAGCAAATAATGGTTCATTGGCCCCAAATTGAATGCATTTGACTGCTGCCTTTCCTGTTATTGAGGCACTTTTTTTCTTTTTTTTTATAAACCAAAACTGGCATGGCGATGGTAATACAATAACTGTTTTCCAGGACACTGTGGCAACAGTGCAGTGTTTTCATTAGGATATAAGGGATGTTTGAGGAGCATGAGATGGCTAATCTGGTATAAAATGATATGTTGTCTATCAACAAGCCCCCCTACCTGGCCAAAGGCACTGGGGATGGATTAGAGGTCACATGAGGCCATGGGTCGTGGATTTGGTATGGCATGGTGTGGGACTCGCAATAGCCTACCTAAGGGAGTCCAAATTTGATCTTGTAGTTTTTAAATCATTGTCATGGAGAGATCAAGCAAAAATGACAAGAAATCTATAAATAATGTTAATTCCCCCTCTAAGATGGTGACCAACATCTAATAATTTACCACACTGACCAAATATCTTGTCAGTCATTAGGCATTGCTTCACTTATCTATTATATATCAATTAGAAATCCCCTTAATAATTAATAAATAAGCCCAGCTCATACTAGACATAATAGGTATAACACAGCCAGTATGTAGACTTCAGTATTACAGTGAGTAATGATAACTGCTTTGGAGGATTTTGTTATATATATTAGTCTCTCTTAATAATGCAGTCTTCGGCTCACAACTGTTTCGATAAATACGGGTCTCTTTCTAAAGTAACACAAAGGGCACAAATCCCCGTCATGTACATGCTCTGTTGCAGTAAAGATGTGGTCAAATTCATCATTCAACTATCAAAAATACAAAATAAAAGTCCTTCCACTGCAAAGAAATGCACGCGCGGTAAAAGTGAGTCATGTCCGAAACTTCACAACGGTGAAGGTGAGGGGAAGAGGAAAGTCACAGTACAAGCTTGCAAACCTGCAGCAACACGCCAGGTATCACGCGGGGGGGGGGAAGACTACAACTTTATTATTACTATTTGCATTTATTTTGCCACGTCTGCGGATAGCGCGCGGGCTATATGGCATAACGGCAAACACACCTATCCTACGGGGGAAAACGTAGGATGTAACGAGGAGCGTTCGCCTCACCTTGCTGTTGTTGAGGTGAAGACGTCGGAGGATTGAAGAGTCGTAAACCCGGTTTGCGGCTTCTCCCGAGCTCACCCTGGCTCCGGAAAAAAGGTGTCAGAAGTGGAAGCGAGACCCGCAAACTTTTAAGCGGCTGTATTCTCCAAACGCCAGAAAATAAAAGTGAGAAGTTTCTGCCTCCTTTCCTCTTTTCCCATCTACTACTGCGGCTGCTTTTCGATCTGACTTTACGCCGATTTCCACCGTTGCTCGCTCTCTGAGATTAATAGCAAATCTGACAGATTTATCACTTTTCAAAACATTCCTCCGGCGCACAGATAAATCAGCTGGTAACGTTTTTTATTCACGCGTGAAAGCTGTATTTCTGCGGAGAGAGCAGGGCTTGTCCTGTAAATTCAACGCATATTTAACTCCCTCCTCCTCTGACGTAGGTGAGGGGCGTGGCTCTTGACAGGCTGATGATGAATGGCTGCTGAGGGAAAGTTTTGCCTAGTTTTGGATGTTTAAAATAAGACATAATCACCCGGTGCTTGGAGCTGCAAAGACAGAAATTCTTTTGTATCCTGGTCATGGTACCATAACTGTAACAAACTATAGTAATCCTTGAAGATTTCACAGCAAAACTATAATCTACAATATACCACAGTATGTCCGTGTAATAAGAATTATTATAGTAATATTACAGTAATACCACATGAGATTAAAAACAAACCATAAAGTATGATTATGTAGCTCTAAACTCAAACTCCCTACATGAATTTTATAATGATTATAAATTCACTATTGTGTACCACGGACACACTACAAGCCCCTATAGGTATAGTAATACTACAGAGATACAAATACCATAAAGTATGATAAGGTCAGAAGTATGATAAGGTCATTATTACTATGTCATAATACAGGAATAAGTAAACATGTTGTTTACATCTCTTACTGGCCAACCATTTCTGCATCAATATATCTCAGTAGTTATTCAAGCCTATACAAGCCTACCTATACACCTCAGAGTACCACACACTAGAATACCATATAGTAATATTATAGGAATATTACAGTGATTTTTTTTTGTTAGCGATTGTAGCGTAGTAAGACTTTTTTTTTTCACCAACGGGGGGGCTCAGCTAAAGGGAAAATTCTTCTAACCACAATGTGAGTTCCCTGTCAACGCCTTTAATTATGTGGTTATTTATAGTCTGCCCCGTGTGCCTCTTGTGGTCTAACTAAGCCTATAGCCTGAACCACGGTCATACATCACACCTGCAGAGGCCCGCAATAACCACAGCAGATTTTTACTGTCTGGGATAGTGCTGCTCGGGGATAGAGGGTCCCAGTGATTATCTGCTTATTTTTACAGTCTCATTAACCAGAGAATACGTGAACACATTGAGGAGCCCAATCTGTTTAGTCGATGGCCAGGAATAATAATGCGCAGGCCTATGCAATTGTCCGTGTTATTTAGTTCAATTGCAAACAGTTGGGTAAGCTATTCCTATAAACCATCAGTGTTGTTTCAAACCACATGCAACATCTGTTCATCTCAGTTCATTGCAATAGAATGCACTCATAATTATCTCACTCAGTTAAGATAACTAGTTAATATCAGTAGGCCTACTGCAACAGAGATGAGAACCATTACCGTATGTAGGCGTATCATAACTTAGCATTAGAATATGTTTTGTGAATTTTAACAAACATTTGTAGAGTGTGACCTCTTGTGGACGAATCACTTATGCACAAATGACCAAAGAAGACATGAAATGGAAAAATATGACATTGTTTGGATGTTATTGTAATGCATTTCTCCAAACTGGATGTGCATTCAGCAGCATGTCTGTATCCATATAAGTGGACATTATTCTATTTTCTCTCAGACACATCATCTTCCACCTACTGCACATTTCATCTAATGGCTTAGTTGAAGCTATTGCTGTCTGAGGTTTATGCTGCCATCCTTTGATAATATGTATATGAACAATTTGAGGTCAGTGAGCTGTTGTTCAAGGCTAAAGAGGTCGATCCTTGGTCACTGTGGATCCCTGTCCAGCTGCTAATCTCTACTATCAGTCAGAGTGCTTTCAAAGTGGGATAACATCTCAGTGCCCCACTTTGAATACAAACGCTTCAAACACAGACCCTCCCCAACAGCCTTAATTCCTCCTACTGTCCCTCCACTGGCACAACAAACTTCTGATCTAGGATCCCAAAATAATAAATAATAGCATATGACTCATACTATTCAGTAAAGTCAGCGTTATAATAATGGTTAAATTAGTAGTAGATGAGAAAAATAACAATAATGAAAAATAACAAATAAAAGTAAGGAATAATATATTAAATTAAATTAAATTAAATTAAATTAAATTAAATTAAATTAAATTAAATTAAATTAAAAATGACCATTTACACATGGCTTTTGAATGTCTTTAAAGAGCCACCTGCTAAAATGAGCTAAAAATCACTGTGCTAAGGCTTGCTTTAGAGAAGAAAATGACATGACATTGTGTTTGTGCTAGTTAAATATATTAGATAGTTAGTTAGTTATTCCCAGACAGTACTAATTCCAGTCTGCCTTTGGAGTTTTTATGTCATTTCTTTAGACATCAGATGTTAGTCAACTACTACTATGATTCCTGGCTCGGGGAGGTGTAAACGTTTTTTTAGCGGTAGTTGTGGTGGCTGGACCATAAATCGCCTCGGTGTCGGCATCAGTACTGACAGCAAACACACATCATGTGAAGCAGCAGTGAATGTGGGCAGTGTGCGAATGGAGAAGGAGCCACAGATCATCTGGCTAGATGGTGGGATCGTGAGGTTTGAGGAACAGGGATTCACTGTGAGCTGGCCTACTAAGTTTGCACTATGAAAGAGAAAACAACCGTGGACATGTGCAGGATCTTGAACCGAGGTCTTTACCCTACTTCACTGTTTCATTGCAAATAACTCTATCTGTTGGTGCTATGCAGGGATGGAGTGGAGGGTACACCCATCTAAACTCAGTTTGAGCACCTTTTAATTTGTGGAATCCAGTCTACTCTCCCTTTTTTTTAGGCTGACATAAGTCTTTATAAAGACTTATGAATAATGAAAATGTCAATGAAAATAAATGAATGTGAAGTAATACCGCCATTGATGCATCATTAATTTCATTATATTTTATTTAATCTCATAATTTTTAAAATATTCAACACCTGTTTCTTCATTAAGTTCAGAGATGTAATGGTCCCAGCACTCGAGGGATCAAGGCCATCAATAGTTTTATTTCTAGCCAGATTGGTGTGCTGTGGTGGGCCTAGTTGAGGAGAGTCCTCATTGATATAGTTGTTATAGCAGAACCAATCCTCAAAACAGCAGCTAACTAATGTGGCCAGCCCAGGATGTGAACAGTCAGTCTGGTATTGGAACTGGTTGTGGGCACAGAGGCTTCCAACTCACCACTTCATCAATAATAGAAGTTTCTCTCTAACTCCCAGTGATGGCCTCAGGTGACGTGCAGCATGAAGACTATTTGGGATTAATAAGGACTATGTGGCATGCTGATTTGAAATAAAATGACACTCCCTGTGAGTTCATAATACTAGTATGATGACATAGTGTAAGGTTTATTGGGTCATGAGTGTTTGGACACATACATTCTGACGTCTATGTGTGAGGTGGCAGTGAGCTCAGACCGGTAATAGTTATGAGTCACAATGTAGGATTGTGATGACACAATAAAATAACACGCTAATGGCTCTACAAAGTGAGCACAACACATGATGATAATATTAGCTCTGTGAGGTCAGCATGATCTCAAATAACACATTTGTCTCTGTTCAGTGAAATGGCCGGTTTATTGATGTTCAGTCATTAACAGTAAAATCTGAATTTAGCAATCAAGTTTTTGTATGTGAGTGATAAGGTTGCTTCAGCTACCCACTCATTCCCATTCCCTTGACACAGACCCCTCCCGGGGCCTCCTGCAGCCCCTAGGTGGCAGTGCAGACACTTGATGGTGGTCACAGGGCTGACAGGGAATACATCCAGCACCCACGGGCATCTGTCACCCAGCTCACACCATGGCACTTGCAGTATGAAATAGATGAGCAGATGAATAGATAGAGGAGAAGGCAAACAAACAAACAAACACAAATTCTATTAAAAACCTAAGAGGGTCAAAGGCATTCTGTTGTGATAACAAAAATGAAAAGCCTTTATTTTAACAAAAGTTAAAACTGAGCTGACTGTTTCATCTCAAATGAGCCTTCAGGGTGTGATCAAGACAGGAATCCATGGACCAAAGTAAAGTAAAGGCTTTTAAAAGTGTATTAGTTTGTTGGACATGTTGTCAATTGAAGATGAAAACATTAAACCCCAAGTTGAACATCAACCCATAATTTAAGTTTGGCGCCCCCTGTTGAACTATTGTTGCCCCAGTGCTAGAGTTGTTGTTTTGATTAACTGGAATGAAGACATTTTTCACTCTCAAATTGACTGACCAGACAGAGTTTTGTATGTATTTTGAAGCTAGAAAACATTTGTTAAAATTAATATTTCGGGGCGTCCTGGTGGCTCAGTGATCTAAGGCGCATACCACATAACCGTGACATCCTGGGTTCGAATCCGGCCCGAGACCTATGTTGCACATCATCCCTCCTCTCTCACCTGAGCTTTCCTGTCTCTCTCTACTGACTGTCAAATAAAGGCAAAAATGCCCCAAAAAAATCTTAAAAAATAAATAAATCAATATTTCTAAATACTGAGGTAATACTGGTCATTATAAAAGTTGCAAAAAGTCACCATGTTTAAGTCAAGTGCTTAAAAAGTCTCTGTGAACATACTCCTAACATTTAAAATTGAAATGCAAAATAAGTTATTGATTAGTTCTATAGTTAAATAATTAATAATAAAGCTGCTTTAAACACAACTTAATTGTCTTGTAACACAATAATAACTGTGTGTGTGTGTGTGTGTGTGTGTGTGTGTGTGTGTGTGTGTGTGTGCCTGTACATGCATTTTGCAGACTGAATGAGAACGTAAGAGCAGTAGAGGCCAAAGAGAGTGATAACCAAAGAGGCCAGAAGAGGTTTGCTCCTGTACCGCCTATCATAGATGTCTACAACGGCTCCTCCTCACTGATTTAAACCTCTTCACAGCTCCTAATTCGCCTCACCTTACCAATACACCTTCTGGCACAAAGAAAACCCCATTAAAATGGATACAGGTTTACTACAAGGTCCCAGAGTGAACTCCTCAAATATAAACCTACACAAACACAGGGGGAACATGCAAACTCTGGTCTCCTGTATGATATCTAGCTAAATAATCTAAATAAAAGACAACTGCTGGACAGGGGTGTCACATAAAACGCTAAGCTAGATAGAATATTAGATGTAGGTCACCTAACTCTTAGAGGGAACATTGGTCCTGAATGCTTCATGATGTGATTTCTTTCAATATTGCTTCTGATTCGATTTCTGGCATTTTTGCATGATCTTGGCTCTCTATTATAATAACACAATTATGAGATCAAATGTGGACTCACTGAGGCTGTGGCAGTGGTTCTCCATGTGGGGCTCCCAGGGGTCCTTGAGGAGGCCCCCCAGCAAAGTGAGGAATAATTTAATTTCACTGCAATGCGCTAGAAATTATACCAATGAGAGAATGTTTCAGACTGATGACTCATCGGTCTCAACTGTTATCTACCCAAGTGTACACAGTTATACTGTATAATTCGTCACTAAATTAATATTAACAAAAATCCTCCAATATAGATCTCTGGGACAAAATCTTATCAAGTAAGTAAATACAATGGAGCGAACAGCTGTAGCGCACATAACTATTTATTACTAACCAACTACAAATGATACCACCTCCTACCTTTTAATTTGTGTGATAAGGTGAGCGTGATAAGGGTATCGTTAAACCTTGTTTAGGCTGTACAGTGTGAAACCTGACTGTGAAAATGGAAACAAGTCTACTGACACAGCTTTTATACACTGTTGTTGGCAACTTCTGACTATCAGGTATGCATTTACAATCAATGAAAACTTTTGAGTGGCTACTCAAAACTGAAAGCATTTGGACAGTTCTCTAAATCAATCCTTTGCATGATAGACATGTAAGAATGGAATATTCAAGCAGAGTAATGTCACTTTGAGTGCTTTTAAAATTCTGTAATTGACTTCTGCACAAGTCATTTGTGTGTTTGATTTTCTAAAGGTCCGAGACCTGTGATATTACAGCAGCCAAAGACAAAAGCCCTTCTTCTTGCTCAAGTTATTATTCGTGTGCTAGTTTTTGCTGCTGTTGGGTTAAAATCTCATGTCTCCAACTTTTTCAGTTTGTAGAACCTAGTAATAACAATGATGACACTATTCACTATTTCAATGCCTTTTGGATATATTTTACTTTCAAATCTATGCTAGCTCCCAACATAAAATTGTTAATTGAAATTACATAAAGTTCTCTAACATTATAGAAACCTACCTGCTAGAATTTTTTCCCCCAAAGTATTACATGATTATTATTATATATATTATTTATAATATATACATATATATTTAATATTGGTATTTTGCTTAGGCATACTGTTTATTATTATTATTATTATTATTATTATTATTAGTAGTAGTAGTAGTAGTAGTAGTAGTAGTATGTATGTATGTATTATGTCAAATTGAATTTGTAGTGTGCATAACCTCCAAAGCAATAGATGGCGATAGTCAGCTGGCAAGGAGGGTGCCTGAGAGTGCGGTTGGGGCAATATTGATATTGATGATATTGGTGATATTGGTTATATTGATTTCTCTACACAACAGTGGTAAGGTCATGAACGTGCATCGTGCATGGGCATTTTTTCGCCTTCACTAACCTAAAATAACACTGCCTACAGGTACTGTCGGAAATAGTGCAATTATTTGGCTGGGTCCTACATAAGACGACCTAACAAGGTTGTATGAATTTGATGTTTATTTTTATCTGATTGTCAAAATCCCTCTTTTTGAAAAAGAGTATCACATGAAAGCAGCATTGGGTTGGCGTGCTGGCTGCTGTGACGTCACTCGTCATCTTTTCTCGCTAGTCAGGCTAGCCAGAGTTACCAACAAGACTGAAAAAGACGATTTTCCCTTCAAAATAAAAGCATAAAATCAATCCCCTTTTAGAAAGGTAATAGAAACCGAAAATCACAGAATCAAACACTGTTAGTGTTACTGTTAGGTTAGTTCGTCAATTAGGTTTGCATCATATATATTAGATATATACATATTATTATTCAACATATATTCCATAGTTTTTTCTTTACTGCATTAAATGATTGCTATTTGCTGCTGCAACGACCACATTCCCTGCGAGGAACATTAACGTAGCGTTTCAAAATATATTTTGAAAGTTACGTCCGGAAAATGAATTATATTATATTCTGCTTAGCTGGACAGTAGTAATAATGCCTCACTGGCTATCAGCGCGTGAATCAGCTGGCTATGATCCGTAATATTGCTGCACGTAGCTATACGTAACTTCACATAAAAACCAGGAAGATAACGTAGAAGATATCCTCATCAGCCTTTACCGTTATTTCTATCCTACTTTCGACGACGGACTCAACTGTGCTTCACTGATAGATCTGACCTTTATATTATCTATCCTCATTAACGTTATTAACGGAACATCCTCCTCTTCATGTTGTCATCTAACGAGAAAAGCGAAGACCAGTGAAACAGCATCGACAACTACTGTGAGTTCAACTTATTTTACTTTACTAGCTAGCATCGTTTAGTTATCTTGCTACCGTTAGCTAAGTAGTTAAGTATGTCAACATGGAGGAATAGCTAAAATTAGCCTTGCCTGCTAGTAAGTAGGAAAGGACCATCGCATAATATTCATGCTCCTGACATAATTATAGCTACACGGCATTATTTACAAAGCTGAAAAGTGTAATAATTTTGGTAAGATATGTGTACCTTAGCTAAATTACGTAGCTAACAGTAACAGTTAAACCTGCTAACCAACAAGCACACTCCCCCCTGGGCCCAAGTTGTTGTTGTTGTTGTCAAATAGTGTCTTGCCTGGTTCATCTGTTAAGCCCCTGTGAATGATCGTGATTTTATTACTTTTCAGTGTCCGGGGAGTATCTCCAGTGTTTTCCAAGCCTGTAGAGAGGCACTTGTTATAGGGGTGGGGCTGAAGGGGAAACACAACAGAGACAGCAGGACAGACAGGACTGACAGGACTCAGGATGCCTCTGTTCTTCAGAAAGAGGAAACCAAGCGAGGACTCCAAGAAGAGACTTGAATGCCAACTGTGTCTGGTAAGAAAGAGCATTGCTCCCTCTTTGTGTGTATGTGATATGTGTATATATACATACACGTGTGAGTGTATACCAGCTAACCTCCTGGTGCTGGAGTTATAAACATGAGTATGAAGCAGGAGCATGAAACCCCAAGTGTGGATGCATTTTCTGTGTGTGTGAGGAACCTGTGAGGAGGTTTGTGAACCCCTTTAATGACCTGCATTCCTGTGTAAGGAAAAAAGTATGATCTGATCTTCATCTAAGTCATAACAGTAGATAAACACAATGTGATTTAACAAATAACACATGGAAAATATACTTTGCTGTGTTTTTATTGAACATTGTCCAATTGTTACAGAATACATAATACAACAGCCTAAGATGGAAAAAGTATGAACCTTTAAGATAATAACTGAAGTCAGGTGATCCAATCAATGAGATGACATTCAGGTGTGGGTTAGAGGTGAGGTGTCCAAAAATGTCTCTGCTCTCCAATAAAAGAGATCTGTTGAAGTGGAATATGCCCCGGTCAAAAGAAATTTCAGAGGACCTCTGGAGAAGAGTTGTTCAGACTCATAAGGCCGGAAAAGGCTACAAAAGCATTTCCAAAGACCTGGGCCTCCATCAGTCTACAGTCAGACAGATTGGATACAAATGGAGAAAGTTCAGTACCATTGCTACTCTCCCTAGGAGTGGACGTACAGCAAAGATCACAGCAAGAGATCTTACCGCATAATGGTCAAGGAGGTGACAAAGAACCCTAATGCCCGGCTCACACTACAGGAGTTTTGGGCCGCTTTATCCTTGATTCACCCCTCCTGAATATCGGCGGAGAAATCTGGACCAGGACCTTGGTCGGTGCCGATTATCTGGTAATGTGATGGGTTTACAGATCCAATCTTAAACCTCCAGATCTGCTCGCGGACTCATCGGGGCTGGCCCGATAATATCAAACATGTTTGATATTTAGGATTTAAAATCTGGATGACTAAGTCACTGCTTCCCAAGCGGGACCACAATAGCCAATGAGAGAGATAATCTACAAGGAGACGGAAGTGAATGAGAGGACTTTTGAAATGGCGAAGAAACAACAACAACAACCAAGCAACACTGCCTTGGGGCTGCCTCAGGACCTGGACGACTTCAATCATTGAAGAAACAATGACTTCCAAAGGAGCAGGAAATTCTCCAGGAGAATATCAGGGTAACGGTCCATGATCTGAAGCTTAACAGAGGTTGGGCCATGCAGTGTGACAATGAATAATAAACAATATGTTCATGTGTTAATTGTTAAGTCACATTGTTAATCACAAGTTCATCTATTGTTATGACTTAGATGAAGATCAGACCATATTTTAGGAGCCATTTATACAGGAATATAAGTAATTGAAAAGGGGTAACAACCCTTTTCTCACAACTATCTATTCCAAACCAACCCAATAACTGTAAACCCTCCTTGTTTGGCAGTCCAAGGAGGCAGGTGCTGATGACATCCTGGACATCTCAGTTTGTGAACTCTCAGAGGTGAGTGGTAGTGAGTATACCGCTGTTGGATAGATGTGTACCAAGCATTTTAACACTAGTATGTTGACAATCTATATAATATAACATTTTCTGGGAAATCTACAGTCTGTGTCATAGTTGAGAGCAAAGACTCCAATCTTAGCATTAGTGATCATCAAGAAGGTTCAATCACAAAAGTAGTCAGGTTGAATGTATTTGTACAGCACTTGCTCACAGTTATCATCAGGAACTCATCAGGAAAAAAATTGGGGAAACCTCGGGAAGGGATACCCAGAGAGGGATGACCCTTCCGGAACGGTCAGGCGGGTAATGGGTGCCAAGAGTGGACAAACAAAGTAGGGGAGACACTGTGGGACAGGGGCACTTTGGGACGGACTAAAAATAGAATATTTCCATTGGTGAAACATGCTGTGAACGATTCACAGACCCGATAAGGTCCTAGTTTAGATTCCATGGCACCACAGCATGTTTCACCAATGGAAACGTTCTAGTTGTAGTCTGTTCCGAAGTGCCCCGGTCTCCCCTGCCCTGAATAAACTCAATAGGAATGCTTGTGTGACGCATCTCTACAGGAAAGCAGCACCAACTTGTGCATCATCATCAGATCATCATAAGACCGACACGGTGAAAGGTTGTCTTGGTCACCACCGAAGCAATCATTACCTCTGCCAATGTAATGTTTTCACCCATTGTAGTTAATTTGTCTGTCTGTCTGCCAGCATAATATCTCATAAACTTATGAGATATTGGACTCGGTGGACAGAACGTCCTCGAGCCAAGGACAATCGGTTAGATTTTGGTGGTGATGCAGATCTGGGATTTCTGCCATTAGATCAGTATTGTTTTTTTTGTTTTTTTTAGTATGAAACGAACACAAATAGAGACTTGATTTCAAATCCTAAGGGTATGGGTGCCTGTATCAAGAAATCAATTTTGCTAAAAATGTAAGTGATAGGAATAATGACTTTGGGTGTAACAGCAATTTGGAGAAGTTGGAAGCGTTTGCAGTATTTCAATCATAGTTATCCACAGTGGAAACTTAGCTGTTGTCCTTTTTAAATAAATAAAAAAAAATGAATTTACAAAGGAGGAAAACCTGCTCTCCTTTTGTCTTTTGATCGAAAGCTGTTTAGGTTTTACTCCTTTATGCAAGAACAGAATATCATGTCTGATTTTCACAGTGTCTTGGATCATGTTCTGGTACACCCCTCTTAACTCATACAAATTTAGCCATTGTTTATGTCCCGCTTTATACATTATTGGTGCATTGATGCTTCACTATTGCTCTACCTGCAAGAGGAAATTCTGTAAATTGAGTATGGATATCACACTAGACGATGACGCCTCGGGTTTGTTCTCCTTCAGGTTCCTTCCAGTGCCTTTTCCATCTGCAAAGTGCTACAGAAGAAGGTAAGCTAAATACTGGATGAAGGAAGTAGTTGGAATTTCGATTTTTTTTATTTTTTATTATTGGATAGGGAAAACATTTCTTCATATGGAATGTTATATTCACATTTTATTTCATACATGTACTTAATATTACCAAAAAGCATACATCCCACTTGTAAATCTCAAATCATATCTCACCTAGGTCCTTATTCTCCACGGCAACGAGCTGAGGTCTCTGCTGCCCAAAGGATGTGATATCAGCACTCTTGCTACTTTAAAGGTAGGGTCCGCCAGACAAAATGGGATAATACCAAGGTGAGAAATTAATATATTGGTTCAAAGTGCCTGGTGGATTAGCCAAAATATGTGATAGAAGTTTTTAATTTTGGACATTCTAATAATTTTGGGCTAAAAGATTTCTCCCAAGTCTTGTTGAGGCATCTATAAAGACCAGAGAGCAGGAGCATTTCTACCAGTAGCATACCGAAAAGTCTTTTTCATAGAAGTGAGCATGAAAGAAAATGGTACCACCGTTGTCTCACTCCTAATCCCCTCATCTTTGCACCAAGGTGTTGGATCTGCATGAGAATAAGCTCACGTCACTCCCAGATGACATTGGAAAGTTAGCATTGCTGCAGGTAAAACCATTATAAATATTGACTCCCTTACAGATGAGATGAATGAATGAATGAATGAATGAATGAATGAATACAACTGATCATCCATGGGCTGCCATTTTGTATCCTGTCAGGTTCTGAATGTGGAGAAGAACCGTATAAAGGTGCTGCCAGACTCCGTTGGCGATCTACGACTTCTGCAGACACTCAACGTGAAGGGTAAGATGCACGTTTTATGTGTGTCAGCGGATATAGTCAGTGCAAAAAAAGTGGGTTCAAATTCAGGTACTTTTCCTTAAATGATTCAGAGGTCTTGTAGTGACCAAACTATAGAGTAGAGAAGTGTCTCACACTTCCAGCTGGCTCACGTGTGTTTCTAACATGTGTATTGGACAGGTAACTGTCTCAGTGAGCTGCCGTCCTCCATGGGCTCTATGAGGAGCCTGCGGACCCTCGACCTCAGTGACAACAACATCCGCCAGCTTCCCAAAACAATGGCCTACATCCGCACTCTGGAGGTGGGTGTGGGTTGTGCACTTATGCATACATGCATGTGTCTTGGGATTAAAATTTACTATGAGACTAAAATTGCAAGTAGTATTACATCAACTGTGTGTGTGTTGACAGAGCTTTACACTTGACGCCGCCGTGATGTCCTATCCACCTGCCTCTGTGTGTACAGGAGGTACAGAGAGCATTCAGCGCTTCCTGTGCACTGGTGAGGGACCTGCTGTGGTTTATGGCATCTCACACTCACACACACACACACACACACACACACACACACACACACACACACACACACACACACACACACACACACACACACACACACACACACACATATATATGGCTAGATTTCTGATGCATTCTTTCATATGGGTTATCAGAACTGGGAGAGGAGTACTGCCCTCCGTCCCAGTATCTCCTGCCAGTGTTGGAAAGTGACTGCAGCAAACTGAATTCAGACTGTGTGGATGGCATGGAGCAGGCCTGGCAGGTGAGTGGCTCCCGACACCACACCTGACACCTGACACAACTGTGGAAACCTTTTATAGCGTTGTTGTGTTTAGAGAATGGAAATGTCATGGGATTTTACATCAGGGCCACAGTGTGGAACCCTGCAGTCCAAAGGGTAGTCACGTGTATGGAGCGACAACAGGTTGACTGTACGCTTGCTTTGAGATTAATCCAAAAAAAAAAGTATGGCTTTGCAGACACAAATCAGTGTGTATCCCTCAGCTGGAAAATTCTTTGTTGACTCTAAATCTTATTATCATAGTTAAAAATAAAATTGAATCAGGCTTTATCTATCTTGTAATTGCATAAAAAGCCATTTTTCATTTATTCACTGCAATGTTGAATGTTCCCATAAAGCTTATATTTGTCTTATTGTGTCTAGTCTGCTAGTGGAACCCAGTGCAAATTGAATTCTACTTCCTGTATGGATGGGGAAGACTAGTCAACTATGGCTTGATCATTGTTGTCTGTCAGTCTTAAAATTTCAGCTCAATTGTTTGGAACAAGGTGTTTCTGTTGGTAATACTTGATGACTCATTCAGGCTCACCTTGTATCTCTTGCAGAACAAATTCAGTGACTACGAGAAGAGAAAGGTATACTATTACACACATTTATTTATCTGTCTGTCTATAGCTTTGCCGCTGGCTTACCGTGTCGCTTGCTGTAGCTTAGCTCATGTGCAAATCAAAGGCTTCACTACGCAGTTTCTTCAGACTGATTGACATTACGTGTTTGCGGTGAAAGAAAACTACGAATGCTGGGTAAACTCGCTGCTGTCCTGGTGAGTTGCGCAGCTTGTATTGAGTGGCCCTCCAACAACCGGCATCATAGATTGGAGCTCTGCTGGTGAGGGAAGAGAGACGCCACAGACTAACCACCCTGTTGGCAATCTAGGGGCCAGACATTGAGGAGTCAACCCTTTAAGACCCTTTTAAAATCTCCTCGGGCTCCTGCAGGAGGCCAGTGTCCGAATTGCTGTAGGAGGATTTACCCATCCTGATAGCTAGGGCTGCAATACTGATGGGGACTTTTATAGTGCCTTAAGCAAGACCTTAGCTTTACCCCTGTGGTATCTGAGGGTATGTTCAAACACAGGGTCAAGGAACCCCTTCTAATCAAGGTACCAGTTTGCGCTCACCTGCCTTACAACAGAGTGGAACTGTTGGTCATGGAACATCCCGGGGGCCACCTGAACGTAGAAGCCCTTCTGGCCACACTAGGTGACCCAGATGAAGCCTCTCCTGCCCCAACCCCAAAGTATTTGCACTGCTAAAAACTCAAGCCTCTGTATTCGCGAATCAAGGCGCAGCGCGAGAAGGCTCACCTCTGTCGGGGCAACTTCCAGCTGCAGGGTAAGCCAGTAGTGAAGCATTTCCTAAGCGCTATGTGAAATCATAACGTCCTCACTCCTCTCCCTCCCTCAGGAGCAGAAGCAGCAGGAGAAGCTGGCCTTTGAGTGGCAGCTGGGGGAGAAGCAAAAGGAGCACACCCAACTCCTCCTCATGAATAACTCCCGCAAAGAGAACATCCTTCACTCAGTCAGACAGGTACCCCGTGCTTTTCCTCTCGCCGTTAACGAATCGGCACAAATGTTCAGATAGACGTTCGGATAGATTTTTCTAGAGCTCACTGAAGCAAAATAAGTTGGTATGGACTTGATTTGAGTGTTCACAGGCTTTTTCTTTCAGTGTATTCATTGCCAGACCAAAGTTACCTGAGGTGATCTTGAGCGCCAAAGTAACAGGACATGTATTAGTGTTGCCTAGAGGAATGTATGCTTGGTTTCCTGAGCTCTTTGAAATCTTTAGCACACACTCGGGCAGACGCTCTATACATGTGTTTAGGCCAGTTGGCCAGTCACATGATACTCAGTTCAATCCATTTCTTTGAAATGTGTTTGGAAGAGAATTCCAGAAAGGCCGGCCTCTTGATGTTTAGGAAGGTGAAGGAACCTCATAAGCCTAATCGGTACTTTTATTCTGGTATGTGTAATTTGCCGGCTGTTCCTGGGTGTGTTTCGTGCTCGCTTCATCTTGTCAGATCAAATAAAAGCCTAACACCCCGACCCACCCACCCACCCACCCAAACTCACTGACTTGCAGGAGCAGGAGCGTCTGGAGCAGGGCGTGTCCTTACAGCAGAGGGCCCAGGAGGCCGAGAGGCTGCTGGTGCTGGGGAAGGTCCGGCAGGCCTGAAAACGACATCAGCAGCCGCATCAGTAACCTGTTGTTGGACAACAACCGGTAAGACAGGAGACGACTGGTGTTCTGTTTTTTTTGGGTGAAGAAAGCATCATGTATGTGTTGGTGGTATTTTGGTTTACCTTCAGTTCAGCTTCTAAGCGAGATCGTATATTTGCGCCGTCTATCCATCGCAGGCAGAAAAAGAGCGCCGAGTTTCTCCAAGCCTTGGAGGAAGATCGGTGAGTGGACAGATAATCGATCCATATCGGAGCACTCTCATTCGAATCTATTACATCTAAAGAGATTTGAGGCACTCCCGAGACACGGCAGCACTCATCTGACTGCACTCCACGCAACCAAACAATCTGAGCCCAATGGAAAACAGGATATACATGTATACATGTGTCTGTATATCATCCCTATACTATATGTGTGGTTTGTACTTATAAGGGACACATCAACAATCGTAGTAACCTATGATACACTTTTCCCATAATGCATTACGGTACAAAAAGGTGTTGTTTTGCAGGATGTTGTTAGGTAATGACTATGGTTATTTTTTCTCCCCACAGCATCCGTATGGAGCATCTGACCGCCATCACACAGGAAGAAGCCAATTCACTCAGGAAGAGAGAGGTGGCAGGTAAGCAGCCCGGAAAATCTGCAGCCCTATCCTTGTCCTAATGCTCCGTGGAACTGTGTTCTATAAAAACCCCATATTCACTTCCCCCTTTTATGTGGCTTTAACTGGATATCTCATGCCCGCCCTTGCCATCACTCCCTCACATTATCCTTCATTTCTTGTCGTCAACGTTCTTCTTATTCCTATGAACTCTTCCCCCTTCCCTCTCTCTCTGTCTAGTGGCCATGCAGAAGATGCTGTCAGATAGTTACGCTATGAACCTCCTCCAGGAGGCCAGCGACTACCGCAGAAAGAGCCTGGTCTCCGAGGCCTGCAGGAGGTTGGACACACGCACACACACACACACACACCACTCTATACTGAGTGAGCCGAAAGTTGTTAATGTTGCAGACTTGATTTGAGCTAAGATGTCACAAGTATAAGGAGCTCGTCCTTTCTCGTCCCTTGTCTTTCTCATAATAGTCTGGAGAGTATAGACAGGAAGTTCGATCAGGTCCTTTCCCTCCAAGTGCTAGACAAGTCCAAAGCCATCGCCCATATTCTACAGGAGGTACGTGATGCATGGCTGTGTCCAGTAAAGCCATGGGGTCTGGACACCTGGAGTGCACGACACTGAAAGATATACATGTACATTTATACAACTTTTTCACTACAATGTGTGCTTGATGAAGAATTTATGCAAACCAAGGTGAGTGTGTGGTCATATCTCTTCACTGTCCTTTGCAGGAAGAAATGCAGAAAGCAGCTTTCCAGGCCCTGCAGCTGCAGAAGGACAGCGTGCACGGGTACATCCGCAGCCAGGTCTGTGGAAAGGGGGGGGTTTCACAACTTTAGTATGAAGCTGTTGACATTTAGGATGAAAGAGTATGTCGCAGTTCAACCGTAGCTGAATAATTTCAACACCCTCAGTTCAGTTTTTCTTCAAAACTCCCTTATTTTGCCACAATTGAGTATTCTGATCTCTTTGTTTGTTTTTGTATAGTTACAATTACTAAGAGAGTCTGATTGCTGACAGTGGGATTGTGCCAGTAAGGGATACAGACGCATTACAATATCCAATCTGATTTTCCACAACAAACTTTTGCATTCTTGGGAGATTTAAAAAAAAAAGAAAGAAGACGCCATAAATACACTTACATAGACAAAACAAGTTTCAAAATAGCGCTGCAAAGGGTCACCAGAACACTCATCCACCAGCCGCCACAAGGGGGCAACATCCATCTTCATCGCTTACCATTTCCAGGAATAAAGTAACTCATTTACCTCCTTAGCTAGACCTGCTGAATGCCTCATTTTGATTTATTATTTAAATAATATTTAACTGCAGATGAAAAAAAAAACATTTTTATCAAACCATTCCCCGCCAGCCTTCATGTTTCCTTTATCTCCATTGTCTCCAGATCAAGCTCATAGAGGGTGAATTAATGCAGCTGACTAAGCTGGAGGTTAAGAGACGCAATCTGGACGCTGAGAACCTGCAGGTGGGTGTCACCGCCTTCTTTCTTTCCCTTGCCACCCTTTTGCTTGGTTTTAGTTTCCCCCCTTCTTTATATTGATTGCGCTTGCCTTTCCTTTGGTTCTCTCCATGTCATTGCACCATGGCAAACATTTCACATTCCGCACACACACACAGAGGGTAGAAAATAATCATGAAATAATGAAATGTAGTGAGTATAATAAAAGTAATGTGTGTACATGAAATATGTTCAAAATTGGCAATAAAAAGCACATTCTAATAATATTGTGTAAAGACCAGGAAATAAGATTTTCATATATCATATTCATTCCCAGTCAACTATCCATATAACATTTTCCGCAGGCTACATCACGTCTATACGTACTTCTCCTATAGTTCCTATTCAAGTTATGTACATGCCTCATAGAAGAGCATCATATCATGGTGGAATTTAGGAATTACGTCATTTGCACTTTAACTGGGACTGGATTTAGTGTGACATTTACAGTGGATATGAAATTTCCTGATGACTATATCCAAATGAAAAGGTCTGATTAACTGGGTTTTCATTTCAAATCTCAATAAAGGCAATACAATCTTGAACAAATCTGATTGTCCTCGAACAAACCGAAACCAGAACCTTATATTTGACAATCTTGCCTAGAGTACTCCTATTAACAATATAAATTGCTGTTGAATAAAAAGATCAAAACAACTAAACATTATGAAAGACCCATGTTGGCAACTTTAAATGTAGTTTTTGCTGTTGGGAAATCACCTTTTTAAAGCGCAAGAAATTCACTAAAAACATCCGATACTTATCAATAAAATCACCATGTTTGAATGGAAAGTAACTAGCTAGCTTGCGAGCACAACCGAGCAGTTACACTTGTGTGGTGAGAAGGGGTGGGGGTGAAAGATGGGAGAAAGTAAATGACATTTACTGAATCTCACCCAAATTTGGTCATACGATGTTTACTCAAAACACTTTAATCCCTGATTTTCAATATTCATATTCACCAATTTACAGCCCTGATATCTCCTAACCACGCAGAAAGCTGAAAAAAATGAGCTTTTCTATGGAATGGGCCTTTTAATGAAATCATCAGCTCTAATAAGGGGAGGATTTGCACACTGTGTACACCATGAAGAGGCCATCAAGTCCCAAATGCATCTAAAGCCAGTTATGAATTAAGTTTAGAGTTGTCTGTGGATCTGGACACTTGGTACACAGGGAGTTAACAGTTCTGTGAAGCCCCAGTAATGAATAAAATCTTCACATTGATTCCAAAATTGACAATAGATTGATGTGATGTGATTAAAGTAGGTATTATATAACCCCTCGTTGTTCTCGTTAAGCGGATAAGCGGCTAGAAAATGGATGGATGGATGGATGGATGTTCTCGTTAAGTCTGAACTAGTGCATTTTGAACTGCTTTCAGGCATTAAAGAATTTGAAGTGAAGCAACAACCTTGATTTCCTTTTGTGTGCTGTGTGTGTGTGCAGGAGGTCCTGGTGGAGCAGCGCTCAGCCCTCAGCGACATGTTGCAGCAGCTCCTGAAGCAGAAGGACCAGAGAGAGTTGGAGCTCCGCCATGTTCTGGTGAGGAGCCTACTGGTTTTTCTGGGCCTCGGTGGTTTGTGTGTGTGTTTTGTTGTAGCGAGTCACTGGTGAGGCTGGCACACATGATCACAGGCAACATCGTCTTTTCACCGGCTAAGCCATTGTATGTGTTGTATGCGTCGATGTACAAAGATGGAGAGGAAACTGTAATCGGGTATGTTACCAGAGTTACCAGAAGTTTATGATACAACATTGAAAAGTGAAAAAGCATTGTGGCTTTTGTGGTTTTATTTGTGCTGTATGTGTGTGTGCGCTTTCCAGGCAGAGATGGAGTTGAAGTCGGACTCCAACCAACAGAACTACTGGATGATCCAGTACCAGAGGTTGCTGGATGCCAAGCCCCTTACATTGCGCATGCAGGTAGATAGGAAAATCAGGAGAACTCAATTTACCTCTCTTGTGTTTTTCTGAATGATCAGGAAATCAAACAGCGTTGAAAATGTAAAAGTAAAAGGTTTACTACTGTCAATTTTGACTTGGGAGTAAAATAACCAGGTAAAAGTAGATGAGCTCAAAATTGGCTCAAGTAAAAAATAAATTGTATTACATTTACATTTTAAGTTTTAATAATTTTGCTGAACTTTTGCAATCAATTACATTAAATAAAGTAGCAGTAAAGAAAGTCAGTTCCATTAGGATTTATTTTTTTAGTCATGCCACATTGAGACCCAGGACGAACAGAGCATTGGATGTGAACAGGTTCATCTTTCTTCATTCCTTTTTGCTTCTTTTGTCCCCAAACAGGAAGCCGGCGTGGAGAAAGAGCTAGTCAACCTGTTGTGCAAGCTGTCCGCTCAGCACTACCTGCCCATCCTGGCTCACCATCGGGTGACGACTGAGGCCCTTCGCCACATGAGCCCCTCAGACCTCAACAAGGTCCGTCTGTGGCATCATGCCAGTGATCTGATTCAAGAAGCTGTCAAAACAGATTGATTGATTAACTTTTTTAATTTTGATGAACAAGTCAAGAAGATACTTCAGTCACGTTCCCATTTAAAAGTGTTTTCAAAATAAGGTCTTTTCATGAGCTAAACATTTTTATATTACTTTTTATATTACTTTATTCTTGCCATATTTTGCCACATCTTTCATCAGCAGCTTGTAAAGAATGCAGCTATAAGTTTCTAACCAGAGCTAAACTAACTGAGTTCACAAAAAAATGAAATAAGCACAAAACTAGAATCTAAAATGAGCAATTAAAGCAGTTTGGCACCAAGAAAACCACACAAAATAGAAGAACAGTATGTGTGAAGTGAATGTTCTGAAGAGATGAAAATGATTTGAAGACTAATAATGATTTCTCTCTTCCCAGCTCGGCATCAGTGAGGTGGGCATCCAGAAAGCTCTCCTCAAGTGGGCCAGGGATCACCTTCCCGGAGGTACAGGGCCTTTATATAGTCGTTGTTCTGATGTACCTGATGTCACACTGTGTTTTCTAAATTCAAAGATGGGGATTTACATTCAACGGTGACATTAAATCTTTTCTGCCGAACTGCAAGTCACAGGATGGTTTAGTTTAGTTGTCCGGGTTAAAGAAGATCTGAATTTTAACAATCTCATTTAGCCAATTCAGTCCAAAATGCTAATGCATTAGCCACATGCAACAGAGAGCGCAGTCGTCTGATGTTTTGAACAAAGAGTGTGTACTGATAGTGTAATGGATGCTTAGAAAACCCTTTCTGCAGTAGCGTCGTTTGGAAGAACAGCAGGAAAGAGGATCATTTTTCCTTTTTTCCTCCACCAGGAACCTGTAATGCAACCCAGGAGGAGGAAAACGAGGCGGGTCCCTCAGCTCCACCCCCTCCATCCCCTCCCTGTGCTGTGGCCACGCAGATCCCCAGCCCGCCGCTCACCCCGGTTACCCCGGGGACCCCCGTCACCCCCTCGGCCCCTAGTCCTGTGGAGGGCCCGGGGAGCTCCGAGTGCGTGGTCTGCATGGAGACCGAGGTAAGAAACACAAAAAAGAAAACAACTCTTGATTCCTCCACTTCCCTCTATTCCACATGTCTGATTGTCTTCCCCCCCCCCTCCAGTCTCAGGTCATCTTCCTGCCATGCGGTCACGTCTGCTGCTGCCAGGTCTGCAGCGGCGCCCTGCAGAGCTGCCCCCTGTGCCGGAGCGAGATATCCCAGCGCATACGGCTCTACCAGAACTAGGACCGACTCACTCCACCACGACCACGGCCACTATTTATGCATGACCAAACAGCATGGGATCTGATAGCTGTCACGTGAAAAACCTTCTAGCAGGAGCCACTTTCCTCTATTAACCAAACACAGTGCTTTGGTGATTTATAATGACAAAAAAAAAAAGTAGAATGTTTTGGGTTTTTTTAACAGTTGCGTGCTTTCGGTTGTCACTGGCATCCAGAAGACATTTGAGGTCAACGATGCTGTCGTGGTGGTGTTCTTTTTTCTTTTTTTTTTAAATGAGGACTTTTATTTTGTATCATATGTGTTGTTTGGTCCAAGACCGACTTTTATGCCTTAGTACACCTGCTTAATTGATGTGTGCCTTTTGCTGGAAATCTCTTCATCCCTACATTTGAAAACCATTGTATCGTCGTCCGTCTGTATCGTCAGCCCGCAGTGAGGCTTGTCAAACATGGATGGAAATGAACTTCATTGTTTGCCATTGCTTTCTGCTAACTAGCACCAATGGATCCTCTCATGTCGTAAACTCATTTCAACCCATTCTGAAGGCTTCTTTCCCTTTATCAAGCTTTCCCCTGTACGTGATATACTCCTATATGTAGTGTAAAGATGGTACCAATCATGTATCGATGAATATCAGGGCAACTTGTATGAAAAATAATGTCAGCTTTCTCTGTCTTAATCCTATTCTCTGACTCATCCTCCACCTTTTGATGCTATTTAACCAGCGACACCCTTGTGCGTATCTATGGACTAACAACACTAACCTAATGCTGTTCTACTCTTATCTACTTCATTCAAGTGCTCTTACTGGAATATCTTACTTAGCATGTTGCAGGAGTCTACGAAGTGCGACGGTTTCTCTATCAATCTGAAAACATTTGATCTGAAATGACAATGTGATATCAAAATATGTGTTTGTGTATGTCATTTTGTATGTGTTTTTTTTTTTGTTTGTTTGTTTTGGGGGGGGCGGGGTATATTGAAATGTATTTTAAAAGGTATTCAGTAAAAGTTTGGTTATCTACACATATATTGTTACTCAGTCCCAATGCAAGCACGCCTACACATTTGATATAGTTGTAGACTCACTGCTATTTGGCAATATCGCTGTTGTGAAGAATAATCTTTGGCTATACAATGATATGGCCTGTTTGAGATAATTGTTAACACCAACCCAAAACTCCCAGAGAAGACATTGAGGTCAGGAACAAGTAGTAGTTAATGTTTTGAAGTGGGAAATTATAAGGAACCTTGTAGAATATATCATTTATAATAATGGCAACTTGAAGCATAGATTACCTTTGACCCAGCTAGTTGGCTGGTTTAACAGGAAGAGCTCACTGTAATAGATATTTGAAATATATATAATATACTAATACATTATATTAATAATTCGTATTATTATATATATATATATATAATAGATATTTAAACATGCAGATATTTTTATTTTAAAAAAAAAATCTGTCCTATAGCTGTGAATGTTTATCACATTACTCAAGTGGTGTGTCAAAATGGCTGGATAATCACACAGACATTCCCTAACCACTTTTCATGTACATGTTCCCTTTTGTCTTTGCATGTTCATGTAATGTGCCCCATTCTGGTCTTCAGCCTAAATAAAACATTTTGTTAAATGAGGATTGATTGAATCAAATCACATTTTATGTGTAATCACGGTTACAGTCTCAAATAGCTTCACAATGCCCAAAGATCTGAGTAAGTCCAGGTGTGTGTGTGTGTGTGTGTGTGTGAGTGGGGGGGGTCAAGAAGAAAGCAGCAGGCTCAGGTGTTAATGTTGGAGGTAGCGTTGTACAGCCGGATGGCTGTTGGCACAAAGGAGTGCTTGAAGCGCTCCCTTGTGCACTTAGGTTGGATGAGACGGTGGCTGAAGGAGCTTCTCAGCCCGTTCATCTCTTCATAAAGGGGGTGAGATGGGCTCTCCAAGATGGATCTGATTTCACCGTGGCTGCCGCTTTATGTCTCTTGCCCAACTCACAGAGCTGCAGAACCACCATTTGGTTGTTTTCAGAGTGATTTGGGAAGCTCAAGATAACTAGTAAAGTGTAATTGAGAGCACAATCCCCTTTCAATATTCACATGGAAGTAACCATTAGGACATGAAATATAAGTAAACATGCCATCCATCCGCTGTACATCCTGGTTTTATGTCACCTAGTAGTTTTAGTATTTTAGTATTTTGTTTTATAGGCCTTCGTTTTTTTGCCTTTGTATTTTGTACATTCTTGTGATACTGATAGCTGCTGCTGCAATCCCAGAATTTCCCCCGAGGAATCAATAAAGTATCTATCTATCTATCTATCTATCTATCTATCTATCTATCATTTGTGGGCTGTAGGTGGGAAAGGCTTGAGGGAGGGATTGCATCTCACTTATCAGGGTCTTTTCACGAGGATGGAAATATGAGACTGACATAATTTTGGAGGCCTGAAGAACATTTTGGAAATATCTTGGACCTGCTCAGTAGCCACCAATAGAAGACTATGGTTGTACTGCTCACCTCCCAGTGGTGAAAAGTAGAAAGTATGGCATGGAAAGTATACACAAGTCAGTGTTCCTTTCAGGGCCCACCATTTAAACCAGTGCTCCGCCCATGTGTCCATTGTTAGTGTATGAGATACCTTTAAGTGAGGTAGAATAATTATATGTTAGGAAAGGGGTTAGTTTGTAGTAGGCAGTACTGTAGTTTGATAATCACTGATAAAATATAATATGTTAGTTTTATGATTATCTTAAAATATAATATTTAGGGAATATGTTGCCTCTCCAGACCTCAATTCCTGATCAGAGAATAAAAGAGAGAAATCCACTTCAACTAGTGTGAAATAACGGGTCCATTGTGTTGGCGTTCGAGAGAAGATTGTTGTAGTGTGCGGTTTATTCACGAGCTGCCGACAGCGTATCGTGAATTAGAGTGAATGACTTACAGTTAGCAAAAAACATATTATTAGCGTTTGGTTTGTCGCTTTTTTGGCTCACTGACTTAGCGCCTAAAATGTAAAGTGGTAAGACTTAAAATTGGTTGGCTCTGATTGCATGTCACTGACGTGAAAACATTTGCGTTGCGTTGTGTTTACCACATGAAAACTGACGAGAATGGTATTTTAAAGTATAAGTTTCGAATATACCACCGTTCCCGTTTGACTTTGAATGCAGCATCATCTCAGGAACCAATCACAACTCGAGACGGGTTGCCGTAAAGTGTGACATTGATGTTCAGGATGAGAAGCTGCTGGCTGCATGTTTTATGAAACCTCCTTGGCGTAAATAAGAGTATATTGACAGTTTTATTATAGCTCAAGGCTGTGGTTGACGAAGACATCAAACGCAAGCAAATGGTTTGTGTCCTTGTTATTTGATGCCTTCAAATAATTCAAAATTAAGTGTTTGTTTTAGCTGCTAACTGGCCAGCTAAGTTAGCTCTAGTTATATGTCGAAGTACAGAGAGAAGTGATGAGTTATCCGCAATTTAACTTCAGTTAGACAGATAATAACATCAGTAGACGATGGTGCTTTCAGCTTCAGGTATTCTTTCATTCATGGAAAGGGCAGTATCCCCTTAAGGCCTTACCGGTAATCTCGGTCCTCTTGCATCAGTGCTGCGTCAGTTCTATGACTGTATCCATTGACTTAAAGTGGAAGTCAAAGATAGCAATGTAAATATAAAATAATGAAATTAAATGCGTGTGTGTGCAGAGAAAAGGATGATACAGACTGCTTCAAACATAGTAATGAATGTAATGCCTGCTGCAACATGTTTATTTAAAGCAAGTACTTACTTAATTAGTTAGTTCATCCAGATGACCTGTGTTTACCTGTTGTCTCGAGGTGACTACAGGCCAGTCAGAGTTTGAGGAGGGGGATGTGGTTAGGGTTTCGGATGGAGCTCAAGATGGAGGCTGTGGAGCTTGGTTATGTTGGGCTGTTTTTATCAGCCATTTACTCTGGACTCAGTTGGCAGTATGGCCCCAATGAAATGAAGCAATACAATCAAATATTGATTTGATATATTGATTGCCTATAGAACGCTTCATTTAAAATAACCTAATACTCTTCTGACAAACATGTTTGTCTTCATGCAAGTCAAACTAACTATAGATTATTATTTCAATAATTATTTTTATTTTAAAGCTGTAACAACACAATAAAATAATCATTTTCTAATTTGTTTTCTAAATATTGTGCAATTAAACTGTTGGTAAAATAATGACAGGGAAGTAAAACCCTTGATGTGTTTTGTGTGTTCCAGTTATAATGGAAAGCCCCAAACTGCTTATTCTGTATGGCAGCCAGACCGGGACAGCCCAGGACACAGCCCAGAGGATCGGACGCCAGGCACAGAGGAGGCGGATGAAAGTCCAAGTGATGGCACTGGATAGCTACAATGTGGTTAGTTAGTTGCTATTTGTAATGGCTCTGACCTAATGACTTGAAAATGTTGGGTGCCAGCCAGGTAGGCTTTACCTACCAGAGAATGTCTTCTGCTTTTCTTCTTTGTCTTTGCCCATTTTTTGTTTTTAAATTGGTCTTAAATGCCATTCCAGGTAGTATTAAAACAGTCTAGAAAGCTGTAAATGTGGCTTTCTGACACCTGCAGATACCATGCTGAGCTAGTTCAGCTGCTGTTTTCAAGTCGGAACCTTTTTTCTGGAGTTGCAAAATGAATTGCATTTCCGCGGTCTGACGTGCTGTTTGTTTCCTGTCGTCAACAGGCCAAGCTGATCTCTGAGTCTCTGGTTATTTTTGTATGCGCCACCACCGGCCAAGGAGACCCTCCTGACAATATGAAGGTAATGTCAGCAGATAATAAATATATGGAGGCCTTAAGGTACATATCAGAATATATAGGCTCTGACATGATTTTTATACTGTAATTTTGGCAATTTTAAACATTACATTGCAAGTTTGTATCATAATAAACTGCCTTTTCATTTTTTTTCCATTGCAAATGGAAAAGAAAAAAGACGCAATCTTCTCTCCAAAAATTTGATTTCAAAATATAGACAATGCAGTATATTAAGACATTTTATTGTGAAATACAGTATATTTACACAGAAATTCTTCACCACACCACTAGATTTGTGTGTATGTCTGTTCATGTACGTTTTTTTTCTTTTTTGTCTATCTGTAAAGAATTTCTGGAGGTTTCTGTTCAAGAAATCTTTGCCTGCTGGATCTCTGTGTCAGCTGGACTGTGCCGTTCTAGGGACTGGGGGACTCTTCCTATCCAAAGTCAGTCAATTTCACTTCCTACTGTGAATCCACCTTTTAGTGCTGGTCTGATTATATTTACAGTAAATTGATTCCTAGTCTTTGCCACAATGTCTACCGTTTTTGGCCGTAGGTTCAATTTTGTGGCAAAGAAGCTTCATAAACGCCTCCTGCAGTTGGGAGCCAGCGTGCTGTTGCCCGTTGGACTGGCAGACGACCAACATGACCTGGGGTAAGAAACAACAACAGTCGCTCATCATCCTTTCAGCTCCTCCTAGTTGTGGTGCCTAATCAAAAAAGTGTCAGGATGCTGTCGTGCATGTTCTTTTTTTTGTTTTTCCAACTTTATTTATATTTTCCATAAAATACCATCAGCAGGAACGACAGTAACATCTAAGACCTGAGGGGTGTTCCACGAAGCGAGCTTACCACTTATCCAGGCTTATTTCACTTAGTGTTGCTCATTTTCAGGTTTATTCGGTTCCACAAAGCACGCTCAGCATAGTTCAAGCCAAGTTGCTGTGGCAACTTATGCTTTGGGGCAGGCTAGATATCAGGCTAAACCACAGTTGAAGCTTAATCGGTACTCCCGTAACACTGATCCGACTGAAACGCAATGATTTTCAAACAAGGTTCCGCCATCCTAATGTTCAACACTATTACCCTAGACCCTACACTATCAGACATAAAATGTAACGTTAATAGAAAGTAAAAAATATAAAATGATGTAGGCTGGGATACAGTCACGGTTCAGAGCGTTGTTAGGCAACCCAATTTAACCATGAGTGTCCAGCGAGACCTCAAGTGCCGTATTGCTTTTAGAAAACGGTTACAACATATAAAAATAATTATTTGATTACACAGTATTATTTTATTTCCTAAATTATTTTTATTTAACAAATTCATTGAAATAATAAAGTATCTTGAATATACACTATATTGCCAAAAGTATTCACTCACCCATCCAAATAATTGAAATCAGGTGTTCCAATCACTTCCATGGCCACGGGTGTATAAAATCAAGACTGTTGCATGCAGACTGTTTCTACAAACATTTGTGAAAGAATGGGTCGCTCTCAGGAGCTCAGTGAATTCCAGCGTGGTACTGTGATAGGATGCCACCTGTGCAACAAGTCCAGTCGTGAAATTTCCTCGCTCCTAAATATTCCACAGTCAACTGTCAGTGGTATTATAACAAAGTGGAAGTGATTGGGAACGACAGCAACTCAGGTGTAAAGCACGCCGCCACTGGACTCTAGAGCAGTGGAGACGCGTTCTCTGGAGTGACGAATCGCGCTTCACCATCTGGCGATCTGATGGACGAGTCTGGGTTTGGCGGTTGCCAGGAGAACGGTACTTGTCTGACTGCATTGTGCCAAGTGTAAAGTTTGGTGGAGGGGGGATTATGGTGTGGGGTTGTTTTTCAGGAGCTGGGCTTGGCCCCTTAGTTCCAGTGAAAGGAACTCTGAATGCTTCAGCATACCAAGTGATTTTAGACAATTCCATGCTCCCAACTTTGTGGGAACAGTTTGGGGATGGCCCCTTCCTGTTCCAACATGACTGTGCACCAGTGCACAAAGCAAGGTCCATAAAGACATGGATGGGAGAGTTTGGTGTGGATGAACTTGACTGGCCTGCACAGAGTCCTGACCTCAACCCGATAGAACACCTTTGGGATGAATTAGAGCGGAGACTGAGAGCCAGGCCTTCTCGTCCAACATCAGTGTGTGACCTCCCAAATGCGCTTCTGGAAGAATGGTCAAAAATTCCCATAAACACACTCCTAAACCTTGTGGAAAGCCTTCCCAGAAGAGTTGAAGCTGTTATAGCTGCAAAGGGTGGACCGACGTCATATTAAACCCTATGGATTAAGAATGGGATGTCACTTAAGTTCATATGCGAGTCAAGGCAGGTGAGCCAATACTTTTGGCAATATAGTGTATGTCAAGATGTTTCCACGGTTGCTAGGAGACGCATTCACTGTTTCTGTATGGGATTTACAGTCACTGTAGAGCACACTTTCAACTGATCAATTTCCAGGATGGAAACAACCGATTTCCGCCCGAACAGCTCAGTCAGTAGAGCGTGAGACTCTCAGTCTTAAGGTTGTGAGTTCGATCCTCATATAGGGTCCAGTACAGTACGATGAATGTAATGTAGTAAGATGAAACCTTACGTACAGCCTTTGCTACATAATTTATGGCGATAGATAGTACATTTACAGTCTTGAGGTTTCATATATGGCATGGTTTCATTTATAATATTTTTTGCTTTTCAGTTCTTTAATATTGTTGGAACACATGATACTTTACTAAGGTCTATACAATTTGTTCGTTTTTAATTCAACAATTACTTACGCATTCAATCTAGCAGCAATTCGTTGCCAATCTTTCTCTCTCCCTTTATTTATGGCAATCATATTTCCCTTTTCATTGTAATATGGCTGAATTCTCCATAGACCTCCACTAAAAGTCGCTGTTCAGTGGCCGTGAACATTGCGGCTCTGTCTTTACCGTCATTTTTCGCCATGATGAATCGATCAGATCCATGATCGACCTCTCGGGCTGCTTAAATAAACTGTGTATAAATGTGCACGTGCAATTATCTGGATTGCTTGAGCCTGGCTCGGTTTAGCCCGATCACGGTAGCTTGACTTGGGCTTCGTGGAACCGCTTGATTTGTTAGGTTAATTCAAACCAGGCTTGCGAGGTTAATCGCTGCTTTTCTAAGCCTGCTTTGTGGAACAGCCCCCCTGATTAAGTGAAAGGATAAAGAATATTCCAAACCATAATACACTTTGAGGAAAGGATACAGGCCAAAAAACATAACCCGAGGAAGCGGACTGGATGAGGGAAATTGAAATCTAAAATTGAACTTAGTTAGGAGTTAATTGAATTATTTGAGTTAATTGAGTTATTCAAGGAATTCAAGGCAATCCTCTCACCAGATCTCAAACAAACCCTTTCACATAGTCTTAAATGTCGATACGTTACATTCTCTTGATATTTATTATTATCTATTGAAATTGTGTTAAATCTTTGTGTTCAACAGGTCAGATGCTGTGATTGACCCATGGCTCACATCATTCTGGCAGAAGGCCCTCCCTCTGTACCCGTCTTTGGCTGATGTGATCCCACTTAGAGAGGATGAACCGTAAGTATCCACCGGATTATAGAAAATAAAAGTATCATTGGCCATCACTCAACGTACTCTTGGGCTTCTGCAATTAATAAAATGAAGGTATATTGTATTTATTTGTGTATATTCTTTATTTGGGATATCTTCATTAACATTTGAGGTTCATATGAGGAGTTTATAGGGTTATTCCTCTATAATATATTAAATTAATTGTCCTGCACCCAATAAAAGGCCATTAAGTCCCGCTATGCTGCAAAGAGTCTAATTTTCGTAACAGGGTATCCACTATTTGAAACTAGCCATGACTAGCCATGCCAAGAGTGTGTTCACATTACATTCTGGTATTGCGTTTAAGTGAATCCAGCTCACTTTGCTCGTTTTATTGTGACAGGCTTCCTCCAAAGTACATTTTCCATTTCCTGGATGATGTGAAAGAGACGACAGATGATCGGTTGAGGATTCCCGAAGGACAAACGGCGCCCTCCCAATCGCACCCCTTCCCCGCTAGATTGGTGTCCAACAGGAGAGTGACAGATGCCTCCCACTTTCAGGACGTCAGGCACATCGAGTTCGACGTAACAGGATCCAACATTGAGTGAGTTATGTTTGCTGCAGAGTTTCTCTGGTGTTTGTAATTGATAAAAGTGACATATTTGTGTGTGCGTGTGTCTGTTTAGGTTTGCTGCTGGCGATGTGGTGGTGATGCGGCCTTGTAATGCACAAGAAGACGTACAGGAATTCTGTGAGCTACTACGCCTAGACCCAAATGCCCAGTTCACCCTCAGGCCCACAGACAACACTGCAGGTGTGTGTATTTTGGTGTGTATTATCCACACTATGTCCGTATGTATTAGGACATTCACGAGAAAGTATTAAATGTCTTAGAAGGTTGAAGTTTGTGCTCTTATACACATCCATCTGCTGGCATCTTGTAACCGACTTAAAGGTGCTGTATGTAGCGTTGTACCAACAATAAATTATCACCATTATCAAATTACCAACAAACAAAACCATCTCTGAAAAAAAAAATTGGCAGCCTCTCCCGGCCTCTACACTGCATTTTACATTGTGTGCTGCTGGGTCGGATTTGGAGGGCAATCTGCTGGATTGCTTTATGGCAAGAAACAGGAAGAGGGCGCTGTTCTTCCAGCACTAACGGAGCTAAAGCTTTCAGAGTTGCTGGCTACAGCAGATGGTGGAAGGAGCGAAAGGAAGAAGGAAAAACATGTTGATCAGAGCCACCAGTACACCAGGGAGGCGTAGCATCATGCTCTTTGCAACAGGAAGCAACAGGGTTTAGGGGAACACCTTTAAGGGACCTCTTGAGCTCTCTTAAATCATTTAGTTGAGTGTGCTTACAACTTAAAAATGATTCACTTATTTGTCTTAGCTCTTGTTTATTTGATTTTCTTATTTGTCTCATTTGTTTAAGAAAAGTAGGTAGCTAACTTATTGCACTTTTACCTTAGGAAATGCACTCTGGTGACTAGTAGTTCTCTTGCCTACCTGTGTTGAATTCACTTATTGTGAGTTGCTTTGGATAAAAGCGTCTGCTAAATGCCTGTAATGTAATGTCATGTAATGTAATATGTTTAAATCTTAGTCTAAAATGTGATTATGTCAAATGACCGACTTGAAATGGTCTTCCCTTCCCCTATCCTCTCCATAGTTCCAGGTAGCCTACCCCAACCCTGCACGGTGCGCCACCTGGTGGAGAGTTACCTGGACATTGCTGCTGTGCCTCGCCGCTCCTTCTTCGAGCTGCTGTCCACCCTCACCACCAATGAGCTGGAAAGGGAGAAGCTGGTGGAGTTCAGCTCCTCCGAAGGCCAGGATGAGCTGCATAGCTACTGCAACCGGCTTCGGCGCACTGCCCTGGAGGTGATCGCTAAATAGTGTTTCCTGTGTGTCAATATTGAGTGTATTTGAATGATTATTGCTTCTATCCATCAAGGCAACACATTAATTTCATGCAACAACCACATGAATGATGGTGGAGTGCTCCTTTTAAGTTTTGATTCATGTGTCCATTTTAATTTGGGCAAATGGGGTGAATCTGCAGCGTCTCCGTTAGGGGGGATGAGAGGCTCTTCTCTATTGCAGCCCTTCTTTGTGATTCAGGCTGATAAGATGGATTTTGACATAAAAAAATTGGCTAGTACAGCTTTAATCACAATTTCCAGTCATTTCCTACGAGTGATCTTTGTACTCCTGTTTTTCCTGCTTTTGGTTTTGTTTTTTTCATTGTTTCATCTGCACAAAATAGTTTTTTGGTCCATTCATTTGGGCCTCTTGTCCTCTTTGAGTTGCAGGCTCTGTCAGACTTCCCCCGTACTACAGCCGAGCTGAAGGTGGACTACCTCCTGGATCTTTTCCCTGAGATTCAGCCACGCTCCTTCTCCATTGCCTCTTCGCTCCAGGTAACTCCTCTACCATGACAACTACCGAGCTACTGTAATCTCTTCAGAATTAACGACCAGCACTACTGTCTCAGACTGGAGGAAGTTACTGTATTACAGAGATTCTCTCATGCATGGTTTCTTGTACCTGTAGGATTCTGCTAATCCTCATGCTCCTCGGGCAGGTCGACCCAAAGCCAAAAGCCCCGTCATGGTTAGATCTTTAATTTTAGGCCTAGACTTTGGGTTCCTTCAGCATGCCTTCAAACATATGGAGCAGTACAGACAGATACAGGAAGAATGACAAACTAATGCTCTTGTTTAAGCCTGAGGACGCCTTGTTTTCTCTACACAGGCACAACCGAACAGGCTTCACATCCTGGTAGCCGTGGTCCGCTACAAAACCAAGATGCACAAACCACGAAAAGGCCTCTGCTCCACCTGGTTAGCCTCCCTTGACCCTACACAAGGTCTTTCACCATATATATATTGGTCCTTTGAATTAAATTGCCATTGCTTTTTGCGTACGGTTAGCATTAGCATTCTCAAAATTCGTCACCAGTGATGCATATTTGTAATCCCAAACTACAGCTGTGTGATCAGTGATGTCTTTGACCATGTTGCAGGGGAGGTGTATGTGCCTTTGTGGGCCAAGAAAGGAACGTTGAAGTTCCCAAAAGAAAAGGACACCCCTGCGATAATGGTCGGACCTGGAACAGGAGTAGCGCCATTCAGATCCGCCCTGCAAGAGAGGATCGTTGAGGGAAAAACCAGTGAGATGTTTTGTTTTTCCTCTCTGTGTCTACGAATGAACGCAGTCTGCATCATTGCACTGACAGTGGATGTCATCTCTCTGTCTTCCCAATGTTCAGCCAACGTCCTGTTCTTCGGTTGTCGCTCCAACTCCAAAGACTTTTACTTCAGCTCAGACTGGGAGGAGATGACGACGGCCGGGAACCTAGACCTTTTCACCGCCTTCTCACGAGACCAGGTCAGACACACACACACACACACACACTTTACATAGATGTTATTAATCATAGAATGAAATAGAAACCATACACACAAATAGTATGCTTCTATTTAAAGGGTAATTCCGGGATTTTTCAACCTGGCCTCTATGTCCACAAAATTGCTTTTCATACCTTCTCCGGTCCATCGGCTCAACCGGCAGTCACGTAACGGCGGCTCAAGGCTCCAATGTAATCATGCGGGCACGTACAGGCGGTCAAAGTATGTCCACTAAAAGTGCTTGATTTTGTCACTGACAGGCTCAGATTGTTATTTGTGTGTCTGACAAGTGTCTGACAACATTACTGAAAGGATCGCTACAGAAATAGACCGTTTTTAACCAGAAATAGACCTTTTTTTAACAACAACTCTGAACTCTGAACACTCAACTCAAAGCTGACAAAGTTGTAGTATGAAAGCAAGAGGATTTACTCGTTGCAAGACGGGGATCGCGTAAACAATCGTACTCTATCCGACAACGAGTGAATCCTCTTGCTTTCATACAACAGCCTTGTCAGAGTTGAGCGTTCAGAGTTCAGTTTTTTGGGGGGGATGATGATGATGACAATGCCTGAATGTTTGTGTTCATTCAGGAGGAGAAGGTTTACGTGCAGCACCGCGTGAAGGAGCAGGCAAAACTACTGTGGGACCTGATTGCCAATAAAAACGCCTGCTTTTACATCGCAGGGTGAGTCAAACTAGCTCCTCCTCCATCACCATCACCCTTACCGTCAGATTGTGTATTTATGTACCTTTTTTTTAATTTGTTTCCCCTCCAGCAATGCCAAGCAGATGCCGGACAGCGTGTGTGACGCGCTGAAGGAGGCGTTTCAGCAGGAAGGAGGTCTGTCCGCCGAGGAGGCCGACAATATGCTGGACACCATGGAGAGGACGGGCCGATTCCACAGTGAGACCTGGTCTTAATCGCAGGACCTCGACACGGGCCCATTCAAGATTCAGCTTCAGGTTTTGTCGGCACAAGGACTACATATCGCAATAATTGTTTTGAAACGTGTAATCACTATATATGGATATAAGAGAGGCCTTGGTATTGTGCAAATCACTAAAAGATCACTCTCTATACAGCAGAACACTATATCACTGGACAGAAATATACAGGAGAGTAAAGGTGCCTGCATCGTCTGGTTGATCTTCAAATCTCTTTCATTCCAAACTTTTTAATTTCCAGATCAGCCAGGTGGGCAAACCTCATTACATTGCCTACACATCTGTTCTGCAAAGTGCTTATGCAGGCTCTGAATTTTAAATAAAGTGCTGGAAAATGCTTGAATTTATTTTATTGGGCATAGGCAACTGTCAAACGAGACAAAGTGACAATCAGATAACCCTACCAGGTTATAGTCAGGTTCAAATAGACATGGCACACTCAAAAGAAATAGCCTAAATTTGGCTAAATACCTGTGTTTTTTTTAATATTCTAGGCAATTTTAGGTAATAATGACTGAATGAATTGTTCACCTCAGACATCTTTAAATGGATGATACTTAATTAAAGCTGCAAGGTGCTGAAAAACCCATATGAATAACTAACTCAGAATGGAATACATGTAAAACAAAAAACATCCACATTTTCCTCTATTTATATACATATATGATCCAAGATATTTAATGTAGATATAGTTCAAATGGATTTTGTTTGAGCGGTTCAATTGAGTGGTTAAGGAGCAGGCAGTTTCAGACCAAGTCCAATAAACGCATCATACCTAGCCTTGTTCCTGATTGGCTCCCCTCGCTAAAGAATGACCTGTGATGTTAGTAACTTATCAGATGCCAAAAGATAAACTTTTCATCATGCACTTATTGAGCATAATAGGCATGTACAATATGTTTATGAGACACGGTGGCTCAGTGGTTAGTGCTGGGTTCTGGGTTTGAATCGCAGTTTCTTCCCCCGAGTCCAAAGACGTGCAAGTCAGGTGGATTGAAAACTCTTAATTGCCCACGGGTTGGTGTGAATGTGACCATGGGTGTGTTTGTGGATGGAGTGTAAATGCCAGGCTATCCAGAGATTGTTAAATGTGCCGCACAACCATGACGTGCAAAGTATTACCTAAATATATTGATGCAAGTGGTTGAATCTTAACAAATGTCATGCATTTTCTCTAAATCATAGGAGAGTTGTGAACTTGAATATTCCACATATAATGGACCAATGAAGCTGCAGTGTTTGTTTAGACATAATTATGTTGGGTTGTATAAAATATGTGCGTGAATTAACAAAATAAATCAAAGTGACTGACCCTTTCATCGGAACCTATTCAAATGCATTTTCATCATCTAGCAGGTGCCTTTTGCTCAGCTCCTTGTTTTTGAAAAGTGGAAGTTTTTGCAGTGGAAGCCTCCCTGTTTTAGTAACCAATGGATAAAACCTCTATTTTTGTAGGCAATATAGATATATAGAGAGTTTTGTTCCAAAGTGAGATCTCCTCCATTTAAACAATGACATGCACATTGCAGACTTTTGAAATGATTGATATGTATTTAGTTGAAATATATTTATTTGACCATTTAAAATAAGCAGAAAGATTCAAGTGCAATTTGCAAATTAGAGGATTTGCTGTTCTTCCTTCTCCTAAATATACCGAAGAGCCAAGAGAAGCAGCCAGAATTCTTCCTCTCTTTCTGCGTTATCATACACTCTATAGTTGAGACAATTAACCAGACGGTAAAGTAACTGGCTGGCTAGTAGATCTGTTTAAAAAAAGAAAAATACACAAAGACAATCTGAGCTTTATGACCTCAGCACACATTCCATCACACCCAGAGTGACTCAAATGATGCACTAATGAATAAATACAAATACTAATAAATAAAAATGATCCCTAATAGAAAATGAGGGAAGAAAATATCAACAAAAAGAAATGAACAATACTAACTTCTTTATTGTCAATCGAAATATTCAAGAGGAATAAACAATAAATGCAATATACTTTGACCTCAGTGAGATTAATATGCAATCCAATCTTAAAATTACACAGATTTTCTGTAAAGTTAAATTTAATGATGTTTAATAGTCCATTTTGTAAGTCATAGATTTCACATTTCCATATAAATTAACCAACTTCTACCATACAGAAGTATGGGGCATACAGAGCTGCATTTCAGCAAACGTTCTAATTCATTTATTTAGCTTGTGCTTTGGTGTGGAACAGCTTCAGAGGCCTCAATGCAGACTTGACTTCATCCTTGGTGATTTCCCTTTTTATCATAGGCTAAAAGTGGACTAAGAACCTAGGCCCACATTTATCAACATTGCATAGAAATCTTAAATAAACACAAAATTAATTCATAGCGTTCGTACTGTATGTGCAATTGCCATTAAAGTGTGTACAGTTGCCCTAGGTAAAAAGGTTATCCACCTTGATGAATGGCAAACTGTCTAAACCAGCATGCTTGTGCATCCTTAACGTGAAGAAACCTTACCGTACACAGTAAAAACCTTAGGGCAAGCTATGTCAAAATGTACCTCGATTGTTGAATAAGGCTGAATCAAAAAGAACAAAAAGAAAACTTTTCAGGAACATACTTCTTTAAAACTGTTGTGCAATAAACACAAAATTCTTGCCTGGGACGGAGTGGAAAATGCTGTGCGTTTCATGTAATCGGAAGCTAAATAGAAATGTGACATCAAGACTAGAATTATACCTCACAAAATACACATTGGCTGCCATCGCACACATGGAAAACCACACTGGATTACTACATCCACAGATCTTAAATATGCAGATGATGTGGCAGGTCCCTGAACTTAACAAGTTGTCCTCAGTGTGAAGAGAAGGGTGCGCTGATGGATACCAACTCACAAAAAGGTGAAGGGGTCGTTGATTAAACAGGGTAGAGTCATCTGGATTAATGTCAATTAACCTTAACCCTGCAGGGATCATAAAGATTTGATGGCCTTAGGAGTACGTATTCCTCCCGTTTTTATTTTCTTTGTTTCTTAAGTCGTCTGGGAGGTACTGTAACCCAACTTTGTGCAAATATCCATGCAGTGATCCCTCTGCCTCCAGGATGTCTTTGTAGGAGGGGCAGCAAAGAACCTGCACAGATGTTACAGCATAACATGACCTGTGTAAAATGTTACTCCCATTTCCCAGTATTAGCTTTCCACTTGAGGTGTTTTTTTTAAACCCATTTAATAATAATAAAAAAATAAAAAAATCTGGAAAGCCCATAGGCCACTCTTCTTTCAGTCTACAGTAAACTGGCAGAGATAATTTGATGTCACAAGATGGAACATACATCATGATATAGGAAAGGATCAAATATTCTAAGACTGAACGTCTTTTGGCTTCTTCAACATAGAGTACTTCAATATCACGATCATCAAGGAAAACGAGGGAAAGAACGAAAGAAGCCGTGAGATGAGTATAAAATAGACAATCAGTCTAATGTTATAGGACTTTACAGTTGCATGTCTTTATTACAGCCATGGAAAAGTACAAATTTGTGTGTTTTGTTAAAATCCCATGTTCTGACTTACATGAAGATCAGACCATATTTTAGGAGCCTTTTTTTTACAGGAATGCAGGTAATTCAAGAGTTCACAAACCTTCTCACAACTGTACGTTGTAAGTTTAAATGCTGCTTTCTGATGCAGGTCTTGAGGAGTTTCACTGTCTAATGAAGATTGTGGTGCCCAAGCCAGGCAGGGTTACTGTGACAACAGTAAATGCCAATGTCCCAACTCTCCATGAACTCATCCCCCCATTTACAGAGAAGAAAGACGAGATCTGTACTTGACCCCTTTGGGCTGTTGAGCTCGTCTTCGAAACGGAAAAGGACGTTTTCATATAGCTGTTGGCTTTCCTGAGGTAAACAAATCCACTCGACGGTGAAACTTTGAGGACGTCACCCCCACCAGCTGTGCCAGTCTGCATGTGGCTAAGCAGCTAATCAGAGTGTGATATGACAGACAGACATAAAAGCCAATCAGAACACTGGCATGTTGGAGTTGAGGGACTACAAAAGAACCCACACACCCCAATTTCTTAGGGTGGATCAAACACAAAGCACTTATTCAAAAAATGTCTTATGCATTTTAAAATATTTTACAGATATTTAAATCATAAATACTAAGTTTGTTCATTTCCATGTTATATAATGTTTTGTAGGTGGGGTTGCCCATCCTATCAAATTTAAAAAAGGGGAAAATTTGGTGCATGCCCAACGTTGATAAAACAGGATATGGAAGTGAATATTCCTCTGTTTCCTCTACATCTCCCCCTGCACCTTCCGCCCCATCCATCCATCTATCTGAGGGCCAGTATGTGGACTTGGTAGATTTCCTTTGGGAAGTTCATTTGTTGCTCTTCGTAGATGGTGCGCAGGCCCGCCCGGCCCACCAGGCTGCGGACTATTTCCATATCGCGGCAGACGCTGCTGTCCACCTCGTCTGGGACCACACCCTCGTACGCCACATTGTCCTTGATGACGATGAGACCATTGGGCCGCAAGCCGCTTCGGCACCGTCGCAGGAACTCCACCAGGTGGTCGTCTGTCAGGTGGCCTGCAGGGGAAAAGGGGGATGGTGTTAAGTCTGGAACACGGCCAATCCTTGGGTCTTATTCTTTGACCGCGACAGAGCACCAGCCAAACTCACCAATGACCCACTGGATCCAGATGACATCATAGCGTCCATCCTCTGGCACAAAGTCCTGCAGGCCGTTGCAGAAGTAGTTGCCTATGCGCTTGCCCTCCTCGCCTAGGTAGGTCTTGGCTTTGTCAAGGAATTCCTGGGTCACATCCACCAAGTCCACAGTGTGGAAGAGAGGCAGCAGCAAGCGCTTGGTGATCCGGCCGATACCCGCTCCGCAGTCCAGGGCGCAGCCTGTGCCCGTCTTCCCCTCACCTTCCTTTATTGGAAAGGTGAAGAACATGGAGACGAGTTAACAGGACAAACAAAAAGCTGTGACATGAGGTGTTAGATTTAGGCAACTCCTAATTTAAGTCTTGTCTTCTACAAAACTGACAAATGAGTCACTATTCAGTTTGACAGACATTTGGAGGCTGATAGCAACCTTTTTGAGTTGAAGCTGCCAATATATTGTGCAGATATGTGAAATCTTTAAAGTTGTACCTTTTTTCGTGCCACAAATTCCCCCAAAATTAAGTATTCAGTGTTCATCCTTATCAGGGTGGAAAAGCCTCTGAAACAGCACTTAAGACCACGGGGCACTAAAACTCCAGCACTATAATGAACATCGACCTGATAATAGGTCTAACCCTTGTCACTATACCCTTTCCAAGGTCTTGCTAAACCACATCCCAGAATTTCCTTTCCCTGCCCAAGTTGGCTAACATCTCAGAAGAGTTTCTTACACCAAGGAACTTCTGCAGGAAAGCCTTGGATCCATTGATGTCGATGCTTGAGATGCTGCCGTAGCCTCCCAGCATGCCATCCACGGTGGGGGCAACCTCCCTCCAGTAGTCCTCTGCATTGGAGTAGAAGCTGGCCTCATCTTTGATATCGCCCATCCTGTCATAATTCAGAGATTTACTATTTCAATCTATTAATATGAACCCAAAATACTATTAAAACTATTATGAACAGGTATAGCGCCCTATGAAATCTTTAGTTTTCTTCCATTTTTGTATGTTTTTGCATGTTTTTCTTTGACCCTGTAATACTTGTGAGTGCACACTGATAAGTACTGATATTTGGTGGCCACTAGAACTTAAAGTTATTCTTTGAACATTTCACACATCAGATAGAGCCAACATTCAGCTTCATATCAAAATGTGTGCATGTTGAGATATTCGTGCACAGTCATACACATTATGCAGAGAGCTTCCGATAAGCAGCACTTCTCAAGAGTTGGTTGTAGATGGTTGCTAGTAGGAAAACAAAACTGCAGGTACTCACTGCCCAATTATAAACTGTTTGTGCAATCATTTATTACTGACCAATACCATTGATGATCGTACCACCCCATAATAAACCCATTTTTACATGCACTTACAGCAAAGTGCATAAACAGTTTTACAAATGCAGCTTGGATCCCTACGACATTAAATACATTAGCAAGTTCCAGAAAATTCCCAAACAAACACTAGCAGGAAATCTTCACACGGAACTGACACTTTAAGGTGCAATAGATTTGTATTTTACTGCCCTGTGGCACAATATGGCCATAGTATATCTGTGGGGTGTCGATCGGGTTGTTGATCAATACTAATGACTCAATAATTACTTGGCTAGGTGCTGAGATTTCTGGCTTTCAAATCTCATTTTTCGGTTTTGGAACCAAACCTCGTATTACTTGATCTATGTTTATGTCTGCCTGTTGCTTAGGATAACGCTTTACACTTGCAAATTACAGCCTGACTGCACATGCCCCAACCTTTAATGTTGTCTATAGTTTCCAGGGCACCTACAGTTTTGTGGGAGCTGTTTTACAACAGCTTTGCAGCCCCGTAATTAAAAAAGGGCTTTCAAGGATATGCATTCTTCTGCCGATTCACTGGAGGCTGTGTCAAGGGAAACCCTATGAAAGGATGTGTAATCCAACACCAAGCTGTAGCAATGACGTGAGAGGACTGGTCCCATATTATCAGCTGCTCAGCATGTAAAAGGACACACACACCATTAGCAGCCAAATCTGGCTTTCCTTTGCAAGGGTTCAGCTGTCATATCCCCTCGTGACCAGGGCAGAAGGCACAAATATCCCTTGAGGCTCCGACCACCGCTGCAGCAAATGCAGAATGAATCAAATCTGGGGCTTGAAAATACACATTTAAAAATGTTGGCTGAACCAGTTAGATTAAGTTATCAGATAGAGGTTCAACTAACGTTTCTGCCATCATTCCACTTCAAGCACCAACTTGAAGTCAACAGTATAGTACATTTGGTATGTGACCTCTAGGCCACTGAGAGATACAGATACTTGAATGAATATGATGAGTATTCATGTAGAACGTTTAGACTGGTAATTGCTATGGCAGAAAGAGGGAATGAGAATTAACTGGATAGAGCTATCTAAAATAATACAGAAGCTATTGAATTTGTTCCACACATAGTTGTTTGTCTGCATGGAAAGATTAGCGTAAATGCTAGCACAGATGATTTCACGTTTCTCACTGAAAAGGCAGCCTATTGGCCATTTGATACACTGAAATTAAATTAAAGTCAATTTAAAAGTAATGGGTTGTAAATTGTGGAGCTTACCATTACAAATGTAACCCTTCAAACTTGCATATCCCGTTCAGCTAACGGAAGACAGAAAAACAAAACGTCCACTTAATATCCAGCAGAGCACCGTGGGCCAGTTGAGACTTAAAACCACACAATTCTCTAATTCATTTTCATACTGTGTAGCGCTCGTGAGAGTAACTAACCAGGCCTAACACGTGTCAGGTGCTGTAGTTTTAGTCACCCCCAGTTACGGCTTTGCTGCATTTGAGTAAAACACGAAATGTGATTTTAAAAAAAGGTTTATAGAAAAGTACATTTCACAACACTTACCTAGTCTCGTCTCCGTGCCAGGTCCCGCACCGCTCCTCTCACAAATCAAGCGGCTCTATGCGTTAGTCTCCTATTTGCGGCCATCTCTGCACATGGAGGACGTCATTTCCTTATTTGGGTCCGACGAGACGAAGTGACAACACCGCCCCTGCTGGTTGACTTCATTAAGAAATACATTCGCATTAATCCACATTATGCGTTTTGTTCTAGTCATGTAAAGTCTTTTGAGGGTTGTCGGCAATAAATATGTATACAGTATTATCTATCTGTCTATCTGTCTGTCTATCTATCTATCTATCTATCTATCTATCTATCTATCTATCTATCTATCTATCTATCTATTGTCAGCATAATTATTATTTTTTGTATTTATTTTATTGCATTGTGAGCCTTACTGGTGCTCTTGCTTCCACTGCAGCTGTCAGAAGTTTAGTTTTTGTTGAGAAGATTGATGGTATCAGATCTAAGATCACTTGTCCTGTTTGTCTTGCTGTTTTACCCTACAACAGGAACGACTGTATCACAAAACTGTCCTTCAGTTCCCTAGCAATTCTTCCCACCCGATACTAATCATTTATTATTTTCACATGTTGGGCATTGTGAAGCCCTTAGGGACTGTAACGGTGATTAAGGGCTATACAAATAAATGTGATTTGATTTGATTTGATTTGATTCCACAAATAGGATATGGGGCTGAAGACCTTGGCTTGCACTCCAGTGTGAATAACACTTTCTTTTTGACAGGTTTTCAACCTCTCTTGGTCAATCAGTCCTTAATAGCTATGGACGTTATCCAAGGCTACTTTTTTTTAATCTTCAAAAGTTTCGAATATAGTAGTAGTAGCAGTAACTGGAGCATTACAAGCTCATCTTTCCATTGTCTGCCCAGTCAGTGGTTATTGTGAATGCTTTGGTCATGGACTTAGTCAATCTTCCTGGGATAGGGTTAAGGTTTAGGGTTAGGGTTTCACACTTTACTCATCTTTTTGGTAAAGTTTTTCTCAGCGCACCGATTCTGTCACAGTCCCACCATCTATTAGCAGCACACAGCTTCTCCACCCACATTTCCAGTTTATCAGTTGGTCACACCGTCTGTAGTGTACCACTTCCACTGAGTCATGTTACCTAGCCTTTCAGCACTTCTCTATTACCTGGCTCACTCTGGTTCCACTATATTTGCTCCATACATCTGGGCAACAGTATGCTACATGCAACATTTTTGGATCTTGTTCATTTCCTTGTCCACGTCTCGACAAGGACACCTTGATAGAAACTCGAATGATGTCCTTTTCCCTCAAAATATGTTGCAGACTGTCAGCAAGAACAGACCGCAGACAACCACATAGAGAAAACATATTATAGTAGGGTTGCAGTGCATAAACCCCTAATTACAAAGACCAATGCACATTTGAGAGTTCAGTTGTGCAAAAAACATCGGCACTGCTCTACAGAGATGTAGAAAAAAATTATATGGTCAGATGAGTCATCCTTCACCATATTCTGCACAAGTGGGCGAGTGTATATGTGGTGTACACCAAGAGAATGGTACGTGACCTTCACAGTCACCACATCTCAAAACAATTGAACACCTATGGGAGATTTTGGGCCGACGTGTTAGACAGTGCTCTCCACCACCATCATCAAAAGATGAAATGAGGGAATATCTTTTGGAAGAACGGTGTCCCATCCCTCCAGTAGAGTTCCAGAGACTTGGAGAATCTATGCCAAGGCGCATTGAAGCTGTTCTGGTATCATAAAATATATATATATATTTTTTACCTCAAACATGAAATGAATGATCGTCACGCTGTTATCGTGGACGACCACTAGATGGCAATGTTGTGCTTCAAGCCGTCAGCTGATAAAACCACTGCTCTACTGTGCTGTTCTACGCAATGTATTATGTGAGGGAATTGGGATGTTTTTAACCCACTAATAGCGTGGCAAGGTGTGTGTAGATTCACATTTCATATCTTCCATTGAATAGTTCAGCATCTATATTTTTGATAAATGCATGTTCATATGAGGTATGAGTGGGGAACTTATTTTACCTGCACACGTGATCTGACGTAATTATTGCTTGTGCTGTTGAAGTAGAGTGATCATGGATGTTGAGAGAGGGGGGGGGGGGTGGTATGTCATTGGGATTATCAAGTAGGCACATATCACCTATGCTGCACTGTCATCAGTGACTCCTGAGCCAAAAAACCGACAATCATCAGCTGTTTGGCTCAACAAATGTTTTATCTACCTTGGTGTTCCTCTTTTGAAACACCAGCAATCATAGTCTGAAGAGACGGCTGACCCCCCAAGCGCATTTCATACATGTATTCAATTCAACACCATCCTCTTCAATACAGACTTAATGCAAGTGCCGCGTGCTAACAGGAAACTAGATGTTTGACATACTGGAAAGCCTTTCAGGAAAGCTGCAGTGTGGCACATGGGCCATAGGAGGGCGCTGCAGCGTCGAGCTGAGATCCACTCAAGTGATTTTCCAACTTTGAGTGTTTGTCATAACAGTTTGCTGTCAGTCTTATGTCACACTTTTTGTTTGCACTATGAAACTGTAAGCTGATATTGCCACACACATTTTTTTGCACATGCATTTCCATCACCCTCCACTATTGTCAATTTACTATCAGTGAGGTATCCAAATCGTAATCATGTGTAACAGCTCATCTAGACCTTGGCTTAGTTACCCAGGAGTGTAGACAGCAACATAATTAGGCCCCTGTGTTAGTCCATGATTTAGTTTAAATTCTATTCTATTCTGCACAAATCTCCCAGATTTTTTAGCATTTTGCATCTGACCAGCATCTGACGATCCAAATTGTACACCAAGAAGACATGAGCTGTGGCTTAAAACCAATGGATAGATTAAGCGGCGACCCTTTTATTCAACCCTTCTCATTGTGTGTGTCATACATGTAGGAATGCTAGTGAACATGCTACATGTATGCTGCTTGCAGGCTTGCTGAAGGAAAGAGAGGGATCAAACAAGCGTGTGAAATTGTGCGTTTGGGCGTATTGGGGTGTGTTTGTATGTGTGTGTACGCACAGTACGTAAGTGAATATGCATTTTGTGGTCACATGTAGACATATGTGAAAGAAATACAACTTTCAATAAGAACTGGAATGGACTTATACATTTAGGAATGGGGAAGATAATGTGGAAAGGACAGATATTGAATAAAGTTATTTTAAAGTATACAGGTAGATGATACAGAACCTGACAAAGGTTTGCCAGCATCTCACACATTCGTTCAAAGCTGATTCTCATGATGGTCTGCACCCTCAAAACACCTTACATCTATGGGCATTTGACCAATTAGCAATCTATCTTTGGCTACTTTAATCTACATGCTTTGATCAGCATTTCTAGGCTCAGAAAGACAGAAAGAAACAGTGACGCATGCAGCCTGAATTTAGTTACTGTACTTTCCTCATCAGATTTGTTATTACCTAATCCTAGCCATAAAAATAGTAGTTTATTTCTGAAGTAAGACACAAAAACATAAGTTGTCTAATGATGGGAAGAGATCTATTTGGCTAGTTGTACCTAATTGACTTGTTGTTTTAGCACTGAACACCTGTCAATCAAACAGTGTGTCCAGTACTGTGACGTCTTTCTCCTTGGAAGTTCTGTTGATGGAGTTTGAGTTCCTGTAGGTGGCGCTCTTTTCTTTGTCTGTTCAGCCACAGTGGCTATCGCTGCTCTTGCTAACTACCCAGTTCTTCTATTTATTCCATACAGAGAGAAATCCACCGTGGAAGAGGAAGAGAGTTTCTCCACCGACAGCAGCCTCAATAGACCAGAATGCAATGCAGTGAAAAAAGATGTTATGCTCTGCAACACTCACTCTCGACTGCAAACTCTTGCTCTCTTGCTCTTATTTTCACCATCGTTATCGCCCTTCTCTGGGGGTTGTCGAAAGGCATTCTGGGAAATTAACTGAAATAGCAGTAGACGAGGCAGGTTGAGGGTACATCAAAATCGTAAATTCCAACACTTCATAACTCCTGCAATGCACTGAACATCACAGTCTGACGATAAATAACAGCGGTAGAGTATCTGAGGGTGGATTTTTCTTCCAACAAGCTGTGTGTACGATGCTGTGCAGCATTGCCATTCCATTACATCATCGTGGCCCAGTGTCAGAGGTACCTGGCCTCGGTTCACGTCTACTCCTTGCTAAGAGGGAGGAGGAACCATAGCCAAGTAATGCTGGATGACATGACAGAGAGAGAAGACTAGGGATGCTTCAAATGCAGATTCTATGTAAAAAGAATCCTATATGAGAATGTGTTGTATTTGAATATTTGAATCATTTGCAAAAATAATCCACCCAAACAAATAATTAACATCTGTAATATTTGAAAGCACAAAAAAACCCAACACAATTTCATGTACATTTACAACTAATCTGGTGCCAAACTCTGCAGCAGCTTTTGTAAAAATGTTTACCTTATTTTGGGCTCCATCTACTGGACAAGTGAAGTCATGGCCTCATGTATGAGAGAAAGAGAGACAAGCCTGAAACATAGTCCAAACTGTTCAAGATTTAAATTTCTCCAGTGTGCAGTATATGAGATATTTTTCTCTCTTTTTCTCTCTCTCTCTCTCTCTCTCTCTCTCTCTCTCTCTCTCTCTCTCTCTCTCTCTCTCTCTCTCTCTCTCTCTCTCTCTCTCTCTCTCTCTCTCTCTCTCTCTCTCTCTCTCTCTCTCTCTCTCTCTACACATTTAAAATATTATGGGTAGGGACAGTGACAACTTGCTCTCCTGTTGGTTGAGCCCATTTCTGAGAAAATCCCATTTATTCTCATACAAATACAAATGAATTGCTCATTGATTGTGGAATAGCTCAGATTATCAACTCCAACATAAAATACAATTTAATAATAATAATAATAATAATAATAATAATAATAATAATAATAAAACTCAATTTTGTCTTTAGAACATGAAAGCAATTACAATCAATCCAACTTTGAATGTAACCAGGAAAAGGCCATGATAAGCCCTCTCCATAGTAACTGATGTATTCATAGCTTATATACACAACTACTTGACACCATTCACTATGTAATAGATACTACTACCTCTACCACAAAACTCAAAGTCACGTGGAAATGCTAATGTTCAAAGGGTCAATAAGGACCTTTCCTTTTGATTATACAGCCTTTTATTTGATTGTAAACACTGTACACACTGCACAAAAAACACACACACATGTGCTCAAGAGAATGGGATGTGGCCTACTACAGTGTGTGTGTGTGCACTTCTGATATTGTGAGTTTATGTGTGCATATGCAGGCAAGTATTTACAAGATTAAATAGGACAGAGTTACGCAATCTCTCATCCCCACCCTTAACCCAGCATGCCTGCCTAACCCATTTCTTTCTGAATCCCCTCCCTCTCCATCTCCTTTTTCTCCTGCTCTCTGTTTTTCCTCTGACAATCCTTTTAATCTTACGTGAAGTTTAGCACAACATTCAATCATCCATTGATATTTATTTTTACATGTTATTCCTATTATCCAGTTTATCTGTTTGCTAGGGTAGACAAAAGTCAAGGCAATTCAAAGGGCACACGATGGACAGTTTTGAAAATGTGCCTCTTATCCTCTAACTCTCTCTCCAACACATCCCATCTCCTACTCTCTCTCCCTTTCTCTTGTTTCCCCTCATCCCATATCTCTCCCTCTTCTCCATCTCTCTCTTCTTATCCCTCTCAGAGATTGGAAGCTGCTGTTTTCTAGGTCAGAGGCGAAGGCACTGAGGCGGCATGGCTGAGTAGGCGCTCCACTTTCCTGTCTCATGCAATCTGCCCAGTTCACCCTGATTACAGACACAACAATAAGGATAAGGGAGGTAGAGATAGAGAGAGAGAGGGAGGAGAGATGACGATTGGGGGGAGGAATAGAGATAGAGGAGGCAAGATTTTAGGTGGATCTAAACAGGGAGAGGATATGCAAGCGACGAAAGAAATTGGGAAAATCTAAAAGAGGAGAGAGAGCTGAGAGATGTAAGAAGTGAGAGAAGAGGAGAAAGAACAAAGAGGGAAGAGATATGAGGGAGCTAAGGGAGAGGGAGTAGATGAAGGAGAGGTGTGAGACAAATGTGAACAAAAGAGATGAGAGGAATACACTGAGTTGTTGGTAGCCTTTAATGTGATGAGAACATAGACATAAAATCATCCATGTGTCCCCAGTAGATCATTGGCGCCGGTGCTCCTTTAGCATACACTATGTTGAGTGATAGTAGGCTCCATGCTAAAACATTAGCATAAATTATGTTGAGTGATAGTAGGCTCCATGCTAACACTATAGATTTACTTTTTTTGATTTTAAATTATTCTTATTACAGACTTACGGAATTTACAAGCCTCCACTAAAAAATAGTTCAGCAGGACTCTGTCTGTAGCTAGCATCCATGGGCTACACTGCAGCAGAACTCTAACCATAGAAACATCTGTAGCTAGCATCCTTGGCTATACTGTAGCAGAACTGTAACCATAGAAATGTCTGTAGCTAGCATCCCTAGCTACACTGTAGCAGAACTGTAGCTAGTGTCCATGGCTACATGGCAGCAGAAGTTGAACCATAGAAACATCTCTAGCTAGCATCCATGGCTACAATGTAGCAGAACTGTAGCTAGTGTCCATGGCTACACTGTAGCAGAAGTTGAACCATAGAAACATCTCTAGCTAGCATCCATGGCTTCACTGTAACAGAACTGTAGCTAGTGTCCATGGCTACACTATAGCAGAAGTTGAACCATAGAAACATCTCTAGCTAGCATTCATGGACGCACTGTAGCAGAATAACCATATAAACATAAATCTATTAAGACTGGTGTTCAGCCTCTAACCAGCAATCAAAAGTTCCTTGCTCTCTGAATAAATTCAAAGTAATACTGAAAACATCGTCCATGTTGCTAGGTTTTTCTGCAGTAACAAAGGAGTAAAGCATTTTTTTGCTCGAAAGTGTCACTAGTTCATTTGATCAGAAATCAACAAAATAGACTGGACGTCTTCACTCCAGAGTGACATAAGATATGAAACAGCGATCTGTTATTCAGAAATAACCTCAAGAATACATTCATGGCCAGTCAGAACTGAGCATTCAACAAAATGTAATAAAAGTATAGTGTAGTTGTAGTGTGAGTGTAGATCTGATCATTGAACACTGTTAAGTATTCTGGACGAGTTTGTGGGTCTATTTCAATGAAACATCAATGATGACAGTGCCCACTTGATAATCCCACTGACAAACCTGCTGTCACCCACCCTCCTGTGCTCTAACATCCAGGTCAAGCTTCTTTGTGCGTGCTAATTCAACAGCTAACACAACAGCCAACACAACATCAGACAACATCAAATACTGTTATGTATTTTATTGTTGTTATTCTTCTGTTACCTCCTTCCAGTGTAACATTTTTATTGTTCATCTTATTGGCCTTCATTATTCATGTATTGTTTAAAAAGCACCGTGTAACACCGTGATTTGAAAAGTACTATATAAATAAAACGGATCATTGTATAGTTTGAATGCTAGAATAAAACCATAAAGGTGAGGTATGAATAAAGTAAGGAGGAAGAAAGAAAGAAACCCACCTGGACATATGGGATATGGCAGTAAACCTGACGGGAGACAAATTGAGGTAGTAAATGTTGAGGCATGGTGAGAAATAAAAACAACAAACTACTGAAATGAGGGAACAGTGACATGAAAACCAAGTGAGAAAGAGTTGGGTTTTTTTCAGAGAGGGCGTGTGTGCATGCATGAATGTATGTGACGGCTAGTGGATTGAGGGAATGGACAGTGTGTTAATGCCCCCTCACTCACCCCCATGCATACGGTTGAGGGCCATTTCTAGTCCAGATTCCTGGTACACTGGTACTAGGGAGCACTGCAGATGTGGAGAAGGTCAACCATATTAAAGGGTAATTCCGGGATTTTTCAACCTGGCCTCTATGTCCACAAAATCGCTTTTCATACCTTTAAGTAGATCCCAAAGGTTTCAGAGTTTCTCCGGTCCATCGGCTCAACCGGCAGTGGCATAACGGCGGCTCTATGGCGGCAACGTAATCAGTAAAGGCATACTCGGCCGGTCAAAGTACGTCCACTAAAAGTGCTTGTTTTTGTCACGGACGGGCTCAGATTGTTATTCGTGTTATTATCCAAATGTCTGACAACATTATGGAAAGGGTCGCTACAGAAACAGCTCGGAAAACGAGGACAGTGAAAAGGATACGACGATAGTTTATGGAAGCGAGAGGGTGAACCAGCTGCTGCAAGTTCTAGCAGTTCCTCTATGTAAACTCAAAACTCGTCTCTCCAACTCACGTATCAACCGTAATTGACATATCAGACATTTGGATAATAACACGAATAACAATCTGAGCCCGTCCGTGACAAAAACAAGCACTTTTAGTGGCCGTACTTTGACCGGCCGAGTATGCCTTTATGGATTACGTTGCCGCCATAGAGCCGCCGACTGCCAGTTGAGCCGATGGACCGGAGAAACTCAGAAACTTTTGGGATCTACTTAAAGGTATGAAAAGCAATTTTGTGGACATCGACTGAGAGACTGAGGTTGAAGTGCAGTCCTGATTTTTGAGGACTATGGATCGGCCGCTTTCCCTTTTTTTTATTTGCAAAATGATACTGCTTACAAGAGGGATGCTACATCATTCGCGGTCACCTATAAAAAAACATGCCGTCATACTTTGGATAAAAGTAACTGTCTAAATAAAAGGAAAACCTTGATTAACTAAGGGGAAGTGTCTGACAACATTACGGAAAGGATCCCTACAGAGATAGACCTTTGTTTAACCAGAAACAGAAGTCTTGCTCAAGGAGAAGTCTCGCTCTTAAATCTGAAAGATGAGGTGAGGTGTTGCAGGAAGAGGTTAAACAAAATTTTCTGGTTAAACAAAGGTCTATCTCTGTAGGGATCCTTTCCGTTGTTGTCAGACACTTCGAATAACAATCTGAGCCTGTCAGTGGCAACAAAAAAAAAGCACTTTTAGTGGACGTACTTTGATCGGGCGCAGTTTCACCAAAGGATTACGTTGCAGCCATTGCAGCCCGTTTCGCAACTGCCGGCTGAGGCGATCTACTGGACCAATTCCAAAACTTTTTGTACCTATTAGTCATTTAGTCATAAAAAAAACTGTTGGACAGACCAGATTCCCCCCTTATAGGGCAAATAAAGCCATGAGTAATCACATTCATCCTAGTAAAATCTGCAAGCATGACAATGCCTCCATCCACAGCACAAGAATGGTCACTGAACAGTGACAGTGACAGACAGTATAATACACCAGGGATAGGCCAATGGGGCCTATGTTCCTATTGTACCACCTTTGGCCAATCTTGCCGATCCCTGCCATACACCATGGCTGTCATCATAAATTGAGCACTTATGAGAGATGATGAAGTGTTGCCTGACACAGCATTTCCCATGATCAAAACACCAAGTGATTACATTTCTTACAGAGGAATGGTATCCTCACAATAGAATTCCATATAATCCTTATTTAATCAAAATGAGCTTGGTGGTGGGGGTGTCATGGTCCAGGCTGTTTTTCTTCCTCTGGAACTGGACGACTCAACACCATTAAGGGAACCATGAATTCATGAACAGAATGTCAGACCATCAGTCCGGGAAGCTGGGCTGAAAGTGGCTGTTCAACAAGACGATGATCCTGAACATTCAAGCAAATCTACCAAAGAACGACTCAGGAAGAATAAGTTCAGTGTTTTGGATCGGCCAAGTCAAAGTCCTAACCTGAATCCAACTGAGATTCTGTCAGGACCTGAGGCGTCTGTTCATGTGAAACCTCAAACCTCAGTGAGTTGGTCGAGTTCTGTCAGGAGGAGTGGGAGAAAGTCCCTCCAGGAAGATGAAGAGACTGATCAGGTATCAGTCATATCATGTTTACTCCAAGTCATCACTGATAAAAGAGGAGCCACAAGTTATTGAAGGACTTTTTTTTGTTAAATAAACAATGAAGGCATATCATATTCATTCATGCATGCTCTTTATTTGGGATATCTTCATTCATATTTGAGGTTTACATAAGGATTTTACAAGGTTATTCCTCTATAATACATGAAGTAATGAGCAGCGCCTGTAGGGTTCACAAACCTTCAAGCATGACTGAATGCAACTACTCCATTGAAAACTTTGACCTTCCCAGTCAGGTGAGGACAGCAGAGTCCCTCCCCATCTTCTGTCATAGGCTGGAAAATATTTTCAAGAAGCACCTCATCTCACCTTCTTCCTCCTGAATTAAATCCATAACGAAATTACTCTCTAAACAAAATATCCCTCCGATCTTTCTCCTTAGCTCTTATTCTGTTTCTTTTCTTAGCACGTCCCTCTTATGTTGGTGAAGAACTGAAGCTTGCTCTACTGTTGCACTCATAGGATGTTGCTCTACATTACAGCTAAATACCTAAATGTAAAAGTAATGCAACAGACCATTTCTGTAGTGGATAAAAGTGACTTTTTTTGTTTTAGTTGAGTCTGAAGATGATGGAGTTAATGTATCCTTGTAGACTTATGCAGTGAGATTGAAACTGTCACTGGGGACCAAAGTCGTTTTCATCAGCAGCATAGACTTTTTCAGTATTTCATGTAATAGTATCAGGATTTCATTAAAGGCCGTTAGAAATTCTCATATTCTAGTGACCTATTTTCCTCACAGTGGCGCACGCTAATACACACAGCTCTCCAAAACCATCTCTATTGAGAAACCAGAAACAAGAGATGGGAGTGGTCAAAAGAATTCAAATCACAAAGGTTTAATTCATTTAAACACTGTATAATTTAAAACACAGAAAAACAACTGGTAGAATAAAAATATTTTCACCTTGGAAATATCTCTGGTACTAGGATTTTCTGTCTTTTGAATAAGAAAAACCGCAATACTCCAAATTCAAACATGCTCTTTCCACTGTTTCTCTGTAAATTTGATTACAAATACCTACCTATTACAAGGCATCACATGACCTAGCTCCCACAATGCATCACTCGTTTACTCATTCCCTTACAAAACCTGCTCAAAACTCTCAAAAGCTGCTCAGAGTGAAAATTTGGCAAATTTACCCCTGCGTTTATGTGGCAAACAGGGGGCGGGGATTCAGTGTTGGTCAGGTGGCAGCAGCAGCTCATCTGCGCAATGATCCTAATTAATCCCTGTGTATATACTGTATGTGTGTCAGTAGATGTTGTTAGACGAGCCTCTGGACTGAACCACTGTGGGAATAATCTCCAAAATGTTGATTATAGTGCTGGAGGTTCTTATTTTGAGGTTGGGTTGTCATTCCTTGATGCCATGAGTGTTAAAAAATCCTCTCAACACCTAAATTATTTAAGAGTTCCCCTAATTTGGTTGGAAGTCACCCAGACAGAAGTGCACGTTTTACTTAAATGTGATGTGGAGCTCATAAAATGATGCTGCCTTGATCTTGATCTTACTTTGTTAATGATTTAGGGAGAGACGCCAGATATTAAGTTATAGATTTTCAAAGCGATAACATACTGAATACATTCCAGTCCAGTCCAGAGTTAGTGCCATACCGATTAACCAGCTTTCACCTTGCCCTAAATATTTGTCGAATGATTTTTTTAAACCATGTACTCTAATCCCATATCGTTTTCATTCCAATGCTTGTCCGTAGCATCTGACACTAAAAGAATCACCTAAGTAGAATGCAGCTCTAGAAAATGAAACTCTTTGGGTTGCTTCTTGTGCACTACGTATAACTGATGTGATTGTACTGTATTTAATGCTGTATAATGCTATTTTCAAGCTTGGGGATTCAAGATCATTCTTTTTGTGGTGGAAAATTCAACTAATGAACTATTTTTGTGATGTTGCACCAATATTCTGCATTTAAAAGTTAGTCCTTTCCACAGTACACTGAAGTACTATAAATTATTTTCTGGTTGGGATTAGTCTTTGTGCCTTCCAATGTTTGACAAAGAAGACACCTTGAGCTGTTATGCCAAAAAAAATAAAATAAAACCTTCTTGGGAGTCAGTTAACATTTCAGTGAAAAGTTGAAACATCTTCTCAATCCATCAGTATAAACTTTGAATATGAGGGGGAGAAAGTTAGCACGGTTAGCTTATGAGGCACACCTTCAACCAGAGAGGAGGAACTAATTAGTGAAAGCACCTGTCGTCATCTTTGGTAGGTCTGGTCCTCGAGCACCACCGCCCTGCTGGTTTCCATTGCAGCCATCTAATCAGGGACTGATTACCACCTGGGTCGCCAGGTGAATGCAATTAACTACCTGGTAGGATAGAAACCCAGGTGGTGGATTGAGAACCACTGTCCTAATCCATTTGAAGAACGTATTCAGTGATAGTCCCCCTTTATTTGTCTACCAGAGAAATGTTGATGATAAATGAATGAGATTTCCTGGAGGTCCTTCACCTCTTGATTTTGACATATCTAGAATAGTAAAAATACTCAGCCCTAAGCAAGACAAAGTAACGGATCTCAGGACTCATTCCATCTCACTGATCAATAATTGATTCTTACATGCATTTATGTGGGAGAAGTAGTCAGGTCCCCTACCACATTGCTTATTTAATCACTCAGAAATAATTAGACAAAGACTGAAGAGTTCAAGATGATTGTAGGTTTACTGCAAAATCAATCAAAGTACAAATAAACCGAGCTGGTCCATGGAGCAACTGAAGCAGAATCACAAAACCCTTACTTTTGTGCACTTCATCAACTCCTCCTGTTGTGGGGCCACAACCTGCGCTCTGTCCACTACTCCACCCATGAACTTCTATCATCTTCTCTAGATACCATTGTTTCCTGTCCCCTGCCATTCTTCCTAGATTTCTTATCTTACTGATTTTAATGGTGTCTTTGCCCCTCAGTTGTTAACCATGCATATCTGCAATGTGGGAGCGAAGCTACCTGTTCTTGATACCAATGTTTATTAGAGTTGCCTGTGCCTGAACAACAGATAATAAAATGAATAATAGAATGGATACACGAGTGTATGATTTTAACATAAGAAATATATGTTTTCTCATCTTAGTTATGTTCATCACACAACTTCAGGGTAACTTAATATCCCACATTTACTCCTCGCAAATGTGTTGAAATTAGACTCTCTTGTTCGCCTGGGTATTTAAAGCATTAATTTCTGACATCATCTTTGATTCCTTGTTTGATTTCCTTGAACTGTACTTTTGTGCATGTTTTCTTTTGGTTTCTCTGGTTCGAAATTAACGAATCATCAAAAACACTTGAACCACACAGCGCTACTCCCTATTGTAAGGCGCCACCACCCCCTCCTCCATCTGAGGCCCACCCTGCTTGCATTGATTGATGGAGGCGTCACGTCTCTTCATTTACATACAGCTTGAAAATCGAAAATAAAAATGGCAATTGGAAAAAGCCCAAATACTTTTTCCAATTTCCAATTTTTAATTTCGAAATGAGAGGCAGCAATTTGAAAAAGAAAAACAATCACTCAACTTTTTGGATTTCACTTGTCATTTTGCTTGTTTATTTTTTCTATTTTCTATTTTCTATTTCAATTTTCTATTTTCACTTTTCATTTTCTTCCACTTTTGTGTTTTCAAATTGCCTTTTCATCTTTTTCGATTTTCAATTTTTTAATTGAATTGGAATTTAAAATGTTCCTTTTTTCTATTTTTACACTTTTACATTTTATTTTAGTATGTTCATTGCTAAAATAATTACATTTTACATTGTGGGTATTTCTCCATAATACAGTACCTCATACTAAACAGTGCAAGTTTTTCCATCTCAGTTTGCGATACAAACTCAGTGGAAAGTGGCTACCTCAAAGTCATGACGATGACTGACTGTGTAAATACTATTTAAAAAAAGGGTGTGGGTGGGAGAGAGAATAAAGGAGGAACAAATGGGAAAATAAAAAGGGAAGTGAAATGTTGCATGGGATAGACGAGGCAACACCTGCAAAAATGGACTTCGAGTGATAGTGAGGAGAGATAGCCAGAAGCTGAAAGAAGAGGAAGAATGAGAAATAAATGATGAGGACTACTCAGTGGAGCAGATAGAGATGGGATGTGGTTGGGAAGAGAGGGGAGAGGTATAGTGAGGGTTGGAGGGTCTCCTACTGTTAATGGAGGTGATCCATGTCTTCCCCAAGGCATACACACACACACACACACACACACACACACACGGAGAGAGCGAGATAGATAGATAGAAAAAAATTAAGAAAAGGAAAACAGCATGAAGGTAACAGGCAGTGAGAGAAGCACCGAGGTCCTGATACAGAGTGATGAAGAGAGAAAGAAGGAGAGGGAGAGAACGGAAGCCCCAGTTGTGGCTGCTGCACGGTTAAAAATGCATGTCCCATTTTCTCATTAATATTTCAGGGAGGCAAACTCCCCCTCAACACCTCCACCCTGCTCTGCTATGCTTCAGGACTGCAGAGAGAGAGCGAGAGAGACAGAGAGAGAGAGAGAGAGAGAGAGAGAGAGAGAAAGATGGCCTTACCTTTGCCTCAGCTCTGACAGCAATTAAAAAAAGCATTCTTTAAAGGGGGGGGGGGGGGGCCCAGACTCTCTCTGTTTGACTTTTTCATGGCATGGTAACCTACTTCAGGGGGTTCAGGGAGAGGAGTTAGATCCAGAGCATATGGACCAGGATATTCAGGCTATTTAACCAGGCAACATATGAGGTAACTACATAGGCAGATTGGAGTTTTAGTTATACAAACATGTCTCACAGGCATCTGCTTAGAGGCAGAACTAATCTCATTGGTTGAGCTAAACCTCAATAGGCGGAGCCAAATAATTTTTTTAGCTAACCACATTTTTAGCTAACTGGCATGAATGCCAGACAAAATATAAATATATATATAAATGTTAATGACTTTTGTTTTCTTTCATTCATGACCATGCCATTCATGATCTTGGAAGGTCACCAGGCTAGCTTTCCTATATAGCTATAGGCTAGCATGGCTAGTTTGAATTTGGAAGGACAGCTATGCTAGCTAGCTAACCTACATAACTTATTATGGCTATATAGCATTTTTTTTCAGTTAGTAGTAGAGAACTAGGCTTCATAATATTAGGTGCCTCCGCTCTTACTGCTTCAGTCTAACATTACTTAGCCAGAAAAAATGTAGTTCTTTGGCTTTGCCCATTTGAGTTTAACCACTAGCCCACTAGCTAGTACAGTCTACTAGCCTCAACAAATTATTACTAGCCTTGTATAGATAATCTAAAATCCAAGTGAAACAAGGCAGATCATTCTCTAAATATACTTAAAAATTACAAATTTGCATTCATACTTCATACTATATTATGATTTAATTTGTTCCTCCGAGATAGACAGACAGACAGTACGTCCAATCAGCAACGAGGAATCATTTTCTGGTTTGAGTCACTTGAATGTGTTGTGTTTCCTGATTTGTTGTGTTTTCTGACTTCTTACTTTGTTTGGCACTTCCTGGCCACCGTATGGAACCGCTGAGAAGCACTGCTATTTTTATGACACGTTAACTATATGCCGGTGTAAATTCATGCAAGGGATCTCTCAGCAGCTCTCCCTCCGAGAAATGTTTGTATAGCTCCAAACTCCAATCTGCACTTTGTAGTGGAACCGTAGTCTCAATTGTCGGTCACTGAGCAGCGCCACTGAAGCAGTGCCTTGCTCAAGGGCCCTTTAATGGTTATTGTTGTTGAGGGAGGGGAAAGTGCTGCTTATGCAATTCCCCTACACACATTTTCCCCACCAATTAAGAAAGTTGCAATGGCCTCTTACTATTATACTACCACTTACAAACTTGACAATTATTATCATTTTTTCTAACACGTTTGGCCCTTTAATATTGCAACAAGTTAGGAAGAATGGCTACATCCCAAAACTAATTTCTGAAGGCATGCTACCCTTTCTTCTCATATCTCTTCAAATACATCAGATCGATATATTCAAAGGTAGGACCTCCTGTTCAATAGAACAATAGAAAAGATGTGCCCCTATTATGTATTGAATGTGTGCTAACAGTGAGCTATTTTGGACATATGCATGCAACATTCATAACATTACAGTAGCCAAGCATGGAGAGTGGTTCGCTAGCTCAGAATCCCTCTTGCAGCTTGTTATCATGTCAAACTTTAAAGCCAGCCTTCAGCGTCGTTCCCTGCGGCAGCCCTTTTTTTGTTTCGGTAAATACAGACCACCAGCTTGCTCGGAGACAAGAAGCCCTAAGACTTCTTGGCTTTGTCTGCAGCTGTCTGTATCCTTCAACCCCTCCTCCTCCTCCTCGTGCTCCCCGATTCCCCCAGCTTCCTCTGCCCTCCGCCTGTCCTTCACTCTCCAACAATGCAGTGCCTTGATCTCAGCTAGCAATACGTGCTGCAGGATCCTCTCTCTCTGTTCACTCGGTGTAAATTTAGACCTAGCTGTTGAGTCAGCACCTTCTGTTTGGACAGCACACATCCCACACTTTCAGGTTTTTTTAAAAGTTGAGAGCAGGAAATGACTTGGAACTAGTCAATATGAGGCGCAAACACAGCACGCCATGCTTCCCAAGCAGGCCACCAATTATGGCAATTATTTCAATCATTATTAATTGGAATCATTACAATTACTAAATGTTTTATATCTTGTAATACCATTAACCCTTCAATACATAACTAAGGTAACAATTGACTTTATTGTGTTTATTTACCAATCATCCAAAATTACTAGCTTATTTATGGACTCACCACTTTGATGAGGGTTTTATTTTTTATTGCTTTTATTTTATGTTGCTTTAGGATCATTGATTTGGTAATGGGGCTGTTTTAAACATAGTGTGGAAAATTAAGAGGTAACTTTGCCTTTCCCTTTCTAGCGGATCACAGGGACAAATAATTGTGGCTGTTGCAATTATTTTATGACTGTTTTAATTGAACAGACACGCAATGGACAAAACGTTTTGTACCTTCAAATAGCATTCTGATGCTGATTTCAAGTTTGTCATAGTATGGACAGCAGCTTGAAGTGAAACAACAGATCTGTGTGCAGGACTTGGCCATATAAGAGTTTGAGTCAGATCAATGGTCATAATGAATACTTGTTTAAAAGTTACATTTCATGCACTCCATGGAAAAAGCATGCAAAACAGATGTTAAAGTAATAATCTGTGACATTTTCACAATAGTAACACAATAGTGATGCAACCTATACTGAGTTCACGAAAGCTTTTCCATTTGTTGTTCTAAACCCCCAGTGTAGGTCTTTCCTGGGAAAAATCATCTGGAGACAGGAAGTGATGAATTTTACGTTTCCGGTTTGTTTGGAATAAACAGAAGAAGACCTGGGTAGCTGAGCAGCGATAGCCACCATGGCTGAACAGACAAAGAAAAGAGCATCACCTACAGAAACTCATCAACAGAAAATCCAAGGAAAAAGACATTACTGTACTGGACACACTGTTTGATTGACAGGTGATCTCTGGGAAGAGCAGTGAGAAACACTACAGCAATGAGGCTGAGACAAAGATGGAGACAAAAAACCGAGGAAACAAATTAGCTTTTTATATTTATCTATAACTTTTTGAAGGATCCCAACAGGTGTAACCCTTCTGTAATCCCACAGCCGCACAACGTTTACCTCCAGAACTGAGAGACAAGGAACAATGACAGGTTACGTATATAACCCTCTCTTCAGTTCTCTGAGAGAAGGAAGTATGTATATGAATGTAGTGAAGTGTACGTTTGAACTGAGATGGCGGGGCCTCTTCTGCCATACAAAGCACAATGATGGTAATTGGAGGAATCTATGCTGGATCTGCAAAGTTAAGGTGAAGTTTTGATGATGTCCGCGGGGGAAGTTGGTATGTTATAGCACCCAACAGTAATAGGATACAGTGCAAGAAATAGAAAATAAGAAAGAATATATGAAATGTGGGTATTTCTACACAGCACAACTGGTAATTTCAACTGGAAGTGGAAGCGAATGAATGAAAGCTTAAATATACTGCATTATGAGAGTGGGCAAAATAACAGCATCAGAATATACTGAGGCAAAAAAAAGAATGAAAAATATGTACAATGAAATGAAAATATACTAAGGATGTGAAAAGTTATGAAAACATCAACATATATGCAATATATCATGCATTATAAGACTATGAATGAAGGCTATAAAGGCATTATGAGCCTAGAATATGACTAAAACAACATACATATAGGATGTGCAAAATGTGCATAATGTTCACAGTAACCAGTCTACAGAAGGCTATGCCTATGTAAAGAAAGTATATACATACATATATTGTAGAAAAACCATTCACCTTATCAAATTTATAGATATAGATAACATACATTATGTACAGAAATGTGCAGACTAGCAGTTCAGTTCATCAAGACTCTAGATGGAGTACTTATGAACTGTTATTCTAACTTGTATTATAATGTTATTATAACTGTTATCAAAGTGCTTATGAACCCACAGTGGCAGTTACATGTATCGCTATCTAGTTAGCTAGCTAGCTAATCCCAACTGCGTCAAATGTAGCTACACACTGGCAGTTGAACACTGTAAATGAGTGTAACTGAAATAGTAATAGTAAGTGTTTCCAAGCTTTTACTTTTTACCTTAATTACGTTTTTCAACTTCTACTTCCCAAGTGGTTATTGACAAAGAAATAAACAAGTTCCATTTGGTTTCCAACAACTAAATTATTTGTGTTAATTCAACACAAAATCAGCCGTGAAAATAAGTTTATATTGAAAACTCCTGTCACAGCTAATGGCTAGTTGTGGCTAAAGCAATCTCCAATGAACTCATTCAGCTCTCCACGTGAAAAACAAAATATTACACACTCAATAATCAGCACACTGGTATCTAATTGTCATTTACCTTGACAGACTGAAATGATATTGAAATGATCACGATATCATTTTAATGTAACTAACATGGAGTTTACACATAAAAAAACCAGTCAAAAACAAACAAACAAAAAACTTGGAATAAATTCATTGATCCTTTTACTACAGTCTGTCAAGGCAATTCTCTCTCCTATTTCAACTGCAGTAGCTTCTCCTTCTCCCGTAATTAAATAGGGTTTATTTAATTAAACAACCTGTCCCAGTGTGCCTCAATATCTGCTGTAAAGCACTGATTTGATGTAGGGACGATATCTTCCATTTGCTATGGGCTGCGGAAACGGTGTTGGCGCCACGCCAATGGACAAACAGCCGCTTTCCGACTCGTTTGGAGCCTGGTATCCCAGCTGGCATTACTCTGGTCGCAGGAGTCCTAATGGAGGCTGGCGAGGGGGCCTGGCAGTCAGCCTGCTCTTCTTGAGAGACCTGCTGTGTTTGGCTGGCCCTGTGTGTCTACGGTGTGTTGGGTATACATGTAGATGTGAGACTATAGAGGAGAGCCCATTACTTAGTTCACTGTCTGTCCCTATCTAAGGGAAATTAATGCACACCATGGTGGCTAATGCTGCTCATGCTAACTACCCAGTTCTTCTATTTAATCCAAACAAACTGGAAACATAAAACGTATCACTTCCTGTTTCCGGAGGATTTTTCCAGACACCGGATGTTTAGAACAGCAAATGTAAAAGCTTTCATGAACTGGGTATAGGTATCAATCTGCAATAGAGAGTAGCAAAACAGGCCTATTGATATGAAAATGTCTATGATAATTACTTCAACACCTTCGACCAGAGAAATTAGCTGCTGTAGTGTTTAATCGGAATGAAAAACTGTAGCCTCTCAGATCACAATGGCACATCCGCTCTAACACACTCACACATTTTCAGCACATTAATAATGCTGCATAAAGCCCAGGTTACGCCAGCTCTGCAAAAAATTAGCCGATGTATGGAAGTGGTTACTAAATTCAAGCAATTGCATGACAAAAATGACACATCACAATGAAAACTTTGCATCTTCAAAATCTCCAAAATAATTTTTTCAACCCATCTGTCAAAATGAAGAAGAAAACATTAGAAAGAAGAACAAAACATTAAATTCCAGCTATGATTTGCTACAACATAACGATAAGTAACTCTATGCATTCATAATACTAAATTAAATCATTTTTAACCGACTGCAGTTATTGTTTGCTAGTATCTATTTTAGCAGTTGTTAAGTAAAAAAATATGCTGTTATTAGCTGCTGAGTTAGTTCCAATGCAGTAAACAACATTTGTGTTGCAGAGCTGTGATTCCTATCTGCTCATTTCTTTTCCAACTCTGCTGCAAACTGACAACCAGTCAACTTTCTTGACTGCAGGATTGTGTCGGGTAATGACTAATTTTCCCCGCTCTCTCTCTTTCCCAGGCCCTCATCACCTTTTCATGATTCGCTCGTAATGGAGCGTTAAGCATAAGGCGGGCATTGATAACATGAAGCCGGCTCTCACTAACTAGTTTACACATAATGCATGCGCTTTATGTCATTTAGCGTCACTTCACAACACGGGATGAGATAATTACCGTAATTGGGATGAGATTTCATTCGCCAATTTGGGATTGTTGATTGTGGTCCGGCTAGTCAGCCAGCTAATGCACATGGTACCATGACAAAAGGACTGGTTTAGCAGTCACTTTACATGCACTCTAGCTAGGAGCTGACCGATCCATTCCTCATCCATGGCCTGTAGACACATGGACCCAGATGGAGGTGTACGTGAGAGAGAGACAGACAGACCAAAAAAGGTAGAGACAGACAGATGTAGAGAGAGAGAGAGAGAGAGAGAGGGAGAGAGAGAGATACGCAGCTATTCAACCTATGCTGTTATGTCCCAGCCTTATTGGAAAACAGTCCAAGTTGAGCTCAGCACTGAAATTAGTTATTGATTCCTCTTCCCCCCCCCCCCCCACGCCCCCCTTGCTCAGGGACTGCACATATTCCCTTCTGTTGATTCCTACTCTTTTTCACTTTGTCCATCTCCCTCTGTCTCCGCCTCGCATTCTCGTCGCCTCGTCCTCGCCTTAGTCTCATTCTTTCCCACATTTCTGTCTTTCCTCTTTCGCCGTTTCTCACTTGCTTTATCCATCTCCACTCTCTTCTTTCTCCCCACCATCACTTTCTCCTCCCGGTTCCTTCGCCACTACATCATGCCTGTCTTTCATCCGAGGCATTGCTTCTCCTCCCCCGCAACCTTCCTTCCTTGTTCCCCCTCTCTCCTCTCTGTTCCTCTCCCTCCCTTATTCCACCTGTCACTATCCCTCTTAATTCCCTTCCTCCCTGGTCCAACACCGATAGCCCCATCCCCCGCCCCTCGCATTTCCTATCACTTCTACTTCTTTCTATCCCGCTTTTGCCGTTCCTGCTTTTCAGCAGGCGTCAATTCGGCGGCCACGCACAAGCTGCAGCTCTAAAACTCAAAAAGGGTGGCAGGGCAGGCGGCTGTCTCCCTGGTTGGCTCGTGCTGGAGGGATGGATGTTTTGGTAATTGGCCTGGGAAACGGAGAAACCGTTGCCATCGCACTTATCACTTGATGCGCCACCTTAAAGGATGTGTCATGAATTGCACACGCAGTACACATCCAGTGAAAAAAGAGTGTGTTTACTCAGTTGCCATAAACAACGACGTCAATGCATGCAACATACACACACATTCCCTATCCAATAGTACATAGTAGTAGTATATAGTGTGCACACAAGCATATACACACTACCTTGTTTCACACAGTTAAGTGTTTCTTGGGGTGGCAATGACTGCTTGGTAAGCTCTGCATTAAAAGCAACACCCAGGTGAGTAAAGTCAATAGTGCTGCAACGCGACGATGCGTTAGGGATTCTGGTCATTCCCTCCTGCCAGCTAGGTGGACTGGACCGCCTGTCCTTTCAGTGACCTGCGTTTCCATTCCCATCCACCAGGGGCCACTGTGCAACAGGTCAATATCTCTTTTTGGAAGAGCTGCGGATGAAGTTGATGGCAGGAAACTCTTCAAAGCTATTCACTGATCTAGACCCTCTCTCTCGGTAGTCTATTACTTGAGCTCGATGAATGTCGATGATCCGGGGCTGCACACACACACGCACACACACACAGATGCTGCATGGATGTTTTATGTAACTTACAGTTACAGAACCAGAGGAACTAGAGCAACACACTGGAGGAACACAAAAGAAAGGAAGGATATTAGCCTGAGCCCTCTGGGTCTTCAACACAAGCTCACCAAATGTTCCACAGTTAAGATTAAGTGCTTCATCGCTGTATTAAGATACTGAACTCTCCCATAATTACGGCGTGTGCTCTTTGCCTCTCCCATTATCTACTCTAGTATCCCCGCCACAAGATAGTTCATTTATTCTCCGCCTGGAGTTTCCACAATATTTTAATATATAAAATAAATCTTATTTGGAATTGTAATCAGTGTTAAGTGGTATTACCTTACTTAGTGATATTTTGCTGCAATATTGTACTCAGTAACACATTTTAGAAACATTATGACACATTACATTTACAGTTAATATGGGCAATGTTACGGCTGCAACTGATATCCATCTGTAAACCTACAAAAACTCAAACAATCCAAGGAAAGAGACATCACGGTACTGGCCACTGTTTGATTGGCAGTGAAACACCACAGCGATGAGGCTGAGAGACAAAGATGGAGACTCAATAAAAAAAGATCTCCTTGAGGGTAATTGTTTAGAGAGGGGAGCACATGACTCATTCACTTTACCTGCCCAAGTTTTGCGATCCAGTCTGGGGAATCCGCCATGTGACACGTGACTCCAGTCACAAGCCTGCTTCACTAACTGCACTAACTACCTCTGCAAGTGCATGAGTTCAAAAACAGACTGATATGGTTCTTTGTCTGAAGATTTCAATTAGGGGTGTGTTAGTTCAACGAAACTGAAATTGACATAATAATGATGAAGCAGATTTGTAGTTTTAAAATTTTGAAGAAAATCTTCAAAATTCAAAAAGAAAAATGTCCTGAATTGAGGAAATTGAAACCCGAAATCTGTGTGTTGTGAGTGTGTGTGTGTGTATCCATGTGGTGTGCAACTGCTTTGTGTATGTGAGTGTTCAATGTGCAGTGTGTGTGTGTGTGTGTGTGTCTGTATGTCTGTGTGTAGAAACTAATTTCAGTCCTTAATTGTGATCTATTCAGACTCACAAGGTTCGGGCTATGGAAAAGGAACTCTCAATAGCTTCTCTCTCTCTCTCTATCTCTTTAAATTCAATTTCCAATTCAAGAAATTTTACTGGTATGATCATTTCTACTATGAAGTGCATGAAGTTGTTGTTGAGCATGGATCGTCGCTACGCACAAGAAGTGAAACGTCAAATCTTAAGAGTGAAACCCGTCCAAAAGAGCTGGACTCATAAATAATGTCTGAATCTGCTGTGAAAAATGTACACCATCTCTACCCCTACCAGCCAATAAGAAGAAGAATGTACAATGAGTGTCCAGTTTATTGACATCACGTTACATGATTTCTGGGTAATGAAGTACTTCAAACTTTCAGACAGACAGCGATCTCTCTCTGCCACTTGGGGCTGCCAAAGTGCAAAGTTGCCAAGTGCATCTTTAACTTGGGTACTTGTTCTGCTGGCTGTCCCTCAGCAAGAGCAGGTAACCACATGTTTTGTAGCCAGGGTAGCTATAAACAATGATTCACATAGCAGATATTGCATTTGGCTCTAACTGTTAAGTTTCCTAATTTGTTGTATTTTATCCTAATTTTGCTGTTTCTCACCCTGTAGGAGAAAGTCCCAGTTTGTATTGACCTCTATTTAGTTTGGCTTAGCTTTCGAGAGTTCAGTGCACACAGTGGTGATCAGTGACAAAACTGTGTGTGTCGGTATTCAGAGCTCAGACTTATCTTTTGTATTAAATGATCACCAGGGAGCTGCAAGTTTTGGGTTAGGTTTCCCAAAATATAATATAGGTGCGCCCTGTTTGTTACTAAATTCCTTTCCAAGTGTGCCATCCAGTCCACTGTGCACTCCTTTTCAACCTTTTAAAATTCCCTGCAAAACATTTGCATGCAATTCTCTTAAAAAAAAGATCCATTGGGTATTTGTCTCATTGTAATGATTTTTAATCCTAAATATGTGTTTGGATATGTTTTTCAAATTGATTGAGATAAAAAAGGAACTGCTGTAGTTCTTCAATACAGAATCAGATCATCGGCAAACAAGAGGCATTTAATCTGTGTTGTTCAGCATGAGAATGTCGGCCGTTTAATCCTCAACAACGGAAAATGTGTAAGGACCCTACTCCTTCCCCATTTTCCTCTACATCTCTCCCCTCTGGGCATTTTTACATGAAATGACTTGAAGCTCTCCATGTGCAATGCAACATCACATTTCTTCAAAAGGGGTTTGATAATATGCTTGAGTTTGGCGGAGGGATTAAGGTCTACATCAAAAGACCATAAGTGACGTGAGGATGAAACATTCATCCTTCAATTGATTCATTCATATATATCTTGCATGATCTACATGAAGGAGGAGGAAGATGTGGCCTTTCTGTCCTTCCAGAGGAGTCTTCCTCAGCACCATGGCATTAGATGAAATGGACATGGAAGAAACTCAACATAAGGCCAGACAATGACACTGCCACATTTAACAATCTCAGCAGCTGTCCCCTTCAATACAAATACACGAGCTTCCTATTTGTGGTTGAGACATGTGGGGTTACGTTGCACATGGAGGGCTTCCAGTCATTTTATGTAAAAATACCCAGAAGGGAGCGAGAGCAGGAGGACAGATGGAGAAAGAAATATGGGGAAGAAGAGTGGGAGTGAGACTAGTGCTAGGGGTGGGGTCTAATGATTTTCATTAGCTCCATGATTGGGATCAGTTTGCATTGACACAACTTTGCACTGAAATTATCATTTTTACTGTTATTTACTGTTACTGTTATCTATTTTTATTGCACCTTGTTTTATCGTTCATAAAACACATGAATGACCTGTAATGATAAGATGACATAATATTTTATGAGATTTATTTCTCTCCCATGTCCCTTCAGGGGCTCCGTACATTTCTTGTTTGATAATGTTTGCTGGTGTATTTTCCTTACTTTCCTGCTTGGATGAACCCTAACCCTGACTAGCCAAAGGTAGACGTAGGTAGTATCACGTTATTTCCAGTGCAGCTACAAATGGAGTTTGACAGAAAATATTTCACCCATCTGAAAAATCAACGGTAAACATCAGGTTATCAGGCCATCAGAATCAAACAGCAAGAGCTTCCTTCTAGACTCACCATTTTGCACTGACGTTCGACAATCATACAGGGAGAAATCTATCATAGAAGTGGAAGACACCAATTTCTCCACTGAGAAATGGTGGTCCTCTGTGGCTGCATGCATTATGGTCCTCAACGCCAAGTTGAGTTCCATCTTTGTGGATCTGTGTTGGTAGCATGTGAAATACTACGCCCTCTTCAATAGCTTTTTTTGGTTCGAATTCGAATAACTGAGTAACTGAGTACAGCAGTCTTCTCTCTCCACTAAAATTCACTACGCTATTGCTATTGGTTCCTCCACCTACATGTATAGTCTCTTGGGCATTCTGGGAAATCACTAACTAGAGTAGAAGTAGATGAGGCAGGCTGAGGGAAAGTGGGTACACCAAAAAAAGTAAATTACATTTCTTCACATAAATAACTCCTGGATTGCACTCAACATCACAGATTGATATAAACCTCACCTTTAAATGAATGCACACAGTGAACGGACGTGTAAGCTTGTTTTGTTTCCAATGGGCACAGTGGAAACAACAGTGTGGTTTTCACGCTTCCTGGTGCCCATTTTGCTTACCTCTGCCCATAGAGTCTGCACACTGTTGACCACCAGCAGCTGTAACTATGGTAACAACCAGTGGGGGAAAAGCATCAGCGTGGATGAGCAACGGGAGAGTCCTTCCAGTCCGTAGTCCCTTCCACCGGTGATCTTCCAACCTATTGAGTTTTTAATCTTATCAGTCTTAGTATGGAGCCTACTATCACTCAACATAGGGAGCTGAGGTTGATGCCCTCGTCTGGTTCACTTCTGCCTCTTCTAATGAGGTGATATTTATTCATTGACTACCTCCCCAGAAAGCAAGCTGTTTGAGGTCTGCCAGCTTTTTATGAGTGGCATGCCACTGGTCAGAATGCCTCTATCAGATCTCCAGCGGGAAACAAGTGACACACCGCTGTGGCGGGTGCTGTCTGCAGTCGAGCTGCGGCCCATGTGGCTACCAGGGACTAAGTAAAATTCAAATTTCTCAAGCAGTTGGATTTAAACGTCAGTTTGATTGAAAGATTCATCAGCTTTAACATATTGGAGTTGCAGATAAATTGTATTCCTTAATGGTAAGCATTTTGTCTTATTGAACAGATGATTTTCTATACATTTCCTCTTTAGTGCTTTTGATTGGGTGGTATACACTAACAACATCAACGTTAGCTTAGTCTGACCTACAGGAAGTGGCCAGTTGGTAAAGCCTTACATTGGGTCCACTGAATTTCAGAGGAATTCTGCTCCCTTTCCACTTCCTTTGTGTTACTTTTTCAAAATCCCCTGTTGTAGTGCAACAGCAGAGAACAGGGAACAATCCTTTATTGCAAGATGGGATCTCTCAGCTGTCCCCTCTCAGCTTTGCTTCACAGCTCTAAGCCTGAACTACCACTTCCCACCTGGCACCTCAAATCTCTCAGCTCCCACCGCTCACCTCCCACCCTACCACATCTCACTTCCCACGTCTGACTCTCACATTCCACAACTCACATCCCATTCCTCACCTCCCACACAAAGTGTGTGAGGGAAGAGGCTGACATCAAATAGACGTCGCCCTCTTCCTAAAGCTAGATGCTGTGAATCTGGCTCCTACAGGGAACACGCTTTGTCCAGCCAAATTGACATAGACATAGACATATATTATTTGTACAGTCAGATCACGTTCTAGCAAAAGGGCCAAATATTGCTTTGTGATGGAATTTCCCTTTAACTTAAATGGGCATACTGAACTGCTTTCAAAAGCCCCATGTTACATATCAGAATGTCAGAATATAAAAGCAACACATTTAGATTAAGCATATAAAGCATATAAATCAATGGGTGACGTCATCTGTCACTTTGTCCGTTATTTTTATGGTCTATGGTGGTGCCATGCAGAGTGTGGTTATCAAATGGGCACCTGTCATCACAGATGACACCTCTAGTACAGGAAATACAAAAATGTAACTTTGTTTTAATAGACAAAATTAAGAAGCCTTTTGTGTTCCCTGAAAATTTCATGTAATGCAAGTGAGGGGCAATTATTATTGTAGTGACTGCACCACGTAGATTTGGAGCTGTAGGAGCTCAGTTCTTTGTTTTACAACAATACCAATACAACCAGGGTCTTTCTGGAAGGGGGAGCGAAACATGGAGACATAAAAGGAGACATGAAACCAAATGTATTTGTACACCTTAAAAAAGTCCAAGGAATGCAATAAAGGTCCTGTAGGGGTTGTTAAAATCACAGCAGAGCACACTCGGGAAGTGGGCGGGGTTTGGCCAATTGAAGGAGAGAGATGGGAGATAAGAGATGGGAGGTGAGAGATGGGGAGTGAGAACTAGGAGGTGAGAGGTGGGAGCTGGAAGGTTAGAGGTGGGAGTTGAGAGCTTGGAAGGGCACAGTCGCTGTGTCTTGAGTTAAGCCCCACCCTGGACGACTGTGATTGGTTTTCAGAAATACAAACAGCCCAGGGCATGTTTTCTCCTCTGTGCCACAACGATAAAGTTCTCTGCCAGACAGAGCGAGAATAGCGTTAGCTGGCTAATGCTCACTAATGGCTAATGTTAGCTAGGACTGATGTGAAATAGAGACTTCATACAATATCTATTTTGATGTTTTAGTATTTAATACCAACTAGTGGAATAGGAACAAGTGATTAATAAATAGTTACTTGTAACTAATGCATAGTAACAACCAACCAAACAATAAGTATGGTGAGTGTACATGCTTCAAGCAATTCATCTCAGTTATTTAGCGTCTCAGCGTCTTAATTGGTAAGACATAAATTCGCTACAACTAGTATTTATTGTTACTAGTAAAAGAGAAAAATAACTAGTAAAAACGAAAAATTAGTCACTAGCAACTAGAACTAGTATCTATTGTATAGCAATTACTTTTACACTTCCTGAAATGTTTTACTTCAAACTCCTTAGCTCTTTTTTACATGACGTATATTAGCTCCTTCATCTATACAATTCAATCCTCCTGTATTTTTGGAGATAAAAGAGATAAATAATAAACATGAGAATAAGCACCAATAAGCACCAAAAAGCCACATAATGGTTTAAATAGAAAGCTTCTATTTGATATGGGGATCAGTCACTGGCAGCAGCGTGGGGAAACAGACAACAGAATTGGGGTGAGACGATCTAGGGGAGAGGGGGAGACAGAGAGAGGTGTGTTAGCCTGTTTGTCTGTTTCTTAGCTCTTATAACCAGCAACAGTTCCTTCCCCGGGGTTATTCCTGCATGCGTCATCCCTCTGTATGCTAGCTCTCACTAGATTCTCTCCTTTGTTTTTATACTTCATATACTGTCATTAGTTATATAATAAACTGTCTCCTCAGGCTGCTGTAGCCCAAGCTGGTGTCGTTCACACTGTCATTAGGTTAAACCAGCATTCCTGTGTGTTTCATTTCAGTTGGTATTCAAGCTAGGCAGTGAGAACAAGAATACTCACTGAGAGATGACACATGCATACGATGGTTTGGCTTTATGTCAATTATGGGACCACATGAACCTGAAATGGGCAGAGGCACACAGTTCGCTGCCGCTAGTTGTACCATCAGAGGACCACTGGAGAATCAGCTTTAAGTGGCTGTTAATAAGCTTGGCTACCAGCGGCTGTCCGTCTAAAATGCCACCCTGCCGCCAGTAGGCCGCTAAAAAAAATGAGCGGTCGATTGATTGCCAGCTGTGCCACCAGAGGACCGTCAGTGATGTACCAACTATTTGCTATCGGGGGTTACAAAAAAAAATTACAGAAATGTGTATATCTTATGATTGCTTATGTAATGCAGAAGGCGATTTTCAACTAAATCTATTGCCCCCCTCTGTTGGTGGAAAATCGCACTAGCCCCCTAGCCGCTAGCAAACCAGTGGGCGGTCTTGATTAACTTCCACTTCAGTTCCCTATTCACCTCATGCACCTTGGCAACAAGGGTATCGGGTAGCTGGCTATTTTGTAATCGCTGTTCCCGTTTAGCTAGTTGGCTAGATTTATTCCGTAACCTTGAATCTATTTTGGGGGGGAAATGAATATGCTATGGGCAGTATAACGTGTGTGGTTAGAGGCTGTCATAATAACTGGAAAGACAGGAGAGACATTTTAGAACAAGAGTGCTATCAACATCGACCCCTCATTCAGTCACAGTGTTGTGGAGCTGCTAGCTATAACTAGCAATTATACAACAATGACCATGTTCTCACCTGATTGTATTAAACCATTTGTTGCTCTGAATGAAATTGTCTCATCAATTGTTCGTAGATAAATAACTGTTTTCAGAAAAAAAAACCACTTGCTGTTTGTTTTATATTAGCAGAAAACCATAACATTTTTGTGATTTGTTTGTGTAAAACTCCTACATTAACATGGAAGAATTAAAACAAAAAAGATAATACAATTAGAAAGCTATGTGCAAAAAGTGAACCCCCTACAGCTGTTATGTTGATTCACAAGCAAATGTTAACATTACCAATACACCAAGGTCCATTTAAGTCTTTATGTAGATCTCTAATAATAGCCTATTTGACTACTCAGCACAGATTATGCAATGGGTCATCTAAATTAACTACGAATGTGCTAATATATTATATTAATACCCAAATTACACATAGTTATTGGCATATTTAGAAGCTCATGACAGATAACACCTGTCTAGGATCATAGCTGCACTAAGTGTTAGCATGGAGCCTACTACCAGTCAAAATAGTGTATGCTATGTATGCTTAAGTATTAGCATGGAGCCTGCTATTGCTCAACATAGTGTATGCTAAAGGGTTAGCGTGGAGCCTACTTTCACTCAACATAGTGAATGCTAAAGTGTTAGCATGCAGCCTACTATAACTCAACATAGTGTATGCTAAAGAGTTAACATGGAGCACCGGAGCCAATGATCTACTGGGGACACATGGATGATTTTGGTGTCTATGTTGACCAGCAGACCAATCTCCCAGAAACTCAGTATATTTAACTCGTACCCTAACCTAAACCCAAATCCCAACCCCAAAGTAGCCCCATAAAGAAGTGAGGACTGGCAAAATGTCCTCACTTTGGAGGATTTTGCCTGTGAGGCAAAATGATGGAAGTACACAAACACACTCCTTATATTTCCCTCACTTCCTTCCCTCTCTCTGTCCCATCTAATTCTACCTCCTCTCTTTCCCTCTATAACCCATTTCTCTTTCTCTCTCCACTATTTCCCTCTCTGTTTTCACTCGCTCTGTCTCCTGTCCCATCTCTCACGCACCTTCTCTCTCTCTCTCTCTCTGTGTTTCGCTCACCCCAGCTACTCTGCCTGATTGCATTTTCTTCTCACAAGCTTTTGCTTTTTTTCCCCTCACAGAGAGAGGGGGGGGCTGGGTGAGATGCAACGAAGAGGGCTTGGGGGTTGCGGGGGTACGGGAATATATATATGTGTGTGTGTGTGTGTGTGTGTGTGTGTGTGTGTGTGTGTGTTTAAGGGGGTGGTGGCTGACCGAACGAAGCAGGAATTTAAATAGCACCCCCTACCTCCCACATTACCTCCCATTCCCTTCCTCTGGCCTTAGCACCCCTCTCCCTCCCCTCCCCCTCACACACACACACACACACACACACACACACACACACACACACACACACACACACCTCCTTTCATGCGCTTGTAGCAGAGCAGCTTGGGGGGCGGGAATGGCCACCCCAGAGAGACTGACAAAGATAAGACATGTCATTCATACTGGGGGGTGGGGTGTGTGCATGTCTGTCTGGCTTTTAACGTATATGTGTGTGTTTTTTGTGTGTGTGTGTGTGTGTGTGTGCGCGCGCGGGTTTGTGCTACTTTAATAGGTAGACACATATGTATGGACGCACATATTACCCCACACTCTGCATGTGTGTGTGTGTGTGTGTGTGTGTGTGAGTGAAAGACAAAACTAAACAGCTGAAAATGAAAACCATGCAAGCATGTGTGTGTGTGCTGTCATGCATATTTGTGTGTATGTACTGTATGCAACAATGATTCTTCTTACTCCACTACAGCCATTATCACCCGTAGAATAAAATGATTTTAGAGATTAGGGAGCCACTGAGTTTAGATGTAGAAGTTAGGGAAAATGTTTAATTATTGATGTTTCGACCAGAAATGATCACACTGTGCTTCGTTAGTTAACTGTTGTAGTCCAAGCAAGTTGATTGGTCACGGTTGTGTTAAAGTGGGTAATCCTTAATATCCAATTTTTTTTATTGAGTCTCCATCTTGCTGTGGTATTTCTGCACTGCATTTCCCAGAGATCACCTAAAATCAAACAGTTGTGTCCAGTAATGTAACGTCTTTCTCCTTGGATTTGATGGAGAGCCACGGTGGCTATCGCCGCTCATGCTAACTACCCAGTTCTTCCTATGCTGATTCCAAACAAATCGGAAATGCATCACTTCCTGTACACCAGAAGATTTCCCCCCAAGAAATACCTACCCAACTCCAGCTGTTTAGCAAATGTAAAAGCTTTTGTAAACTGTGTTGAGGTTGGATCACCATTGTGTTATAACAATTGGTGGTAGAAAGTGGACAAATTGATATTTATTTATATGAAATTGTTGCTGATTATTACTTTAAAATGGCTTTTTAGGTCATATTGAATATACGTTTGATGCGCACGCGCACACACACACACAACAACAAAATGTTCAGACAGTATGTGTCAGGATGGTGACTCACCATCATCACAGCAGTGTGTGTGTTTGTGTGTACATGTGTGTGTGTGGGTGTGTGAATGTGTGTGTGGGGGGGTCATTTCCATACCACACAAAGCAGTGAACCAGCTGATGCTCCTGGAACTGAGACAGTCAACTGAAGTCACTCAATGCTGAGAAACCACACACCAACAAGCCCACAGTGGAATGGAAGGCCTTGAAAAACATGAAAAAACATGTACCCTGAACAACCCCATCCCTGGGTTATCTTTAGTGTGTTTTAAAGTGAAACCAATGGAGAGTATATGGTATATCTGTTTTTATCACCATTGAATGAATCTCCCTTGTATAAAGAAAAAAAACATTGGTAAGACAGCAACCCAATTCAATAATAGTCCTATAAAGGCAATGAACCCGAGTGAAGCGTTGAGTGTTTCAAAGCATGCAGGTGGAAGAGTGGAACCATGTTTACTCTATATCAGATACCTGGTATTCATACATTGTTAGTTGTTTCTGTTATTTTACCCACCACTTGTGAATACTTTAAATGTCGATGCTTGAAAGTTTGAATGAATTGAATCATTTTTAATGAGAAGCTTGCTAGAAAACCCTATTTTGCATTCAGAACATAATGAACTGCACCTTTGCAATGTGTTGTTTTGATAGTATGAATAGATTAGAAGATGTTACAGCAATTGTTGTCTAATCATATATGTGGATTTTGCAGCGCCATTTGATCCAAAAGCAGCAGACCAAAGGAACTCACAGGTTCACGCTAATACCAGATTATCCAGACACTGTCGGTGAAACTCTGCCGCCAAAAGGTCAAAGGTGATCAAAATCCCACATTCTGTCTTGCATTGGCCATGGATGTAAAACCCCTCGGCGTCTGTGTCCAACGCTATTGTTCTTTGATTAAAAAAGGCTGCTACCAATGCAGCAACAGAACAATCTATGAAAGCTTGCCAGGAAAAATAACAACCAACCCCCCAACCCCCCCCCCATCTCCTCCTTTTCTCTTTCCTCTCCTCTACCTCCCCAGGGCTCATCCCTCACTCATCGGCTCGTCTGGTTTTCCCCCCTCTGTTGCCTGGCAACGGACAGGAAGTACATCACTTGGAGACGTCAAAATCACAGGAAGAGCTTCCAGGAAGTTTAATGTTCAAGGATATGGGGGGGAGGGTGGGGTCGCATTCCCGAACAGCTGCTGAGGGCTGTGAGGCAATCCAGCAGCCTGTTCCCTCTGTATGCAGATAGAGAGCTTGGAATTTCCCTTTGAATTCCCCTTGACATTATATTATTGGTATGTAAAAAACATTGTAAAAAAAATGCTTTGGCTTGCAACTCCACAAAAACATTGATCGTATAAGCATGACACCTGAACTTTACTTCAACCACTAATTTGTGTATTTTTTATATCCAACTCACTATCTGTGTTGAAAGAGAAGTGTCATTTACTAAATATTATTGAGTTCTATATTTCTTGATATATTTCTGGTGTGCCGAGCACAGTTTTAAATGCATGGATGACCATGGTCAATGTTTTGAAGAAAGTCTTGGCTATCGGCTGGGGATGACATCCATCCTAACCACAGTGTTTTGCAGTTGCTGCCTAAAGTAATTCTGCACTCAGCAAATAACTAATTTCAGGGGATTCTTACACCAGTTTGGTCACTTCAGAGTCTTCTTTTTTTCACCCCAAGCAAAATCCCACTCAGACCATACTGACTGATTAGGTCCTCAAAATCAAGCCAATCAGGCACTTCTTAATTTATTTATTTATCTCTCAACATTTCACATGCTTGATTTAATTATCAACCTTATTCTGAATCTAATCACCCTTGCCTAGGAAGACATTTTTGTCTCTGATCACCACTGTATTATTTCTGATACCATTTTCAAGGTGGCAATTAAACATCAAAAGCATATTGTATGCTAATGTTTCTTTAATAAACAATCTACTTCAAAATCCCAAACAAATGATTTGTAAATTGTTAACCAACTATGTTCATCCACATTGTCTTCTTCAAGCATGATAAAATTGTTCAGCCCAAATAAGGGATTCTGGACCCGCCCCCTTTTTAGCAAGGGTTTCTCTATTATGCATTTATTTATTTGTTGAGGTGGATTCTGACTTTAAGCTGCAATGAAAACAAACAATCGCTAGCCATACTTAACTTATCATTTGCTTTCAGCATTTGTCCATTTGTGACCCGAGTTAATGGTTGTTAGCTAAATTACATTCAGTAATACATTAAAATATGCAATATCTCCATGCAATATGTAATTTCTACTCACATTATGTCACCCATTTTAAGAACAGAACTGGCAAATGGGATCCAATCCCATTCATTTTATATAGGTGAAAACATTTTGATCCGGATAGAATCCGAAAGCCCTGGAATGAACACTTGAGAGGACCACTGGATGTTCTTACCCTTCTCACCATTGATCACCTCATGACCCCTGCCCCTACTGCTATTCCTGGTTCTTCTGTTGTTAATTAACAACTACAAGTTTTTAATCTTTTTTGTTCATAAAATTGAGGGTGTGTTGAGATATACCATCTGCGGCTCATTATAAATGCCACTACTATAAGTCATTTATTCCATTTTGGTTCTGCTTCTCCCACAATCACAAGGCTGATCGAGCAGTGGAAGATAATTGATATATTAAGATCTTGGTTTATATCGCTGGACTGCCCTGGCCTGATTCTCATCTTATCTGTCAAGCACAACAGTTTCAGTCTCAGTTATGTTTTTCTGCTTCATTGATTATATGCGGCATGCCTCAAGGCTCAATTCTCGGGCCAATTACTTGTTATATAATTTATTGGCACTGCATATCCTTTTCTATGCAGAAGATATTCAGCTGTATCTTTCTGTATAGAAATCCCAGTAAGAAGGCAGCATTACATGACTGTTTAGCTGATCTATATGTTTGTATAGTTTGCCCCAAAATGTCCTTCAGTTGATTTCCGGAAAAGTAAAGATCCTTGTTATTGGCTTTATAGTCAAATTCAATTTTCTCTTGGTACTCCTCAAGCCTTTATATAATAATTTAGTGGATATCTTTGATGTGTAGGCTTTGAGCAACATACCAAAAAGCTGATGCACCCGTTTTTCCCCAACGTAGGAACAGTTTGGTTTCAGAGACCTGCATGTGTTTTTCTATCATACCTTATTCAATAAAGAAATGCCTTATTTTTCTTGATTTAAGTGTCAATACATGGCACGACTCCAGACAGTGCAGAATTCTGTTGCGAGCATCTTCACTGCTTGCTTCTGTTTTTTTTGTAGATTTTGAGATTTTCTGATTACTTTTAAAGCTTAGATAGGTCTGGTTCCTATAGGCTATCTCAGATTTCTAACCCCTTGTAAGCTGGGGTGCAGATAGAGATCCTGAGGTTGGGACCTCTTGGCCATCCATCAAGGTCTAGGCTAAAGACTAAAGGTGATCAGGCCTATGATCTAAACGGTTTAGGCATTTGGCTTCACTTCTTCAAGCACATTTTTGATTGACAAGCTTTTGTATAGTTTGTTTCTTTTTTTAACCATATATTAAAGCTGCCACAGCAAAATTGTCAGTGCTAACTTAACTCTGATATAGTAAACATCAACACTATGTCAGCTCCAAATAATTGTCACTGAAAAAATCAGCACTTATTAACATTGGAAGATTTTCTGTGTGTATTTTCTATTTGGCACCTTGTAACAAAGTTTTTAAAAATGCAACACGAATACTTCATTATTATTATTTGCCTAGTATTGTGAAAGCATGACTCCATAATCATTCCATAATGATTATTTGTGACAACACAAATAATTAAGTATTTGTGCTGCATATATATTTGTATATGCCTCTGGATGACAATATCACCCAGTCTTCATTACTGCTTTTTAGTATGAGTCAAGTAGAGCTATTATTCTTAGTGTTAACAGGCAGACATAAACATATCAATTACTTTGCATTGCGTATTGTGCATATTATGTAAAAAATAATTGTGTCTCTTACCATGTGCATTATGACTGTATCTTCTGTTGTATTTATGTTATGTGAACTACTCTGCTAACACAATTTCCACATAGATTTCCACGTGCCTGCTGATTAAATTCTGAAGTTGATTCTGCAGCCAGATGTGAACACTTTGCATTAGGGTAAGGTTATGGGAAAAGCACTTTGCTACTACACTTTCAATAAAGCTAGTAGGGTGTAGTGACCCAGTCTGAGCAACAGGTGGCACTGTAGTTAAATGCAGCAGTCAGACGTGTTTGCCCTCCTCCCTCTATCTCCTCTGCACTCCCTCACATAGAAACTGCAGCATCTGCCTGTCTAATATTCTGCCTGCAAAAAGAACAGTCTTAGCTCACTGACTGGAAAACCATCTTTAGGAGGGTGGGAGTATACGAGAGAGAGAGAGAGAGAGAGAGAGAGAGAGAGAGAGAGAGAGACTGTGTGTATGTGTGTGTCAGTCGCACAGCAACTGAGCATATGAATAGTAGATGGGACTATTTGTGTGAGAACTGTGTGTGTGTGTGTGTGTGTGTGTGTGTGCATTTCTAATGATTCTCTGTGCACATTAGTGTGTGTCAGAGTGTGTGTTTCCAGTTCATGACTCTGCCTGTGTGTGTGGAGCTAGCCAGCCCTAGTAGGACAAGCCGAAGCCCTGGTTAGCTGAGCATGAGGCTTCCATTCTCCACCCGAAAAAAAAAGCCTGGAGCTGGGCGTCTCCGTGAACGTTACAAAGAGCTTGCATTGGCAGCCTACATTGCTTATAGGTGATCTGTGTGTGTGTGTGTGTGTGTGTGTGTGTGTGTGGCCAGTGTATGGCGAGTAGCACAAAGAAATCCCTAGGTCTGACAAAAAAAAAAAAACAACAACTGGGGAAATGGTTGCCACTTTCACCTATCAAGTCTTGTAAATAGTATGTGTGTGTACGCGCACGCCCACACGCACACCCAGCTCATCCCGATCATCAGCGGCGGTTCTTGCTGCCGCTGAGAAAATGTCCACATATGATTTATCTCCAGTCATTAATGCGACTCTTTCCTCGCTAGTAACATTTTCCCTTCTCTCTACCTAGATCTCTCTCTCCGTTCTATTTTTTCCTTTCTTACAGCACGGCAGCAGCATTTCCTTCTCCTCCACCTCACCTCCACTCCTTCCCTCCCTCCCTCTCTGTGTTTGCAGATTAAACGGGCAGCCTGCCAGTTTTTCATATTTCCTGGCAGCAAAGCGGCCAGTCAACTTCCTGGGGGTGGGGGGGGGGGGGGGGGGGGAGTCGGGGAGTGGGGGCTCGCGAAAGGTTACATTTGCACAATGTATCTATGGAAAAACACAGAGCAAAGAGAGGGGAGAGAGAGAGGGAGGAGGATGGAGAGAGAGAGAAAGAAAGAGGGAGAGAGCTGGGCAGGCTCAACTAAACGACTCCACCATTCTGCTGTGCTGGGGTAATGGAAAAAGCCCTCTGGGGGAATATTCAGTGTGCGAGAGTATCGAGTTGCACGGCATCATTACAATGCTGTCTAAATCCCCCATCCTGTCCCTCTCTCTCTCTCTCTCGTTCTCTCTTTCTATCCCTTTCCTGCATTGCCCCAACCCTAACCCCCCTAACCCACCCTCGCCTTCCCCTCCCTCCTTTTCTCTTTCTCTCTCTCCGTCTGTGTGAAATGAAAGTGTTTTCTGGGAGGCTCGCTTTGGGACAGGGGGAGCTGTTCTAATCGTGGCAGTTTCATGTGTGTGTGTGTGTGTGTGTGTGTGTGTGTGAAAGAGAGTGAGATACAAGGATGGTTGGAGGGTAGTGGGAGTTGTGAGGGAGGCGCTGCGGTTCATATACAAATACACATCCGCCACAAAACAACTCTATACTGTCTCCTGCTGTGCTGTCAGGGTTGACTGGATGTGGACAGGTAGCAGGAGACAGACAGAGAAACGGCGACAAAGAGACAGTGAATGGTTTTCCTCTACAGCAACCTATCTCTATCGCTAAATAGAGAGCCCATACAAGTAACCAGCAGTGTCTTTTCCTCACCTATACCTTCATTTATCCTTTTGTCCATGAATATCTTTCTAAAAACCGCAATGTTTGTTTGGTCATGTTGTCACTAGTAGGGTTGCTAGCTACCTACTGCTAGCTACCTACTCCTAAATAACCTATACCTTAATTCATCCTTTTGTTCGTGAATATCTTTTTAAAAACCACAATGTTTGTCTGGTCATGTTGTCACCAGTAGGGTTGCTAGCTACCTACTGATAGCTAGCTAATCCTAAATAATCTATACCTTAATTTATCCTTTTGTCTGTGAATAGCTTTCTAAAAACCACACCCAAAAAGAACACACAGTTCTGTTGACTGCTGTGTTGATGTAGGTTCTACAATGAACCATACCGGTGTGGTATGAGTATTAAAATGACTTTATGTCCTTAGCCTGCCCAAGCCTTAGCATTAAAGGTGCGTTTTGCCCATTTTTAGACTCACGCGACCTCTGGTGAATGTTTATGTGGTCATGTTGTCACCAGTAGGATTGCTAGCTACTTAATGCTAGCTAGCTACTCCTAAATAACCTACAGTAGTTACAGAAAGTTGCATAATTGTGATTAGTTGTAGCCTAGAAGTTGTAGTTCAAATAATTTGAGTTGCACATCTGTGGTAGAGAAATGTACTAGCTTCAATCTGCATATTTTTGGGTGCATGATATAGATGTAGAAAGCCCCAGTACAAAGACTTGCTAACATATAGAAAATACTAACATTTGCTAGGTATTAAGCGAAATATCTACACCCAAGATCGATAGTTGGGACATAATAGTTGCCTTGTGGCCCTGCTGATTGTGGAATACAATGGGCAACACTTCGGCACTGTTCTTGCTTTAAAAAAATAAAATCAGTGAGCTAATTTTAGGCTACAAAACACTTATAAGCACTTATATAGAATGAGCTGTTTAGAGAAATTTGATAGTTATTTGATGTCCTTTTTGGAACTCTAAATGACCAGATCCTGTTCATTTTAACTGTTTAGGAGAAAGCTGAGATGGTACTGCAGTAGCTGTGTGTACAAAGTGGATAATGACAACATTTTCATTTTAGGGTGAAATATTCCATTAAGCTTTATTTGTTTTAATTTGCTGCATATGTTTTTATTGTTTCATTTGTTGTATTAGAGGTGGTGTTGGAAGTGGAGGCAGGAAAATAACTTCAGCTATCAGTAACGAGGAGCTAAAGAAACATTATCCCAACATGGAACTGCTCATATACAGTTCATCCTCTTCACAAGAGGTGCTCAAATTAAAGATGACACAGCATGAGTAGTCAGTTAGTTACTTTTTCTGAAGCTCCTCAGTCTTGTTAGGAAAACTAGGGCTTGCCTATGCACAGAGTAATGTTGGAGAGAGAATTTTATCTCTGAAACAGCAAAGGTCCATTTGCACAATGCTTAATGCAGTGATTCCTCAACTCTGGGATTATTGTTGTGGGCAAATCAGATTTTATGGATTAGTTGTAGAACAGCCATACTGGTGGAATTGGTATTTCTAAATCCATATCATACAGGATGGAATTAACATTCAAGTGGTTCAGAATTCGGTTTTGCATCCACTTTTCTAAAATCTGTGAAAACCATGGGAGGACAGAGATAAGGAGATATTTGTTAAGGCAAGATTTAAATAGTGGAATTTGTTTTGCACCATTTCAAGTTCTTCAGAATGACCGTGGTTTATAGTGAGTTTCTAGTAAGCAGATGCCATGCCAAAGATTTGGTAATGGCAGGACACACCTTAGTGAACACAAATTAATTGATGTCATCATGAACTGTGGCAGAATTTCTCATATTGCAAATTACAGTTGTTAGATAAAGAATGCTATGAGATGATGAGACCTCATAGTGAAATCTTATTTTCCATTATTTTGAGTGTATGAGAATTTATTTATGTAATTTTGGAAACTGACTGCATTCATTGGGGAGGGATGGATAAGAAAATCCTGCATAATTTCTTGTCAGATCTTTGAAGATCTGGGATAAACCAAGGTTTGAGGCAAAGATTTTTGAATAACAGACATAAGATGAAGGCATAAATGATTGGTATGATAATCCTACATAACTGAAGTTGTAAATGGTTTTTCAGATTGAAACTGGTTGCTCTCATCAATTAGAATCTAAAAACGTTCATTTCTCATGCTGAGAATACCATTCCCTCCTGACTAACCAGTGGAAAAGTAAAATGGAAAATTGATGAATGATCTGAGATGTACAGGATGCCAGTCTTGAACTCAGCACTCAGAAAAAATAATGAAGAAACTTTTACAGCTTACTTCTTGAACACTGTGTACTCTATCTTAACAAACGTATTTCTTAGTGAATAACTAGCGAAAAAAAAGAGACTGATCTTTTGAAAGTGGGACTTTAAAGAACAGAGGAAGGGAGTCACACCAAAATGACGCTTGTAGTCTTGTAGCTATTTAGGTTGCTAAATGGCGCTACTTATGGACGTTAATGCATTTGGGCTCATCAGTATGGAAGATTCTAATCTACTAACCAAGCATACAAGCATTTGACACTAAAATATGGAAAATATGTGCTAAGATATGCAGTCTTATCCAAATTAACATGTATTTTGAGGTGTGTCAGTTTTAGAGTGCAAAAATGGAGAATAATTAATCAAATGACTCCTTCCATGTCAATTAGTAATCCAGAAAGCACTTTTGTGTCTGTGATATTTAGCAACTAGAGAAAGCATATCCTCTCCTCCTCTTCCAAATTAGCCTATTGTGTGGTGGATGCTCTGTAACATTGCATTGCATAGTATGGAGGAATGCCCATGCCTGAAGATAAAGAGACAGGAGGGTGTTGAGAAGGAAGATGAAGAGGATGATTTCCAGACTGTGGATGGAAGGCGCATAATTGGAGGCATATATTCCGATTTTTCTTTTCTGACGCCCATTTTATTATTATAAGCAGCAGAAGGTTCAAAAGGAAAAACAAAGGTGAACATTTCTTCATTAAGAACACCTGAACAGCAGGGTCTTTTTTAATACAGTATTGAGAGGATATCTTTAAGAGGGAATTTGGCTTTCCTGTCAATCTGAGTTCCCACCTCTGCCTCCTGCTTAAGACAGAGAGGAACAAATAAAACCATATGGAACAAATTACTCAAATGGACACTTGCATGCACTCTTAAAAAAAAAAGTCTCCTGAAAACATTGAAATCCCTATTTATATATTTATTTATATCCATGGCAGTGCAATATACCTTATGCAGACGCTCAATTTGTTGTCAAGTGAAAAGGAGTTTACAGCCACTGCTGAGCAGTCTCACTTTCTTTCCCTGCCCTCCCTCCAGTCCTCGCCGTGTGTGCATCTCTTCTCTCCCATAGCCACATCCATACGAATGCAATTGCACACAGTGCTCAAATGCTTAATTCCTGCCTCAGCTACAAGATTCACAACTATCCCTGTCACATACAGCAGGGGAGAGAGATATAAAGGAAGAGAGAGGTTGGATGGGGGCAGAGAGACAGTGTATGAGAAACAGGAAATAGATACGTATGAACGTGTGGAAAAGGAGACAAGAGATCAGAGAGTTTGGGTGGGGAGAGACAAAATGGGAACAGAGAAAGAAAGAAAGACCCATGTCTTCCTTTTTGTTTGTATCTTCATGCTTTAACTGCTAGTTCTCAACGTTATCACCTCGATGTTGCTGAATTGGAGGATGATGTAGACTCCGTATGGAACCTGCTCCTGATGCCTTGATTGCAGGCAATGGCATTCCATCGTATCACCCTGAGGAGGAAGCTACTATCTTGCTACCTTAATATAAAATTTAAAAAAAGAAACGTTACAGTTCCAATCGGCTGAGAACTGAGAACTGATTTTTTTATGGATTGCAAAACCTGTAAAAACACACAAAAAATGCTTTGCAAGTGGCCTAAACAGCTAAGCAAAGAAAAGAAACCAAACATCACAGCTACACACTCCTTTGACTCCTTTAGCTGATGCATCAGTCTACTCTTTTAGAAATGAAAACGTCTTTGTACTTATGAACACAGGGTCAGCTAACTCGAAGGAAACCTAAACATGCTGGCTACTTCTTCCCTGACCTCAACAGTGCAACCTATCTAAATGACATCATGCTCCATAGGACCTTGGGAGCTACAGCTGGAATCCTTTTCCTGTCACCTGCCACTGTGATTCTTGTCAGCTAATTAATCAGAGTATTGCCTGACATGATGTTAATATTGTGAAGATGTGAAACTTGTGAGACAAGTGACTTGTAGTCTGTGAGGACATCTCAGTTATTGTGACGGATAGCCATTCTAGCCTGTCCAAATTCCTTACTCTCGCTGAATTGAAAGAGATAGGACAGGGGAGACAACAAAAATAAGAAAACAAAAGCCCACGGGGCACCTAAACTACCAGCACATGGTTCACACCTTTGGAGTACATGAAGCCCTGGCAAGAGGCTGGGTTGGTGCCCCAGACTTCGGATGCCCCTTCATGCTTCAAATGGATGCCTCAGAGACTGGCCTAGGTGCAATCCTATCTTAGGTGGTGAATGGAAAGGAACATCCCATCATGTACATCAGCCATAAATTACTCAAACATGAGAAAAATGATGCGGTGGTGGAACAGGAATGTCTGGAAATAAGGTGGGTGACACGCATCTGTCGGAGAGACCATTCAACTTGATGACTGATCATGTACTACTCCAATGGATGTGCTTGAACAAAGACAAGAATGCCATGTTGACCAGACGGATCCTTGAGCTCCAAGACTACCACTTCAAGATGGAACATCTCAACCCCCCCCAACAACATTGAGGGATGAGGGATGCTTTATACTTGGAATTGATGACTGTCTAACTGGCACTTTTGTAAATGAGGAAGGAAGAAAGGAGGAATTTTCTTCAACATATGTCACAGAAACATAAATAAGCCGATCACCAAGTTTTGCAATGGTCATTGTATAAATGTGTCCTGCGAATTTAGAATTTTGTTGCTGGCTATATAGGGATAGAAATATAAGAATGTTCCGGTTCTTTCTACTACAACAGTGTATATCTATGGACACTGGGTACACTGTGTACACAAAATAGTACACTGTGTACACTGCCCAACACTCACAGACATACATGCTTGTCTCTCTGCCTGTCCCTCTTTTTTTCTCTCTGGTTCTTTGTCTGTCTCTCTCTTTGGCATCTGTCTCTCTCCTTGCCTTGAAGCCATCTTTCTTCCACAAAGCTCACTTTTTGTCCTGCCCTTCTCTCCCCGTTTCTAGACAAGCCTTCTCTCCTCTGCTTATTGTCTAGTTTTTGTTCTTACATAGCCCCTTTAAAGTGCTAATCCTCGACATTTTTTGCCTTTGGTGATATCTTTGTTGCTAAGCGGTCATTACTGTGATGTTTCTGCACTGCACTTCCCAGAGATCAGCTGTCAATCAAACAGTGTGTCCAGTACTGTGACATCTTTTTCCTTGGATTTTCTGTTGATGAAGTTTGGGTGTCTGTAGGTGGCGCTCTTTTCTTTGTCTGTTCAATCATGGTGGCTATCACTGCTCATGCGAACTACCCAGTTCTTACTTCTATTTTAAAACCAGCAGCTATTGACAAGGAATGTTGGCAATATTTCTTACCTCCCATTTTTCTGCATTTATTGTCTAGCTTTCTTTCTCTTCCTCTATCTCTCCTTATATTGTACATCTCTACTAATATTGTAGACTCTTTTCATTCACTCCCTCTCCCTTCTTTCTGTTTTTGTCTCTTTCTGTCTCTCCTCTAGCCTTTCTCTCCATCTCTGTCCTGTTTTCTCTATCCTGGCTTCTCTAACCCCAGCACACTTCCAGCCCCAAGCCCTCTCTCCATCCCAGATCCACTGCAGCATTGCCCTCCCACCCTCTAGCTGACATTGACATAGAAGGGTGGGTGTGTGTGTGTGTGTGTGTGTGTGTGTGTGTGTGTGCAGACTGAGCTGTTCTCCCACTGAAACAGACGGGGTGATTTCACGTGGAAAAAATTTGCTCCCTCATTCCCTCTCGCCCGCTGTCTCACCCTCCCTTTTTCTCTTTTCTCTCGTACAGAAACTCTTTCTCACTCCTCATTCTCAGTCTCCTCTTCAAACCATCTCTCCTCTCTCCTCTATTCGTGCCTTGCCTCCCACACAGCTGGTGCTGGGTGACCATAGCTTCAATATTTCTGCAGTACCTCAGTAAATCTGCAGTTGGTCATTGCAAATATTTCAGTAGGCACATGCCTATGGCAAGTGGAGTTTGAGGATGAGCTGAAGGTGACCCAGGCTTGACAACTATAAAGGAGTGTGTTGATGCCAATGACTTGATGGGAATGTCAGCAGACAACCTCTGTCTTGGTGGTGTTGACATACAGCCCCAACCTGCTGTAGGCTTTGACAACCAAAGCAAGGATGGAGCAAAGGTCCTCTGCAGAATGGGCTCCAAGAGCACAGCTATCTGCATGTTGCAGCTAAAGACTCAATCTCAGAGAGTTTGGTGGTTGCTTGGAGCCTCCTTACATTGAACAAATGTACATCCAGCCTCAAGTCCACTACAGTTGTTATCTATAAGTGACCTATGGAGAAGCTGAAAAAATTGGTTGGTATGGTTTTGTATATGTCAAAAAGTTACAGAAATGCATAAATAGGTAGCATAAAAGGCATGAAAATAATCTTTAATAGTAAGGCAGGTCCCAAAACGCACCCTTGTTTTACTCCAGTATGCCCATACCAAAGAGCAACAAGCCAGCAGTATCTTCTCACTGGCATTATGTCCCCAGATGCTGAGCTGGTCCATCATGTAGAGAAGCTTTGGCAGCTGGACATGCTCGCCTACAGCAGTGAGAAGCTGGTTATATCTTCCAAACAAGACCAGGGAGTAGTGAAGATCCTACAGGAGAAAACTGTGAGAGCACCAGTTGACAGAGTCCAGTGATATGCCATGCCATTGCTGTGGAAACAGGGTTGCCCCCCTCTGCAGGCCCCTAAGGAGGCTGTAATGGCCCACCTGCGAGGTACAGAGAAGCAGCTGAGCAGATGTGTACAACACGGGGACAAAACTTGTATACCCACCTTCTTCTGGGATATTCCACCAAGTCCGTTGGCTGCCTGAGTATAGGCCGTACCTATGATTCCTGTGGCGCGACCTGTGACCCAAGTGCTCCCATTTGGGATGACGTGCAGTTCCTTCTCGTACTGGTACTGGTACTTACAACCCAATAGGGCCCATATTACTTTGTCCATGGGCTCTATATAGGCCCTGTGTATCTGCCCATGTGGGTCACTAATAGGGTCAAGGTGGGCTATAAGTAGGACCCATGTGAGCAATCATTTAAAGGGGGGGTATTATACTCATTTTGGGCTTTTTAAAACTGTTTCCAGGGGTCTTGACAAGATGTTTTTGAAGTCTATATAAAAAACAATCATAAAACCAGCTTCTGTGGTGTGTGTTTCAGTCTCTCATTTTCTCCATTGTAAAGAACAGGCTGTTTTGTTGGGTGTGGAGGTTGTATGCAATGAGCACTTCTCTGATTGGCCGCCTCACGCCTCACTCACGGCGTGAGGTGAAGCAGCCTGGGAGATCGAGAGCCTTGTCCAAGAGGCCCAGCGTAATCACCCAGACCCAGGTAACGGCCCTGCTAACTGTCTTTTTGTGCCCGACTCCGCCAGATCCCAGGTTCTCCAGTGGGGCCACTCTTCCAGGCTCACTTGCCATCCCAGCACCCTGGCCTTCATCCGGCAGAGATTTTGGTGGCCCTTGATGGCTCAAGACACCAAAGCCTTCATGTCCGCCTGCTCCGTCTGCGCCTGCAGCAAGTCCTCCCACCAGGCTCCTGCCGGCCTACTACTTCCACTACCCACTCCCAGCCGCCCCTGGTCCCATATCGCCGTCAACTTTGTGACTGGCCTCCCTCCATCTGACGGTAACTCCACCATTTTCACTATCGTCGACCGATTCTCCAAGGCGGTACATTTCCTCCCCCTCCCCAAGCTTCCCTCTGCCAGGGAGACTGCAGACCTCCTGGTGCTCCACGTGTTCCAGCTCCACGGGATCCCCCAGGACATTGTATCCGACCGGGGTCCGCAGTTCTCCTCCCAGGTTTCTCCTCCCATAACCAGCACCTTGCCGACCGCCGCCGGACCCCTGCGCCCGCCTACCAACCAGGGCAGAAGGTATGGCTCTACTCCCGGGACCTGCCCCTGCAGGTTGAATCCCAGAAGTTGGCCCCCCGGTACGTGTGACCCTACGAGATCGAAAAAATCGGCAACCCAGCTGCAGTGAGACTCAAACTGCCCCCGTCCCACAAGGTACATCCCATATTTCATGTTTCCTTGCTTAAACCTGTCTCCTCCAGCCCTTTGTGCCCTCCGTCCGACCACCTTCCACCCCCCCGGGGTTTTATGGATATTCGCCGCCGGGGTCGGGGCTTCCATTACCTGGTCGATTGGGAGGGTTACGGCCCGGAGGAGCGCAGCTGGATCCCTCGCCGCAACATCCTACACCCCTCTCTCATCCGCAACTTCCACCAGGAGCACCCCAACAAGCCCGGTGGGGCGCCCAGAGGTGCCCGTTGAGGGGGGGGGGGTACTGTCACGGCCCCAGCCCCAACCCCAGGGTTCCCCTATGTTTTTACCTCTCCTGTCTGTCTCTATGTGGTGTGTGTATGTGGGGGGCGTGGGTGTGGCTTCCTCTCCCGGCCCTGCCTCTCCTCCACACCTGCCTCCTATCAAGTCATCAACCCTGCAGTACTTAAACCCTGGCTCTTCAACCACTCTTCGCCAGATTGTTCCACCAACTACAGTGGTAGTCACTCTCTCGGCCAGTCTTGCTTATTATCTGAGTTTATCTCTCTTGTGTGCCTTCAGGCTTGTCTAATTGTTTGTTCTTGTTTCCAGTGATCCCTTGTGTGCCTCCTTCCTCTTTTCCTCCCCACCGAAATCCATCAGCCTGCCGGTCTGTCCCTGCCTCACCTGCCTGCTCCAGCTTCTGTCTGCTCCCCCCGCTCCTGCCTCGTCTGCTTGCCCCAGTTCCATCCAGCCCAGCCACTGCACCCCCCACCTGCCATCACCTGCTCCCTGTAATAAATCCTCTTTTCTCATACTCCAGTCGTGGTCTGTGTCTTGGGTCCAGATTAAACCACAATCCTGACATAGCCCATTTTAAGCCCCAACTGTGGCCCACACACAACCCATCAAAAAGCTCACTTGAAGCCTGCGCCCAGACGAAATTCATAGGTAAAACCTTTGGTAAAAAAGGCAAAACTCATGTGGGCCGCACATGGACATGTTGGTTGGGTTGTGGCAGCAAGATCAAGAGTAGACCCCAAACGGCAACGGCAAGAAAAGAGATTTGTGCAGCCCTGACTGGTGCCCAGCTTACCACCATCCTTCGGAAGGAGCTCACTCTTCACATTCAATAGGTCATCTACTGAAGAGACTCTACCGCAGTTCTTACATGGCTCCAGTCAGAATCATGTAAATACAACAGATAACAGATACACACATCTGGCGATATCCAGCAACATGTGATAATATTCCAAAGTCATTGGCACAGCTGGCTGGACCCAACCAATGGAGTCAATGCCCTGAATTCTTACGGCAACCTTTTACCTGCTGGCCAATAAGACCCAATGAGGTGGTAGATGAAGATGAAGAGAAGAGGAGTCAGTGTGCCGGCATCGTTGTGACGACCTCAGCATGATCGTCATCAGCCTCACTCACCCGATCACTATGATGCTACTCAAGCACTACGACAGTAAGCTTCAACACCCTGGGTGTGAAAGGGCATTTGCTGAAATGATAACGTTCATAGGTTCATTGCACGAAGAGGAAGCCGCTTAACTGCTGTCACTGAACTTCAGGAAGCCTTTGCAGCTCTCCAGTCTTCTCTGCAAGAAAGGTTGGCCAGACAGCATATTAGCTTACACTTTAACCCTCCCAACGCTCCCCACCCCACTTCAGGGGGGTCATAGTAATAAGTTCTGACCGGACTATAGATATACTATAGATCTCACACACTGGGTTAACAAACAATTGTTTACCTCCATCAACTTACATCCACCCATAATGTATCATCATAATGTCAATTTGCGTCTCGGAGTGTAGTAAAACTGTAATGTCATACATTAGTCCTACTCCTCACAAAAGTTCCACTTTCTTTTACTCGGTTAGGGCTTAGGTAAGAGATTATTGAGGAAATAGTGTTTTGTTTATTGTTTTGGCCATTGGTTCACCCTGATGTCCAGCTTCACTTATTGTATATGTCACTGTATGTAAATAAACTTCTCACTTTTGCACTTATTTACGTTTTTTTGTTTCTATTTTATGTTGCGCTCCCGACTCCTAGACCGGGGACGTAACATAAATTGGGGGCTCGTCCGCTCTTTTTCCTTTGATCGCCGATGCTGGGAAGGTTTGGTTATTTTTTGTCTTTGGTTGGCAGTTTTTCTTTGTGTGGTGGTGTAAGATGTCCAAAACGTCATTTAATATGGATGTGTTTATACAAAATCCCACCCTTGATAAGTTAGATAGATGCACAAAGGCGGATCTGTTGTTGATCGCTAGTTTATTTGACATCCCTATTCCCCTCAACGCACGTAAGGTGGATATCAAAGCTTGTGTGGCAGAGCAGCTGGTGGAGAGGGGTATAGTTGCAAACGTAAAGCCTCAGCTGGGTAGTGCACCTGAGGGCTTAGACGGGGTAGCGGGAGCAGCGGCTGCCACGGCCACGCAAGCCCTCAGCGACCAGATGATACAGGCCGGGGTGGACACGGAGGATCTAAAGCTAGCCCTCCGCATGAGAGAGGTGGAGCTCGAAACAAAAAAACGCGAGGTTGAACTTATGCATCTCCGCATAAGGGTTTTGGAGCTGGACAGACCTCCGCATCAGGCTACGTCTACCCCTATGAGTATGCGTCCCTCCACCAATCCCTCTGAACACTTTGATATAAGTAGACATATTGCCTTAGTCCCACCCTTTCAAGAAAGTGAGGTTGATTCCTACTTTAATGCTTTGGAACGCATCGCGGTGGCCTTAAGATGGCCCAAAGATGTGTGGAGTTTGTTATTGCAATGGAAACTGGTGGGAAAGGCACAAGAGGTGTGTGCAAGCTTATCCATTGATGAAAGTTTGGATTACGACATTGTGAAAGCCACTATTTTAAGGGCTTATGAATTGATCCCTGAGGCATACTGCCAGACATTTCGCACATGTGAAAAATCCGCCAACCAAACACGTAGAATTTGCAAGAGAGAAAACCGTGTTGTTGGATAAATGGTGTACAGCGAGCAAGGCAACAAACTTTGCTTAGCTCCGCGAGCTGGTTTTGTTGGAAGAGTTTAAAACATGCCTTCCTGAAAAGGTTGTTGTTTATTTGAATGAGCAGAAGGTTGATTCATTGTCTAAGGCTGCTTTGCTCACAGATGAATTTGATTTAACTCACCGTATTGCTTTTTCCTCTGGGCACCGTGAATACATTCCAGTTAGTGTGGGAAAAGGTACCAAAGTTCCATCCAAAAACCCACAGCGCCCTAACACAGCCTCTTCTGACAGTCATGAATGCTTTTACTGCCATGAGACAGAACATCTTATCGCTGGTTGCCCCGCTCTCCAGCGGAAAGAGAGCTCCAAAAGACCGAAAAGTGTGTAAAAATGAGTCCCTTAAGAGCACCATTGCATACTGTGTTTCTGCGTTCGCCCCTTGTCTCTGGCCTTGTGCAAATTGGCATACGCTCATGTTTGCCGATACAAGGCGTAGCTCTCATCCTTGGTAACAATTTGGCAGGAAAGAAGGTTTTTCCAACACCCGAAGTAATTGAAAACCCTGTGCTCGACTCTAGCCCGTCTGTGTCTGCTGCTGTCAACCTACCCCTTGTGTTTCCTGCTTGTGCTGTAACGCGTGCACAGTCACGTAAATTTGGTGACGTGTTGGATTTGTCTGATTCATTTATGTTCCCTCCTGATAAACCTGTAAAAACAGAGCTACCTGCCGTTAAACCTGAAAAAAATGTGACTGATAACTTGCTGCCCACCGAGGTGTTAGCTTTTGAAGTGGATCGGAGTGCATTCATTAATGCCCAACAAAGTGATCCGACCCTGGCTGCATACTTGATGGCGGCGGTTACCCCAAAAACTGAAACCCCCTGTGTATATAGTGTTGTGAATGGCATTTTAATGCGTAATTGGTACCCCCCCCCATCTACTGGTGATTTAGGGTGGAATTCTCTTCAGCAGGTAGTGGTACCCCAGAACTACCGTTCACAAGTCCTTAGCCTTGCCCACGATAACTTTTCTGGCCATCTAGGAATTAGGAAAACTTACCACCGCATCCTGCGTTATTTCTTCTGGCCAGGTTTAAAATCTGATGTAACAAAATGTTGCCGCTCTTGTCACGTGTGTCAACTCAGTGGAAAACCCAACCAGACTATTCCCCTTGCTCCTTTACAACCCATTCCGGTGCTTGAAGAGCCTTTTGAGCTTATAATCCTTGACTGTGTAGGTCCACTTCCCAAAACGAAGTCTAAATCAATATCTGTTAACCGTGATGTGTGCTGCCACTCGTTATCCAGAAGCAATTCCGCTGCGCACGTTGAAAGCCAAGGCTGTTGTTAAGGCACTCGTCAACTTCTTTTCTACTTTTGGGTTGCCCAAATACATTCAGACAGATCAGGGATCAAACTTTATGTCAAAACTCTTTGCTCAGGTTATCGCCTCACTAGCCATCAAACACAGAAAGTCCAGCGCATACCACCCCCAATCCCAGGGAGCACTCAAGCGTTTTCACCAAACATTAAAGGCTATGATGAAAAAGTACTGCCTCGAGACCGGGAAAGACTGGGATGAAGAGTTGCCTTTTCTCCTCCAAGGGAAAGTGTGCAGGAGGCCACTGGTTTCAGTCCTGCAGAGTTAGTGTTCGGACACCCTGTACGTGGTCCTCTTTGTTTGCTGAGAGAGAAATTTTTGTCCGAAGTTTTGTGGTCTGTACGTAATTGAAGAAAAACTAAGTGAAACTGACTATGTTGTTGGAACCCCAGATCGTAGAAGGAAAACCCGAGTTTGTCACATCAATATGTTGAAGTCATATTTAGCACGCAGCAATGTTGTTGCCCCGCCCCCTCTGTCATGCCTCCCACCGTAGCCACCGTCACATCTGTAACTCCTTCTCTGTACTCTCCTGAAAGTGATGGCCTATGTATGAATAGCTCTCCTTGTTCGCGGTTGAAAAATTCTGAAGTTTTGTAAAAGTTGCCAGCTCACTTGCAGCATTTGGATGTTCCAGCCCAAGCAGACATTATTCGACTGATTGAAAATAATCCCACTCTGTTCTCAGACACCCCATCCCACACCACTGTCCTGTCCCACGACATTGATGTGGGTAATCACCTGCCTATCAAACAACATGCCTATCGTGTAAATCCGACAAAGCGCGCTCTTCTTAAAAAAGAAGTTGACTATTTGTTGGAGAATGGATTAGCTGTGCCCAGTTCTAGTGCTTGGAGTTCCCCTTGTCTCCTTGTGCCCAAGTCAGACCAGACACCACGTTTTTGTATAGATCTTAGAAAGGTAAGCAACGTTACCAAGCCCGATTCATACCCGTTGCCCCGAATGGAGGATTGTGTTGACAGAGTTGTTTCAGCTACTTTTCAGCTACCAAACTTGACCTACTAAAAGGCTACTGGCAAGTCCCCCTAACCCCTCGCGCATCTGAAAATTTCTGCTTTTGTCACCCCCGATAGTTTCTTACAGTACACTGTCATGCCCTTTGGTCTCCGTAATGCACCTGCTACTTTCCAGCGACTTATGCACATTGTTTTAGCTGAGGTGAAAAACTGTGAAGTATATCTAGATGATGTTGTGGCCTACTCAGACACGTGGTCTGAGCACATAAAAACCTTAGAAGTGATTTTTGGGAGGTTAAGGGAGGCCACCCTTACTCTAAACTTGGCCAAGTGTGAGTTTGGCAAAGCTACTGTTACCTACCTTGGTAAGCAGGTGGGTCAAGGTCAGGTGCACCCCGTTGATGCTAAGGTCCAAGCTATTTTAGAGTACCCCGTACCTCAGACCAGATGTGAGCTCCGTCGTTTCTTGGGTATGGCCGGGTACTATCGTAGTTTCTGTAGAAATTTTGCTGATGTGGTTGCTCCCCTCACTAGCCTGACTAGTGTGAAGATACCCTTTGTCTGGTCACATGCGTGCTAAAATGCTTTTGAATCTTGCAAAGCTCTCCTCTGCAGTACCCCTGTCCTCACAGCCCCAAACTTTACTCGTCCGTTCAAATTGGAGGTAGATGCTAGTGGCAGCGGGGCCGGTGGTGTGCTACTGCAGGAGGACGAGCAAGGTATTGATCATCCCACTTGTTACTTCTCAAACTAATTATGTACCATTGAGAAGGACGCTCTCTCATTGCTGCTTGCATTACAGTACTTTGAAGTACTTTGAAGTTGAACTAACCTGCCCCGAGGCAGGCTAGTTTGGAAGCAGAAGTCGCCACAGCAACTTGGCTTGAACTATGCTGAGCTTGCTTTGTGGAACCGAATAAACCTGAAAATGAGCCAGACTAAGCGAAATAAGCCTGGATAAGTGGTAAGCTCACTTTGTGGAACACCCCTCAGGTCAATACCGAACAGGCAACAGGGCTAAGGTACCAAAAACAGCAGGCAAAAACATGGTCAGGAGAAAAGCAGTCCGGAGTCGAGAGCGGGCAGACAGGATCAGTAGGGAGCAGGCAAAAGGCTGGTCAGAAAAAAGGTATAGGTTCAAAACGGTTCAAAAACAGGTTGGCAAATAACAGGTCAGATACTCAGGCTATTACGTCTAGGCAAGCTAAAACGTTCTGGCAGAGAATTGTAGGAACAGGTCTCTATTTATACTAAATGCTGATTACAGATTGCATTCAGGTGTGGAGGCTGGAATTGAGTGAATCCTCTGATAGGCTGGGCAGGAAGGGTTAGGAAGGGAGACAGACTATGAGGAAGAACTGCTGCCAGGATCCATGACAGTACCCCCCCTACGAATGTCACTGGGCCTTCAGGTGATTGCCTCTGTGTGTTCTTGGCGGAAGTCATTGATGAGGGAGTGGTCTGGGATGTCCCTTGCTGGGACCCAACTTCTCTCCTCGGGCCGTGTCCCTCCCAGTCAACCAGATACTGGAAGCCCCTCCCACTCCCTAACTGTATAGGTCTCAGCCCCATCGACGATCCTGGGAGGAGGAGGGGGCTTGGATGGGTAGAGAGAGGACTAGAACTAACAGGTTTCACATTAGAGACATAGTAGTTAGTAGGTAGTTTCAAATGGATGGCAGAGGGGTTGATTGCCTTAGAGACAGGAAAGGGTCACACAAAATGCGGTGCCAGCTTGCCAGACTCCACTCTGAGGACAAGGTCCTGAGTAGAGAGCCAAACAATCTGTCCCAACCTGTACTTAGGAGCCTTAGATCGGTGGCTGTCAGCTTAGTGTTTGTACTGTGCAGAGGAACGTAAGAGTTTATTCCTCCTCTAGGTCCTGTGGCACCGACAGACAAATTCCCACATCAACTTCCTGGGAGGGGAATAGCACTGCTCTGCTCTACCCCGCACACCTGCCATCCATCATCTCATCACCACCAGCATAAGAACCCCGGCTTTCCATCCACTCATCGCCAGATCGTTGTTTGTACTGCCCCGTCAGTCTCGTTCTCGGCCGCTTTGCAGAATCTTCTCAAAGTTCCTCCTTCGCCTTTACTAACCCTGTTGTTCTTGTATCCAGATCCAGTCTCCTTCCCTGACCCCCCGCCTGCTGACCTACCACCATCTGTCTACGCTGCCTGCCTGTCTGTCTCCTGGTTCCCTGCCTGTCGTCTTGTCTGCCTGTCTTCCAGCCCTGTTATCCCGCTCCTGCTCCAGCCCGTCTTCCCCTTGCCTTCCCTACCCTGCCACCCTCTGTACTATCCCCTAGTAAAACCTGGTTTTGTCCCTACCTTCGCCTCTGTTGTCTGTGGTTTTGCACTTGGGTCCTGTACACAATCGTAACAAACGAGTTATGAGCATACTCAAATGAGCTGACTTGGAAAATCTGTCCACAATAGTAAGGATGACCTTCTGAGGGGGGAAGACCAGTAATGAAGTCCATGGCCAGATGCGACCAGGGTCTCCGGGGAACAGGCAACAGACTGGCAGGATTTTTCTTGGATGGCTTATTTCGGACACAGGATGTGCAGTGAAGAAACTCTGAACATCTCTCCTCATGGTTGGCCACCAGAAGCGTTGTTTCAGGACAGCAAGAGTTGACCCCACATGACCATGACCCCACAGTAAAACCTGTGAGCTGACAGAATCAGGGACAAAAAAACAGTTTGGAGGCCTGCTACCTGGATCAGGTTGCCTCCTCTTGGCCCTCTGGACAATAGACTTAATGGTAGTGACAGCGATAAAGCATTGAGAGGGGAGAATCACGTCTGGTTCAGATGGGGTCTCAGGTGGGAAAACAGGTGAGACAGTGCATCAGGTTTAGTATTATTACAACCAGGGTGATAGGACAGGGAGAAATTAAAACAGGGAAAAAATGAGCCTCTTAGCAGTGCGAATGTACTCCAAATTCTTGTGATCGGTCAATACTAGGAAAGGAATGTCTCCATTCCTCAAGAGCCATCTTGACAGCCAAGAGCTCTCGGTTCCCTATATCATAGTTACGCTCCGTGGGTGTTAAACAGTGTGAAAGGAATGCACAAGGATGGAGCTTCTTATCCTTAGGGGACTGTTGTGACAGGACTGCCCCTACACCTGTCTCAGAAGTGTCTACTTCTACCACAAATTGGAGGTGTGGATCAGGGAGAACCAAGATGGGGCCAGAGGTAAATCGTACCTTAAGATCCGAGACGGTGTCTTCAGCTGCCGTGGTCCATCTGAAGGGGACTGCAGGAGAGGTCAACGGGGCTGCCAGCACACCGAAACCACAGATGAACCGTCTGTAAAAACCCACAAATACCAAAAAGCGCTGCAGCTCACGCCGGTTAATGGGTCTTGGCCAGTCCATCACTGGCTTGACCATGGCTGGATCTATCTCTACACTGCTTGCAGACAACACAGGTTTTTACTCTGCACATGTTTGAAATGCTCCTTGGAAAATTATTTTAGGGTGTATCATATTATATACAATATTGTTGATCTTTGTTTTTTTTTTTTTCAAGCTGTCTCCATACTCACTACACACATCCCTGCTGCCCTATTACTGTTGAAACTGATGGTGAATAGTGTAGTGTAAGTCTATAGTGTATTATAGATGAGTTTATTCTGGGATGCCAGAATATACTGTTGAGTCTTATGGACATGTTGTGGCCATAATTCAAGTCCCCCAAACACATATCATCAGTCATCCTTGCTGGGTTACAAGCTGTCCAACATAAATCCAGACCACACCCATCCTGGTTTTATACCAGGTTTTACTCATGACCCTGTCGATGAAGGCAAAAACAATTCTGAGTGGTTGCATGACTTTAGAAGGTTCTTTATCCAACTAAAACTGCAATTTGGGAATATACTACACAGGTTCTGATATACTATTTTCACTAGATATTCAGAAGACATGGCAAGTGAGAATAAGCCTAATCTTTCCTGTCCTGCTTAAAAATAGCAAAATTATTTTAAAAATGCAAAGGGTGCATTCATTATTTGAATATTCTGAAAGCCGACTGTAATATATTGAACCAGCTATGGGCAACAGTAAATGGGTTGGTATTGAAACAGAGAAAATGATATGAGTCTTATGAAAGTACCAGAACTTCTATTGTTTTCTTATACAAATACAAATTTACATTGCTACTGTCTTCCCAAATAGTAGTTATTCACTAAATCTGCTTGATTTTTGGTGGTAAATCACCTGATAAAGTAGGTCTTCCCGCCCCTCATCTACTTTAACAGCACGGTTAGTTACATCTTATAGCCTATGTTTTGGTAAATGTGTCTACTTTTTATTATTTTATTAATGCTCTGATAGACCAAGTAAGAACTATGGAAAGACAATGAGACAGGAAAGAAAACACAGGAGGCAATAGACCCCAATGGGGCCATCATGGGTTATCAACCCATGGCAGCAGTACCAAAGACTGGCTCAGTATGTTGGTTTCACCCTCAAAAGCTGTGAATATAGGATTTGGAAAGGGTAGAAGATGACTCACAGGCAAAAAACATGGCACCAGACTTTGGCTTGGGTATAATTTGCTGGTAGAATATGGGTGGAGGGAAAAAAGCTCCAGGAAATAAAAATGTAAAGAGCCTTAAAATACACCAAGTAAAGGAGAAGTGCTTGATAGGGGTCATGCAGCTTCCCTGAATTTATCAGTACTTCTTGAGAAGTCAGTTAAATCAGATAGTTGAAGGTAGCAATGCACAGTTTGCGGGACCAAGATCATAGGGCAGAAACTGAAAAGCGGTAATGTGAATCTGTTAACATTGATTGAGAAATAATGTGAGACAAGCTGAAAGGAACAGTGAGAAAATAGATAAAACAGAGAAATTATCAATGACTATGTAGTAGAATGGGTTGGAGTTGCAGTACAACAAAAGTTATGTCAGTTTCAGAACCAAAGACGTCTAGCCAACAGCAAGAATATGAATGACGAAGTAGCTCCAAAAACAATAGAGAAAGGTGTCAGAAGATGACAATGAAGGTATCAATGTGCTACAATTAATCTTCAAGAATTGTTTGATAGCATCGTGAAGGGCAGAAAAAAAAGATGAGACTCATCTAGGATAGCGTTTTACAAGGATCCTTTCAAATCTGTTGACACAATTGGAGTGGTAGTCTGAAAAGAGTGAAGCGGTAAATAGATCACCTTGAAAAGACGCACTTATAGGGAAAAGCATAGAGTGGTAGGGTTTCCCTTAGATATCCCACAAATCAAAGAGCAAAAACAACAAATGTATGTTAGCTCACCAAAAATGAGAAAGAAATGCAAAGTTCATAAGATTTGCAAGAGTGTTGTCAGTCTCAGGGCCTAATGAACTCCTGTAACAAGAAGTAGCATCAGGGAAACAAATAAACAAAGAAAAACAACGAAAAATAGTCTTTAGTAAATTTTGGCCTTGGTTTTGGATCGCTCAGAGGCTACTTAGAAATGAACAAGCGAACTGACGCATCAGTGCAAAAAAACTGGAATACCAAGCTTTAGAATATACGAGCAAATATTACCATCCAAACAACAGAGGGGGCTCCTGTTTGTGTGTAGTATGAGTGTAGTGCCCTTTGAGACTGTAATGGTGATTAAGCCGCTTTACAAATAAATGTGATTTGATTTGATATAAAAAATATCACAGAAAATAAGTGAAGATTCCTTTACACATGAGAAATGTCTTGTCTTTTACTGAAATGTTGACAGGCAATAACAAACACAGCAGAGGTGATTTTTGTGTGCGGGAATCAATGAGTGATCCAAATCTTTCCCAGCTGTGCCTATGGTGTGCACATTCCATATTTATCACAGGATATGAAACGTTATATTCAACGCCTGTTTCCAAGACATCCAAGTATCCTTCACAACCATCGAATTTACTACGGCGTGGCAATGCCTGGAGGATGGCATTGTCCCTTGTGATTGAGGTCAAATCAAAAAGCATCACTACTATTATGGGGAAACTGACTGACAAACTATTCTACATTGATAAAGAGGCTATTGCAATTACCTCCAAAAATTATGAATTAGGCAAACGCGTAGGCAAAAATGCAGAGGTTAAGGTGAAACGTGATAGAAGACTTTGGGTGTGTAGAGGGATCAGTGTTACTATGTTAGTGGCCACTGACAGTGGATGATATACCCACAATAAAGCTAGAGAAGTTAAAGAAAAATAATTAGCTTTTATTTTGAGAAATGGCTAGGAGTTCAATGCAGTCTTAGCAGTGTAGCACTGTATGAAGTCTACCTATTTCAATAATTGTTCAGGATCAAGCCTGGAGTTTACGTTACTATAAATGAACTAGGGAAGTCTAGAGAGAATTAAGCTTTGCTGGAAAGAATTGTGAAATGTAAAGGCATCTAGGGTTCAATTTATTATTGGAGAAATCTATAATGTACTACTATGTACCTGAAATCATAACTAGTGGCTAGGTGAAGACCCCACATGTCCACAGCAATGCTTAGACATAGTCTGTCACATCATGAAGAAAGGTTAGTGATTCCCAAGGTGCATTTGGTGAAGCTTTTCTCCTTAAGGTTGGAAGCATATTGTTAGTCCCGCCCTCCTCCCCCTCAATTGGTCAAGTTCCCGCCCCAACATGTCACTCATCTTGATAAAGTGTAGCCATTAAGCTACCACAGTCGTTAAAGAAGCAGACGCCAAATGCAGCCAATCTGTGTTTTTGAATGAGTCTTGTCACACTTTTAGCTTTGCTGTACTTTGTTTTCTTATTTTTTTCCGCCATAATTGTTGTTGCTAGGAGTTACCTTCTCTGTAGCAGCTAGCCTCACCTTGATAGCCACAAGCCAGATCACCGTTGGCCACCACTGGACATCTGGGCATGTCCACAGACACAGACTAATAGTGTATAATATATCCTATTTATCTATTGTTATTTTAATATCTTAAATGTTGCATATTGCAGGTTTGAAGTGCCAAAACAGAAACAATTGTTTTTTTGTTAGGAGAATTGTGAGCCAGAGTGCACAAGCAGGGCCATCCTGGTCATTAAATTGACCATCCCAACTGCTAGGCTTTTGAATGCCAGCATGAGGCGCTCATGTTCACGATAATAGTGTCATCTTTGATATAACTTCTAAAAATACAAATTAACAGCCATTTAAATCATTTACTACTAGTTAACTATTACATTGCAATTGCATTAGCTTGATTTCATCTTATGTAACTCTGTTTTTTAATGGTGTTTTTTTTTTTTTTGATTTTAATGGTATAAAAGCGCATCATTTAGAAAATAGTTACAGCAATACATAGCACAGATGTAGACGGCAACATGTCAAACATAGGAACAGACTCAGAGGTCATCATTTCTACTAGCTCAAGTTCTCTTATAGTATATAGCTAGAAAGTACAGATTATATCTGTAATAATAATAATAACTTTAATTTAAGAGTGCCTTTCGTAGTACCCAAGGCACAACAATGAGAAGAAGAAAGAGAAAAACTAGGCTAAACGAGAAAAAGAACAACTAGGCTAAAGGCCTGGGCAATGTAGATATAGATGGAAAATTATTCTTACCATTGCCCACTAATGAGCTAAACACCACTAGATGTTACTTAACATTTAAGCTAGCCTTAGGCTAGTAAGCTAGTGGGTTTTTTTTACTCCTAATTTCATTTGGTTTATGTTTTTATTTGTTTCAACCTTCAAATGTTTTTCGCTAACATGGTTTTGAGACGTGTGAACGACGCAATTTTCCAGGGTATAGCATTGTACTGTTTATTGTGCCAAATACAAACTTATCTTGCATTTTACACCTCATTGTCGCCGGTTAAGTTTGAAGGCCAATTTAATTTGTTGAGGAGAAATGAGAAAAAATAGCTATGAAACACTGTTCCCTCTGCCTGGCTTCCAACAATGCCTTTGAAATAACAAGCCTCCTCTACTGAATTCAGTCTCTCTCTTTTCGCTCTTTCTCCCTGTCACACACACACACACGCACACACACTAACTGACACAACCGCACACACACACCCCCTTTCCCTCCCTCTCCTTCTTCACCTCCTCCTCCTTGCCGCTCTGCTTCTATAATTCAAATCCTGTCAGGCTTGTTCCAGACTGCTGGCGCCAGTCTCTCTCTCCAGGAAAAAAAAAGAAGGGAGAGAAAAAAAAGGAGAAGGGGAAAAAGCTCTTTGAGGGACAAAGCTGACAGAGCCACACACATACAGACACACACACACACACACATCAAGCTGGGCTGAACAGGAGACCGAGTAGTTTTGAAAAAGCCAGCTGCACGTTTGGATTTTTTTTGCAGGGCCCAACACTTTCCGTCATAACCTTGCCTCCTCTCTTGTTCCCTTTCTCTTGGATTCAATCTTTTTTTTGCTTTAGGATGTCGTCTCGTCCTTGATTCCTGCCTTAACCGGTAAAGAGTGCTATCCTTTACCCCTCCTGCAAAATGTACCATGACCGCTTTTATTAGCCGTTTAAAAAAGCCTCACAATTAAAAGAATTGCTATGACATACATAGGAAAAAAACACAAAAGCACATGCCAAATCATCTGTTACAGCGAGGAGGAGTAAAATGCAGGGATGCGAAAGAAGAGGAAGGATAAACAGAAGACAATCGGTGCATTTTTCGATGAAAAGTCCGACAGAGGAACTGACATCAGCTGTCACCATCGAGGCTATAAATAGCCACGCGGGCCACATCCATCTATTTTTGGGCATAATGCAAGAGACAGTCATGTGATGCAAACAGAGAAATTACAGCCTGCAACCCTAGAGCCATTATCTGAGTCAAGGTTTTTTCCATTCTCCGCCCTCTTCCCCCTTTTCCTGCCCCCTTTTTGTCCAAGCAGATAGGGGATATTGTGGGATGGCATAATTTGTTTGGGGACACCAGCCTCCCTTTTGAACACACGTCGAATTTACTCAACAATAGTGACAGAAAGCGCAGTCTTTGTATAGCGCTTTACTCCAACACTCATTTAGGCTATACAGAAGATTACACTAGAAATAAAAAGTAACGACAGTCGGCACAATGCATTATGGGCCATGTGGCTGCTATTCATCAGCGAATTTCTTTATTTCCCGCTGGTTTTGTAGCAGAACTTAAAAAGTCTGAAGAGATTTTGTTTGCAGGCACCAATCTGGAGAACTCACAAATTGGACCAAGTGTAAGCATGAATCAGGTCATTGGAGTACTGGTTTTAATGATGATAGTCATGTTTTTTGGTTGAGCTAATGTTAGGTGAAATTATGTGATATGTGCCAAAACTAGTTTTATAAAGATAAATGAGTGAGAAAGTCCTATAAGTTGCAGTTTTAATGAGTTTGGATTGAAATATATTTAAAAGTGTTGAGAGATCAATGAATGAAGTTCTGTCAGGATTTGTGCTGCTGCAACGCTTTCACACCAAAAACTGCAGTTTAAAGCATAAATCTTTACCTCAGATGGACTAATCATGGGCACAAAACCTGAATGTTTAGTTAGAAGATGATCAATGGGTTGAAAGCAGGAACTATCCATGGATTTAGTACTACTAGTACTTAGTTCCAGGAACTTGACCTTTTCAACCAGGGGGAACTAGCCCCGAAACAACACTGATTGGTCAATACAGGTTACGCAAAAATCATCAGAGAATTTCTATACATTGACAAAGTTTTTATTTTGTGGCGGATCAACGCCATAGCTGCTTCAACTTCCATGTTTGCTGTTGTGGGGGTCGTCACGTAGCTAAATGACGAATGAAACCAAACGATTGCACTTTTGTCATGTCACATACCCTCTATTAATCATTGGTGCGGTGGGAAAGCAACCTCAAACTCTTTTGGGGAACTAAAAAGGTTCCTGCTGAGAAGGTTCCTGCTCGAAAAAGTACATAAAAGGTTCAGGTTTCTGCGGTGGAAAAATGCGCAATGACGTTGACGACAGCACGCCCGAACCAGTGGGTGTGGGTCCTAACTGGCTGATTGACCAGACCCTTTACACAAATGGCATATGTATCCTATATTCTATGTGGCATACGACACCATGCAACTGAACATAGCCTAGCCTGCTGTTTTGTTGTGTATACTGTGCATTAACTATTGCCTCTAGATGGCGCTATCTTGTGTCTTTGCTTCTGCGATTGAGCGGATACTACAATATGTCAGCAATGCACAATCCTATGGCCAAGTTCTTAAGACAATGCCGTATCCCATGTTTGTTAAGTAATTACATAATAAACTGAAGAAGTAATAATTCTATTTTTTTTATTACTATTTAATGGTTTTGATCTATTGACCAAAACCATGATTGCAATAGGAAACCCATGACCAAGAGTTAGTTTTGCATATAAAAAACCTATAACCATATATTAATACCCAGAAATATACTAAAATGCAAAATACACATATTTATAAAAACACATATACTTCATGTGTATGAATACACATGGATGACTATGATACTGTGAAAGCATCAATCAAAAACAGATACATACAGAACATACTCATCCAAGGATAATGTGACAAAGCTCATTCCCTCAGATTATACAGAAAATGTCTAAAATGATACTTTCAAAATAAAAGTCCACATTCAGAGCAGATTTTTTTAAGCAACAGTTTAAAGTTTTCGTTGAACCAATACTCCCTCTCGATTGCCAGCTCTTCTTGATAAGGCAACCTTCTCAATACCTACATAGTGATAATGAGGCTATAATATAGGTTTTCCTCTAGAAAATGAGCTGCAATTTTACCACAAATTGTGTTCAGCAATTCAAGTTTTTATTCCTTACTTGTTTTACCTACGTAGGAATTTCCTCCAGGGGCATAATAGCTTTGGTGTGACAAGTAATCATCCCTTGATGGGAATGGATTTACCTGTCAGGGGATGTCTGAATGAAGGACAATATAGTTATAGCTACATTGGTTGCATTTACCACCATGATAGTTTCCACGTGGCCACTGAAATCCTGAATGTCCTGAAGTTCTTTCATTAAACCAACATTATTATGTTAATAACATCAATATTAACTGAATGTTGCAGTACAAAATATATTATATATATATATATATATATAATAGCCATATATATATATATATATTTATATTAAAACAATCACAGTTGCTCAGTTCTGGTCTTTGTGTGTCTTCATTTACATTAGCTCCTCATTCTACAGTGCGTGATGCTCTGAGTTTGCTTGAGTGATTTCACAGAATTTTCTTCCTCCACTGTGAAGCAGCACTGCAACTAATATTTTACATCCGCACAACCTAGCTAGTTAATTAGTGACTGGCCGGTTATCTTGTCCACTTCATTAATGCTAGAAGTACTTCAACGAGCCCTGGGGTGTTGGAGAGAGCCGCCCCACCAAAATCCTGTTGCGTACTACTGAGTGTGGGTGAAAATAACATGAGTGGATGGAACAACAGCACGGTGCCACCTGGGAAGGATAGAATGGCACAGACGCTAAACTAGGCCAGAGAAGTTTGGGAATTTCTGTGGAGAAATTGCTACCTCTTCTACGATGGATTTCCCCCTTGCTCTTTGATTCTGAGGGACGGACACAAAAACCTGATGTTTACTGTTGATGAATAAGATCACTTTTCTCGTGTTAAACTCCATTGTCAATACCCTGGAAATATCTTGTTTATCTATGTTTGACCATTATCAACATTAATAAGAAAAAATATATATAAGGTTATATATATATATATATATATATATTAGTGTTTCAGGGTGGATTTTCCCTTGTAACGAGACTGTAAAAATATGTGATCAGAAGAAGATGATGTCAAGTTCTGTTACTTCAATGCACAAGTATTGGGGTATTTAGACCTTGATAATTTTTGGCAGGTCTTTAGAGGATTAATGGTTAAGTCATTCCTGAATCTTTTTGCCAACACACAAAAATGAACATAATTCTTAAGGAACATTACAGTGCAATAAACAAAGAATAAGTATTTGCTTGCTATTTTCACTAAACAGCCGCAGGCAGAGTCATTTTGACCCTCCCCCCTCCTTTTCTTCAAGGTCTTATTCTGTGTGAGGAACCAAAGGTCCCTGGAGATAGGGAACTGGAGGACATAACGTCCTCTTCCTCATCTCTCTCTTCCGATGACTCCCACACCTGATTGTCAGGGCGGGCTCCGGTGCTGTGGCTAACTTGCTGTTGGCCTCTCGGGGGTAATTGGATCATAATGGAACATTTTCCGTGGTAAACACCGGCAACAAAAGAAATGGTTTTGTCAAGTCAAATGTCACCAGATTTCGGGGCTGCCTTCGACTTGCTTCACTGCCCCAACCCCGGCTACCCTCCATAACCCCCATCTTAGGTTTTTCTCATCTCCAACCCAATTGATTGATTGCCCCGCACGCTTCCCTTGAACAATGACTGCAGGTAGCCACTTTCTCAGCCATTACCGCCCTCCCAAAAAAAGATTCCTGTCCGACAAAATGGTGGGGAAGATGGTGGACATACTTTTTATGAGACCTATATGCACAGACTAGTAAGGAAGAGTGAAATTATATTTGACTCCCGAAGCATCTTGAATATCTTGATGTCTGCATACTCTTAACTCTTAAAGAGACGTCTGTAGTTACCAGATGCATTGGAACTACATTGACCAGCATGCAATTCTTTTGGGTCCAGTACCAATGTTGATAATCAGGCAACAAAGATCAACAACATCTGCCTTTCATGTTTTCATCATGTAGTTGCTTGAAAGAGATGTATCGTGGATTTTTTTTTATTGGTGCATTATCAGCAGAGTTACATGCCGATACCCATTTGTGTGTAAGGCCAACATATTTGTGATAACATTATCAACGGGCCCTACCCGATATTGAGAGTATTGCATACACACATTCAGCGTGTGCATGAACAAAGGACGAAGCCAAGCTCGTCACCCTACATCCGCCCAGGCCTATTCCAGACCGCAGACGGCTAATATCCCAAACCCAGACAGGGCCCAGACCTTGCAGCCCAAATGAAATCTGCCTTGTTGGTTGTGTCATTGGGATTGTGTGTGGGTGTGTGTGGGTGTGTGTGTGTGTGTGTGTGTGTGTGTGTGTGTTTCTCTTTGCCCACTTTAAATTGCCTTTTCTGTATGGAGGGGAGGCTGGGGCCCTTCCCCCTAAAGGACCCCATTTCAGACCGGTCACTCAAGCCCTCAGTCAATTACCCATACCACTTGGGACCCTTACATCACATCACACACACACACACACACACACACACACACACACACACACACACACACACACACACACACACACAATCCCAACGACACAACCAACAAGGGAGGATTAGGAAGAGCAGTGGGACAGCTTCAGGAAATTCTTTGACATGATAACGTGACTAATATGAAGGTTTGGTTTGTTGGAAGGAGAGAGACAGAGAGATCAGAAGAGAGATGAGTCTACCAGCTAAGCGCTAGTATTCCTATGTCTCTTCATTGCATTAGTAAAGTTATTGCTCAATGCATTATTCCTAGATTGGCTAAATTAAGAAATTCCTGGTAGAACCTATGCAAGTTGAAAGCAAAGACTTCTAAATCAGTGAAGGTAGTAGTAAAGATGTATACCCATTTATGGTCAGCATGATCATTGAAACTGCTGCAAAAAGACAGCACTACTGACAGTTCTAGGCAAGGCAACAACGAAGCTGACACCTGAACGCCTGTACCATCCCATGGTCATGTTTACACTGTCTCTAGGTGTTACTAAAACTCTTGAAGTGAAACTGTACTCTGTTTCATGTTTACTTGAAGATACCACCTTTTTGCTGGTGGGGCAGTTCAATCTGTGGCTAGGAAACTTCAGATGGACAGGAACATTCTGTTAACTGGTTTATTCATGGAACCAGGGACACTCAAACGCAGGGTATCAAAGGTGCTTATAGACAGCTTAACCTGAATAAGACCTAATGGCCAATAGGTGGGTTACTCCCTGCGTGTGGACATAGTCAGTGATTCATGGGTAGAATGGATGTAGAACTTGCTTTGAGACATTGGGCTTCATTAGCTGTCATAGGAAGAAAGTTCTTTATTGGGCTTTCTGCATTAAACATAAGATCTGAGTAAAGGTGTTGATCATGGTGGACCCTGACAACTTGAAAAACTCACAACTGAATAACCCCAAGCTGTGAGGAACGGGTTGCTTCACAAAGGACACATTCGACTCGATTCGTGTCCAACATGGTGGTGTCATCAGAACATCCACCATAAGATACTTGAAAAAAAAATCCAATATAGAAGAGTAGCCTCGATAGACCACGATGCAATGCAGGCACAAGACGTGACGCTTTGAGGAGGGGGCGCGACTCGCTTGCTCTTGACCAGAAAAACTCGCTCTCTTGCTCATACAGTTGCTGTCGTTATCACTCTCTCCTCCTATATGTAAAACCAACAGATGAATACAACAAGTCCAGGCATGTAGTCTTGGGGTTGTTGAAATTGGGAAATCTAGGAAATCACTAACTGAAGTAGAAGTAGACAAGGCGGGGAGTGAATATCCCAGGGTGGAAGCTTCCTTTAAGATAGTGCAGTACCAGGTGCACAAAGCTCTTCATTATGACTGAGGTCAGAGCTATTGGATTGTAGTCACTGAAGCAGCCAACCTTGTCCATCTTTGGCACAGGAACGATGGTCAAAGATTTAAAGAAGATTGGGATTGATTGTAGACAGAAAATGATTGAAGATGGCTTGTAGGCACAGTATCTGAGGACTCAAGAAGATCACTCGGCAGCTTTTCTTACGTTTTCCTGCAGGAAGAATTTCTGTATTTTCTCCTCACTGATGACAAGTGAAGCAGGCACTCAGGCCATGTCCACACTAAGCCATTTCAATTTGTTTCATATTTATTTCTCCGTTGTGGCCTTCCGTCCACACTACGCCAGCGTTTTCGACACCCAAAAACAGAGCTACCAAGTGGATACATTTGAAAACGGTGACCTTGCGTCGAAGTGTGGACGCCGAAAACGAAGACTTTTGAATATGGTGACGTTTTATTGTCATGTGATCCAGGCTGTAAACATCTGCACATGCCTATGTTTCCGAAAACAAATCTGGCTACGCTGGTTGGCCTATTGATCACATCAAGTTGACAAGATGACCAAAGATGGGTCACTGGGTTAACCCTGTCTTGTGTATTGAGTGGGATTGAGTGTACCCATGTACTCTACTGTTCAACAAAGCAAAACAGAGGAGCAACCTGCTTGGAGTATTACCCACTATTTTCAATGATTAGTAGGCATAAATATGATTTGCTTGTAGCGATACACTTAAGGCATTAGCCCATTATTATTTGCAATTTAATTTGATCACAGATGTGCATAACCATTACATATTAAATTTAATTGACTCAGTTAAAGACTACAACAGTCCACAGTCAGATTTGAAGTGAATGTGCATGGAAAAGGCCAAAACCCCTCAGGAATCCTGACAAGTGGTTGCGTGACGTGACAATTCGATTTATCATCAGAATTACATTCCAAAACATAAAAGCAAAAGATCAATATTCATCTGGCTGAACGTACATCACACACAGTGCTTCCAATCCTCATTAGTGCATTAGACATGTATCTACACACACATCCACGTACACTCTCAGTAGGACCTACATGCTCACACAACACACACAAAACATCAAATACACAAACAAAATACATACAAAAATACATGACAAAAGTAAAAATAGATAGACAGATAGTAATGCAATGTATTCCATATGACATTCTACAAATCATGTGAAACAGGAGATAGAGGTCATGTGACTGAAACTGGCAGTAGTTTGACATAGAAATAGAGCGGTGGAATGTAAGGGTGTGGAGATCGGGGGGAGGATGGGTGTACAGTATGTACTTTCCTTCAACTCCAGTGATCCGGGTTTGAGTTCCAAATCAAGAAGTTTTCTGCAGTGAATAAAGTTTTCATTTTTAGTGAAACCTGAAGACTGTTTTACTTGCTTGACATCAAGCAAAACACTTTGAGTTGATTTGTGATAGGTAATGTAGCTGACCATGCATTAACTTAATCACGCTTCATCAATTAATACCTGTATTTTCACGATTTACATTTCATTTTAGGTTCTGAAGCTGTTAACCATTAACCATTAACCATTATGACAATTTAAATCGCGGGAGGTAATGCTTGAATTCTTATAAAATACTGTTTCTAAAAAAAAAATGGAAGGCTTGTCTGTAGCTTTTGGCAAGTCATTAATGTATACAAGAATAAAAGTGACCCGAGGATTGATCTCTGGGGAACTCACATTTAGTAGGAAATGGAGGACTGACTCACATTACACTGGACTTGTCAGCATGTACATACTATACTCTTATATTCTTTATATCTCCTTCTTAGTGTGTTATTTCAATTTGTATAGCGTGTGCTGGCGGAATGATCAGGAGTAAGAATTCACATGTGCTTGTGCTCTAAAACCTGAACTTTAGTGCAATACGTTATTTTCTATTTTCGGGTAACTGGTAATTGTAGAAGATAATAAATGTGTTAGCTAACTTGTGTTTTGTTGTACTGATGAGACTTATTTAGACTGCTTCAATTAGTTGATAGGTCTTTCTAAAGCTGGGCTCACACCACAAGTTTTAAAATCCTAATCGATTTTGAAATCGGGTTGCATCACGCACATGAGGAGAACCTTCACAGATGTTTTTCTCTCTAATCTCAAACATGCACAGACTACAAGATCTGAAAATAATGGTGCATCACACACTAGAGGATATTATAAAGATTATTGAGCCAGAGGGAGCATGAATGCACCGCCTCACGTGATCTCATGGGGAAGTAAATGTAAACAAAATGTAGACTGACATGGTGAAACCGGTGCAACTTGCTTTACATATGCTTTGCAGTGAGAAAGCATCACTGTATCTCCTCAAATGCCCCTATATTGCAACACGTAAGGTAAAAGACATTTCATTCATTCCTGCCCAAATTAGGTAAAATAAAGCATAGACATGAAACAGGAAGAATATTTACATTTTAATCCAATCAGAGGACAGAATCAAATGCATACAGTGTACATTGCAACCAATAGTAGTTTCAATGCTGTGATGCGTGTTACCTTGTTTACAGTGAGCTGGAGGGTTGCATGGAGGGTTGTTGTTGGGACATAGAGACGGGTAAAGCTGCACAGCTAATTGTAGACAAAAGGAGACCGCTAGATCGTTTGGCCAAAGAGAAAGGTACTTTAATGCAGATTGGTACAAAAATAGAGAGTGGTTTATTCTTTGCTGCTGTCAAACAGTTTGTAACTTTCTCCAAATGTGGAGATGACTGCGTCCACCAGCCTGTGGTGCAAGCAAGCTCTAGTTACTCCGCAGAAGTTTAGTGCGAGTCTCCGATCTCCGATCTATCTACCGCTACACATACACTCTTTTTGGCCCCCGCACTTCTGAAATGAATCCGGCGCCCGTGCTTGGAAGACACGTTATATAGGCAGTCATGTTCTTGCCACATATCTACAAGCCTTTCCTCCATCTCAGCTGTCCAACGCACCAGTACAACAGCTTGTTGTTGTTTCTTCATTCACTTCCGTGTCCTTGTAGATTGTCTCTCTCATTGGCTATTGTGGTCCCGCTCGGAAAGCAGTGATGCAGTCATCCCGATTTAAAATCCTAGATATCAAACATGTTTGATATTATCGGGCCGGGCCCGATGCGTCCCCAAGCAGATCTGGAGGTTTAAGATTGGATCTGTAAACCGCTCACATTACCAGATAATTGGTGCCGAACATCGGTGCCGAACAAGGTCCCGTCCAGATCACTCCGCCGATTGTCGGGAGGGGCGAATCGGGGATAAATCGCCCCAATTATCCTCTAGTCTGAGCCCGGCCTAAGCTAGGAGCTCCCCAACCTGGTATATCTTCCTATCACTTCTCTGAAGACATGGATATGTACCAAACTGCTCAGATGAAAAGACCTATTTATCCTACTCATATGTTCTCTTGCAAAACCTAGTTATTTGTAGCCCCAAAGGTAATTCAATGGTTTCTGCATCCAGTTGCTCTCCTACAGAGTGTTAAACAATGAACATCCAATGTAAAGCATCCAGATCACATATAATTGCATCGGGGATCAAACAGCTAATATCACACATGTGATTGCATGTGCAAACATTAAGTCATTTTGATCTTTGATGTTTAGTTAAGTGCTTTGAGTTTTTCGTACAACTATTGAAATGTTTTAACATCAAAATAGATTATACATTTGCAGCAGACACGCACAGTGCACTTTCCGTCCATGGAGCACCAAAGCTGCCAGTCTATACAGGACGCAAACCAGCTCCAACCCGACTGGCCAGCTATTCCAGGTCTGCGCCCGGCTGCATCTTCAGAGACAGGTCGGCTGTCGCTATCTGTCTTGTTCGCTCTATCCATACTGCCAACAGTTTGACTCACCCCCTCACACACACACACACACACAGGTTAAAATGACCCGGCTGCAGTCGGCCTTAATTGGCCACAGCCGGTGCTGGACAGTGACTCCAGGATGTGTGTGATATAGGACATAGGCCAGGACTGAAGGCTATGGTTGAAGTGTCAGTATCCGTTGCCCATATCAAGGCCTTCATCATCTTTCCTTTCCTTCCCCCATTTAAAACAATTAATTTCCATTTCCTTTCCTCATTGCTATCCCTCCAATAACTTTGAGTCATTCAGTTGTAATACAATTTTTTAAAAATAAATTAAATTTATTTTAGAATGGATCATACATTGCACCTCTCTGCCCACTCAAAATAACTTGCAGGCCTGTCTCCTTTTGAAGGGGAGAAGCAGCTGCCTAGAATTAACAGTGAGGGTCCAGACTTGATATGTGGATGTTTTGCATCTTTTGCAGTTTCAAAGGTAATCCGATACACTTCAAGGTTCTTGCAAACACACATGTGTGCAATCACACACACACACACACACACACACACACACACACACACACACACACACACACACACACACACACACACACACATAGGCATATGTGTATGTCCTCCAACATACTTTATTCCTCTGTCTCAAAAATGGTAACGGTATACCTCAAATAAAAACCATGTAAATCATGAATTTTATGGCTCGGTTAACATTGTTCTGCTAGTTCAGTTCATCTGTTCGAGATTTCTCAAAGAATCCATGAAAGGTTTCTAACATTATACACTTAAGTCAGGCATAAGGTTGAATGAATGAGTTCTACTTCTGTTCTGTTCTGATTCTGATAATGAGAGATTTTCTGTCCCTCTCAGGTGAAGTGATGAAGAGCTATAACAAAAGCTTTATTTCTAACCAGACCGTGAATTCAAAAGTCTTTATTGAACACTGTTTCTTTGACGGTGAAGTGTGCAGCTCCCCAATCTAGCTCCATGTTAGAATAACTCACTAACAGTTTCCCTCGCACACATCGCTTTCATGTACTTCTCATGTGATCTTACGATCGCTTCACACAGTAAATTTGGATTTCCCAGGTGATCGGGTTTACATTCAAGATAACATCATCACAAATTGTTCAGCTTGTTGTCTAGTACATATAGAAACACACACGTGCGTCCAAACACAAGCAGTTTTTAATTCTTCTCCTCTATTTCCATGTTTCTAGCCCACAAAAACTGCTATCTCTAGACTTTGGCTGGCAGTTCAACGGTTTTGAACTGTTTCTAAAAGGCTGCAGAAATAAACTGAAATCAGTCGGGCCTCATTCAAATGGCAAAGGCAAGCAAGCGAAGGAGAGAGACAAAGCTGGAACGTTGTGAGCAGAATGTTTGCTAGGTTTCTCCGTCTATTCCACTGCTTCCCCTCCCTCCCCCTTCCCTCCCCTTCCCTCCCACCCGAGTTAGTTGGAGACAGAAAGGGAGAGGGAAAAAAAAATGGAGGAAAAACGAAGCAAACACAAAGGCAGCGCTTGCGCTCTCCACCGCTAGCTTACTAATCGGCGTCTTTGTTGTGCTCGATGCATGCCTGTCGCCCTGTCACATGGCCGCGTTGCCATGGCGACCGGGGTCTGAGTAATCATTTGTGCAATGACCTTTATTCCCCAGAGGGAAGATGGAGGGGAGGGGAGGCGAGGGGGCTGGAATGAAAGCAGAGCCAGCAAAAGCAGAGGAAGGGAGGGAGGATGGGCTGGAGAGAGAGCGGCGGTGAGCAGTAGAGCGAGGCAGTGGGGACCCAGACGGAAAAAAGAGAAAACTGATTTTCTCTCTCGGCAGCGGTGAGAAGAACCTTTTGGGTTTGTAGATAATGAACACAGCTCACTCCAAAAAGAGGAGGGAGAAGGAGATAGCTGGTGGAGGAAGAAGTGGGATGCATTGAGAGATAGCGGTGGGAAGAAAAATGTTGGGACAGAAAAAGGGGCGGGGGGGGTGGTGGGGCGTGCATCCATTGGTCGACAGAGGGAGATAGAGGGAAAGGACAAGGGGAAGGCACAAAGGGTTTTCAGGGAGGAAGAGAGCTAGAAGAGACAGACACAAGGAGAAAGGGAGACAGAGGCAGACAGACAAACAGACAGTGAGACAGACAAATCTCTCTCCCTTTCCCCCTGCATTACAAATGCATGTTGGGTAACCAGCTAATGGGCAGCAGGGTGATTTAGCGACAGGGGAGATTGTCCTTTAACATGAGGACCTGGAATAAAGCAGCCGCCTTGCTGAAGTGTCGTTGAGCAAGACACTGAATCCCTACCTAGCTCCAGGGGTCCTGAACTTTGACCTCTGACCTCCCTGTGGAGGGAGGGGAAAAAAAAGAAGAGAATTTCCATATTAAAATCAATAAAGTAACAATTCGAGGAGGACCTTCTTTAGCTTTGTAACAAAGGGTTCCAAAAATGCGACAGAATGCCTCAGAATGAAGAATAAAGTTTATCATGTATGTTTAACGTTAGCATCAATGCTTAAACACATGGGTTTAAAAACCTATTCGGCTAATATTTACCAAGGATGCCAACATTTCTGGATGGCATTGAATAGTTTGCTCTCTGCACAGTTGAATAACAGACAAATGTCTGTTATTGACTTTCAATATACTGTCAATATCGAGACAAATTTTTCATGTTAACGATTTATTGAACTACTCATCATAAATACCATGTTGAGATTATCTATAAAAAAAACAGTTGGGTAAAGTTAAAAAAAAGTCCAAACCACAATTGGTCAGTTATTTGAGTTGTGGCTTCAAAGAACAACACATTACACATGTTCTGAAATTACTTTTCACTTGAATTCTTCTTCTTTCTTCTTCTTTTTAGTAAGGACTGCATTTGTATACTTTTTAGGTACTCTCTTTTTATTTAATACTGAACACCAATAATACATAAGTTACCAATCTAAAAGTGAAGAAATGGTTAGAGAAAGCAGCTTGCCGTGGTTGTAGACAGGAAACAATATGCTCTGCTGCTCTCCAATTGGCTGCTCGCAATCACGATGCATTCAGGGGACAAAAGACCGCATCAGGGTTACAAGCGATTCATTTGATTAAAGATTGTAATTTCCTAAATCCAACTATTGGCAAGTGGAACCAGTTTGATTTCAGTCTGAACCAGATTGCTGTACTACCTAAAAATGCACTCCTTCAACTGCTTGTGGACTTTGTGGTACCTTTGGGGTATTTCATATAACACATTTTTTGTATATTCTTTTTATTTTGGTATACCATGAAGCACTTTGGGAAACTTTGGTGCACTTTGCGGGACTTTGGGGTACTTATTTTCTTCACATTTAGTAGTTTTTTGTTCATTTTGTGGCCCTTTGGATGTGGTAGACATTAAACTAACTTTTGTGTTCACCCTTGCATTATTTTTTTGTCATACTTTGTTATAGTGTGGTGTAATTTGTGGTATATTCTATAATATTTTGGTGTGCTTTTGGGGTAGTTTGGATTATTTTGAAAAGGCCTTGTGCAGACCAATCACCTAAAACTTAGACAAATATGCATTGCTGTCAACACTTTGTCCTACACTGGCTACCCTTAAACCACATGACCATAATACATAATTAGCAGTAGTCGTATGTTTTATTGTGTTAATGCGTTATGTCAGATGCTACGTCAGGCTAATTTTCTTAGCCTACACAACTTTTACTTGGAAGGAATTTAAAAGTTATTTGCGTGGTGAGAGTTTCAAAAAGCTTTCAATCTGTAAATCATAATTTGGGAATCTCTAGGTATATCAGCCTACATAGAATTGATTTACTGGGAAAACCAATTCAAGATTTAAAGGTCATATTCTAACTGTGTAAACGAAGCCAAAAGCAGCACAGTTGGACAATGTTTTGAACAGTAAAACCAGTCACTCTCATTTTGTCTGTTATACTATTCTACAAGGGCAACTATTCTTGGGCAACCTCCAATATCCATTTTGGAGTTGACTCACTTTTTGCAAATATTTTTATTCTACAAAAGATTTCAGAAGGATTTATTTGCTTCAATTCAAAGTTCACTATTCTATTGATGTGCTGAGGAAATTTATTGCATCAAAATTAAAGAGAACTATAATCTGCAAAACTATTGACCACATTCTTTCTTTCACACTAAAATCTTTATATTGTAGTGCTTTTATTGTAATTGGTTTTAACCAGTGCTTAATTTGTGCTGGGGCTAGCCGGTACCCAGGCAAATGCCAAGAATCTGATTTTGCGCCCCGGCAAATGTCTTACTCAGAATCAGAGCCCTGGGCTCTAAAGTGTGACAACAACGCGTATATTAAACTGGTATTAAACAACGTTACGTCCAGTGAACATTACAAGAGTAGGTGCGGGACTCCGCGAGCCAATCAGAACCTAATATGTAAATAGGTGCACGCACACACAGACAGACACACAGACTGGAAACTTAAAAAAATATTACAACATCAACGTTTAGTTAGCTACTGATAGCAAGCCAACAAAACAGATTCACGGTTAACATTAATGCAGCACAAAGCTGGCTTCTGGGCGACACAGAGGTAGGAAAAGTTTACCATTTTTCCTCCGGCGGCGACGCGAGTTGAGCCCCGGCATCTCTTATTTTACAAATTATGCACTGGTTTTAACAATATCAATATCAAGTTATTCTTATTGTGACACGGGCCATTTTAATTTGTTTCAGTACAGATGGGGGGGAAAAAATCACTCTGACATTTACAACTCAAAACAGATCCTCTCAGGAGGGACGGATCTGGCTTCTTTTTCTGTGTGCGACCAACACCTGCATGTTGCTTCGGACTGGGTGGCAGAGGGAGGGAGGTGGTTGGGCTCACATCTGGCTCTCTGGATTGACAGGTGCTTTGCTAAGTTTGTCCAGAAACAGCTGCTCTAAGTATGTATGTGCATATCCACGCCACAGTGTTGCTGAAAATCACCTGAGGCCAACAGGCAGTAATGTGCTGGCAGCTGTCACTTCATCCAAGTTGCCAACTCCCCTTTTGGTGGAAATGTGATTTGTGGCTTCACTTCCTCCCGTGTGCTCGGGGATGCAACTTTGTGCATTGTTCTCATTTTTAATAACATTGTTTTTCTTTGGGCAGTACAACACAACTGTTGTACATTCACAGAAAGCCAAATTGGAGACAGTCCTTCAGAAGCTCTCTGGGAAGTTCTACTCTAAAAGTGATAGGATGTGAGGTCATGGTCACATCCTATCCCGTGTCGGGTTAAAAGGTGGGGATGAGAGGTTGGTTGTAGGTTGCAAAGAGGTTTCCCCAAGCCATGCCATATTTGTCTATTCCTGTCTGCATCCAAGCTTTTCCCAAGTCTCTGGGGAGTCTGACAGATGTAGTGGCAAGGCCGGTAGATGGAAACAGGGTTAGAGTTGGAGGACAGGTTGGTCTATCTGGGTTTGTTATCAGTTGTCAGTATGCATAGCAGTTGCAATTGTACCATTGTGAACTAAATGCACTGTGTAAAAATATTACTTTGGTTACTTTGTTGGATTCGATGCATGAGATGACCTCGTTTCTTGAAGATCTTGCCCATCCGCAGCAATTCGGGAGACATTTTCTCCAGACGTCTCCAAGTGCAGGAGTGAGTGGCAGCTTTCCACATCACTCGTCCACAAACTCCTATTTTTTTGGCAAGAGCTGCCTCCTTCCGACCGAAAAAAAAAAGGGTACTCGGAGGGGCAGGAGTAGCCTTGGCGAGGACTCTCACCGAAAAGGGCGAGCCCTTTGATGGCTACCACCAGCTCCTCCAGTGCAGCAGAAGGAGCCTTGTTGACGAGCAAGGAAAAAAAAAAAACAGAGGGCCCTTCCATGTGGAGTTCATACTCTGCTCGGGTCTGAACGCACAGAGGCTCCTTTGTGGGACTGGGAGGCCTCTCTGGCCTAACAGCTCTGAGTATAGATCAGTGAAGCTGGGAAACTAGGCTATAGAAAGAGGGGGTTGTTTGGGGGGGGGTGGAGGGGGCCTGAAGTTACACACTCTGATGTCTCAATGAGTTCTTCTATTCTAGTCTGTTGTAAGATCGCTGGGTCTGAGGTCTGTCTGGTTTTTCTGACAACTACTTCTAGCTTGAGGACTGATGTGAGCCTAAACAGTTTCAGATGAGAGGAGGATGTTTCAAGAGGTGACAGACAGATGGATGGATAGATAGACAGACAGTTAAATGGATAGAAGATAGATAAAAACATATAGATAGAATATAGATAAAAAGATGGATGGATGGATGATAGATAGATAGATAAAAAGATAGATAAAAAGATGGATGGATGGATATAGACAGACAGACAGACAGACAGACTAGATTTGAAAACACTGAACAAAAAGAAATGATTGGGTATACTGTCTCTCCAGCTAGTGGAATAGATTGAAGATAATTAAGTTTGGATGGAGGGTCAGAGAGAGAGAGAGAGAGAGAGAGAGAGAGAGAGAGAGAGAGAGAGAGAGAGAGAGAGAGAGAGAGAGAGAGAGAGAGAGAGAGAGAGGCTATTCAGTCCATCCATCTGCCAGGTCCTGAGCCTCATCCTCTATTCTATCCATCTTCACTACAGCTCTTCAACCCCCCTTCCCAACATAACACACACACATACACACTACACACACAGACAAACATGTACACTCGTCGCTCCCATGTGTACAAAAACACAACTTGAAACAACCAACACACACACACACACACACAGACACATGTGCACACCCACACTTACAAGCTGCCTCGACTCTCACTGCCCCTCAGTAAAATAAAAGCAACCACATCTGTTCGATATAGACTGACAGACAGCTGACACACGCACACACACTAACAAAACAATAGCTATCCAGATGTATGATTGAATTCAACAGTAAAATCTATCCACTAATTAAATTAGCTTAATATGAAGTTACAACAAGAATTTACATTCATAGCAAAATAAGATCTTATTAATACTATGTTTTATTGCAATCCAGAGATGGAGACATGGTGTGTGAAGAATACATATGAAAAATAGTAATCACCAACTCAGGGTATATTGGGGTATAAGATGTGAATCTTTTCAATGGACTCACTATCCAGATTATGGGGTTTATATGTACAAACAGCCCTTAAATAATGCAACTAGTATCACAGTATTCCATATAATCGGATTGATATAAGGCTCATCTATACTGATCAATCTGTTATGGTCTCCTACTGTACCCTGTATTTTCCAACAAGTTCCAAGTTTCTTCAAGAGATTTTTTAATTCAGCCGATGCAAACATTGTATCTTTTATCAATACCTCTCTGGCCGCAGGTATTTCCCCTTCCAGTTTTATACATGCAATAGCTGAACCTCTTTAAACCTCTGCACCCCTTTGTCTCCTGCAACCTCCAGCTGCTGCTCCAAAATGCCCTTTAATCAAAGGATGTAGAAAGTTGTCTCAATTGAAATCTTTTATTTATCCACAGTCGCGTTGTTATCTCCATGACCATATCAGCCCAGAAGTTGCTGAGAATGATTGGGTGGTGCTACTGATTTGTGCCCACCTTTTTCCAGAAGGACACTGAAAAGAAGGCATAGTGAGTAGGATGCTTGTTCTTCAATCAGAGGGGGTTGAATGTGGTGGGGATCCACCCTGCTGAAGTATCCTTGAGCAAAACAATGAAATACCCTGTGCTGCTCTGTAGGTGACCCTGACCTCTGACCTCCCTGTGGAGGGAGACAAGCGAAAGAGAATTCCTCTTTGGATCAATAACACATCGCATTAATACTAAAGAAGATCGGTCAATAATACTGAAATGAACATAAAAGTCTTTCATCCTGGAGAAATAAGTGTAAAGCCAGTAGTCAGGCAATCTCGGCACTAATAGATGATGCTATATTCTACGTTGGGGCTTAGTAAAAATCAAAATAATTCATCGTCCCCGGCAACAAATTCAGAATCCCAGTGATGGAGGAGACAAGAAAGGCTGATGGGATAGTGGGATTGGGGATGATAGTGAAGGAGTGCAGGAGAGGATCAATAGTGAAAAGCTATTGGGACACATTAGATAGCTGTACTGCTATATGCTTAAGCCTACTGAGTGACCATGACCCCCCCATCCCGCCCACTACCGTTCCATCATGTTGCTTCGTTTCATTTCCATTTTCATCCTCGCCCATGCTCTTCATTCACCCTCTATACTCACCTCTACCTTATACCGCTCCTCTGTTTACCCTTCTGTCGTTCCCTTATATTTCCCCCTATTCCCCCTACAAGCTTATTTATTTCTCTCTCTCTCTCTCTTTCTCTGTGTTTCTCTCTGCACCTCCTAGAGGCATCGCGGCACTGCAGCGCGATTGCAGGTGTCAGCAAAATTCGACACTATTTTCTATCAGCTTCCTCTTCCTCCTTTGGCACTGCATTGCCATGGTTACCGCTGGAGCCTGCGAAGGTCCTCTTCCTGTCTGTCTAGCCACCATAGCACTTGCATCCAGGGCTATTCCTCCCTTTCATCCCTCCTTCTCTCTCTCCACATCTATAACTCTATTTCCCTTATATTTCTCTATTTCCATCTCTTTACCTTCAGCAGCCCATCTCTGATTATAGGAGCATGCTGCATTTCTCACCCACTTCTTTCTTCTAGATGTTCTGTTTCGTCTCTCAGAGGAGGTGTTACTGCTGGTGAACCTTTCAAAGATGAGATTTTACCAGAATATCCACAGGAGGAAGGAAGTAGTCTGTGAAAGTAAAGCCTATCAACCATCATTTGTTGATGAAGGCTTATTTTACTCAACAGCTGCCAGGAAAAAAAGATTGAGAAATAAAAGACAAACAGATAATAGTTAATTAATATTATTTATTTTAGAATTTTGCCAAGATATTATCACAAATGACTCAAAATTGCAAATAAATTGCAAGGGTAAGATTATTTGTTACAGTGACCACTGTACGGTAGTCTGTAGTTATGCTATCTGAGTTCAACCAATCGGGCATTGCTGCCCCACTAGCTACTTGGTTGGTTAGCTGTTAATTGTACTAGCTATAGCTGTAGCTATAGCTAGCTAGCTCACTGGCTCACATAGCTTTGTAGTAATTAAAATGGCATTTAACTCTAACATTTAACGCGACTGGAAAGCTAAAATAAGTATTTATTTAGTATTCATGATTGTGTTAAGTAACTATGAGACTCTTGTTCAGGTGATGTATGCATTATATAAATTGTTAATACAGCTCTGTACCAAAGTGACCTTAACCAAATCACTGAAATTCTACACAGTGGCTAACTCTGCATTCTGACCTCCCTTATGAAATGATTATGTCCTCAGGGCTGTGGTATGTATGTATCTGGAAAGATAACTTTGGTTGCAGTTGCTGTGTGGCTAATAAAGTTATATTTACCAAGTCTGTGTTAAATGTATACATTGATATCACCTAATGAGGCTGGGAGATTCATTCATGTAACACTAGAACATCAGAAAATGGGCGAAGGCAGACAAGCATTTGGTAAATATGTTTTATGGTAAATAAGTTTTATGGTAGTTAACATTATTTGTTTAAATTGTACTTGAGCTACAGTACAACCTCTGAATCAAATGATATCTACCAAAAGATACCAAAAGAAAAAAAATCTATCTGAAGGAACATGAAATCCCTTAAGATTATGCCCTGTTCTTGCTAGTTTGTAATGTTCCAACATCAAAACTTAACAAACATGGAGGAAAGCTTGGTATTCGCAGTATCTTGATTGTGAAACCTAGCTTTCACGGTGAATACATAAACTGAATGTGGGAAAATGTTTTATTTCTCCTTTTATCATTATTGAAAAATGATACAAAAAAATAATAAAATTATCACTATCAACCATCCGGGTACATCTGTATTGTTCCAGGAGTAAAAGGCAGGGTTGCCCCTTTCCCCTGGGCTCTTTGCCCTTTTCCTTAAACCTCTTGCCCAGGCGATCAGGCAACATCAGTTAATATCTCCTATTCTCATCAAAGACACAACACATAAAATTTTGTTATACACTGATGATATTTTGTTGTACCTCTCAGATATTTCAAATTCGTTGCCTCACAATCTAAAGGTGATCAACGAATTTGGTTCCTTTTCTGGTTACAGAATTAACTGGACTGAATCTTTTATGCCTCTTATTCTGTTGCCAGGGAAATTCTTTTACTGCAGCCATTCTCGCCAAAAGGTTTTGCTTACCATTAACATTAACATAAGACCAACTCTATCTCTTATTGTAAAAAATAATTTTAATTTATCTTAGCAGTCAACAAGAAATGACTTAACAAAATGGTCACCTCTCGACGTCAGCCTCTTTGGAAGGATTATTATCATTTAAATGAATATTCTGCCCTTCTGAATTTCTTATTTTCCCTTCCCCTCTGTTTTCAAGGATATGAACTCAATGTCCAGAATCAGTATGGCTAAATTACAATGTACTAAAAATACAGCCCTGCCAAACTTTAAATCCCATTACTGGGCATTTCAATTAAAATCTCTAAAGACCTGGCTTAAACTTCTGATGTACCCTGGCATCTCCCTAGAAGTGGATGTCACTTCTAGGTAGAGTCACTGTCACGTTAAAGGCTCTAGATTTATATATTATTTGTCTCACAGTGGACAGATGGAGCCCAAATCTTTTTTGATATAACTTTATAACCTATGAAGCCCAGACTGATGCACACTCGCTACTCAAATAGGTTAATTGGTTCATTAAAATGTGCAAAAGCTGGAATTCCAGGCTTTTCTGGATGTTTAGTCATACAAGTATGATTTGGCACCATATTCAGTCAGCTAGACTCTTCATGTAGAGATCTTCATGTAGTATTTTTGGATCTGTCAAATGCTTTCGGCTCAGTACCACACAGTCTGTTGTGGGAGGCTTTTAATTTCTTTAGAATGCCAGATATTATAAGGAAGTTAGTTAAAACTTCTAGACATTTAACTCTGTTTTACAACAGCAGAGTATACAGCACAGCAGCATCTGGGAATAGGCATCATGGCAGGGTGTACAATTTCCCTGTTAGCTTTTACTATGGCAATGAACGTCATTGTTAAGGCATCAAAGTGGGTAGTGGGTGGGGAAAGGCTTCAGGAGGACTTTGACAGCTCACTGTACCATTAGGTTAGTGAACAAGTTGAATAATAATCTAAAATGGGCTAGGATGAAAGTGAAATCAAGAAGTATCTCTATCACCAAGGGGAAAGTGTTTTTTGAAGAAGTGCTGGTTCAACAGTGTTAGAGAAATGCTTAGGAAGATGATATAATGCAAGCCTAAGTTATAAGGATCATTTTCAGGGGCATTACAGGTATAGGTAAGTCAGGGATTCCAGGAACATTAAAATCGTGGTGCCTGTAATTTGGATTTTTGCCTCAGCTGACGTGGCCTTTGACAGTGTATGAGGTTCCACAATCAAAGGTAGAAAAGCTAGAAAGGTTAGCTCATTCATTAGAAAATGGCTTGGAGCCCCACGCTGTTTAAGCAGTGTGGCTTTGTATGGGATTACCACCGTCTAGCCTGGCAGAGGAGTACAAATGTGCCGTGGCAAGATTGGGAATGACCCAGTCAAACCCGCAGTTAGAACAGGGTGGAAATTTAGCAGTACTTGTTTTTTGGTATTGAAGGGGGTTTGTACTGCTAGCTAGCTAAGTGCCCTTCAGTTAAGCATTGGGATGATTGGGATTGTTGCATGTGGACAAACACACACGCATACTGTCCCCTTTCCCGAACCAGGGACCGTACCCAGACGGGTTTACCCCAACCTGAACCCCAGACCCCGTCCCAAAGGGTTTGTACCCCCCCGAACACATACACACGCACAAACACAGACACGCACACACACACACACACACACACACACAATCTTTCTCTATTCTGGCAATGCAGTTGTATTATAGAATTGTACCGGCAGTTTTTATTGTTATAATGGTGTTATGTCAAGGTTAAGTGAATGTTAGGTTGATGGTAGGGAGGTATTAGTAAGATGTCAAGCACGCAGGCATTAAAGAGCAGTTGTGTTGAGTCTGATGAGAGTTTGTATAGAGGGGGGTGGTTCCAGAACGTTGGACTAGGACCCGCTACATAGCTAACAATCAAACAAATAGACTGACATAACTGATGATGACTCAGCAATCAGCCTATCCTAGTTAATGTTAACCTAACAATAGACATTGAAATACATTAAAATGATTCAGCAATCTATCAAAAGTAAAACAAATAAGGTGGTGTGTGCGTTTCCTACTGAAGGCAGTGATGAAAAAACTGTGAAGGTTTGGATCAATTTAGTGAATTCAGGAAGATGACAAATAGGAGCAAAGGGGCTCTTAGGAGGCAATACAAGTTGACAGAAATTTAATTGAAAGTCTCATGCCATGATAGGAGTCTCATGACAAGGATGCACAAGGCAATGCATACAGAGGAGTTGTAAGCACTGATTTCTAATACCAAACAGAGGATGACGTATTTGGCAAGTTGATGAGTTTGCGACAAGGTTTTGTGTTCAGGTAGTGCAGTACACGAAGCAAGAGAGATTGGAAACTGTGTATATGGGGGGAGTGACAGGATTTGTGAGTCTTGTAGCTTGTCTTGTAACAATGTTGATTAAGGCCCACGTTTATGAAGATAAGGTTGATTCATTCTTACACAAATTCTCTTGACAGTTGAACAAATACTGCTGGTTCATTATGAATTAATAGACCTCTGACCCGTCACTACCAAAAAGAAGTATGACTGGCATTTTATAAATGGGAATATAAATAAAGAACTTTCAGTTGGCCTCAAAGTTCAGGAGAGCAGGACATCACTTGGGGGGGCGGTGTATACACTGGCCTCTATTGGGTTAACTGTCGATAAAAACTAGTCATATTACAACAAAAAAACTTGACTCCTGTATCGTAGATATCAATAGATGAATAGCTTTCTTCTCCTCAGTGCAGATAAAATGCTAATTTTAGGACCTAAGCAATAAACAACTCACAAGTCAGTCCTCCCTCCTAGTTCCAATAGAGCTGAAATGTAACCGCCCACATTTTTTAAGCGGCCGTGGTTCCCATTTCACATTCCCATTTCACATTCCCATTTCAGACAGAGCCCATAGATAGGACTCATAGAAAGAACTGTATCAAGCAGCTACGAGATGAATCATGACCATCATGACTTGTAACCACCAGAGAATTCAGAGAATTTGTTTGGGGTTTTTTTAAAGAAAAAAAGCAAAGGTACAAGACTTTGTACCTAGTAGGTTGTTTTTCCATCTCAGGAACCTGATTTTAGTTCCCAAAAAGAGGTTTGAGGTTGTTTGCCCACCACACCAAAGTACCGGGGAGATGTACCGGAGGAGTATGTGATGTGACAAAAATGCAACTGTTTCGACCCCCACAACAGCGCTAATTTCAACACAGCAAACATGGAGGGAGTTTGTCATCGGTAACATCGGTCCATTTTCCAAAACAATAACTAGCTGCGATATGTGTTTTCTTAGATACAAAATTAGTTTACTACTGGTATAGAACAAGGATGGCGGTCAGCGGTTTTGTGTAGATTGTATTGACCAATCAGCATTGTTCAGTACTGCAACTCTGCCCAATGGTTCCTGGTCCCCCAAAAAGTGCTACCTCACTAGCAGGAACTTATTTTGGGTCCAGAAATAATCCAAGAGGAACCTTTTTTGGGGCTAGTTCCCCCAGTGGGAAAAGTTACTGGAGCTACTCAATTCCTGGATAGTTCCTGCGGTGGAAAAATGACTAATGTCTTTTAAGGAATCTGCTCAAAATCTTGGTGTCAGTTTTGGCAGACCTCTCTTTCTACAATCACATTAAGACTACCCAAACAGATTAAGCACTTCCTCTTCTTTTGCTGATGAAGAAAAACGAATCAATGGCCTTGTTCCTTCATCTTAGTCTAAACTCAGCAGCCCGAAAATATGTGTGCCAGAAAACATCTCATTTACCCTGGTTTTAATGCATGCATCGATTATTAAGTCCTACTTCTAAATTTAAAAATACAACATGACCTCATAATGTATATATAACTAATTCACTTTCTCCCTATTAGTCTGCATGCACTCTCTGCTGACAGCATGCAAGACTCACCATTCCCCCATCCTGTATCGTCATTCTCATTTCGGAACAAGCTTCCTCAGTTTTAGACACTGAGTCCGGACTCACGACCCATTTATTTATTCTTTTTTTCTTCTTCTTTCCTGCAGTCTGCATTTGTGCGACTTGTTCTCTGCAATGCACTTTTTGATTAACCCACTTGTTAAAAGTGCTTTAAAGATTTGACTTGAACCTGCTGTTTATTCCGTCCTTCAGACAAGCACACAGAGAGCATGGAGACAAACCCAAGCCCTCGCTTTTGCAATTCTGCCAAGATACACCTTAGGCTGCCTCACCTGAGAGGACTGTTTCAGGGATGCACCTATTGATTTCAGGATAAGTGCTAAGCCCCCACTGTTATCTCCAGAAACAAAGGCCACTTATTAGTGAATGGCAGTCTGACCACTTTCACATTGTTGAAGCAAGCACGGCAGACTTTCTATTTCGCAAAGAATCTAATTTCAACAACAAAATATTGAAATCCATCTTTAGCGGTAGCTGTGACTCTCCAGACGGTTGAGTCTCCTTATGCGGCATGATTTTTTGGAATTGTGCCAATAGAGAATTTTCTGCAGAATAGAGAAGAGATTGGACAGAGGGAAGAAAAGGAGGAGAGGAGGGGCAGATGAGAGCCATAGAGAGGAGAGGAAGCGTGGTAGGTGGAAAAAGAGAGAAGCATGATAGGAAAGAAGGATCAGTTTGTTTATGTAAGACCTTCCCCTTGTCTCTGGCCCGTCTCGCTCTCTCTGATCAGTGTGTAGCTGCAGCATGGCTATTTGAACAACAATGTCAAAAGTCTCACCCCGTATTCAGATGCATTAACTACCTCAAACATCAAACCTCTTTTTGGGAACTAAAATCAGGTTCCTGAGATGGAAAAACAACCTCATTAACTACAAACCAGGCAGTACTGCAGTTGCGGCAAAATACTTTGTTTGGAATGGGGTGTATTGGTACCTTCTGTCTTCATCTTCTTCATCTCTATAACCACGTTTTTTACTGTGTTTATCCAGGGAAAGTTTGCCCTGCTTGTCAATTCTTACAGTTAATCAGTGTCAGAATGCACGTTACAACGATGTCACTTCCTGTTGCTCCATGCAGTGTTATAATATCTATAATAATATATATAATAAACTCTTTGATTAGATAAAAGGAACCCTAGATAAAAGTGAACAGATAACTGATTTGGTATTTTAATATTTTAATTAATTTAAAATAATAATAATTATTAAAACCCTCATTTCAGTTATACAACACCCAATGCCCATGTGAAAAGGTAAACAGCCCCCTGGACCTTGCTTCAACTCAGTGTGCCATGTGGGATTTTGAGCATGAACTGCTTGTTTTAAGTCCCACTACTATATGTCTGGACTTTGATTAAGCCATTCCAAACCTTTACCCTTCTTAGGGTAAACGGGTAGGTTGAATCCAGTGCTCTTATTGGTCGATAGTGATGATATAGATCCTATATACCACGCTAACCACTGCAAAAAAGGTGGTGATGATTTATTGATGTTAAAATACTACATGTAGCACCTTTCATATTCTATCTATTGAATTAGATTACAGTCATTTAGAAGACTCATTTTTATCCAAAGTGACTTACAAAGGTGATAGTTGACACTATGTGGGGATCGAACACAACCCTGAGAATGAGAGTCTCATGCTCTACCGACTGAGCTGTCCAGGCCAGACATGATGGTGGTTTTCATGAATGAGTTTTATTGAACATTGATGACTTGTGGAGAATAGTAAAGCTACATGATATCCTGATAGTGACAACACCATCTGAACCTGCATGGTTGCTGTCTGCCCCTGTGTTTGATTCCATGTCAGTGTTCACTCTTAAACTCAGTCCTACGTCTATCTCCCTGCCCACAAATCAAATTGTATTCTTAAAACATCTGTGTTTATTATTAAGTATGCTGCTTATGTCATTAGATATGCTGTTCAACACATATGTCAAGTTTAGTTGCATGAACATACCAAAAACAAATTGATTTTTAATCCTCCCAACCACTGGTGTAGCACAGTTTCAATGGCCCCGGTAAAGTGTGGTAAATAAAAGCTTGAAATATTGCTTATTTATGTATTAAGGCTTTTCTACATTGTCTATATTTTTGGAAATCGGGATAAATTATTTTATATCTATGTCTCTGTTTTGTCACCAATTGGCCATGCAGAGATCTTTGTGTGTCATGAATATTTCCATAATAATTTCAAGACAAGCAAATAAGATTTAGCACAAATGGAACCGAAAATCAGGTGAAGCTGGGCTATTGGTCACTGGTCTTGAATTTTCATTTTTTAATCCACCTCTTGAACTACAAGGATTACAGGGGCCAGATGTATAAACCATGCGTAAGCATGAAAAGTGTACTTACGTCACTTTCCACGCAGGTTCCGAATGTATAAAAATCCACGGGCGGCGAGAATGTGCGTACCGGTACGCATCCTTCGCACCATGCGTACCATACGCATTTTTTGAGTTTTTATCCAAAAAAGGATAATAAAAGTGTGAATTTGGGTGACATTTTATTTGGAGCTTTTTTCTTTCACTACATTGTGTTAGGATGTAATCTATTTTTTCAAAAAACCTTCACTATGATTACATAGTGATGCGTGAGTGGTTAACAACCTTTTTTTTGACAAGCCTTTCGTTCTATCTTGAGTAAATATGTTTGTCACTATGCATTATAATAATTATAATGATAATGATCTTTATATAAATAAACAAATAAATACATGATACAAGATTATTATTCTGTAGCCTATTATTGGGGAGTAAGAATAACCTATACTATATAAAGGCTGTAGCCGTGCGTAATGGCTGTGCCAAATGATACAATGGCTGCTTTGGTGTTGCTGGAAGATATTGCTATTGCGCAATTTAGGCGAGGACGAGTCTTCAGAGACCGTACTGATTTTCTGGTCCATGATGTTGCCTGGCTAATGCACCGCTTTGGATTTCCAAGAGCTGTTCTCTTTGAATTGTGTACTGAACTGGGCCCTGTGTTGGAACGGCACTCTCGGAGAACCCCTGCCATCCCTGTCCATCTACAGGTATGGACAACAATCGGGTTTTTAGCGACGGGGACGTTTCAGCGGGAGCTTGCGGACAGATCCGTGATATCCTGAGCTGCCCTGAGCCGGGTCATGCCCATGGCGTGGGGTGGCATCGTTTCTTTGAGTAATAGATACATCAGGTTCCCTTACACAGCAGCTGAACAGGCCAACATCAAAATGCAATTTGCAGCGATGTTCGGTTTCCCAAATGTAATATATGTATATAATATTGTTTTGTATAATATGTATATAATATTTTATACCCTCAGGTGACAAGGTATGCATTGAAGCCATGGTTATGCCATTTACAAACCCCCAGACCGCACAACAGACGCGCTGTAATGTGGTGTACAGCTGTGGGGCTTTTAAAAGTGGGACTTTCTGCCATTTCTGCCAAATTTCTGCCATTCAACTTGTTTCATTTGGTTGGTAATGCCAGAGCTTAGGCTTCTAAATAATACGCGTTTTCTTCTGTCATTTTGATCAACCATTATATCAAGTTCACAGTCGTAAAATTGCGCTTCTTTTCTTCTATTTCTTCTTAAATGCTTCCACCGTTTGTCCTGAAAACTAAACTAAATGCTGGCCCTTTATATGCAAACCAGGCAGTTGGGGGTGTGTTGGAAGCCATATATAGTAAATTGTGGGCATGGTCAGAAGGCTCGTGCATGTGCACACAATTTAAGGATGATTGAGATGAATGAAGAAAAAACACGTGGGAACAGACGTACGTGGGGTTTTATACATCTGAGCGTATGCATTTTTCCTGTTTTGTGCGAACACAGATTTCTACACCTAAATCTACACAGAGTTTTATACATCTGGCCCCTGGGGTGATACATTTGATGGGGCCAGGGCATCAGGGCAATATATGCACACATTTCAATATGGCCATTCTACCAACAGCAGGAGTCGCCACATGCATTGCAACAGCTGTGTGAGTGAAACGAATTTAAGCACTTGCGTGAGATACGCAGATATGACAGTTGTCATTGTCACACATGCAAAAAAGGTAGTTTGACAGTAATGTTTGAAGAGTAATGTGATTTGCCTGCACCTGCACCTGAGAGATTTCAGGATAAAAGCTCCCCAAACTGAAGCAAACCTGATGATCTCAGGTATTGAAACAATTTGATCTGTGGAAAAATAATAGTAATTAATGATGTTTTGCAAATTGTAATAAATTTAATTTTAAGAATTTAATTAAAATACAGTTTGCATGTGCCTAATCCTTTATCTAACAAAAGTCAACCTTTCCATTTCTATCTAGTTCATGTTTTAAAAAAATATTTTTTCATTAAAAATACTTAAAATTTTAATGAAAATTTGGAATTTCTGGAATATCAGGGAATTTTTAGAGGTGTATTCCAGACAGGGAAAGGCAGGGAATTTGATCAATTCTTTAGGGAAATCAGGGAATATCAGGGCATTTTACAAATGGGTCACTATAAAGGAATACGCTAGCATGTGGTTTACAACTTCTTTCACACATTTATTGCATTAGCTGGTGGTTTTCAGCTGTTCTTCTCCATAGCTATGAACCCCTTTGGAACTTTTCTCAGCTGAAAAACAATCCAAGAAGGAATGATATTTTTAGGTCATGTAAGTGCTGTGACTTCAAATGGAAAGTCACAGAAAAGTGTTTCAGGGCCACAGTGGGAACACCTGTAGTTTATATTGACTGATTTTAAGTTTTATACAGAGAAGTCCTAAGATCAATTATTAATTAATGTCCTAAGGGCAAGTTGCCAATTCAATCTTTGTGCGCTGTTGTCCTAAACAAATGTGAATTAAAGGTGCATGGTATTAAAAGCAATGCCTCAGCAGAAAGACATGAAAAGGACCAAAGCCTGGGGCCTGGTTTTTCACCATGCTGATGGGAAGGCCAAAGACAAGGTTTTGAATGAACACAAGCGAAACCATGGCCAAAATCTTCAGAGTGCACATCAAATAGTCCATGTAGATGCTGCAGAGTCCAGCTTCCAAGGTATACATATGATTTGGATGATTTCTACCTACATGTCAAAGATCAAATGCGATCATTTCTCTGAGGCCCATGGTTCATTACATCGGTGAATCATGTGCAATTGTAATCCAAGAATCTGCAGTTTTTCATTCCGATTAACAGCTGATTTTCACTGATTAACACCTTCCATCAGGCAGGAGATAATTAGTAGCTGCTGTAGAGTTTGGTTGGAATAAAAACCTCCAGACTCTTGGGTCATGATTTGCCTGGAACCAGCCCCTGAATCGCTAGTCCTGTACCTACTCAGGAATTAATTTGCGATTCTGGATCTGCTTCTCTCATTGGTGACTTCAGTGAATGGCAGGCTATTCCAGCCAAGAAGTCTCTGTTACTAGGCAGAATTCTACCACGGAGGTGCCTTCCAAGCAAAATGCAATGGCGACAAATATGTAAATATACAGTATGTGATCATCAGCGATGATTGAGAACCACTGTCTTCGATCATACTGATCATCATCTTGCTCATCATCTTGCTAGGGCAACCAGCCATATTCTATTCAGAGACTGATAGTAAGGACGTTACTCGCCCCACCTCAGCCTGCATTTCTAAAGGGCAGGGAATTTGATCAATTCTTTGGGGAAATCAGTTAATATCAGGGAATTTTACAAATGAAAATTACTTGCTCAGGAACAGTTGCCTGAGGTCGGCTACTGGCTTCCAACAGCAAAGGTTTAAACCATTAGAATCACATAATCACCTGTGCATTGTCATAGAAGGAGTTCCTGTAAAGAAAACAAAGCAGCACTGAAAGCTGATACTGTTTATACAATACAATGATAACATAAGGTCACAGTCTCCTCCCATAACAGGCTTCAGCAGGGCCTCAGAAAAGACAGATACATGAGGCTTCCTGTACACCTCTATTGTATGGTGACTGTTACACCCCATGGACTGGGGTTGCACATTAAGTGTTGTGTGATGTAAATGCAAGTGTTAAAATGTGTGATATGTTCACCGACCTAACATTTACACCATGGCACATGACTGCTCACAGCAGGAGGTGGGCTAGGCCCAAGGGTGGCCATTCATCTAATGACACCCTCTATCCAACTGTGACGGACACACAGAAGATTACGCCCATTTGGAAGCACTTGAAATCTAGCACAAATTAGACAAATATTCCATTCATTCCAATGTGATACGATTGCAGGAGTGAAGTACAGAGGTGTTTATGTAAGTTGTGTAAGTTCTGAGACGTGCCAAAAGATGTGAACATCATCTTGGACCCATCTTCACTGTGGTTTAAAAACATAATTGCCTGTTAAAGAATTTGTTTTTCACTCTTATTATTACTATTAGATGCAACTGTAATATATTATATACATTTTTACCATCCTAAAATAGTTCCACTGAATATTGACAATATGCAGAATAGTTTGTGTGCAGTAAATTGCATGAAATTCCTCTGTGTCAGTCAAAAATGTGTAATCCAGTTAATGGAAACGGGAGAAAGTTCATTAAGTTCATTTTGTTTGATTTTAACTTGATGAATTCAATTTAGCATAACGGGTTCTCCTCTGCCACTATGAAATGATATTCCTGAATGGATTGTAAAAGTTAAAAAAGCAGCATGTCACACACAGGCACATGGAATCACACATCAAAAGTCAAATCATCAGTAAAAAAGGAGAGAGAAACATGCTTACCTTTTCACCTTTTTTCTATGACAGAAGCTGCATGCTGGATAAGTATCATAGTGAAACAGACAGAGTCCATTTGGAACACTGTATTAAAATACTGAAGTGACGTGGCAAAAAAAATAAATCCAAACTTTCACACTAGGAATGATTTTTGCTAGTTTTACTTACAAATGACCTGTCTGTACTGTATTGTTCTGGGTAGAGATGACAATACATAAGTTGGTTACACTGTTACATGATCTCTGAACAGCAGCTAAAGTGAAGTTTCACTGCAAGGAATACACCAGCCTTGATCGGGCGATTGGTGTGACCCGTTTCTGATGGAAATGGTTTCTCACAAAAAAAGTTTAGGTTAGGTTATTTAAGCATCACCTTCCAGCCAACTTTGCAAATTGATTGAAAGGCTTTGAAGCTGTTTCTACTTCATCATGTAAAAATAGAGCAAATCATTTTTGTTACCTGAGGATGAGTCATTTTTCTGACAATGGCAATATCATGCAAGGTGTCAAAACAAACTAGTAGGAACAAACACCTTTTTTCATTGCATCATATTCTACCTCTGCTTCTATGAATTAGCAGAGAAATGGAGCATAACTTTGTACTTTGATGCTGTCAGTCCTCTTGCGCTCTACTATACTGCACATTTTAATACTGTACTTTATAGCGCAGTATTAAAATGTGGCATCGTCTCTCCATGGCAGTTTGCATTTTAGCAAACAAACACCAGGCCAAAAGTGGATTCTTTCAGGGTTACCATGTGCTTTTGAATGCAACACCCTAGCTAGCAAATACTACAGCAGAACGTATTGGGTGGGTGAGTTGAAAAAAAGAGTAAAAGTCACTCATCGCAATTAGGATGATTGATGAATCCTAACAGATTAGCTGGATATCAGATGAGAGACATACACAGAACTGAAAGAAAGATGAATTTAGTGCTGGTTTTATGAGATAACAACTTGTAAACAGAGTCTCTCTCCAATTAATCAGTCAACAGAAAATTATTTGATGACTATCTTCATAATGAAAGTTTTCGTCACATGGTTAGCTATTTCAATTCTTCAGAATGTAATCCCTCTTTTATCAATTTATATGCAAATGGTCAACTTGCTTAGGGACGAAACTGAGATCTGATGTTACAAGTTTGCAAAGAGAAAAAATAAGTTGTGAACAAAGAGTTTGTAGGAGGAAGACAAGTTCTGCTTAGCAAGGCACGAAAATTAAACTTAGAAAGTTCTCTTAGATCATATACTCACTGCTAACAGACTTCCTTTCCGTTCCTATGCTAATCTGGGACTAGCTAACCCTTGGAATCATTCTGAGCAGATAGATCATTTGTTAATTTTATAAAGAGAACTAGGAAGGAAGGAAGGAAATTGGAATAGGAGAATGAGGAACAATTAAAATTACATTGACATATATACAGTACTGTTCAAAAGTCTTAGGCACATGTAAAAACAAATCTGTAAAGCGACGATGCTTTCAAAAATACTGAAATGAAAAGTTTCTAAATATAAAAAATACTATAAAAAGCAGTAATGCAAAACACTACGCAGAATACAAAAAACTAAACATCTAAGACCAAATATATATTAAAAACATTAGGGTGCCTAAGACTTTTGCACATACTGTTCATCGAGCATAATGTAAATATCTCATAAAATTATTGAAGACTTTATAATTACAATATGTAATCCATCGAAATACAGTCTTCTACTAGTGGCCACTCTGGGGGTTCGGTGCCTTGCTCAAGGGCACCTTGACAGTAGTCGTTGCTCAATAATTAATTATATGTCTGTCCCTGTCATGAACAGAGCCCAGTAATGTTTTTATATATTATTTCTCTGGCCAACGGGGAAATTTTACACCTCCATTTTACACCTTTGTCTCTTATTCTGTCATCTTTAAAGTTACCTACCTCCCACTCTTTGGCACACACGCATCTTATGAGCCTCCCATCACCACCACTATGAGACACACACACACACACAAACATACCATCATCTTTCATCACGCTGCAGCGAGCCTTTAGTGTGACCGGGATGGGGTGAGGTCGACTGATATAGGGCCCCTGAGCCGGGAGACAATAAGGAAGAGGCATGGCCCTTTAAATCAGGTCCTGCAGTGTCCCGTTCTCCTACTTTGGGGACGAATTCACCGCCAAATGACCTTCTCTGGGGCCATTACTCCCAGGAAGCATTGCAACTGCCAGCCACCGCCACGCTGAGCCCAGGAAATGGTGGACTGATGAAATGTAGTCTTTTTAAAGATTGGAGAGAAAAAGAAGTGGGAGGGCGTCATTATAGCGCCAAAACATACACACATAAGAAAAAAAAATCCTTTCCTCCCATCATAATGAAACTTTGTGTTGAATATAGACACACATACAAACACTTTTTATATTATGACTTTTATTTATTTTTATTAAAATGTTCAAATTAGCTAATATTTCTCAAAGAATGTGCAAATCAGAACACTTTAATTATTAGTGGATGAGGTCAAAGTGCATTATTCCATATCATTTTGATGAATAACTAAATAGTTGGTCATTTCCAGAGTAATTTGTACTTTTTTTATAAAATATTGACAAAATGTTATTAGGTTTTGTGCTATTTTTCATATAAAACCTCCACCAAAAATTAAAAATGACAAAATATATAAACACTCTGTAAATTACCAGCTATTTTCAAGTCACATTTGGTGGCCAAGCTGAAAAACAAATATAAATATAAATCATCACTCATCATCAAGCATCACTTACAAAATAAGAAATCAAGCAATCCTTGTATTTTTTCTGTAGCAAATTTTTGCATATTGTTTAAAAATTCAGCAGTTCATTGTGCTTATTACAACCCTATTGCATCATATGTAGATGGATTGACTCAATGGTGTGTCAGAGTAGCATGTCATGGAAATAGGCGTATACGTATATACATACACCTTCCGGTTTGTGCAGTGCCTGCTGATTTTTTTTGTCCCCTTTATTACCAGTGAAGTACTAGCCTTTGTGTGTGTGTGTGTGTGTGTGTGTGTGTCTGGGATGGGAAGGGGGTTGCTGTGTGTGTGTGTGTGTGTGTGTGTGTGTGTGTGGTCAGGTGTGCCTCCGTCCACTGTTTCTCTGTTTGCACAGCTGGGTCTCCCCCTCCCATCTGTTGCCTTTTCTGTAAAGGAGGCTTGGGGAGCCCCTGGGTGGACATGGAAAGGAGCTGAAGAGGAGGAGGAGGAGTGTTGAAGTTTTTTTTTTTTTTGAATAGTCAGAAACGAGAGGAGCTGATTGTGTGTGAGAGGGTGTGTGTGTACCTTTAAGGACGTGTGTTTTGTGTATTTTGTGTGTGGGTGAGGTGTCTATGCATTGAAGGGTTTACGTAAGGAAGTGTGTGAATATTTTGTGATAGTATTTGTTATTGTTGTAAATATTTCTTGTTTGCATGTAGATAGATACGTATGTGTGTGTGTGTGTGTGTGTGTGTGTGTATGGGGGGCATACATGGGGACTATCGCATGACTGCATGTGTATGTGTGTTTTGGTTTATGTCTGCTTGACTGTGCTGTGCAAGTGTGTTGATGCATGTTAACATTCACGCTTGTGCGTTTCTATCCGTGTATGTGCAGGCGTGTGTGTGTGTGACGGAGTGGAGAGGTGGCAGCTTAGAGAGACGTGAGAAGGCAACTCTAGACAGGGGAGATGAATATGAATGAAGCGGGTCCTTTCAAAGGCCTTGGCTGCCACGTGCTTACTGGCAAAGGCGCTCTGGATGACTGAATTGGAGGCAGGTGGGAGTATCACACACACACACACACACGTGCCAATGCACACAGAGACAAAAGACATACACACAACGTATGCACCCTTGATTTGTGATATACCTAATAGGGATGTATCCATATTCGCCAAAGCAGGCCTATATCTTACCGAGCTCTTTAAGGGATGTGGGACAGAAATAATAATCAGAATGTTTTTACTCTGCAATATTGTGTAGACGTAACAAACAGACCGATAATAGCTTAATTTGCCTCCCTAAACTGGGGGACTTCATTCAAAAACAGGTTGAGAGCTTTCAATGACATTACATTAGATTACAGTCATTTAGCAGACGCTTTTATCCAAAGCGACTTACAATAAGTGCATTCAACATAGGTAGGTAAGAAAACTACTAGTCACCAGAAATCGTAAGTGCATTTCCTTTCTAAACAAGCAACTAAGAGCAGAACCAGTGCTAAGCTAAAAGTGCAATAAATTAGCTACCTACTTTTTATTTAAACAAATGAGACAAATAAGTGAAGAAAATAAACTAGAGCTAAGACAAATAAGTGAAACATATAAGCATATAAGCAAATGCTAAGACAAGTGAGTGAAAACAAATAAGCAAGTGCTAAGAGTCAGGGTAGTGTTTCTTGAAGAGGTGGGTTTTCAGCCTGCGGAGAAAGATGGGCAGCAACTCTGCTGTCCTGACATCAGTGGGGAGTTAATTCCACCAGAAGGGAAACAGAATAGTTTTGCAGCTTGTTAGCACTGTAATTATTTATCCGGGCTTATACTTATAATACTTATACTATAATTCTGCTGCACAAATAGTCTAATTATTTTGATAACTCTCAAGTTACATTGGCTGCTTCCCCCGGTGGAGTCTGCTGCTCTGAGTCTGCACCAGAGCAGAGCTGTTTGATTAGCCGTCAGCTGGCTAGCTCTAGCATGCTTTGTTAGCCGTCTGTATCTGTGCACACAGGCCTTCGCTCAATTGCTTTTCCCTGTCGTAATTTCTCAGAAATGGATTCAGAAAATAAAGACAATCAAGTTAATCAGTGGTCTATTCAGCCTGGTTGTTGTGCTGCTCCCCCACTGAAAAATATTGCACACTACAAGTACAAGTGTCTGGGAGCACTTCACTGTCAGTGCAGATCCAACCAAGGTGGTCTGCACTGGGGTGTAATACAGTTCAAATCACTCAGTAGTTCAGAATGAAGATAAGGAACTATATTTTTATATTTTGATTTATAATTAAAGGATTAAGCACTGTATTATGACTTAATTCAGTTCATTGTTTATGTTTATGGCTATGTTTATATGTTTATAGTATTAGGATATTTCATGTTAAAGAATAATAGTAATAATACTAATAATACTAATAATTATACATTTTATTCGCACTACACTTTTCTGTAAAGTGCTACAGTAGAAAAAAGAAAGATCATTATTAATTGGTCTTAGTAAAACCATAAACTTGCTTTATTAACTCAACATAAGCTGTGGCAATTATTATAAGGAATCAGGAATTTATGGTATTTTGTTTTCCATTAAAATCCCACCCACTTCTGGTACAGGCCACACCCATTTTTTTTCCTCAAGCTTGTGGGCATCAGACTCCCACAAGGATGCATTTTGTCCCCTCTTCTGTTGATATTTATGGACAGCATATCAAGGTGTAGCCAAGCCACTGTGATCTCCAGTGGGCATTGAAGTGATCAGCACCTCCATATCTGAGGCCATGGTTTTCGCCTGGAAAAATGTGGCCTTACCCATCTGGGTGAGGGGTGAGCCTCAAGTGAATGAGTTCATGTAACTTGGGGTCTTATTCACCAGTGAGGGTAAAAGGAATCGACAGATTGAGCAATGGGTAGAGGCAGTCATTTCAGTTGCATTGTATCAGAGAGTAGATCCACAAAGCAAAGCCCTCGATTTTACAGAAATCCACTGCTTACATTTTAAGCAACAGCGCCCTTAATGGCCCATAGCATGACAGTGTTGTCCACCGAAAGGAGAGAGGTGAAAGTCCTTGCGTTGTGATGTACTGCTAACAAACTGGAGCTGATCACTCTCAAACCTACTGAGTTGAAGGATTAGAACTTCTAGTATAGCGCTGTCTCCTCCTGTTCCTAGGATACGATCCAATGTGTTGTCTGCTCTGCTATCAGTTGCCCTCCATCAGTGAACTGTATAACAAGGGGGTGAGGAAAAGGGTTGGAAGGATCGCCACTGATTCTGCCCACCCAGACAACCATCTGTTCCAAAAACCTTCCTCTGGGAGACAGTGCCGGGCCATTAAGAACAAAACCACCCATCACTGCAATAGCTTCACCAGCCTTAGCCAGCCTAAGCCTCACTCCCTGCAATTCCACACAATGTCTGGTCTCCTCACCATCCAATAGAACTGTCTCGAAACCTTAAAACTCTTACTCCCCATCAGATTTTGCACAATCTTACAATGTCTACAAACCATCTGTACTTCAGACTTATGACACGTTTCTGTCTTTGGTCTGTTCTTCAGTGCTCATAGTTTATTTCATGCAAATCATCCTATTCAGTATAACTACCAACTGACAGATTGGGCCAATGCAATGCTGGTCACTGCTCACTACCCTTCCCTCTACAGCTGCCACCATAATGTATACCACATTGCTCAAATGGCCATTTTCAAGGGAGATACAGTCATGCAAGCAGGCTGCCTGGATATGACTCTCCAGACAAGTCAGCAATTTTTTAGTCTACATTGAAAAAATATGCGAGTATATACCTTTACATTCACTATTATAAAAAGGTCTTTGACTTCTTTCCAACTTCAGCTCTTATCTTGATCCCGTAGCTGAACCCTGCAGTCAGGGGTCAGGGGTCATGTCTGATTCCATCTGGCTGGAGCCATGGAGAGGGACGAAGAAGCAGAGGCAATGTTGTAAAAGTGGGTTAGATGCAAAAGAGAGTGAAAGGAGAGGATGGATGGAGAGGATGGATGGAGAGAAAACGGTAGCTGCAAGGAGGTAGGATGGGACATGCAGATACAGACTGGGGGAGAGCCGGAGGGAGAAGAGAGAGAAGTCATGCAGAAATGGGGGATTACACAACATGGTAATGATAGGGCAGATAGGTCAAATGGTTCAGAGAAATGAGGGGGGCGTAGAAGAAGATCCCAGAGATTTAGAGACGTACAGGAAGTGCAAGCCAAAAGAGATGAGAAATAAAAGAAGAGAGGGTCTTGGATGCATGTGTTGTGGTACTGGCTGTGGTGGGGAGATTGATCATCCAAGTACACCAAGTACATTTTCCATAAACATAACACACGCAAGCAAGCAGACAAGGATGCATACACACACACACACACATATCCAAAAAATAGAATAACTAATTTTCATTCATGTATTTATACTTATTATTTGTTGAAATTGTCAGTTGTATATGTTTGTATAACCACTGTTTGCTCTATTCTGACTTATATTTTATTATTATGTGCTGTATCTTTACATTTGTTACTGCAACGGCCCAGGGAATCTAATCTACTCTAACCTAGTCTAGTCAAATCTAGTCTAGTCTAGTCTAATCAAATCTAGTCTAGTCGAATGTAATCTAATGTAATCTAATGCAGTCTAATCGAATTGAATCAAATCAAATCTAGTCTAATCTAATCTAATCCAGCCTAATCCAAATCAATCTAATCTAATCAAATCTAGTCTAATCTCTTCCAAACAATTCTAATCTAATCCAAACTAAATTTATCTAATCTAATCCAAATTAATCTAATTTATACCACGAAAAACAAATCTTAAAATATTATAAAATGATACTAATGATTCGGTACACTTCCACAGTATTGAGCCATGCTATTCTAGAGTCACAGGCATCACCCTTATATGCACTTGTGTGTCAAAAGAGATTTGATAGCACAGATAATTGCTGCTATCATCAAAATCCATGTTCCACACCAAATATGTCAATACTGAGTGCTGGATGAGTCATATATCCTCATAAAATATATGTTTTGAATCAGAAAACATTGAGTGAAAGATCAAGATATGAATGTCTTTGTTGTACTAAAGAGTGTTGTGTATAAATGTGGTTCATTATGTATTTTCAATGTGCCTGAAGTGGTTCTGGTAAAGGCTAGTGTTTGGAATGAGACTAACCGTAGCAATGAAAACTAAGAAAACACATTGGGACATGATAAGATGACCTATCATAACAGTCCCTATTATTTTGGGTGTAATACAGCAGACTAATAGGGTTATTGCGACTTATTGTGACAACAAGAGCAGTCCATGTTCAGTGAACCAACCCAAAGAGTCTCTTGTCCAATTTGTGCTCCCAGTAGTGATGGCATTGCATCACATTTCTCAGTATTTGAATTTGAGTATTAATACTATCTTGGTTTGATCGTTAACATATCAGAATTTGAATGATCCAAAAACTAGGTCTATTTTTTTTTTTAAAACACATTTTTAGGCAGTAAACTTTTAGGCTTAAATCTTTGTGAGGTAAATTGTGTACAGTATACTGTATGTCATAGTAAGTACTATGAACAAAAAGGTACAAAAAGTTTTGGAATTGGTCCAATAGAACGCCTCAGCCAGCAGTTGCGAAACGGGCTACAATGGCTGCAACGTAATCCGTATGTAAAAATAGGACCCAGTTTTAAAAATACCGGAATTATCCTTTCAGGAATAATGGGTAAAGTATGTATTTAATATGTATTAAATTACATGTATGTCTCTCCTCTGAGTTTGTTTCAGTCCAGTTTCACTGGATCGCTACACAGGAGCAGATGCATTGTTGTAAGGTAGTAATCCTTTATTCATTACCACTGTGGGATCATTATGACTATTCTTAGTCTGAGGCATGGCCTTATCTGGGGCAACACACACGGTTGTATAGCAGCATGTGAGCAGCCAAAGAGCGCCACTGATTTTTATTACCAATGAATCATGACCAGGAGGTGAAGAGGACATTCAAAGATTTCCTGCAGTTGCTGATTGTTGCGAACTACTCGCATAAATGCATGCGCAACCGCGTCCAGACACACGTGCACATCATGTGGGCGTGCACACACACAGACACACCAACACGCACTGATTGGCCAGTTGTGGCATAAATATATACAATGAAGTGCAAGCACATCACATGCTGCAGACACACAATTTCTAGCCCATCACAATATGGCCTAGGACCTTCATTTGCATGGATTTACATGTGATACCACATCAGGATTATTTATTCATGAGCTTTTTTTTTTTTTTTTATTGCAAAAATGCAGATTTTGAGCAAGACAAGCAAATCTGGCGTCACCTTCCGTCACAGAGACAATGCTAGGATGCAGACAAGGTTCCGGATGCCACAGACATAACATTTTTAGAAGTCTCATACTTGCAAAGTGAAACCCACTGAAATCCTTTGGTAAAACAAATGCAAAATAAAAAAGAGTATAGAAACCAAACAGAGAGAGCAAGTCATAGTAGGGCAAGGCAGAGAAGCGGACAAGTAAAAATGGGTGGAAGTGGCAAAAGGTTTCACATGACATGGACACAGGGTAATGGAGCAGTTGATGGCTACAGAGGCAACAGGGGAGAGGTGACATGTTTTGATCGCCCCCTTTCATCGTCTGAGGCAATAGAAGAATGCAGGTGCCATCGACTAGATGTACCTTTGCCCCTGATCGCTCTCTGTGGAAACATGCCTCCTATAAATAAATCACCATTTGGTTTGGAATTCAAAATGTCCCTCAACCTTGACTTTCTTTTTTCTTTTTACAGCAAGACCTGAGGGAAAGTTGACAATAAACTCAAACTAATCTATAAAACTGTTCAACTTTACAACAAACATTCATAGAAATAATAATAATAATAATAATAATAATATCCAAATAAAACAAATTGCTGCCAGGAATGCTGTCATGAACGTTGGTTTGAGCCTTTGAGGCAAGGACCTGCTGTGATGTGGAGATATCTGCTGCTATTGGTCCCAAGTTGAGTCTGAGCCAATACGGCCCAGCAAGCATTTGATGGCGGCCAATTGTTCAATGTCAATCCAATCAAGCACATATTTTCACAATATGATATTATGCCACGATAAAATCATTTTTAAACAGCTTTGGAAACGGTTTTGAACTGATATCAGGAACTGATTCAACTTTTATTTTGGTGATGATACTCATACAGGTTTTCAATGCCGATCGTTAAAGGGTAATTCCAGGATTTTTCAACCTGGCCTCTATATCCACAAAATCGCTTATCATACCTTTAAGTAGATCCCAAAAGTTTTGGAGTTGCTCCAGTAGATCGGCTCAGCCGGCAGTCGCGAAACGGCGGCTCAAGGCTGCAACGTAATCAAGGGCATGTACAGGCGGTCAAAGTACGTCCACTAAAAGTGCTTGATTTTGCCACTGACAGGCTCAGATTGTTATTCTGTGTGTGTGCGTGTGCATTACTGAAAGAAACCAAACATCTACTTAAAGGTATGATAAGCGATTTTGTGGATATAGAAAAATCCCGGAATTACCCTTTAAGTCCATTGTTAGAAAGTTTGCAAACACTAAGTTGCTCAGTACATGTAGTTCAAATGACAGAATATGAATAGGCCCATCTTTTTGATTTCTCAGAGCAGACTTCCTCATTCCCTGTTGACCCAGTTTAACATGAGTGTAACCTCAGAAGCACAAACAAAGAAAAGGTCCCACCTGCTTATTTTGAAACATAAATATTTGATCATTTTTCTTTGATTTAAATCAAAAGCTACTAGTGACTAGACTGGAAGGAGTATGATATCGGAAAAAGTTTGAAAGTTAACACAAAGCATATACTATGCAATATTATTATTGTTTTCATATTTGCTATTATATTTTCTGTATAAACTAAGTACAAAATAATTTTAATTGTATCAGTCAGTTCACAATAAGATTCCCTGTTTCCATGTACAGAATATTATTAAAGGTAAGACAGCATCTTTCTCAGAAACAGGACAGTACATTTCGAATGCCAGCTCAAAGTAAAATCCATTTTACCCATGCCATGTTGAAGAATTATTGGTTGTTTGGTCAGTTACCCAGGAAAATACGGAGAACATTAATGAGAATATACTCCTAAAGAGTATCACAGGTCCTCATTAATTAAACAGGGTTGTTGAAGATTGCAGAAATCAGAGGAGCTGGGTAGAGAACAAGGATAAATAGGTGGTATGGTGGATAGAGAGCAATAGAGGTACTATTGAATCCTAGTGGATATGATCAACAGGTGGAAAGAGGTGGAAGAATACACACAACAATTCTGAATAAAGGAGAGAAAGAAGAGTTGGAGAGATTTTGTGAAATTCTCTGAAAAAGGTATATCCAGTCTTCTTTACTTTCGAAGAATTTCTAAAATGAAAGATTCAGCACACCAGATAGATCTACCTTTTCGAGCTGAAATTCGGCAGCCTGCGGCAAAAGGTGAGTCCCTGATAATTGTTCCTGAAGAAAAGAAAAAAACTTGTCAGTACATGCAGAATTGAACTCATTCCCCTTTGCTCACAAAGTCAGCGCATGCCTGTCACCTGAATCATCTATTCAGTTGTCAGTTGAAACTTGCAGGGTCAAAGGTACAAACTGACATTTGCTCCCCTCACATGATGTAGTGTAAGACGTTTTCGTGCACGGTATAGCAACCACTTTTGAAAACATCATAACAAGCTGTCAATTGAAGACGATAGATATAATTCTAACTACTATTTCCTTGCATGAGTTTGATAATCTAACATACATTCATACAGAAAGTGGGGCTAGGAAGCTGAGATATTTCAATTCTCAAATTCAAAACAGCCATCAGTTGACCACGACTTGGCCTTTTAAGTGTTAATTTGGCACCAACCATAGAATGAGATCATTGTTTAAAAGAGAAAACCAAAGCAGATGCAGACCTGATGTGTAAGAGAATGATGGACATGGGAAGGTAGCGAATAAGGAGAACGGGTAAGATAGTCAATGCTATGTCTACATTTTTAGGGTTAGAGGAACATTTTGTTGCACTTATTTAGATGTTATTTAGATGTTATGTGTATGTTATTTATATGTCAGTGCAACTTCACAATTTCCATTTCTACGTTGGTCTTCTTGCAGCCATCCTAGCGTAGCCTGTTGCTGCCATTTGCCTTAGTATGAGTTGTATCTGGCTACTATTGCAACATCCACCTGTTCCATCATGATTTAAAAAAAAGAAAGATTTTTTTATAGTTAGTGTTCTCTCTGGGATGGGAGAAACTTCACGAGTACGAGAGAAAACGGGTGCTGCAATATTAATGTTGAAGACCGTTTGAAACAGCAATCAGTACTCAATTCATGATGTGTGCCTTCCAGTACGAGTGGGGATGGGCATTGCCGATGCTATTAACCAAACGCTCACCAACAGCAACAGATCACACAGTACTTGAGGAATGGGCAGAAACAATCACGGAACGATGGAATGATTTTAGCCAAATGCATCTCATCACCATCTTTCTTGTAACTCACTCAAATCACTGCACCCTTTTTTCTTTTTTTTAACTCTCTAGACACTCATTTTACCACCAAAGTCAAAGTCAATACAGAGAAGAGAATCAAAGTCGTAACAATTTACTGTGTGACGAAGTGCAAAAAAAAAGGGCAGTATAAAAGGAATCATGTATAGGTGAGTTGGTGTCACGTGTAGAGCATCACGTGATGGTGTCACAAGTGATACAAGCAGGTCAAAATACATAGGTGCTATATAGTGGTCTCAATATAGTGTACAAAAATAAATTAATTTATTCATCCAGAATTACAATTCCTATAGGCTTTTAAATACTTAGAAAATATAGTCACACATTGCAGATTGCAAGCAAACAGTGCGTGTTGCAGCCTTGTGATTTTTTTTGGATGTCACAGAATTTGAAGTCATGCAATTGCAGGGACATGTGATTGGATATACAACGTGTGCAGATGCACAAATAATGATCTGCTAAATGTATTCTCTTTGGGTAACAGTTTTAGTTGCATTATCACAGGCCCTTGATGGGAAGCAGCCTTAAGTGTTCAAGGTCTCTACTACACTCCAATTTGCATTTCCTCGCCAACCTACAACTAACTATTACTTATTACTATTTGAACTGAGTGATGTACATGCTGCTATTTTAAAATTATAGGTTTAGTTGGATGAAAACAGGACAACACAGCAATTCTACTGACATTTACCTTGTTACATAACAGAGAAAAAATGAATACAATCTGAGCTTTAGACAAGAAAACACTAACTTTGATCTTGGCTTTAACCATGGCTTGTGATAATCGGTACAATTCAGTTTCTGAACTGCTGATTGGGCCAATTACGAGCCAGAAAGAAATTACTGGATGTGATGTTGTGTGCTAGATGGAAGGCATAAATTGGTGCAATCAAACCCAATGTATTGGTAAGTACAACTGTCTTCATAGTCTCATAAAGGACTATTTCTACTTGAATTTTCTACCTGAGATGACACTTCAATACCAAAAATAGAGCTGTCTAAATTGTTGAGCAAATTTAGCATTTTATCTAATTGTTTTTTTTATATGTTGTTTGTGTATTTGGTATTGTTCTCTCTGTAATGAATGCATCAGTATGCAAATCAAAAATAAAGAACCATAGAAAACAAGCTGGATTTATAGTACTACTCATTTTTTTAGACTGTTACTTTTAGAGATTATGACTTGGCTATATACCTTTTTGCCAATTGACCAAAATCTGGGCTGGGTCTTGTTTCAGTCCTGATTCTGCTCACAATATGTCAAATTCAATAGATTTTCAACACTTTGTGTGAATGAAGCATACTTTTCTCCCATTGTACCAAAAAAATCCAACTACTTATGTGAATCAATACATCAAAGCAATTACCCTCTGTAAAATGATTTAGTAAATATGATGATAATAAAAATGTATCTATCATTTCCTTTCATTTCCTACAGTTGAGAGGGCCTACTAGGGTTTATTTTATTTATTTCAACTTTATTACTTTGTGGTAATAACGTTCTGAAGTAGGTCTAATATTAGTAAAGTATAACTAGTTGCTAACGACACATTCTTCATATTGTCTGTTGACTGGTACAGATGGTGTACTATGGCAACGTTGCCATGAGACTGAGACTCTCATGCTCTACCGACTGAGTTGTCCGGGCCAGACTATTGACATGTTATACTGAAATCCATATAGGATATAGCTGAGGCAGAAAGGAAAGAGGTGCAGAAAGAAAAGAGAATTTTTAAAAAATTATTATTTACACCACTTCCCCTGAGGTATCTCTGCAGTATCTCTACAAGTTTCTGAGCCATCAACCACCAGCATTGGCCTGTACCTTTATTTTACTTTTGCATCAAATGTCTAACACGCAAGACCACCTATGTGGATGGACTGAAATACAGTCTATTTTTTTCTGCGTGCTTTATCATATTTTTTCAGAAAGTAATTTTTGAGCCTGAATGCAGATGGTCCTTATACACTCCAGGGGACAAGCTTCAGAGGATTCAGAGGCTGTCGGCTAATAAAACTTCACACTGGGAAATTGTATCTTAAAAGGAAAATGTTCCAAAAAGATACAACTCTGAAGATGCTGCAAAAGGCATGTAGGAATTGATTGTACAGCAGGGTCCAAAAGTCAGAGTCCACTACCAAGAACTCTTTTTTGTTTCATCATTTATCAAAAACTAATACAAATTTTTAGCCAAATGATATTTCTCAAACAAAATTAGATCATTTTTTAAAATATAAATAATTGAATTAATAATTCAATATTTTACAAAGTCAGACCTGGTAACAAAGTCCTTTGTCAAAGCACTAGCAGTGGCAACAATAACGCAGAGAGGACCATATTAATTTAGTCAATATATGGTATTAGTTGCCTTATAAGTTGCTTTATTGATGATAGTTGCCTTATAATCCACACTGTGTATTAGGAGCATACATGTGTTCATATCTGAATGAAATATATGGTGTGACACCAATTTGAGAAAACCTTACCAAATGGTGCAAACATATTCCATACAACATAATTTCTCAAAGATCTAAACATTTTTATTTGTATCACTTCTAAATAATGTATTCTTGAATAAGAAGTTGAACTGAGTAAAACAATATTAATTTTTGATGAATGGTGAAAACAAACAGTTCTTGGTAGTGGACTCAGACCTTTGGACCCTGTACCTTTTAATTGTACCTTTTTTTGAATATCCACCAAGATACAAATGTGCCCAAACACATTCCAGCCAAAGCCCATCTTATATCAGCAAATGTTTGATTAAAATGCATTTATTTATTGACGAATAACCGGTACAGAATTTATTGAACTCTCTATTATTATGCAATATACCAGTTTAAAGCTATGGATGCAAAGATGAATGAAGCTAGCTATCTCCCACAAGGTGCCTGTTTTTTCCATGTTGGGTCCCAAATGATTGAAGGGATGGAGACTGGCATTCTGGTCAGAAGTATACAATGATTGGTATTAATGGTAATAATCTACTACAGTAGATACTACAGTAGGCTGTGCACTGCCTTGGGCTTGATAAAAAAACAACAACTGCAGCACCCTGGTTAGCAGTAGGCATCCAGCACCTTCATACCAAAGCTAAAAAAGACATGAAGAGAACTGCCTTTCGTGGGAATAGAATTGCGTTGCAATGCGAACGAACAACCTTGCACACTCACTCGTGTGAATGTATATTGTCGCACTCATGTATTCTCAAACACACACACACTTTATGTGTGAAGAACTTCAAATTTCAACACAACCCCGACTCTATCACTTTACACAACGGGAATGAAACGGGGAAAAACAAGAAGCAAGCGTGGCTCACAGTTGCTGTCCATAAATTTTAAATAAACCTTTACAATAAAACACACCACACACCCCCGCCCCCCATCTTCCTTTTATTTCAATATTAAAAATGATATCAGGATTGTTACAAAGATGCTCCCCCTCCTTCCCTTGCGTACCACCACCGCCGCTGCTGCCATTCCTTCAATAATCCACACTTTTTTTTTCCACCCCGCCTCCCTCCTCTCTCTCTCTCTGCCTCTCTTTTTCCACCGCATTTGCATAATTTCCGCGGCAGTATTCTGATGTATGCGTGTGAATAATAAAGCTCATGGGTGCGCCAGCGTGCCAGGCTGCCACTGTTCATTACCAGCGCGCCGTGCTAACGCGAGGCTCCGCGGGCCTCCTCATTAGCTATTCCGTGCAGAAGAAAGGCCTCTGTCTCCCCTCTCCTCGCTTTCCCTCGTTCCACTCCCTCCCTTTTTTTTTTTTTGCTTCCTTTCTAGTCACTCGCCTTCAGTTTCTCGCCCGTCTCAGTTCTCTCTCCGTATCTCTGTTTCCGTGCTCTCGCGCACGTTCGCTATCGATCCTCGCACTTTTCTCCCTCGCTATCTAGACTCTTTCTCCGTCTCTTCTGCCTTTTGTGTTTTGTTTTTTTTGTTTTCCTAGCTCACACTGGCTCTCCTGCATCTCACCATCTTTCTGCTTTACTCTGTTACTGCCTCTGCCTACTGTTTTTCTAACACTCATTTTTTTATAGATATTTAGTTGACACTCTTATGTCATAATCCTTAATGACATACAATGAGTTCAGTGACTTCAAAAGGACACATTGGTTTTTGCAGGAATCAAACCCGTGGCTGTTAAGTCACGAGACAGTATCTCCGACCATTAGGCCACGCTGTTTTCCCCTCTGATTTTGCTTTCTCTTTCCATTTTTCAGTTTCTCCTCAAATGTGTCTCCCTCATTTTGTCTCATTCCAATCTCCATATTGTTTGCTTTTCTTTTTGCTTATTAAGTTTTTCTCTATTATTCCATTCTTAATTCTTCTGCACATATTCTTTCTCTTTCACTTTGCCATTTCTCAATCTCCTCTCTCTTTGGATAGCTAGATAGATAGATATATAGATTTTCTCTCTTCCATTTGAGACTGACTCTTTTTATTCCTCCTCTCTAGATTATTCACTCAGCCACCTCCCCATCATGGTTTCCTTATCCTCAGTCAACCACTTCCCCATGCTTTTAACAGATTGGAGGTTTAGTTGCACAAACATTTCTCAGAAGAAAATCTGTTTAGAGGCGAAGTAATCTCATTGGTTGACCTCAGTTTTCTTTAGCGCAGGTTAGCTAACTGGCAAACTTGAATGACAGATGGAACTCTGTTCAAAATATGAATAAAAATACAAATAGCAATGACTTCATTTTTCATTAATTTGTAGCCATGACATTGATGATCTTGGAAGGTTAACAGGCTAGCTAACGAGCTTACCTAGCTAGCTATAGGCTACTATGCATAGTTAGAATTTAGGAGGTCAGCTAGGCTAACTAGCTAACCTAGATAACTTAGTATGGCTAATAAAACAAGATTTGGCGTTGACTCCAAGAGATATTCATTGATGGGGTGAAGATCCCTGTGACACCACACTCTTGGAAAAAAAAACAGAGGTAGGTATAAATAAATAACCATTGAACCATTGGCGTCTAGTTAATACAATATGTTTTACCACTGGGCTGCATAAACCATTGACATCAAGTCTCCTTTAAACAGAGTCACATTTGATGGGCTGCTGATAGGTTGATGACTAGTCTTTTATTACAATGTGAACAAATAAATCAGAGAAAAATGCAGAGAAATTAAAATTAATTTGGGGGAAAGGAAAGGCATTTAATAACTTACATTTCTCTGCATGTGTGTGCTGCCAGTTTGACATTTTGACTGATTTGGAAGGATGGCAAGACTTTTACAACTTGACTCAAGCACTGATACGTACATGAACTGATAGCTGTGTCTACACTGAGCATAATATTCTGTTAATAATCGGAATAATACACCAATCACAATCAGAATGTCATGTCAAAAAAGCTTTATTCTGTGTAAATGCACAACTTTATTTAGCGTTCATCTAAACAGTTCATTTTGAATTCTCGATCGGAAGCAGTCAAAAGCACACAATGCGAGTGCACAGGGCGTGGTGACTGATTTTTGGCAACCCAAAGCCACACCATCTGCAGTCACGAAAATAGAGCCCATAGTGTCAATAAAGTTGTGCATCTGAAAACTTGAATCTGCCTATCTGAAGTTGTCCTCCCAACTCTTTACCTCATGAATACTGCTCCCTTACCATCTTGCCACAGTTGTGTCCATTGGCTAACTCGTGGTTATGACCAGCTTCCCCAGTGTACCACCCCTCCTTTGCGGCTTATTGTTTCAGCCTCAGTTTAAGCTGTCACTGCAGTTAACTTTCCCCCACTCTCCTCACCATGGGCAGCTGCCTCTGCCATTTATGAGCCTTCCCAGTGTCCATAGCAGCAATAACTAATATAGCAACATTGCTCAGCCCATGACACATTCCCTCCTCTTTCTCGTGGCCATGTTACTTGGACTATCCAAGGAAGTATACCTCTGTTCCCCAAGTTTTTCCCATGCAGCTCTACTGGTTTATCCTTCAGCTCCTCATTCCACTGCTCCTCTCCTAGGATTACACCCTAAGCTCCACATCCTCCAGCCAGATCGGCCATGGCCTCGGCTCGTTCCCATCTCTACAGCCCTTTCCCATGCCCTCTCCTTCCTCTGGCCCAGCTTGTAGCCTCCGTCCATCACAGCCTGTCTGGATGAGATGAAATCCTCTTAGGAGAGCATTTTGATCTATCCCTTTTTGCCATCCTCACATCTCTCTCAAGTAGCCATCCATTATGGGAGGGGCTTCTAATTTTTCACATGCCGCTTAGCCAAGTATCTGCCTTTGGTCATGCATTGAAACAGGTGTCAATAGTGTGGCATACTGGTTTGAAGAAACAGAATCAGAATCAGAAACACTTTATTGCCAAGTACGGTTGGACACAAAGAATTTACTTTGGCACTTGGTGTTGAACACAAGCAGTGTAATTCCAACAATAAACATTAAACCACAGGACTGGTATGCTGACTCTCATGAAGCGTCCGCCAACTCGCTGTAACAAACGATTAAAAAGTTATGGAGGATCAAACAATGGCCAATTAGAAAAGTGGGAGGGACATAGTTGTACCGCCATTTGATAGATGGCCCTTTCCTGAAACTCACGACCTGTCCTTAAATTCTCTGACTATAACTTTGGAAATCGGAAAATACCATCACAAGAAACGCATCACATCCTGTTGACAACAAATTTTATCAAAATTTGATTGCGTTTGGTGGTCATATGGTTTGGCCTAAGGACTTAATAATAAATAATACTTAAATAATACTTCTGTTAATGCAAGTTTTGTTCTTTTAGCCAAAGACACATTAACAGTCAGCTATAATGAAGGTGAGGCTTGCATAAGCCTGTGTAGTCATAATATTGTCATTGTAATATGAATATCCCTAAAAATATAAACACTCTAGGTTGATTCAACAGTTAAATTAAAAATGAAAACTGGCTCACTGAGGCCAACTCAGCAAAATTCCATGTTGGATTTGCAGCAAACAAATTAACATAATGAGAGCAAGCGTCATGGCATAATACTATGTAGCTGCACAAACAGAGTTAATTGGAATATTAATCACTCCAACTTGAGTTCAAATGATAGAAACAGCAGACGGAAACTGCTCATCTTAGTCCATTTGTACCTTCAATTCAATTTACCACATATTGTACTCTCTCAACAGAGAAGTGCTGATGCATTCCATAATAAAACAACAAAAATGAAAAATTTGAATTTACAGAATATATACAGGATGTGCAGTTACGTATAACGTTTTGTTTTGTATATACTGTATACCGTACAGTAAAAGGTCTACAGAAGGCCATACATAAATATAAGCATATAGACATTGTGAAAGATTATCACCTTATCCACAGTAAACACATAGTATCCATAGCCAGTAGTTTCTATAGATAGATGCCTTGCTTTAGCTTCCCTGCTAATTGGCCGAGGCAGAGGCTGAAGGTGCTAAGTAGCTCAGCTCACCATAGAGTGGTAGGAGGTGTTGTCTAGGATGGAGTTCAGTTTAGCCCTTATCCCCCCTCTGCTACTGCCTCCAGGCTGTCCAAGCTCAGCCTTACAACAGAGCGAGGCATTTAACCAGTTTATTTCACAAGTCTAGTTTTGTTTCATCGGATTGTTAAAGGGGGGGTATTTTACTCATTTTGGGCTATTTAAAAAAAGTTTCCAGGGGTCTTGACAAGATGTTTTTGAAGTCGATATAAAAAAAATCCTAAAACCAGCTTCTCTGGTGTGTGTTTCAGTCTCTCATTTTCTCCATTGTAAAGAACAGGCTGTTTTGAGGGCATGGAGGTTATATGTAATGAGCACTGCTCTGATTGGCCACCTCACGCCTCACTCACGGCGTGAGGCGGCCAATCAGAGGAGTGCTCATTACATACAAACACATGCAATCGCCTGGCGGAGGCGGAGAGCAGAGCGTCCATGCTGCTCAAGGTAAACAAATGAGCTTGAAGCAGAAATTTACCATAACCATGGCGGCCGCTCCAGAACCAACACTGAGACCGTACATGTTTGAGCCGGAGTTTGACCCAGAATGGGAAGAGGCAGCTGAGCGGTTCCACTTAGTTTCTCAATGATAACAATTCTGTGTAATATTGTACTTTGTTTTGTATATCGTCACCCTCTTCTTCATATTTTCAAGTTTTTCAAAAAACAGAATAAACTGAACCAAATATAGACTATGATATTTCTTAATCATTTCACACAAAAAGGTTATGACAATATATGACTATTGACATACAAATAACGCTGTCTCTCATGTTACGCTATGTAACATGAGAGGATTAGATTACCAGTAACTGTAGTAGTAACTAGTTACTACCAGTTACTAGTAACTACTAGTCACCAGCAGTAACTTTAACCAGTAACCAGCAACTGTAGTAGTAACCAGTACACCAGCTTCACAGAGCTAGCTATTTTGTGTCTGTAACGCACTGGGAGGCTTCGTAATTAAACTATAAATTGTGAAAGTAAAAGACTAAATAACTACGCAACATTTATAGCCTAGCCTAAGTTATAGTAAACCTTATCACTTACCAATAGGGGACGAGCCCTGAATCATGGAAATAACTTCATTTATCTGGTAGTATTTCTTTCTTCTTGAAGCAGCCGCCATCTTGAAAGCTTGTAAAATGTTTGCCTAAATCACTTACTCCAGAAGTAATTTGGCCTAAATCAGGATTAAAATTGCCTAAGTCACACTCTTGACGTAGGCCATTATACTACCAGGGTAGGAACAGCTGATCTTTTCAATTAAGGATGTAGGCAATTTTACCAGAGGTGGCCAGCATCATGAGATGACTTATGCAAAAAAAAAAAAAAAGATTACTTAGGCCATTATTTTGAGAGGGTGACGATATGTGGGTGTGTGAGCGACAGCTCTCTGCTGTAGCTGGACTGTTCATGGCTCATGTCCATAAGCTTATTGAATACAATTTAGGATTGACAGCTAGGATTGACAATTTTGTTGAACTAGTTAGCCAATATAACAGCGCAGTAGTGATGGGCGGACCGAATCTTTTCAAAGAATCGATTCCTTCGAGTTGATACATGTAAATGAATCGAACCTTTCGAGTTTTGATTTTTTTTTTAATATTTTTATTTATATTTGTTATAATATGTTTACAACTTGGTTTGTTTCTTTTGTTGTTTTATATTAAGGCCCTTGTCACTGTGACACTTTGATTGTTATATTTGGTCATGCCCTGCAGTGAGCAGACATGCTTATATTTATTTCATTGTTTTGTTTTTATATTTTTGCCATTTTAATAAAGACGTTTGCAACTGTATAACGTTACATTTTTTTCTTTAATTCCTCCAATCTAAATCGGATTATTGAACTAGAATGGCTTGCACTGAACTTTCTGCATCTGCAGAGAAAAAAAGTCAAATCACCGGTGAAGTCTCTTGTTAAATTACTTGTTTGGCACTCGGACATCGCCCTCTCTGTTCATCTCGTTCAATGCTAAATGGCTTATAGTTTACCCAATTACCAGTTAATTTATTAAACAACATCTTAAACAACAAAAACTGTTGTCAATGTGTGCAGAATAGATCGCTACATTATTACGGATGTAGTTCAATGTCCGATGAACGAGCGAGACTACTTCCGCGTACCTGCCGGATCAAGGACCTATATTGGATCGTGAAAAAGGTCAATGTAATAATGTAGCGATCTATTCTGCACACATTGACAACAGTTTTTGTTGTTTAAGATGTTGTTTAATAAATTAACTGGTGATTGGGTAAACTATAAGCTATTCAACATTTAACATTGGTCAACAAAACTGTCTCTATTAGAAAAAGAAAGTCAAGAGCACCCAAAATAAAATGAAATCAATAGCAATACTCTGTGTAAATACAAAAAATATTATTATCATTAACCTGTGATTTATTTGGCGTTTTACTGTCCGAGATGTCCGAGAAGTCGATAGAGACCGAACGGTTTCGAGAACGAGAGCAGATGAACGAGAGAGCAGATGAACGAGAGAGCTGATGAACGAGATGAACGAGAGAGCTGATGAACCGTTCAGTCTCTATCGGACTTCTCGGACATCGGACATCTCGCGAACCTAGAGAGCAGATGTCCGAGAAGTCCGATAGAGACTGAACGGTTCGCGAGCAGCTCAGAGCAGCCGCTCAGTCTCTCATAGCAGGTAACGTGAGCGGGCGTGGGCAGTGTGAGTAGGGATTCATGAGGAGTCGGTCCGTTCGATTTGCTAACCCGGTACGTACCGGACACTAAAAAGATTCGTTCAAATAGATTTCGTTCGTTCTTTTTTGCCCATCACTACAGCGCAGCGCAAACAACAAAACACGATTGTACTAATGGTGGCTATAGTTTACCAAGCCTAACACGATCGACTTATAAAACAGACACTGGTCCCAACAAATAACTTTAAGATGAGTCCTGACTCCAACCAATAACTTTACTTTTACTTTACTTTTAATGACTCCAGCTTTAGTTTTCTTACTTCTTCTATGCCCAACAAGCCCGTGGCTAGCCCCGCTAGCTCGTTAGCTAACCAGCAGTCGAATATACTAACCAGACTAATTTGTAAATTAAATCAAAACATGGTGACACTTACAGATTCCAATTTTGCAGATGGGTCACGTACCTTATGAATTGCTCCATCTTTAAGCTTCAATTTAGATGATAATCATGCCGTTGCTCAAGCAGTCTGAGGACTGATCATCACACACAGAAAAAACTGTAGCCGTTGACGCTAAAAATAAAATGAATCCACTCTGTCCTGGCATTTTCGCGTGTTGGGACACTGTGCAGGGATCTATGTTGCTGCCTGCATCCTACAATATAATAACTGGAGAGTTGGTATATGGCCTTAGATATGTTGTTGTTTTAGCTTCACTGGTCACAGTAATGGTGCATTCCAGTGTACTCGGAAAAAACGGTGTCCAAATGTGATATGCGCCGATTTTATTCACTAATTGAATTGAATTGAATTGAAACCTTTATTTATTGAGGGAAGACAATTGAGAGCGAGCTCTCTTTTACAATGCCACCCTGATTACATAGATAGATAGACTGATTAAATAGAACTATGTTACAACAAAACAACACAAGATAAAATCACAAAACAAAGTCACAAGATCCAAGAATAATAATAATAATAACTAATGGCGCTGTAGTAGTTGATGTAGTACCTCTTTAGATGCTTGTAACATTCTGAGACTTGCCGTACAAACACGACTTTGCTGCGGGCGATTATGTTTTCCCAAGCAGATGCACTGGAACACATTTAGATTGGAAGTTAGGAATACCGACTCGGAATTATCGATTTCCGAGTACAATGGAATGCACCATAAACAACGGCTTGCAGCGCTGCCTTTGCTCAGATATCCCTGTGTGAAAAAAATATGAATTCCTTCAATCAGTAACTTGTGGCATCTGAACTTTATATATATATATGTATATATTTTTATCAAATAAGGATTGCATGGTAAAAACTTAAAATGTCTAGCAGGGGTTCATAAACTTCCAAGCGTGACTGTAGCTGATCAGCTAGGGAGCCAGAGAGCCGAAAAAACATTCAAATAAACTGATACTTAATTAGGCCATGCGTCATTGCCACAAATGTGCCATGCAACTGGACAGTTTGTACTTGTTGTAAGATAAAATGTTGTTCAGTGCTATCTCAAAACCACTCTACACGTCTATGGTTTCCTCAAGTGTCAAATGGCCCCAGCGCCACTGGGCGGTCTTTAACCATGTTACATTCTCCATAATATATTATAAAGTGACTCCTATAGGCCTATAGAACGCTAATTATAAATTGAAGGGAATGCTCTCTGCATCTTTTTGTATGTGCCTCATTTCCTTTTTATTTGGTCCTCTCTTTCCCTTCATGTTCATCTTTTCCCCCTTTTTCCTTCTCCCTCTTCTGTCAGCACCTCCAATTTCTTCTGTCCATGTTTCCTTTGCTTAGCTCTTTCTCTCCATCTCCCTTACATTTTCTCTCTCTCAGTTGCCATCCGCCAGTGCAGTGTGCTTGGAGACCCGTGGGGATGTCACCATAGCAACACCTGCCTGTCATTCCAAATTTGGGTGTTAATAATCTTGTATAGTATAACCACAGATATTTTCCTATCTTTATGTTGTCTCGGCTAATTTCTTTCCCTTCTCTTAACCATTTTTTCCTCACTTGCTTTTCTTTTTCGTAACATCTTCCTCCACAATTATGTTCCTATGGAGACCTGGGGTTTATTTTCAAAGAGTGCAATTAACTTCACATTTTCATCTCCTCTTCGCTTTGATTCTGAACCAATGAGAACTTTGTGTGATTATGGGTGATACATGACAATTAGTGTTATGGAGTAGCATGTTCAGCCACGAGTTTAAATCAATTTTGCAGTAGTTTAGTGGTAGGTTAACTCATATCAGTATCATTTTAGTGGGGTCATTCCTATGTTCCCAGGGTCCTATGTTCCCAAGCTCTATATAGCACATAATAGGAATGTGAAAAAGATGTTCCCCAGCTTTCACTCTGGTCCTGAATCAGTAGATGATCAAGATCTTCTGTTTTCATGTTATCCAAGTTCATATCTAAAGGCTTTCTGTTCTGTTCACCACGTCAGTCAGTCCTTCAGTCTCTGTAGTTCATTTTAGCCATGAGAAGCCCTGAGATGAAACAGTCATTTAGTACAGTCAATATATCAAATAGAGACCTACACCTACATTACAGCTGGAGTTAGGCTTCAGCATAAGTGAAGGCTGGGTCATGTTCATACTTAACATTTTGTTCCTTTTTTGACTGTTCTCTGTGTTTTATAGGCTACAGTATAGCATTTCTTCAGTTTGGTGTATACATTTCACTATTGTTCATGCTGATGTTCAAATGCAATCAGATCCTGCCTATCAGGTTATTATTTTTATTGTACCCCAATGTTTTGCCCGGTATCATGTTTTTTTTGTTTTTGTTAATTCTTTTACTGTTTACTGAGAAAGCATCATATTAAAACTGACCAAGTTTTCTTTTGTATAGGCTACAATATGGCTTTTTCTTCATTTTGGTGCATACATTTGACTATTGTTTATGCTGATGTTCAAATAAAAATCATAATAATTAGATCCTGCCTATCAGGGTATACTGTAGATTGTCATTGTTCCCCAGTGGAATGTAGCCTTTGACTTGAATGTGTGTTAGCATGGGAATCTACAGTAATTGGAAGCAAATTATACACAAACATAATTACAGATATTAACTTATATCAAAATGAGTCCCTGACAACATAAAACCTTTTGAAAAGTTTAGTTAACCCTCATATTGTGCTAGAAAGGGGCACGTACCTTTTGCGTTTGTGGGTCAAATTTGACCATTTTTTTAATGAATCACAAAACACTCAGAAAACAATTATTTTTAACTTGTTATCCATTCATAACCACAAAATCTACATTTACGTTTTTTGTTTTGTGGTCCAAAGGCCACATTTACCTTAAAATTGAGGACATTAGTTTTTAATAGTATGGCATGCAGCAATAAAACATAATGGGTAGTTTTGTGGATCAAATTCAACCCAAACAAGAATTTGAGTCAAGTTTGAGTGAAATTTTATCCACAGAACCACCCAGACCCGGAACACCACAGATGTAATAATTTTTTTTAGAGACCTTCAAAATAAAAGAAAATAATAACCATTGGTTCTGATGTGTTTATATAGCTGTTTTGAAGCCTAGTTCCAATTAAAAAAAAACAACTGGATAATATTTATGAACTTGAAACGAGTCACATTTGATCCACAATTGAACACAATTAATGTGTTAATGTTAATCGGTTAATGGGTTTTAACAGAATATTGAACTGGGGAACATAGGACCCTGTGAACATAGATACACTCCCATTTTAGTAGAAGCTTTTCAGTTGTTAATCGCTTTTACCACAGTGTGGGAGCCACCTGAGTGCTCACTGAGATGCTCCTTTAGCTGATGGCAAATTACACAGGAAGGAAGGTACTGCTTTTGTGCTCATCAAAATTAAAGAATCTGATCTACTTACTAGGCACACAAGGCCTGGCAGTAGGCCTTTTACATTTTTAACCTAGTTAAAATGTATTTTGAGGTTTGCTAGTTTTAAAGCAGAAGAATGGAGGAATATAATCAAATGACTTATTTTAGGGTTAGGGTTAGGGTTAGCCATTAAAAACACCATTAAAGGAATTTGACAAAGGAATATTACTGAGTGATATCACTGATTGCTGACTGCAAACCCTCACAGTTAATTTGGTCCCAACTAGACTAAGGTGAGGAAGGATCATTTCCACTATGTGGGAAATAAAGCATGTAGCTGCAAACCAAGGTTAATCAAAAAACGGAATAGTGCCTAACCTTTCCTGAGAACAATTTCAGCTGATAGATGAGTGTCATGCAGGCTACTTACGTAATGTAGCTAAGCTAGTCTCTTAGCATATGTAACATTAGCTACTTATCTTGGTTTTACAGTCCAGAAACACAAAATAGGTTATAAAACAAACACAAATGACAATGATTTCGAATTACCCAGCTGGCATTTGTTGGAATAGCAACAAGGGTCAATGATAAGGAAAATTGTGTGTTGAGTGTGGTAGTAGTGGGAGGGAGAGAATAAATGAAAGAAGGATGCAGAGAGAAAATGTGTGTTGTGTTATTAAGGTTAAGAGGGGTTGGTTCATCCAACAGATTCTAAGTCTAAGTTCTATGTACAGTTATTATCATGAGCAAAAATACAGGAGGCACTGATGAGAATGCTTCAGCTTGATGTTGACCAGGAACAACAAGGGCCCAAGAATGGCCATGCCTGCAGCCCACTGTGTGTTATTGTCCATTTGTCCATCCTGAAGAGGTGAGTTATCCTACAATGGATGATGGGAATGGATCTGCTGTGGAGAGGGAAGGATGGAGAGGGAAGGATTTTCTACCACTGGAAAGCAATGTTCCAAAATAAGGAAAATGTACAAACTGAAGCTTATTGATGCAAAAATATGTATTACACATTGTGGTCAGTCATACTTCTGTTGAAGTGGAAGATACCCCGGTCAAAATGAACTTCAGAGGACCTCTAAAGAAGAGTTGTTGAGGCTCATAAGGCTTGAAAAGCTGCAAAAGCATTTCCAAAGACTTGGGCCTCCATCAGTCAGATTGGATACAAATGGAGAAAATTCAGTGCCATTGCTACTCCGTCCCTAGGAGTGGACGTCCAGCAAAGATCACAGCAAGAGCACGCTGTATAATGGTGAAGGAGGTGACAAAGAACCCTAAGGTAACAGCTAAGGATCTGCAGGCGTCTCTTGAACTTTCTAACATCTGTGTCCACGAGTCCACAATAAGAAAAACACTAAACAAGAGTGGTGTTCATGGAGGAAACCAGGCAGGAAACCACTTCTCTCCAAAAAAAACATTGCTGCCCATCGCAAGTTTGACAAAGACCACCTGGATGTTCCAAAAAGCTACTAGAACAATGTTCTGTGGACAGATGAGACAAAAATTGAACTTTCTGGCAAAAGGGCACAACACTGTTTGGGGGAGAATAAACACTGCATACCAACAGCAAAACCTCATCCCAAACGTGAAGCATGGTGGAGGGAGCATCATGGTTTGGGGCCTGGACGGCTTCAATCATTAAGGGAAAAATGAATTCCAAATTGTATCAGGAAATTCTCCAGGAGAATATCAGGGTAACAGTCTGTGATCTGAAGCTTAACAGAGGTCGGGTCATGCAGCATGACAATGACCCCAAAGATAAAAGCAAATCTACAACAGAATGGCTTAAACAGTTGGAATGGCCAAGTCAGAGTCCTGACCTTAACCCTGTTGAAATGTTGTAGTAGGGTTGTTTTTTACAAGCATGACTGAATGTGCTTGTGTGCATCTCAGATCAATGCAAGGTCGAGACAAACCTAAAACCTAAACTGTCATGCATCCTCAAGATGACACAGAAGCTACAGCAATGCCTGTTCACGGTAGCTACATTTACATGCACAGGGAATTACGTTCTTAACTCAGTACCTCAAGTAACCTAGTTTTGGGTCGACATGTAATATTCATAAACCTCTTAACTCTGACAAATCCAGTTAAGATGTCTGGCTTACTCCTATATTACTGTGCTATGGAATCTGCTTTCACTTTTGTTTTTTGCTGTCTGGCGCAAACTCAGACTCACACAGTGATGATGTCCACAAAAAACCTGGTGACAATCAGTACTGACTATTACTATTGGGATCATCACATCTTTCCCTTGTATTACTAGTAGCCTAGTATTGCTCAGTCAAAAAGACAGAAACAATGACGTGATCAAAGTGAACCATTTAGGACACTTTACTCCAAACTTGTATGAGCCTACATATCACCACCATCTGATAGAAAGAATTCGCCTGTCACATGCACAAGTCTGAAACTGTCGTTCAACCCGTTCAATGATGAAAGAAGGAGCGCACCTTGAGATTCTCTGATGAAACCTCTTCTCTGACATCCTCCAGCAAGGCGAACAGAAAAGGTACAGCATCCTGCTTGCTACTGCCACTGTACTATTGCCTTCTCCTGACGGCCACCAGACGAAGAAATTCTGTTGTGGACTGGATGCTAGGCTTGTTTGCTTATTTCAGTCTGGCTGTCCATCTCAAAGCGGTAGTGTCCTATTATTTCATTTGTATCTTTTCTTGGCGAAAAGCAAATGGACCTTTCAATTGCTGGAACCAGAAGTCCCGGTTTGTTTCCTAGTCCCAGCATTTCATTTTGCCAACACATGATGAAACAAGTAGTCCATGAAAACAACAGTCAATCTACATTGACTTTAAAAACTGCACCTGTTAACACCACAAGTACTGTGGTAGCACAGTGTTTTTGGAACTAAGAGAATCCCTGAACAAAATATTTAATTCATGCATTGACTTAGCCACTACAGTTAAAAAATCACTGACTTACTTTCTGGTATGTGCATGTGGTTGATGCTTGTTGACTTCTACTGTACTGGCTGGTGTAAGAAACTACACTGTACTTTCACTGACTCTTGGGGCTCCACACAGCTTAAATAGCGCATACCGTAATTCCCCTAAGCAGTGTGCACTGTAAAAAGCACACAAACGAACAGACATGCATACAGCCCGGCTCCTATAGAGGTGCTCGACCCTCACGGCTAATAAAACAATGTGGGAACACAGTGAGGGGAAAAGTCTGGCTCTGCAAGAACAACAACAGTCAAATAGAAAGTACCTAACAATGTTTAATGTAAAATATCTATGAAATGATTTGGCCAGAATTTTCTGTTTGCATGGCCGGTCATCAAAGAACCTGGGCCAGTGATTTGGTGTAGACTTAGTGGTCCAAAAGGTGTAACCAGGTGATACGCTTCATTTGAGACTTGCTTTCATGACCAACTTTCTGCTGGTTTTTACTGGCGTTTTAAGTGGTCTCTCGAACAACGTAAGGTCTCAATTTGTTTCAAACCTGCAGTAATTACTCCAGTTCCTTATAAAAGTGATGCTTTATATATGTAAGCATGTGTGAGGCTTGTGCATAACCCCCTACCCCACTGCCCTCATATATCATGCAATGCTTGGATGTCACTGCTTAACTTTTTGATGAATAGAACAAATGTGGTCAAAATTAACAGCAGGTTCTAAAAACTCCTTCAGTACAGGCACTCTTCGAGGGCTTGTTGTCATCTCTGCTTTATTTGCTGTACACCTATAACAGCATATCACACTCCGTAACTATCTTTAAATTTGTAGACCAAACGACTTTGGCAGGACCAATTTCCTCTAATGATGACATTCCCCACAGGGATGTGTTCTCCTCTCTGGTGGACTTGTGCAGCAATAACAATTTGGCAGTAAACATCACACCCACACTGGACTTCTGCAAAAATGGACGAGAGCTACAGCCATTGGTCATTAATAGGAAGATTGAAGATGTCAACTCCACCAGCATCCTGAAAAAAAAGCCCACCAGAGACTTTATTTTTTAAGTCATCTTCAACATCCACAACGTAACATTTTCATGAAAAAATGTTCAATCTAAGGAACATGTTTTGGCAGATGCACGCTTGATGAGCATCTGTAATATAAGAAGAAATATAAAAAACAAGGTATCAAGTTACCTCAAAGGGTGACAGTTCCACTTTTTGTGGAAAATGTTGCATGTTTTGCAGACCTGCTGTGTTGGTAAACATGATCGTGTTGTGTGCAGTTGAGGAGAACGCAATTTTGCTGTTATTCGGGTATTTAGCTGCAGAAATACTTAAGTGACTATCTATCCATCACAGTTAATAAAAGTTATTATTACCATTGTTCCACTATTTTGATTTGTTGGTATTATCTTATATGGTATAACCCTAACCAGGCACCATGTCCCACCCCCACATTATAGCTTTACTTTTGTTTTTTCCTGGTGTCCTCTTTGCTTGCTTGTCTTGATAGTGGTGGTTTTATTCTTATTCTTTTTATTATTATTAATCTCATATTGTGTTTGTATTTGTGCTTGTAGTTTAAAGCTTGAATGACAATCACATGGTAGAGACAACTGAAAAATATGGCATGCATGAACGCACCTTGAACGCAGTGTGAGAGGTTGAATTTGAACCTTATTTGAGTTCCCTATTCATACAATTTTGTTTGTAGTACACTACATTTTTTGTTTTGTCCCCGCAATGAACACTGGAGCCGACTATCAATTTTGATGATGGCAGAAAATTACATGTGCCCACCCCTGGGTCATGCAGAGACTGCAGAGGCAGTGCCTCTAATGAATGAATGGGTATATGTAACATGGGCATGGGAGTGAAAAATTGATGTAAAATAGATACTGGAATTGATATGGAATATTTACACTTGTCTTTAACCGTGTCCCGTTACAGGACTATGTTAACAGGACACAAACACAAATTTACAACTAGGACATGCAACACCGTCAGAACTGAGTGTGTGTCAAAGCTAGCCCTGAAAGAAAGAGGTTCATCCCAGCATTATATTCAAAACAACCAGTAAAAAGCAATGCTAATGAGAGTATGGTCATGAAAAATGAATAAGGGTATTTAATGTTGATAATGTGTTTTTCTCTCCTCCAACAGGGGAAATTTCAAAAACCAAATTTAACTCACCTTAGTGTACTCACATAACAATGTGCAGTAGGACAAATAATGCTGAGAAAAAAGTGATTAGAAATGGAAATGTGTTCAACAATGTTTACATTCTGCTGTGTAATTACTTTCGTTGCAAAAATGTATTTCATTCAGGTGCACCATTAACAATTTGAAGATAGCTCCGAAGGAGACATTCACGTCTTCGCCTTCACCTCAGCGGTCATTTCATCGCAGCTCTTTTATTTTCCAGCAGGTTGTGAGCACTCTTCAAGCTGCAGACCTGCCGAGTTGGATGTGGGCCCCATGTCGTGTAAGTCCTGCAACAAAGGGGCCCAGTTGTGTAGTCCTCCCAACAGCAGATGGCATAAGTCCTATTACAAAGGTGCCCCAGGAGAAATGTCTCAGGGGAGAGGTCTCAGCCTGGAGCCAGACTCTCTTGGGAAATTCAGCAAAACTGCCCGGTGATAAAAAATAAAATAAAAAAAACAACAAGTGCAACTGAGCTGAGGCAAATGCTCCAATGGATCAAGTTCAATACAATGCTGTTGAGCCATTTTTTTTGTTTTTCAGACTGAGATTTCCAAACCAGGTTACCATAGGGTTGATCTGATAAAACGTGAAAAACAGAGACGTTATTGCTCTAATTCCCATTATAACATTAAAGCTGTAGTAAGCACGATTTTGATGTAATTATACACTGTGTTATCAGCCTAAATCACAAATTGGGTCTGCAACAGATAGTAGCATCCGATCCCTGCAAATTGAGACCCCGTGAATTTGTCCATCTTTAGGTGTCAGGTATTTGAAATACAAACACTCTCCTCACTCTCCTCAGCAGCCAAAAGATCCTGTAGCCAAAAGATGTTCCACCCCAACCACTTTGGGCTGCTACAGTACGAAGTTACCTAGTGCAGTTTTATGCTTTCACACTTGAACGTTTCCCCCGCATGAGTTGAAACTTTAATCCCTGTGGGGGAAATTAATGCTTAAATAGGACAAAGGCCTGAGATCTACAAATTCAATTTCTCACTGTGCATTGCAGTCATTCTTACACAACTTTTCCTAAGTATTTGGCATTCAAAGCTGCATTATGTAACTTTTTTAATGTAAAAATACAATATCATATACAGCCATATCAGTCTTGTTCATGAAGTGGGGCTGCAACGGAGAAGACTGGCCCAATAAAGTTTTGGAGTCGGTAGGTAAACTGGCAGGAACGTTTTCTCACAGGAAGTGATGAATCGAAACTTACGAGCCGAACGCACACAGCTCCAAAACAGCAGTGAGGAGGCTAGCTAGCACTGCGGCTATCGCTACAGTTACTGCTCGCTGCCACTGGGGGCTGGCAACAACTAAATTATACAAAGCTACATAGTGCAGCTTTAAATGACCCTCAGCACTGTTTCTAAATACATTAAAGAGGGCTTGGGATGCTGTTGCCTTGGCTATTGTAGCACAATCATATCCTATTTTTATTTACTGGTATAACACCATATTCACATGCTTTTTTTTTTCTCAGGCTAAGACTGACAGCAGGCAAATTGAATTCAATGCACATCCTTAGCATATGTTTCTATGGCTACCATCTTCGGAGCTTTTCAGCACAAACTTCACAATCACGATCAGATCCAAAACTTAATATAAATAAAGAGTGGAATTGGCGTTAGCTGATCCCTAAGCAAATAAGAAAATGAATCCCTACACAAATACGATACATTATCTGAGCTGATAAAAGCAAAAACATGGAAAGAGCATTTCGTGGGGGTTGGAATGGAGTGGGTGCTGTGGAAATGGAAAGATAAACTCATTTCACTTTATTGCATTTCATTTGAGCTCCATTGGATGAACGCAGAAGTCAATGGAGCATTCAAAAAAGCTTTCCACTTTCTCCTTTTCCTCCTTTTAGTATATCCTAGCCTGAATCACATCGTTTTGGCTTACTGGAAACTTTAGTGTCAAAACCAAATGTGCAAAAATGTACATTTTGTGGTGAGTTTTGTCTATGTACAAAGTGTAAGAGAGGTGTTTTGTGCCCTGACAGTTTTTTTTTAATAAATGCTAAATTTACACAACATCTGATGTAGCTATTGATTAAACTAGGGTTAAGTGCTTATGTAGGAACATTTCTTGAATAATAGAGGAAAGGGGGCTGGGTGAGAGTGGATATGCCATCAGGGTTAGACAGTATGGAAAGATAGCTGACAGGAGGAAATAGACCCCACTGGGGCAGCAATGGGTTAGCAACTCATTGCTAACCTTGATCATTATTAGCATATTAGCAATTACTAGCATTGATAATTATTTCATAAAACGTATGTCAAGTTAGGGTTTTAGACAAGCTTAAAGGTACTGCTGAGAATAAGTTCGAAAAAATGGGAGTTATTATTTATGATTATGGAGAAGAAAGGTTTGGCGTCTTTGAGAAAAGGAAGAAGTTAGAAGTTAGGTAGTTAAATCCAGCAAGACAGACTTATCAGGGAGAGAAGACAGCTTAGGAGGCAGTGGAGGAAGGCTACAGAGGTTGAGAAGGAAGGTATAAGTAGTTTGCAGTCAGATGTGAAGGAGCGATTGGCAGTGTTAAGGAGAGCAGAGAACATTAGGAAAAACAGGAAAAAGAAAGTGCAAGCTAGAATAGTGTTCTACAAGGATCTAGATTTGTGAAGTTATTTAGTAAGGAGAAGAATTATGGCATCTAAACAGGAGCTTGAGGGATATTTGGACGAAGTGCACAGAGATAGCCAGGTTTAGAGAGCTAGCGCCCCCCCGATATAAGAGGATAAGAGGAAGGGTCAGGGTAGTGTTTCCTGAAGAGGTGGGTTTTCAGCCTGCGGCAAAAGATGGGCAGCGACTGCTGTCCTGACATCAGTGGGAGTTCATTCCACCACTGCGGGGCCAGTACAAAGAAGAGCCGTGACCGTGTAGATCGGCCGCAGGGACCTCTGAGTGACGAGACAACCAGTCGCCTTGAGGCAGCAGAGCGAAGTGGTCGGGCAGGGGTGTAAGGCTTGACCATAGCCTGGAAGGTAAGAAGGAGCTGTTCCTTTCACTGCCCTATAGGCTAGCACCAGGGTCTTGAACTGGATGTGAGCTGCTACAGGGAGCCAGTGTAGAGAACGGAGAAGGGTAGTTGTGTGGGAGAACTTGGGGCGGTTGAACACCAGTCGAGCTGCAGCTTTCTGAACAAGCTCCAGAGGTCTGATGGCAGATGCTGGGGCACCAGCAAGGAGGGAGTTGCAGTAGTCCCGGCGAGAGATGACAAGAGCCTGGATGAGCATCTGCACTGGCCTTGTCAGTGAGGAAGGGGCGAATACTGCTGATGTTGTAGAGGAGGAATCTGCAGGAGCGTGTCACTGATGCGATGTTTGCCAAGAACGACAGTTGGTCGTCCAGGGTCACACCCAGATTCCTCGCAGTCTGAGTTGACGTCACCACAGCATTATCAATGGTGATGGCCAGGTCTCGGTGCGGACAGCCCTTCCCCGGGAGGAACACCAGCTCAGTCTTGTCCAGCTTGAGCTTCAGGTGGTGCATCGACATCCACTCCGAGATATCTGCCAGGCATGCAGCAATGCGTGCCTCCACTTGTGTGTCAGAGGGGGAAATGACAGGATCAGCTGGGTGTCATCTGCATAGCAGTGGTAGGAAACGTTGTGTGAATGGATAACAGAACCAAGAGATGTTGTGTAGAAGGAGAAGAGGAGAGGACCTAGAACTGAGCCTTGCGGAACCCCAGTAGTGAGCCTGCGTGGTTCTGACACAGACCCTCTCAGCGTCACCTGGTAGGAGCGATCCGTTAGGTAGGATGCAAACATGGAGTGCAGAGCCTGAGACACCCATCCCCTCAAGGGTGGAGAGGAGGATCTGGTGGTTCACCATGTCAAGCGCTGCAGACAGGTCCAGGAGTATCAGGACAGAGGAGAGAGAGTTCGCTCTAGTGGCATGGAGCGACTCCGTCACTGCCAGGAGGGCAGTCTCGGTCGAATGACCCACTTTGAACCCAGACTGGTGGGGATCCAAGAGGTTGTTCTGGTTGAGGTACAAGGACAGTTGATTGAAGACAGCACGTTCAAGAGTTTTTGATAGGAAGGGTAGAAGGGAAACCGGTCTGTAGTTCTTCACCTCAGAGGGGTCAAGTGTTGGTTTCTTCAGAAGGGGGGTGACTCTGGCAGTCTTGAAAGCAGAGGGGAAGCATCCAGACACCAGAGACGTGTTGATGAGGTGGGTCAGGAAGGGAAGGAGTTCCGGTGCAGTAGACTGAAGCAGAGTGGATGGGACCGGGTCAAGGGAGCATGTGGTGGGGCGGCTAGATGTAACAAGGTGAAGGACCTTGTTTGGGGAGAGGGGAGAAAAATGGGATACGGAGGGAGGTGGGGAGGGTTGGGTGGAAGGCAGACAGGTGTGGTTGGTGCACAGGGCACCAGCCGGGGGGTGAGGGAAGGAGGATCAGATATCGTTGACCGTCTTGTCAAAGAAATTGGCGAAGTCGTCAGGGCGGAGGGAGGAGGTGGGAGGGGGGGGTGAAGGTTGGAGGAGGGAAGAGAAAGTTTCAAAGAGTTTTTTAGGGTTGGAAGCAGAAGTTTGAATTTTAGTGCAGAAGAAAGCAGCTTTAGCAGCAGATAGAGAGGAGGAAAAAGTGGAAAGGAGAGATTGGAAGGTAAGAAGGTCCTCTGGGAGGTTGCCTTTTCTCCATTTGCGCTCAGAGAGATACAAGATGTACAAGAGATAGTAAGGCGTTCAAGGGCTTCTTCAGACCTGGGGCCTAATAGAGTCCCCTACCGCTTGTACCAGATGTGCTGAGGTTTCTGTGGAAGTTATTGAAGCTAGTCTGGAAGAAACAGGTTATTCCTAAGGCGTGGCACAGAGCAGGGGGAATTTTCATTCACAAAGAAAGGGACTCAATAGAGATAAGTCAGTTTAGGCCTATTAGCCTGCTTAATGTTGAAATGAAGGTTTTCTTTAGTATTGTGGCACAGAGGCTGTCTAGTTACTTAGAAAAGAATAGGCTAATTGACACTTGCAAAAGGTTGGAATTCCAGGCTCACCAGCACACCAGCATGATTTGGCACCAAATCCAGTCAGCTAGGCGTGAGAAAAGAGACCTGCATGTAGTATTTTTGGATCTGGCAAATGCTTTCGGGTCAGTACCACATAGTCTGTTACGGGAGGCTTTAGTGCCGGATAGTATTAAAGGGTAATTCCAGGATTTTTCAACCTGGCCTCTATGTCCACAAAATCGCTTTTCATACCTTTAAGTAGATCCCAAAGGTTTCTGAGTTTCTCCGGTCGATCGGCTCCACCGGCAGTCGCATAACAGCGGCTCTATGGCGGCAACGTAATCCATAAAGGCATACACGGCCGGTCAAAGTACGTCCACTAAAAGTGCTTGTTTTTGTCACGGACGGGCTCAGATTGTTATTCGTGTTATTATCCCAATGTCTGACAACATTATGGAAAGGGTCGCTACAGAAACAGCTTGGAAAACGAGGATGGTGAAAAGGATACGAAGATAGCTTATGAAAGCGAGAGGGTGAACCAGCTGCTGCAAGTTCTAGCAGTTCCTCTACGTAAACTCAATCGTAATTGACATATCAGACATTTGGATAATATGCCTTGGGGAGCACAGCTGGGTTGTGTGGCCTTGTGTGTAGCACTGTGTATCTTGTAGTGTAATACTGTGTAGAATAAAGTAGCGTAGCATAACACTGTTTGGCTGTATTTATGGGATTGTACTGTGTCGTACTGTGGTACGACCCCCAACTGGACCCCCTGCAGTTCGCCTACAGAGGATCACAGACTTCCTGTCTGACAGGAAACAGCACATGGAGCTGGGGAAGCACATCTCTAACTCCCGGGACCATCAGCACAGGTTCCCTCATGTTTGTGGATTTTAGCTCCGCCTTCAACAACATCATCCCGGCTCTGCTGAAGCTCTCCCAGCTATGCGTGCCTGACTCCACCTGTAGGTGGATCACAGACTTCCTGTCTGACAGGAAACAGCACGTGAAGCTGGGGAAGCACATCTCTAACTCCCGGACCATCAGCACAGGTTCCCCTCAAGGCTGTGTTCTTTCCCCTCTTCTCTTCTCTACTCTTCTCCCTGTACACCAACAACTGCACCTCCAGTCATCAGTCCGTCAAGCTCCTGAAGTTCACGGATGACACCACCCTCATTGGGCTCATTTCTGGTGATGATGAGTCCGCCGACAGGTGGTAGATTGACCATCTGGTGACCTGGTGCAGTCAGAACAATGTGGAGCTCAATGCTCTAAAGACAGTGGAGATAGTGATGGATTACAGAAAGAACCCAGCCCCACCCGCCCCCATCACCCTGTGTGACTCCCCAGTTGAAACTGTGGAGTCCTTCCGCTTTCTGGGTACCATCATTACCCAGGACCTCAGGTGGGAGCTGAACATCAGCACCATCACCAAAAAAGCACAGCAGAGGATGTACTTCCTGCGGCAGCTGAAGAAGTTCAACCTGACTACACCGCCATCATTGAGTCCATCCTCATAGAATAGTATCCAACCGGGGTTATCCCACCCCAACCCCTACCCATACCTTACACAGGGTTCGAATCGTCCCCTCCCTTCGAATTGACACACACTGGTTAGCTGTGTTGTCTAGCAGTGTTGATGTATCAGTTAGACAGGCTTGTACTGGTATGGCTAGGCTAATGCTAAGTCAAGGATAGGATCAAGGCTAACCAAGGCTAGGTTAATGCTAGGTTGATGGCAGGCATTAGATTGTGAGGGTAAAAGGGAGTTGTGAGGTGGTGGCATAGAGGGGGGTGGTTCCAGGACGCTGGAATACACAGTTGAGCCTTCTTGAGGCGTCGTGGGTCTAGGGCTGAATCCCAATCCTCATTTTCACCCCTATTCGGCCTAACTTAACGAAACATCGGTGAAGGAAGGTGCACACCTGGCGGAGGCGGAGAGCAGAGCGCCCATGCTGCTCAAGGTAAACAAATAAGCTTGACGCAGTAATTTACCGTAACCAGCCCCGTAACTAGTCCCGCTAGCTCCTTAGCTGATGAGTCGTCGAATATACTAACTAGACTAACTTGCAAATAAAATCAAAACATGGTGACACTTACAGATTCCAAGTTTGCAGATGGGTCACGTACAGTATTAACTGCTCCATGTTTAAGCTTCAATTTAGATCCAATCCAATCCAATCCAATCCAACTTTATTTATGAAGCACATTTAAAACAACACAGTTGACCAAAGTGCTGTACAATCCTGCTGTGAACTGGCTCTCCTTGCTGAAGCAGTCTGACGTGAAGTGATTATCACACACATAAAAAATGAGCTAACTAGCTGGGACGTTGCAGTTAAAAATGAAATTAATCCACTCTATCCTGGCATTTTCGTGTGTTGGGAGACTGTGCAGGGATCTATGTTGCTGCCTGCATCCTGCAACAGAACAACTGGAGAGTTGGGATCTGGCCGGACACATGTTGTCGTAGCGCCACTGTTCGCAAAGTAATGGTGCATTCCATTGTACTCGGAAAAAACAACCTCCGACACGGAAAGGCGCAATAGAACATTCATTCAAGTCGGAATAGAAGTCTTAACTAGCGTGCGGTACTAGACTACTAATGTTCACGTTCAGTGATATGCGCCATTTCTCGTCACTATTTTCTTTTCGATTTTTCAAAACAGCCTGTTTTTTGGACCAGTTTTTTGAAAAAGGAAACTACAGAAAAAGGGGGGGACTTCCAGATTTCACTTTTTCTCAGCTACTTAGGTCAATAAGCCGTTTTCCATAATATGTCTCCTTTAAGTCACTGCTGTGGGACAACTTCCTGCTTCCTCCAGGCAATGTGTTTGCTCTGCTATGAATTTCCTCTCTTCCGATGATGTTGCTTTTTTTTCATGAATGCCAAAACCAAGGCCTCCGCAAATCTGTTTGTCTTATACAACATCCCTGTGTCTAAGTACTGATTATAGCGGGTACTTTGTTTGTTTTTTAATAACTTTTGCCTGTGTTAGATAACTTGAGAAATCCCCTCTAGTTCAGTGTCACACTGCTAGTGTGAGTGAGATTTCCTAAAAATGTACTACAAACTAAATCATTATATGTAACTTTTCTCTTCTTCTTCTTCTTTCTTATTATGGCTGGCTTCTTACCACATCCTGCCTTATAACCTCAAATTCATAGTTCAGACTTTCATATACATTTCTAGAATATTATTTCCAGATAGAATATTGTAATTAGAGGGGGGTTGGTAATAGCTCATACTTGTTTTGAATGTGGTACTTATTAAAGGAGTCTTTATATTTGAAGGAAGTCAGTTAGCCTTGAGGATTTTGGTGACTTGGCGGACTAAAATACTAAACCACATACTCTTGTCACATGTCAACTCCCCTCTATCCCATCTCTTCTGTCTCTCTCCGTTGCGTACTATCCAATAATGAAGCAAAAAAAATCTTAAAATAATATTAATAATAATAATTTAAAATAAACAAATAATAATAATAGTAATAATAATAATAGTTATTATTATTAAGAATATGTATAAAGAATAAGATACCTTTGACCTAGAATTGTCTATAGGGCAAGAGCCTATCTTAATCTACAACTTAAGTACACCTATAACGCCAGTTCAATCCCTTGAATTCACTATGAAGCTGTTCTATTATCCATACTTCTACCCATACATCCATTTGTCATGTAATTTGAAGATATTCTATAATGCCTTGCATGTAGACATGTCAGCATGTATGTATATGCATTGCTATTCTGTGGGAACTCGCATGCCTGACAGGTTTAAGGGGGAGTATATGTGCAAGTGTGTGTGCACGTGCACGTGCATATAAAATATGCATGGTGTGTGTGTAGGTTGCATGTACTTTCATCAGTGTGCAGTACGTGTTCTCCTTGTAAACATATATTTTCACACACACACACTCTCTCACTCTCACACCTGCAGACACACTCACAGAGCTCATTAACTGGCCACTGGCTCCAGTGCCGTCACGTGCACTCTAATCTACTCTGCCTCCCTCTTCACACCTAAAGATGGAGGAGAAACAGTAAGTAGCAAAAGAGAGAGTGAAACAGAAGACAAATGTATTCCTGTCCTCTCCCTTCTTTTTTCCCTCTCCACATTAACTAATACTCAGCCATTAGGTGTGTGATACACTGTCGGCTTATAGTCCATCTGGTAGGACAACAGGTACAGAGTACCTGTACCTGTTGTACATAACATAAAAGTGGTAAAGTAAAAAAACAACCCAAGAATAACATCCAGAGACCTACAAGCATCCATTGCTGCATCTGATGTCATTGTGCATCCATTAACAATAAGAACACTGAATAGAAATGGTATTCATGCAAGGGTAGCCAGGAATAACCTCTACTGTCTAAAAATTACAAAGCTGCCTGTCTTCAGTTTACCAGAGAAATCCTGGACAAACCCGAAGATTGCTTAAAGTCTGATCTCTGGACAGATGAGTCCAAAATGTAATGTTTGGTGACAAATCAAAACTGTCCACCTTCAAAATAACCTTTTCTCTACAGTCAAGTGGCTGTTCAACAAGATCCTAAGAATTCAAGCAAATACCAAAGAATGACTCAGGAACAAGAAGTTTAGTGTTTTGGATTGGCCAAGTCAAAAGTCAAGACTGTAAAACCTCACTGAGTTGGTCGAGTTCAGTAAGGAGGAGTGGGAGAAAGATATCAGTGGCTCTAGGAGACTCTAAGTCATCACTGTTAAAGGAGGAGCCACAAGTTACTGATTGAGTTCACAGATTTTTTACACACAGGGATAATTTAATTTTTGTTAAATAAACCAGTTTTGTTTAATTATCATTTCTTATTAATTTGTGCATGTTTATTATTTGGGATATATTAATATTTGAGGTTTAGATAAGGAGTTTATAAGGGTATTCATGAAATAATGACCCGGCCCTGGAGGGTTCACCAAACGTCCAGCATGGCTGTATGTAGCACAATATTTCAAACACACTGTTCAATGTTAACACTGTAAAATGAAAACTACCTTGTAAGCAAGGATCTTGAGACGCTTCAGTCAATAACCTTCAATATTCCTAATGAGTTTAATTGCAGCAGCTATTTTGTATAAGTGGATATTCCATTTTGGAATGAAACTCTCTGGCTATATTTGGAAACACAGCATTAAAATAGAATGAATACAATGAAAGACAGCAACTCTCCTCGTGTTATATTGGTTTTGAAATAATTGTGATTCAAAACAACAGGTTTGAACTATAATTGCTTGTAATTGCTTGTAATTGCAGTATTGCAAAACCCTGGGAAGATCTGACAATTACATGTCTGTGGCCAAATGTGTGCAGGATGGTGAACAGAGTAAAAAGGGCAAGCTAGCAGCATCTAGTGAGGGAAAAGGACAAAAGCAGTCACTATTTTGTCCCTGAAGCTACATTCTCTCTCTCTCTCTCTCTCTCTCACACACACACACACACACACACTAGTGCTCTCCTCTTCTCTAGCTCTCATATTGTTCACTCCCAATGCAGAGATGGCAGTAAAGCTGGTTTCAGCAATACTTAAGGCGTGATTAGTGTGGTTATTAACAGCTGATAATGTCCTATATCAGTAATCAGACTAACTTGCAGCAATGATTATGCAGTTTATAAATCACTTTGTGAAGAGACGTATCATGATAGAAAATTGCTATCGGATCTTATAATAGCTCATAAAATGGCTAATATATCCATCAACACAGTATGCCTGATGTTAAGTTATTATGTTATTATGCAGCTTTGTTTTGCCTTCCACTATTTCGTCAATTGTCTTATAAAATGTATTTTAATGAGTAGTTTTGGGTGTGTGGTGGTCTAGGGCAGGGCAGTTTTCATGTGACGGGCCTCCTCAAGGATCCCTGGGAGTCCCTGGCCTCCCACTTGGAGAACCACTGGTCTAGGCCCAGGTGTAATCCCCCGTGAGGCTGTACCTGCCAAAGTACTCATGAGCATGATGCTGCCTGAACCTCTACCTGCGCCATCCTATTGAGGGATGACAAAAGTATATATTATTAAATCTAAAATATGATGATGATAACTTTTATGTTATTTTATGTTAAATTATGGCAAACTATGTAGATACTTATCATTCTAACATGTGAAAGCAGTATCATTTAATTTGGTTGATAATTGTATCGTAGCAAGATTATCATTAGAAATATAGCCGCGAGTGGCGATGTCAAGGTTCAAGCCAATAACAGCTAAGATTGGAACAATAGATGTTTCGCAATAATGTCGACTTATCTAGCTACGAATAAATTACATGGTTGGAAAACTACATCTACACATTTTACAACCATACAAGTCACATTTCAATATCATTGCATTGATGCTGTTGAAATCAATAACAGATTACTGAGTACTGTTGGGAAAAAAGTAGAGAAAAGCTTTAAGGTCCCATATTATGGAAAACGGTTTATTCCTGGCGCTTATACATGTTCCACAGGAAATTACTTCCCAAAACAGCTGAGAAAGTTTGAAATTTGAAAGTTTGTATTTTCCTTTTTCCAAAAACGGTGCTAAAGACAGGAGAAAAACAGCCCGTTTCAGAAAGTGGTTCCTTTGGACGTCATAAGGGGCTAATCCAGCCCCTCTAGGTTGTATGTAATGAGCACTGCTCTGATTGGCCGCCTCAGCCGCCTCAACCTCCACGCCCTCAAAACAGCCTGTTCTTTACAATGGAGAAAATGAGAGACTGAAACACACACCACAGAAGCTGGTTTTCGGATTTTCTTTTGATATAGACTTCACAGCAGTTTAACAGTTTAAATAGCCCAAAATGAGTACAATACCCCCCACTTTAAGCATAGGTGTGGAGTGGGGCAGTTCTGGGGGGCCAGTAATCTATTGAGGTGTTGTGGGCCAAAATCAACAAAAGATCTGTGATGAGAGGAGACTTGATAACCCCAGTGACATACCTGCACTAACACACTCAACCCTGAATCAAATCGTGTTATTACACTCCTGTGTTATTACTGGTTGCAAAGGTATTACTTGTGGTTGGTAGGGTGTTACTCAGTGTTTTATAGGGGATTATGAGTGGTTGCTAGGGTGTTAGTAGGTGGTTGCTAGGTAAATAAGAATAGTTACTAGGGTGTTACTATGTGGTTTCTATAGGGATTAAGAGTGGTATGGCTAAGGTTGCTAGGATTTTACTAGTAGTTGCTAAATTATTATTAGTGGTTGCTAGGTTGTTACTATGTGCTTTCTAGTGGTTGCTCAGGTGTTAGTAGGTTAAGGTTATTAACAGTGATTGCTAGGTTGTTGGTAGGGTGTTTCCAATGTGGTTGGTAGGGTGTTTCAATGTGGTTGGTAGGGTGTTTCAATGTGGTTGGTAATGTGTTACTATGTGGTCGGTCTGGTGTTTCAATGTGTTTGGTAGGGTGTTACTATGTGGTTGTTACAAAGTGTTGGCAATCAACTCTAAGTCGCTTTGGATTGAAGTGTCTGCTAAATGACTAATATAATACTACGACAGCTTTTATACTACTAAAATGTTTAATACCTTTAATACTACTAGTAGTACATTTTCAAGCTGAAGCAAGCACACACATTTTCTTCAGAAAATGTAACCTTTTCTTATTAGTAATGTTGTTTAAACCAAAAAAAATTACTGAGTACTGTTGGGAATTAGAGAAAAGCCACAAGTACAGGTGACATTTTAGAAATAGAATGACCGTAAGGTGTCCGGTATTATCAACACATTATTTGATCTTAGAACTCAAACCAGGTTTTGTGTTATAATAGTTAATATAAAAAAAGTAATAATCTGCAATATTTTTATATAAGTAAGCCAGTTCATGAAAGTTTTTACATAACAACAACTAACAAAAGGGATATTTACCTATATGAAAATCTTAATGACTTTTGCGAAAAACAGCTGCACTATCCATGTGACCACACTACTTTCAGTTCTACCTTTAAGTTCCTCTTTTCACCACATCTCGCACCTTTCTGGTTTGGCAACTTATCTGATGTCTTCTTTCAGTTTGCTCACAAATTTGTTTCTCTGTAAAAAGAAATCCTGAAAAGAAAGAGTTTCCGACTTTACATTAAAACGCACTTCAAAACAGTATTCGATATAAGGTGAAAACTTAGCTCTGTATGAATCATAGCCTCTATTTATGAGAAAGGCAATCAAAGGATGTGTGATGTCGGTCTTCTCCTTTCACACCCAGTTACTTTCAGTGGAGGTAAAACGTATTGGCTCTGTTTGATGTGTGTGTGTGTGTGTGTGTGTGTGTGTGGAGGGATATACACACACACAACACCATAACCACCAACCACAGGGGCCATCACAACAGGTCCTCTTTTGAGGAAGGCAACAGATCTTGGTTTCCTTGGAGACACCGGTGGATAGATCAATACTTGCCATCATTTTTTTTAAAAACTGGTTGGTCACCAAGGAGACAAATCCAGCTATTGCAGCACAACGCTCACAAAATTCGCTCACCTATTGTATGAACACTTACCTACAATCACACGCTTGTCAATACTTTCTCTCTCTCTCTTTCATAGGGACAGACATGCTCGCTCCACCTCCCTGCAAAGATCAATGCATCTTTGCAGCCTGTCATCACGTGATCAGACTCACCGTTACTAGCACCGTTACAGCCATATTAAGCACTGTAAAGTGTGACTCTGAAAACAATTAAAGGGGCAGTTACTAAGTAAAGATTTTACGGCCCTACAGCACAAAATGACCATAATATATATAGGGGAGGTTGGCAGGGTTGTTAATCAATAACAATGACCTCAACAATTACTTGGCCAGGTGCTGGGATTTCTGCATTTCAAATCTCACTTTCTGTTTTTGAAAAAAAACAACTCCCCGCCCATTGGAATTTCAAGACACTCCCATCCCCCCACACCTACTGGCATTTACAAACTGCTCAGTGATGGAGGGTGGTGTTACGAGCAAGCGACTGACAAAGCAGTATTTTGCATGCTGATATATTACCTCTTCACTAGGTGTTTTTGTTGTAGCTGAAGTTCTGTCGATGTTGTTGCAATTCCTACTGGTCGCCAATAGAGGTCAAGAAAGGTCATGGACTACTTACTGCCCCTTTAAAATATTTCAAAACAAAATAAATGTCAATGTCACTTCAGATAAACAGATAAACCTGGATAGCCCGCTGGGCCAATGGGCTTTATATCAGTATTGTGTGTGTGTGTCTGGGTGTGTGTTTGTTAGCATTTGCATGTTCTATTTTTTTTACTGCTTTGTCAACTTGTATGTGTAGGGTAATAATGTCCAAGATCAACAGATCACATTTTGGTCCTGGGCTGAAAAAGTTGAAGATCCTGTGTTCTAATTAAAGGTCCCATATTATGGAAAACGGCTTATTCCTGGCGCTTATACATGTTCCACAGGAAATTACTTCCCTAACCAGCTGAGAAAATTTGAAATCTGGAAGTCAACCCGTTTTGCTCTGTATTTTCCTTTTTCCAAAAACGGTGCCAAAGATAGGAGAAAAACAGCCCGTTTCAGAAAGTAGCCCCTTTGGACGTCATAACGGGCGCTAATCCAGTCCCTCTCAGAGCATGCCCACCATAGACATATATACATAGATGCCGCATTGGCCTGTGGATCGTACGTAAACGTCACCGTCATATTGGACTGGGCAAGACAGGCCTATAAACGAATACAAGTAACCGGGGAGCTGCGTTTTTTCTGGATAAAAAGCACTATAACGTTTACATTTCTCAATCAATTTCAATGAGTCCTTTTTTATATTCAAGGGTTTATGTTCTACGTGGAGTAGGAAAAAAAAGTTTTGTCTCTAGTTACGTAGAATCTCGATAGTTAGGCTATAATCGCTGTGCATCAACTTTTTCTCTTTGGGAAACCTTCAAAATGTGACAAAGGTTAGCTAGCCAGCTAACTCCAGTCAGATTCATAATATGTCAGTCACTTAGCCGAAACGAGTAGCTTGTCATAAAAATCGGTTTGGAGAAATTTAGATGTATAAATATAGATGAAAATCTCAATTATAGGCCATTTGAATTTTCCCTCTTTATTTGCCCTCTGGGGATCAATAAAGGCATATCTTATCTTATAATAGTCTTTGTCTGTAATTGTCTGTCTTTGAGTATATCTGTATCCTTTCACTGCTAGAAAAATATAGAAAGCAGACTGACTGCCAGTGTCTCACAATTGTAATTTGTATTTTTTTTGTATATTTGCCATATTTCAAAGTGAATGAGCTGTGTTCTGACCTGGAGCACAAGAAAAGCTAAAATGATCGGGACATGGACAGAAAAAGAACTTTCTGCACATTTCATGTACATTAAATTATATTATATATGGACATCTCCACAAGTATAAACCAAGGAAAATAAGCCAAATCCATGCTTGACAAACCTGAGTTTTTACAATGCCTTATGACAATGAATTATTTTCCACCATGTAAGTAATTCAGTTCATGTGAGCCTAACGCTGACACTGGGCGTCTAGCAGCGATTATAGCCTAACTAAGTAACTGGAGACAAAACTTTTTTTATACTCCACGTAGATCATAAACCCTTGAATATAAAAAAGGACTCATTGAAATCGGTTGAGAAATGTAAACGTTATAGTGCTTTTTATCCAGAAAAAGCGAGGCTCCCCATTTACTTGTATTTGTTTACAGGCCAGTCTTGCCCATAGCAATATGTCGGCGACGTTTACGTATGGTAGCAATGGGCAGAAACAGTCAATGCGGCATCTATGTATATATGTCTATGATGCCCACGCCCAGGTGAACAACCAATCTCATTTACGTGTAGCAGAATGCAGCTCACAGCAGTGCCACAAGCCGTTGCTTATGGTGCATTCCATTGTACTCGGAAATCGATATTTCCGAGTTGGTATTCCTAACTTCCAATCTAAATGTGTTCCCAGTGCATCTGCTCGGGAAAACATAATCGCCCGCAACAAACTCATGTTTGTATGGCAAGTCTCAGAATGTTACAAGCATCTAAAGAAGAAATACATCAACTACTACAGCACCATTAGTTATTATTATTATTATTATTTTTCTTCTATTACACGCGAAAATGCCAGGACAGAGTGGATTAATTTTATTTTTAACGGCAACGGCTAGTTTTTTTCTGTGTGTGATGATCAGTCCACAGACTGCTTGGGCCATACCTTACCTTGGTGTTCAGTTACGCAAATAATTTAACTATGAATACATTACTTAGGTTACTCACATCCATTCTCAACGTATTTTGACACATGACATGCTTAGCCTACATAGTAGCCTACTGTAAAAGAAAGAAAGAAAAATAATTGGCTCACAGCCACTCACCATATAGCCAAATAGCTACAGGCTATTTCCGAAGAAGGAACGTGTTTTTCCTCACAGCAGTGTGCCTGATGATCAGCTATGGCATCCAGGTTTCTGCTCCTTGCAATGTTTTTGTGACAGTTCAATAAGGCAACGTGGTTAAGTCTTCCTTGTCCCATGGTGGAGCGTAAATACGTCTTTAGACGCCGCAGACCTGAGAAAGACCTTTCTGATGTGCAAGAGGTCACAGGAACAGTGAGTCCAAGTCTAAATTGTTTGGTGAGTTCTGGCAGCAGGGTCCTCAGCGGCTCTCCCTGTTGTCCCTTCAGGAAATCCACAGCATCTCGAAATGTTGTTAGGCAAACACCCTTTTGTTTAGCTATGTCAATAAACATATCACGATGAAGTGTCAGCCTGCCTTTATCAAGATCATCTCCATGGAACTCTGCGATGCTCTCACAGTCGCCCTTTCCCGTCACAAAATCCTCGATACTGCACGTGTTTGAATGCAGACTGACTGAACCGGCAATCCAAAGATGTTGTTGCAGTGTCCATTACCTGGTAAAATTGCTGTCTGTACATTCCCTCTGGTGACTGGAAACTGTGTAATGGTGCACCTCCATCCTCCAGTCTATGTGGGGTTTTTCTTGGCCTTGGCAGAGCTGGGCTCTCCACATTGAGGGCATTAGCAGCTGCATTTGTGTTTTTCCAAAAATCTTCGAATCCATTTTCAAGAAGATGCTTGATGTCCTTGCGGAGCATTTCAATGAGCTGGAAAGCTTTCTGTGAATGGAGTTGGCTGTTTTGCAGTGCAGCATTGGCCGTTTCCGCACGCAGAAAAAATGTCAACATCAGCTTCAATGAGAAAAATGTACTGAACCTCTGCAGGTGGTGAAGTAAACCATTTGCTTTGCCGCCTGTGTCACCTTTATCTTCTGAAGATAGGTCCTCAAGAAACACTATTAGCGCACTGTAATTTGAAGCAATTGACTGTAGCGAACCAGCTTTCACCGTCCAGCGCGTTGGGCACAGAGGTTGTAAAGACTTTGCGTCTTCGCTTTGGAACTCCTGAAACCAAGCGAGTCGTTTTGGTGAATTTCGTATCAGTGTTATCAGGTCACGAATGAGAGACATGAAGTTCCGACACTCACGAACGTTATGGGCGACATCCTGCATGACCAAGTTCATCACATGTGCCATACAATGGACGTGCAGAGCTCGAGGTTCCTGTTCTTGTACGCGTGCCTGTAGACCCTTTCGAACCCTTGCCATCATAACACTGACCTCTACAATTTCGGATCGGCAAGGAAAGTCTCAACAGTACATCCTTAAAGAGCTCAAAAAGTGCGTCCCCGGTTGTGCTAGCGGTCTGGTAAAATCCAAGAAAAAGTTCCTCTATTTCCAGATATTCAGTAATGACACGGAAGCATACAGACACCTGTTCCTTGACGGTGATGTCAGCAGTCTCGTCCATAATTATGGAGAAAAACTCAGCATGCTTTACTTCGTCTATTAGCGTTCGCAGAACATCATGGGCAAACAGTTCAGTCATTTCGTTGAGAATGTCATGAGAAAGCCACTTGGACTCCTTGCGAGCCAGCCATGACTGTAGTTCTGGAAGGTCTTGTGCACGCAAGTTCAGCAACTGGTTCAAGTTTGACTCCGTGTCTACATGACCTCAAACTGCTAGTCCTTGACATGCCAGATATTGTACAGAAGACAAAATAATCATCAACACAGTTCTCGCATCAGCCATTTGCTATTGCTTGCCCACGGAGAGACCAGTTGCTACATTAACTCCAGCATTAGCACTGCTTACGATGCTGACAGCAGCTCGATGAACGTTTGACTTCTCATGGCATCGAAACCTTTCCATTGCTGCAACCCCAACTGCAAAAGCCATCTTTTACAAAAGCATTGTACGAATCTATGTCACGTGCTGTAGACGGTAGTGGGGCAAGCATACTGTCCGCGGCCGAACATATTTCACAAAGGACTTTGTTTCTTGCTGCATCATAAGTAATCCACGGGAATTTAGCTTTCCAGCTAGTCTGTTAGGTTCTTCCCTGACTCCTGCTCTCTGTGTAGTCTGTGGTGGTGCTGCTGCTTGAGGGATCACTGGTGGTGGAGGCCTCACAAAACAAACAACAGGGAGGGGGAGGGGGGCCAAGAAGCGACATCCTCTTTGCAACAGAAAGCAATAGGCTTTATGGGAAATTTGGTCTAAATTATGGGAAATAAAATTGCAGCAAATAACCAATATCTCCTACTGGTGTCTGTTCTCTTTGTCTGTCTGTCTAATAGAATAACACATAACATAGGCGTCCATCTTTGCGGAAAAGCGATACTGATAATATGAACCTACACTATTTTTGGTTGTCAAATGTCTTGACACTTGGTATGTCTTTTTACATTTTTACATTTGTACGTAGCTAGCTACGATTGAACAACGTTGGTTGGCAGTTGGCTACGTGACTACGCCCCTTAATGTAGCCTACACACGCACAGAGCTGTAATAATTTTAATTGGATAATGCGATTCGTAGTTAAAACGTTCACCGATGATAGTAATAATATAAAAAAATATATGCAGTTCATTTAAAGATTCAGGTTTTTTAATTAATTAATTAATTAATGTATTTTCTGATCAGCCTCCCCGTGCTCAAACTTTTCGGTGGGTGCTCGAGCACCGGAGGACCCACGTGATCGGCGCGTTTGCATCCAAAAATATATTGGCTAACTAGCTCAACAAAATTGTCAATCCTAGCTTGTCTGCAAGTTGTATTCAATAAGCTTATGGACATGAGCCATAAACAGACCGGCTACAACAGAGTGTTGCTCACACATCCACATTGCGTGTAGGTTGTATGTAATGAGCACTGCTCAGAGCAGTACTCATTACATACAACCTCCACGCCCTCAAAACAGCCTGTTCTTTACAATGGAGAAAATGAGAGACTGAAACACACACCACAGAAGCTGGTTTTAGGATTTTTTTTATATAGACTTCACAAACGTCTTGTAAAGACCCCCAGGAACAGTTTAAACAGCCCAAAATGAGTACAATACCCCCCCTTTAAAAATCCCTACTTTGAAAATGCAAATGAAAAAAAGAAAATCATTTCCATGTGCAAAATCTCCGCAATCGTAATGTAATTCAACGCATCTCCTACTTATGAATAATGGCGGAGTTATGCCTTTCACCTGTTACATGGAGCAGAAACAACACAGCTTCTGTGATGCACATGACTTGCAGTTAGACTACATTTCTTTGTCTCTCACGCAAATCAACACACTAGGCATAAAAAGGCTGGGAGGTAGGCTAGAATACTTGATGAAAAAATACCTAGCATCTCGGTCAGCCAATTGGACAGTCATTTAGCCAACTGACAACTTGATAAAGAACTTTTGTTTAGGTGTTAAAGGAAAAATCTATTCTGAAACACTAATACTGTTGGTGATGTACCTTGCATTCCTGGGTCCATTTTGTTGTTTAGTGCTATATTTTTCTTATTCTATTATGCAGATAACTAGCCACATGCAGACAACATGTCACATTGAAATATTTCCAGCATAGCAACAATACAGTTTGATAGGAGAAACATTTTCAACAGTCTAAAATGATCAATGATGAACATCAGGTTTTGGAGTCAGTCCCTCAGAATCAGAATCCCTCAAACCGACCTTAAACATACAGGGAGAAAAGAGTTCTCCACCAATAGTAGACTCAATAGACCAGAATGCAGTGCAGCCACAAGATAAGTCTCTTACTTCTGGGAAATGTAGAAAATCACCACCTGAAGTACACAAAGTACAAAGTACAAGATACAACACAAAAGTAAATTACAACAATTCATCACAGTAACTCCTGGAATACATTGAACATCACAATAATTAAAAAAAACATCATCATCATATAACCTTCCTTTTAGAAAAAAAAAAGTTTTCTTTGGGGGACAAATCAAGGACGCAATGTGAGTGTCTCCAGCCCAGACAGTATTTTAGTTTCACTTTCTTTGAAGTGAAAATAAAAAAAACAATGAAAGGTTCAGTGATACATATATCATGTATCAGTGATTTTTGGCTTTACTCGGCCATAGGTGACATCCCATGAGTGCTTTGGCCCATGTGGCAGGTAATGGTGGTCAGCGCATCAGGAAGTTGAATTGCAATACATGGAGAGAAAGAGAGAGAGAGAAAGACAAAGTTTCTACATGAACACAAACACCCTTCACATTGGCTGAGCTGCTGCTGGAAGCCACACAATTAAGGGAATGGAATACGGCACATTTGCATACATATTAAAGTGAGGGCTGTAATAAAAGAAAAAAAGGAGCAGGAAGAGAGAGGAAGTGGGAGGGGGTAGAGAAGAATGGAGCAAGTGGGTGAAATGAGCAAATGAACTGAATTTCTCCCATAAATCTTTCATTAAAATGAATACTTAACAAAACAGCGCCACCTTTGCATAGTTTTTGTTTTGCTCATGATTGACACAGGAACCCTGGGATGATACCACTGATGCAGTAGCTAGTCAGTCCACACAAAGGTATTAAGAGCATATTTTCCAAGACCACAGAAACTTCCAAATGGTAGAAGTCAACAGTCCAAAAGTTAGGATGGTTTTATTTCAATAAAGACAAAACTTTCAAACACAAAAACGTATGCGTAGTCTAGGCAAAATTTTGAATTACATTTAAAAAAATAAAAATAAAAAAATGATGTGAGAGCTTGCACACATATGACATGTTTGCACAGACTGAAGTCAGCAATATGTGGGATGTGTGAGAATAACAATCCTTGCTCACCAATCAATCACCTTGCACTTGCACTTGTCAATGTGGAATACCCAGATATACTAATCAGCCATGGTGCAACATTTTCCATGTTTTAATATCTTAACCTGTGCCAAATTAACCTATTATAGAGTGCTGCATACTATCTTACAATACCCATGACGGAGGAGCATGGGTTGGGGAGTGTAGATGATTTAAGAGGTTTAAGATGAAGGTACATGAGGGGAGGTATGATTTTTTCATCCCCTTTATTTTGACAATGATCTTAAAAAATACACAGAAAAGGACAAATCTCTTAAAGATTCCCATTAATTTAATGATAAATCCTGAAACCAAGCGCAAATATTTCAGTAGAAATGCTGTTTAGTAGACCAAACTTAATGGCTTAGTTAATTTATTCTAGTCTCACTTTTTGTGATTGTCACATCAATATTCATTCACTATTTTGCCAAATAGCATTCCATAAGTCATAAAATTCTTAGGATTGTTTTTCAGAAGAAAAACAGTTTGATGAAAAAAAGAAATGTAGGAAGAGGAAGAAAGACTGTTTTTGGTCTTGTGTTGCGGTCGCATTAGGCATTTAACTGCATTTAATTTGCCAACATAAAATATCGGCCATCTTTTTTCAAGTTCGAGCCACAGAGAGCTCTGATTCTGTGTGTGTGCGGTAATGGTCGGAGCTCTTCTTAGTAGATCCATGACATAATGGGCATAAATCTTATGAGTACGCTTATGGGCATTACTGTAATGTGTTAAACCAAATGCACCCTAGAACAAACTGCACAAATGTGCCACTTTAATGAGAACTGTTCAAACTGTGGAAAAGAGTGAACAAAAACAAGTGGTAAGACAATTTTCTCACTCAGCAGAAAAGTATCCCCAAAGCCAAGGCAAAGACAGGATGCAAATCTTCTGGAAATTAGCTAAAATAGTCTAGTCTGCCATCTTATCTTCAAACAACTGGCATCCTGCGTATGAGACTTAGCAAAACAAAGCACAATTGGACAATGATGTGTTTTCCTGAATTGTGAACTACCCCACAGACCAGTCAACTTCCCTGTGCATCCTCTACACCTCAGTCTTCAACTTTGGTGCCATGACACCTTCTCGGAAGTTCTGAGGACTCCTCTGTTGTGGAGTCTATAAAAGAAGTCTTAAGAAGTGAGTTACAAGACGTTTCAAAACCAATAGCGTGGTCACCTTTCGGCTCAAGAGTTCGGAATTGCCAGTAGAGCCTGGCCTCTATCATTTCTGTAATACACTTAACTGTCTGCTAAATCATCTGCCGTCAAACAAAGGGTATTTGTTAATTTAATGAGGAAACTTTCTGTACTATGACAACTGACAACTTTTTCTAAAATCTCAGACAAAGCTTGGAGAGGATTGCTAGTTGCTAGGATTCCAGGGGTCTAGGCTTCTTTTTTTAAAAAGGTTAAACCACTTTGTGTTTCAAAAGATGGGAAAGTGCCCAGAGAAGTTACCAGAGAGCTATTAATTATCGATTAAATACCAGAATCAACTGTGTCAAAGATCTTGTGGCAAGCTCGCCACAATACCGGGGTCCGTGACAGACAGACAGAGACATACACAGGAGGAGAGTTAAGTGGCCAGCACGGCCGTTTTATTAACACGTCCACAATAAACCTGGCCTGGCGTTGACGGCAGTGAAGACACCTCCTCCCTCCCGGCAGGTCAGCCACGGAGCACCAAGGCCGCCCCAGTCCGCCAGGCTTCCAGGGGCATCCCGCCCCAACCCCGACTGGACAGCCCTTGCAGGTTGCTCCCGACTGCAACCTCCGGAGCTCGGCCGGTCGCCGCCGGCTTTGGACGCCCGCTCTCCCACTCCGTCGCTCCGCCGCTCGCACCCTCGCCTCCGTCCCGGCAACCCCGCCGGGGACCTCACTCGGACGCAGCTTCTGCTGGCTCTTTCCCTCTCCCACACACAATCTGACTCGACTCGACCTCCTGCCGAACTCCACTCACTTTGCCAGCCTCTCACACAGTCCCACACTCACACACAGGTTAAAAAGGGCCTGGCTGCAATCAGCCTTAATTGGCCGCAGCAGGTCCCGGATCCAGGGTAGAGTCAGTCCACCGACTCAACTCTCCCATGGATCCAAGTTAAGCCTCACCCCACCCTCCTCCCATCTGCCACAGACCTCTTTGAGGAATTCTGTCCGTACAACACCAAGGGGCAAGCGGTGGACTTAAGTGGTTTCTGATAGATAGAAATGGGTTCAGAACAACAAAAAATGACAGAGATTTGCCCTTTAACTGATCTTAAGCCTTATATGCTCAACCTTGTAGGTACAAAACGTTCTGGGGTGGCTTCAGTATCATGAATGGGCTGATGACAGTCTATTGCGTTCAACAGATCTCTTGGATTGTGGGAATTCTTAGATATGAGATCACAGAAGAAAGCTGCTCTATCATCTTTAACTGCCTTCTGATATTTGCTCATAAACGTCATCAAAGACTTGTAATCTTTTTGCCCTACATCCTCGTTCGGCTCTTCAACGCTCTCTCTTTAAATCCCAAGTGCTCTCATTGAGCCATAGCAGTACTTTGGTGTTTTGACTTCTTCTTAACTTCGCAACGAACAACTGATTCAAAAATAGTCCAGTAGGTGCTACTAAAAAGGGAGGCTTGTCTCCTTTGCATTTGATTGCAACTCTGCAACACTTAATTGCAAGGCGGCTAACCTAAATGCCTCTGAAACTTTACTAGCAGAAATAGAGTGAAAAACACAAAAGTGGACAGGCTCACGATAGTTAGACGAGGGGTGAGGTAGAAGTGTGCAGAATACAACAGCTTTGTGGTCAGATACAGATATCTTTAGTCTCAGTGTTACGTAGACTGGCATTTAGCAGTACACGGGATCCTTTGTGCCACAATCCAGGGTGAGCATTCGCATAGACGCCCAGTCAAGATTTCAAAAGAATGATGCACTAACCCACAAAGAGTACATCAGGCTACATCATCATTAATCTACAGGACCAAGTTCTAGACACCCTTGATCCTGAGCTTCAGCACCCTAAGGTTCAACACGGAGTGCTTTAAGCGTTTCCTGTCCAAATGTTCCCAGCCCCGGGAGCAAGCTGAAGCAGTCTTTAAGTACTGCATTGCTTTTTGCAAAGCTCTTTGATGAATCTATCCATGAGGTTGAACATTCACTACATTCTCTGACTATCAGTCAATGCATATTGCTGGACACATTTCTGTATGTCTGCTACTTCCTATGTAAATATGTGCTGATAATGTGAGTTGGCGACAATGCACATGTGCCCTTGCACATTGTCACTGTTCTGTATTAACTTACTATCTTTAATTAGCACTAAAAATGCTCACCCCTGAGACATACATTTTCTTTTTTGTGTATGCTTTTAAACCAATAACATTTTCTAATGATTGAAAAGAACCTTCCTCGAGCCTACCAAATGTCAAAGTATAAATAATTGTAAATGAAGTATAAATTCCTCAAAAAAAATCCAGTGCTATTTAGCTAAAACCTTGAGAATTGTAAAACCAAATGTTTATTGATGAATTAAGTCTCAAACACAGGAGTGACAGTTCGGTGTTTAGGGTGCTAAGCCGAAAAACAATCAGAAACGGGGCCACATCTCTCAGACTGCTCCACGCCTCCCATACCTGAATCCTCAACAACATTTCTGTTCACCTCAAACTGGGGTTCAAACTTTCAGTTCGGCTAAACTACAGTGTAGCAAGCATCCTGTTGTCATTTCTTTGTCTCACTCTCGAAGTTCAGATGCAGGTTGTAGTTTCTCACTTTAAGGATGACTTTGTGTCACTGCTACCCTCCAATCAAATGAACAACCATTAGGTGACTGTTGATAAATACAAGTTATATTATGTTACAATAAAATATAAATGCAAAATAAAAAAGATGTAAAATATAAATGCAAAATGTAAATACAAAAATAAAAACATTGTAATATATGATGATAATTTAAATACATTGATCTTTTTATATATCTTATTGTGATGTAATTTGAAAATTACGTCATTTGAAATGTATGTATATATATATTTGTGTTTATGCATAATGATTTATTGCAACTGAAGAGCCGCTGCCTACATGGTTTAAATAATTCAATTGGTTAAGCTGGAGGTGAGGTTGGAAAAATCAAAACCTGCATGGAAATGTTTAAGCACCAGGGGAAATCTTAAAACCTGTAAAACACTACATGGAATCAATCGCAAATCTCTGTTTTTGTGTATCTGTGACCATAGAACCCATCTTAAAGTTGAACTGGCGTGAACTCTGAACTCAGAATTTCAATTGGCAGCAAGAGCACTTATGCTCCTCCGGTAGCTGCTTCTACTTACTCACTCACTATATCACAAAATTCAAACTTGTTAAATTTCAAATACTGAAAATACTCCAAACCACCAGGTGACCTCAACGTGAATGATCACCGTCTGAATAAATGTGCCAGTGAGTGAATGAGATAGAGACTTTGCCATTGAGTGAGCAAATCAAAAGAGGTAATATTTCTGCAGCAAAGAAGGCACATTTCTATGCAACAAAATATGTGGCTGCAGAAGAGAGAAGGGTAAGCAGATTTTTGCTACTCAACAAAATGTACAGCACAGAGAACTAAACTGGTTCTAACTTCAGTCAGACAAATAGAGAGCGCTTCATAGCGATGCCTGTAACGGCGCTGCCTGCTATTCTAACACTCTTTTGCAAGCCTGCCTAAATTTGATATGAATATATGAATGAATGAGTGTATGAATACGATGTGAATGCAGCCGTACCATGGGTGCATGTCTGTCATACACAAGTGGAGTAATTTGACTTCATTTTACTAAGTTTTGAAAGAAAAGAAAAACATCCACACAACGCTGCAGTAAATGCAATATTACAGTCTTGGAATTTGAAATGTCCTGGTGATCCACAGATTTTTAAGATTTTAGAATTTAAAATATTTTCAACTGGTAACATTGGAGATGAGTGAGATCAAGTAACACTCATCTTTTCCACGGCTACTAGGCAAGAGAGGGATAAAACAGGGGAAAAGCAAGAAATAAAGTTGATATTGCAGTCGAAATATGTAGCTGTAAAGAAGTGGTGCTACAATCTGCCCTAGAAGAGAAAGAGAGAAGAGGAGAGAGGAAGGGAATGCAGAAGAGAGCTGGTTTTGATTGTAACAAGAGAGGCCCAACTTCCTTCTTGCAGACTTCAGTCGCTCTGTGACTGCCCACCACCACCACCACGCTACTCTATCATTGCATACATTCCAGCCTCACCAAGAAAAAGGAGGGATGGGGAGGAGTGTGTGTGTGTGTGTGTGTGTGTGTGTGTGAGAGAGAGACAGAAAATATCAAGACAAGGAGAAAAAAGGGGAGGAGAGAGAATAACACAACATATCTAGAGCTATTATATTAAAATGCTCTGTTGCTTATATCCATTTGAACTTGAATAGGATTGAAAAGGACTCTTTTTTCCCCCGGACAAATCTTTACTTTCATCAATCAAATGGAATGGAGCATTTTGATGCATCCATAATGACTCAAAGTGTCAACACTTTAAAGAGCTCCTCATATAGAGAGGGAGCGAGAGACTGGGAATAAACAATTCTCAAACGTTAAAAAGACAAACAAACACACAAATAGATAACCAAGGAATCCATTTGGTAATAACAGAACATGTAGCTAAATGGTAATGTCTGTATACAATAAATGAACAGTGATGTCGTGTGTAGTGTGAAAGAGGAAGGTGAAAGAATGTAATATAAAGTGTGTTTAAATGAAAATATAACTGTGTGTTTACCACATTTGGTGAAAAAAAACCTGGTCCACCTTTTGGCTTGCAAAAGTGGGTGTTAACCCGCATGCGTATGCTCTCCTCATGCAATTTGGCCTCACCCAGAGATGGCATAAACATAGCCATGGCTCTTTGCCTCCACTTCTACCCCACACTTACGCTCTTACTATAGTGACTGACGTGGTAGAGCTCTAAAACAAAGAAAACCCTGGTCAAAAAAAACTTGTTTTTTAGTGGAAGGTATCTGCAACAGTGTCCCATATCTGGTTACTCTTCCGTTAATGAAGAACAACATGCAATTGTCTAAGTGTGGTCTAGTGTGCGCTTTTCTTCGTACTGCACTTAGCAATGACATCCGTGGTACCTGAAAATAGGGCCGGAGTGAGAGCTTCTTCCTCCTCTGAGGTCAGCAAAAACTCCAGTACTGGCTGGCTGTGTGAGGACGAACAACAATCCAACATGCACTGGCCCTGAATGAGTAGCTTACTCAAAACCTATTTGGGTCAATATTCACTCCACTAACTGAACACCAACTTGTGCAAGCACTTTGTTCCTTGATCAGACAGCTTCATAGACCATATAAAGACTAAAGACATTTACTGACTATACTGATTGCTGATAAAATAATGGATGAATCCAATCTTATTGTTTTTACCATTAAAAGAAAGGAAGTGTTTTTATTGTAGAAATGTTGAAAAGTCTTTGTTAAACCATGGTCAAAACACTTGTGGAGAGCTCTCTTTCTATGCAATAGTTCAATAATGTTGCTGCTGTTGCATTGTGGTTGAGGTGAGTTTCACATGATGCAATGTATGCATCAAATAGTATGCCTGGGCTGGACAGGAAGTAGCAAAAAATACAGAAGAATATTGTGCTAGATTAGTTTTTGCTCCTCGCTGTTTCAGCCCACCAAACTTGATTGGATGATTAATCGATTGATTAGCGTTTCTTCCATTTTTGCGTGAGTCTGGAGTCACTGGGTCCTGCGATGGGAGGACCATTTTCTCTTACACAGGGGCAAAAGAGTAACCAGTGGGCAATGTTGGGAAAGTTACTTTCAAGATATACTATATGTTTATGGTTACTTTCATTTCACTTTACATTATATTATTACTTTCTTGCATACTAATTTACTGTTTTTCTTGTACTGCTTTTGATTTATTTTTTATTTTGTTTGCACCCATGCAGGATTATATTTTTGTAGGTGGGTGAAGCCAAAGGAGCTTATAGGGTGTCATGAATTTTCACCTGTTTACAGGGGTTTTGGATCCACATGATCCTTGTTAAATAAATAAATCAATCAATCAATCAATAAAACAGCTAGGTAAGTTGTGACCATTCGCACGGATGTTTTTTTATCTAATACTTCTAATTATAAAATCAACATAAAAAGCAAATATACTATATATACATATATGTATGATATATGTAATTGTGCCAAACTAGATTTCTGCTTTTATTATCTTCTACTTTTGAAATAATAAGGTGGCAGTAATACATACAAATCATATTCACTTTTGTCTTTTCTCGAAGGTTTTTGAGGGGCATCATGTCATGATCTGACGTAGGGCACCATGCTGGGTCATCATTACTGCATACTGCATCTTAGGAAAACAAAGTTCCTCTGCTCAAATGTAACGGCAGATATGAAAAGCTCCATGCACGGGTCCATTTTGAGAAGCAATGAATGAAAGGAGACAAACCAAGGCGTTGTTGTTTTTGGAGTGTTGTGAAACACAGAGCGGAGAATGAACGGATGGTGGGAGGACACAGAGTGGGAAACAGAGAGACCATTGATTCATCCTGGCTCCTCTTGTAGACTGATGCCTAGAGACACTTCACATCCCGGGGTTCAGCTTTTTGACAAATAGACATGGGTGTGCATGGGTGCGCATACACACAAGCACTTTCTTCCTCTCTCTCTCACATACACTCAAACACACACCATATATTCCTACACATCATATAAATTGTATATGTAAAAGTAGGGACGGGGGGGTGCAACCCTCTGACATTGTCATTGTAGTATTGCTTAATGGATAGTATTGCGTTGTTGATCATATTCACTAGGAGGCAATCATGCAGCAACCCTGGGGTTTAAAGTAAAAATCAACCCAAAAATTTGCTATGGGCTAATAGTCATTACATTAATTATTTAATGTTTGTTCTCATAATTTCAGGATACAGAAGAGATTAATGGTGTGCAGATACCAACAACACTCAGCCTCGGCGACCCTGCCTATCCGCTGAAAAGTTAGTTAATGAAAAGTTATCCAGATGGAGGGAATCTGAGTGCGGAGCGTCACTTCAATGAGTGTCACAGCAGAGCCAGCGTGACAGTTGAAAGTGCATTTGGATGGCTGAAGGGAAGGTGGAGGTGTTTGGTAAAGCGCTTGGATGTTGACATCTCAGCTATTCCTGTCATCGCCGCTGCGTGTTGCACTGTACATAATCTCTGTGAGATGCACGGTGAGGCCCATGACGTACCAGTTGACAGATGTGATTACAGAGGCGAGAGCCTGTGCAGCCACATAGAGTCAAGGGGGCATTCACTCCACACTTAAATGGACAAGGATAAAACATGACCAGAGACATGACCAGAGAATGAAACTGAGAGTCTATGAAGCGGGATTAGTTTGCGGGATTCATATAAAAAAGTTCCCAGTTTGTACGACTCCCAATTATCAGAATTATCACTTATCTGGCAAATTGTGTAACCCTGCTTCACTGAACACCCCTTAGATGTGAAGCACATCTCTACCTTACAATTATATTTGCAAACATGTTCAGAAACATTGTCAAACAGAGAACAAGTGCAACTGACAGCTACAACACAGCAGAACCATATTGAAACTATAACTGGGGCTTGATTGCATAGAAGCCAATACAAAAGTGAATGTTATTCCCAATTAAAGGTTAATGTGTCTAACCTTTTCACTTACTGATCAATTGTATGTCCTGCTTCCTGGAACACACCTAACGTCAGATACACACCCACTGTACATTTGCAGTTATATTTAAGTGTTTTATTCCAAAGATTTCGCAATATGTTCAAAAACATGTTGCACAACAAGTGCAAACCTCCTGTTACTACACAGTAACACATCACTGAGCACTGAGACTCTTTAAAGAAGCACATTAGTGACCACTCATTTTGAAGCTCTGGATCATCTGGCGAAATTTGGGTAAGTGAAATGACCACGACAAGCTGTGACCTCCCTGGTCAGCTACTATTACTACTAACAGCTACTATTAACATGCTATTGAGCAAGGCACTTAACCCCCAACTGCTCTTATGGAGTTTCTTGGTAACCGAAACTCGAAAAAGCTAGTCAATTTGCTTGCTTAAGTCAGGGTTAAAATAGGCTTAATTCAAACACACACATCCACAGCACCAGTATTGTGAGTTAAAATTTTTAGCCAGGCATTTCCTCGACCACCCTCTCCAACAGCTCCCCAGGCTAGACCATTGCCTGAGACAAATGTGGGAGACCCCTTTTCCACATTGGAACAGGAAAACTAGGGGTCTTTTTCAGTGCAGAGCCCAAACACAGAAGATGGAAACAGCATGTGGCTTTTAAGACGTGGGCCCCATGGTGCTGCTTTGATTCCATTCATGTTCAGGCTGGGGCACATGGCCAGACATTCCTGCTCAAGCTGCATTTCTTTAAAAGTGCCCTCTAGTTCTCTCTGTCTTCACATATACATGTCTATAATACTGCACACAGACACGTTCTCTCACCCTCAGAACCATGCACACCATTCTCACTTTTATATTAGCCATGTTTGAACGTCAAATTTGCTTGCTTATGAATTATGCCTCACTTCCTGTTTGCATGTCTTCGCTGTCAAATGTATCTAAATTCTGTGTAATAGCCAGGATATAGGACATCCACATATGCTATGCACATGTGCCAAGCACGCTGTTCTTTTCTGTTTTTATTGAAATAGAAAGACGAGGCGACTCACGCTCTTGAGACAAGAGGAGGGAGAACTGAGTGGACGTTCTGGTGCACATAATCAGTCAACACAGTCGCTGCATATTAAAATAGAAAATTGGATAATTAAAAGCTTGAATCAAGTTTAAAAATCTAGAATGATAGAGGTCAATTTCTGGCAAAACAGGAGGGTTAATGGCAACCCTGCACGTACAGCTTCCTGTGACCCGAAAATGAGCAACGACAGAAGAAGTGCCAGTGGAAATGGATATGTTTTGGTGGATACCATTTCATTTTTCTGGGCATTCTTTGGATTTACACCCAGAGAGGCTGGTCAAGTATTTTCGTTTATGAATTCCAAACAGAAAACATTAAGGAAGGTAAAATGAACAGAGCTCCAATTCTATAAATATATATTTTTTCCAGTTTACAACACAGCTGAAAAAGAGCTGTAGGTTCTGATATTATTATTAAACACACTTGATGAATGTTCTGAATAAAGTTATGTTGATAAAATGTTTATCATGCCTCATATTCTTGCATAGCTTTTCATTGGACCATCCAACCCTAAAAACATTTAAATAAAACAAAATTGGATAAAGTTATCGTGATACAGATTTTTGCCCAGACCCTGTGTCAACGCCAGATAGTATAAAAAAAAAAAAAAGGTTGCCATTGCACTGGATGCCCTGATGGGCACGACCAATTGTGTTTCAAAACTAATAGCCTATATGTCTATATGTTACGGTAAATGTGGTAAATGGGAAATTAGTTAATGGATACATTTCAGAAATGTATCCATTTACCAATTTCCCAGCAGAGCTAGAAGCTAAAAGTGCACATTTCCAAAGGTAACACTGGTAAATGTGTACATTTCCCAGTTGATGTGAGTGGAAAACGCTAGTCAGAGTAGCGCGAGGCTCAGTCCTGTCCCTACATTTTGTTATGGGTACGGCATACATGAAGTTGCTTCTGCATCTGGCCGATCAGTGCAATTTTTCTTTTGCCTAAGTAGTGGGGCACATTTGAAACCTATTCACCCAATTTAATAGCTCGAGGACTTACGATCTCTGGGGTAAAGATTGTTGTAAGGCAGAAATAGAAGACGAAATAGAAGAAGTCTAAAAAACAATAGGGTTCCAGCACCAGTGGTGGTTGAACCCCTAATTGACATGACAAAAGGCAATTTAACTGGATTAGAAAAATGACTCAACAAGGAGAAAAACAGTATGGCAAACAACATTCCTGGTGCAGTCTTAATGCAGAAAATCAAATCAAAGCGTGTGCGTGTGTGTGTGTGCTTAAAAGGGGAGAGACAGTGAGAGGGAGAGAGAAAGACAGAATGCTGAACGTGGCTAGGATAATCAATCTTGTCTTTCTGCTAGCAAATTTGGCAACGCGCGATATTGCAGTATGTAAGGAATGAGTAAATCAAACTATAATAGTGTTATAAAGACACGTCTGATGAAGCCAATGACTGACTTTGTTGATGAAACCTTGAGATTTCTTCACTTTATGGCAGGCAAGGTGAATATGACTTTTCCAACTCAAAGTTCATCGTCACGATTTCTTGGAATCTGTTTGGTGCAACTTGAGTAATTTCATTCTGTCCAATGGAAACATTGTCGCTTGTTTTGCTGGCCTGGTCTCCGGCCCAGAAATTTGCTGAAATAAACATGATGTCTTAAAATGCAAGTGCATGCTCCGTGCATGGAAAGTGAGAGAAATACATACACAAATGTATTTCTCTCACTTTCACTTTTGTAGTTTGTAAGAGTTGGAAAGAGTGGTGTATGGGAGTACAATTTTTGATGACTTTTTTACAACTTTGATGACTTTTCAATTCCCAAGAGGTTTTCTACTCCGGATGAATTTTTTCATTTTTAGCAGAACTTTTAGCTGTTGTAAATCATTATAAATCTCAGCAAATTGCACTTCCACTTTTAATGTCAAACTACAAAAGTGAAAGTGAGAGAAATACATTTCCTCACAAATGTATTTCTCTCACTTTTCATGCACGGAGCATGTACTTGCATTTTAAGACATGTTTATTTCAGCAAATTTCCGGGCCGGAGACCAGGCCGGCAAAACAAGCGATGATGTTTCCATTGGACAGAACCCTTGAATTATTGGACAATCCCAAAAGATGTGTGTGTGGTCTCCTATTTTTCCACATTTTCTCCATCGTCATTGGCAACCTTGGAATCATCTTTGACCCCACATTACCAAAACTACCACTTTTTCCACCTCAGGAACACTGCTGAAACCCTCATGCACAATTTCATAACATCCAGGCTCAATTATTTCAATAGCATCCTATGCATCCTATACGGTTCATCTAACAAAATCCTCAATAAACTCCAATATGTTCAGAACTCTGCTCACTTGCACCTTCACTGGTTAAACACAGGATTCATTTAAAAATTCTACTCACCACCTATAAAGCCATAAACACCCTGTCCCCTCCCTACCTCTTTGACCTCCTTCACCACCACACCGCTACCCTATCCTCTATACCTCAGGTCAGCTGATGACAACCTCCTCCAAACCACCAGGACCAAGCACCAGACCTTGGGGCAACAAGGCCTTTGCAGCTGCCGCCCAATCTCCCCAGCGATATCCGCAAGATCATCGATTTATTTTATTTGCTGTTGTTTTACACTGTAAAGCGTCTTTGGGTACTGTGAAAAGCACTGTATAAATGTGATGGATTATTTTATTTATTATAGGTGTAGGGCTGGACCATGGCAATATGGTGAGATATGGTGGTACAGATCCTTTCACAGCGTTGTAAGCCAGCACCAGGGTGTTTCACTCAACATGAGTGAATTGAGGTTGAGGTGGGCTGCAGCATTCCGAAGTAGTTGTAGGGGCTAAATGGAGCAAGAGAACATAACCATTTACAAATTGTGCTTCCTATATCTAGCGATGAAAACTCTTGTCATACTTCTACAGTATAAAGGTTCATACGCACCCAAATGACAGTCTACATCATCATTAAAACAATGAATGGCTATTGAATCAAAGAGCTCCTTAAATGATATGTAAAGGGAGCTCCCTTAAGATTAAGATTTACAGATTGTAGATACTTTGACTCCACATACTTAGGATGTAAATTGACACAATGACTATGACAGTGAAGTGCAGAGTGTCAGCTTTAATTAGAGGGTATTTTCAGCCATATCAGATGAACAGATAAAAGAACTACAGTCATTTTGGTCAAATAATGAACATGCTAATAGGAACGGATGTCTTACAGTCTGAAAACCCATACCAGACTCTTTTCTATCTTTCTTTGCATGTGCTTCCTGTTGTCTTTCAAGTAGGTATACGTTAATGAGATTTCTTTTTTATTATTATTAATTAGAATGATGCATTCTCACTTGCTAAACAATACCAAAAATGGACTCTGCTTGTCAGACAATGCTACCCTACAATGCTTCACAGTTGTACTGCTATACACATTCACACTGGGGAGCTGCACAACAGCATTTCACTGTTAGCCACTGAGCAGCTCCCCTGGAGTAGTTTAAGAGCCTTGCTCAAGGGCACCTCATTGGTAGTTGTTGATGGAGGGAAGGGAATTTTCCCCAGCTGGTTCAGGGATTCAAACCTGTGAACCTGCAGGCAATTCTACTTCATTACCCTTTAGGCAACTGCAGCCCCCTCTGTGGCATTTTTGCTCAAATTAGCAAAGGCGCAGTCCAAAGATGTGTTGTGGAGATGTAGGTTGTTGTGGAGGAGGGATTGTCTTCTGAAAAACAAAAGCCATTCAGCAGTTATATCAGTGTACCAAGCAGTTCAATCAATATACCAACTGTATAGTCAGTCCTGACACTGACGTAGCTGCTATAGTGCTTGATATTGTATAAGCCTGGCCGTTCGTTTTGGCTATCTGCAGGATTTTATTCTGCCAAACTATCTCTAATGTTACAGCTATCTAGGTAACACATTAACCTGGTAGAGATATATTGTGGCTCATTGCATTTTTAATTATTTATCCTGACACCTTTTAGGGAATGGACTTTTGATAACAATTATTTCTATAAAAACATCTAGGTGAACTCTTCGTCTTAAATGTGCACTGCAAAATTATAATATCCTGGGACTGTTATGGCACCAATTTAAGCATCATTCATGGCAGTATGTTCGTCATAAATCACAGTGTATATCACTTGAGCTAAAAGAAATGCACATCGAGTGAGATTGCATGTTGAAATGCAACTCCAGTCTGTATGTAATGTTTTAATGAGCGTGATGAGTTTTGGTACAGCATATCTATCATTGTGTTGAGGTTAGGATTTCTTCCACTAAATCTCTGTTACAGGATTTCTTCCATTATAGTTACATATGTATGTTGAACTCCAGTAAAATTCACTGTTTTACTTCTACTTTTTAAAGATTCATGACTGTGATAAACAATAACCGCTGCTGAAGTTCTAAATACGTGAATTAATACATAATTACATGCCGCCCTATACAAAGCAAGCCGAGCTTGACACCAGGGCAGCACAGGCGTCGGCCATGTGCAGCCAGCCCGATGCCTTTACACTCGAAATCAGATTTTGCAAAACCGCTTGCCTTCTTTTTGCCCTTTTTTCTTGCAATCTACTTTTAATTGTGTCCCTTCCAGTGTCTGTAATAAATCTGAGTGTTGAGCGTTAAAAGATTAATGCCCTTCTCTCTTTCTCTGCAACTCCCTCTCCCTCCCTCATCCCTCGTCCCTCATTTCAACACCCAGGCAGTAGCATCACGTATGCATATGTAAATGCCCCTTTGCCCGAGCATGGTGGAAGTAATTGTATACATTTTTAACTGGCCAATCGACTGACAGATAGGTGTAGATAGTCTCCGCTCCGTTCTCCCTTTTCTCTCTTCTCCCCCCTCCCACTCTCTATCTTTCTATTTTTTATTTTTAGCTCTGTGCTTCCCCCTCCAGATACACTGGAAAGGTACTGCATGGCAAGGCTGCAGTGAAATGATTAGAAACAAGCCATCCGCCACAGGTCTTCCTTTACCTCCCTTCTCTCTCCCTGTCTTGCTTTCTGCCATTTTACCCCTCTTTTTCTGCCGCTGTCTCTATTATTCTACTCTATCTAACCACGGCTGACTGTGCTAGGTTCTACCCCGAGTCACGAGGGAGGGTTTATTTATTTAGAGTATTTAAAAGGTGAGGAAGAGTAGGAAGTGTGAGAAAACTAGCTGAGGGGATTTTTTTTTTTTTACAGTTTTCAAGCTAAAGTATCATACTGTCATACTGTGGACTTTATGTTGCTGTCATAATAAGTAATAGGAATCCATAGTTAATTTGATATTACATTAAGTAAGTAAGTTTATTTTTTTTTAACAAACAATGAGCTTTCCATCCTCTGCATAAAATCTTATTATTTGTTCAAAAAGCATATGGTAGCAAAGATGGAGTGTAGCTTCTCTGCTTAAATTTGAGGCTACAATTTACATCAGTTAAGTTAAGCTGAACAGTTAAAAGCTGATACACTGCTGCCCCAATTCTTCAAGCAAATTTTAGCCAGCAGGATTTTTAAAGCCTATTTGAATTTGCCATTTCTCTCTTCCCCTCTCATTAAATGCCTATGTCTGTCTATGTCCAACACACACTTGCACACAGTCATAAACGGTGAACAGAATTGATTTTAAAAACTAAATTTGGAGAATAAATTTGCATTGGAGAAACATTGGGCTCCAACATCGGGAGCAGAGGTGCAACCACAAAAATAGTCTAAAAGTACAAAATGGATAGGAGCCACACTCTGTCCATTAAAAGTAATGTAATCTTAATCTTACCAGAGAATTTTAAATGCATGGTCTGGTGAAGTCTGACGAAGGCCAAAACATCCTGTTTTTGTATTCTGTGATTAAATAAACATTACTTTTAATGTGGAGAGTGTGGTGCCTATCCATTTTGTACCATTAGAATAAATGTACAAGAATATCATTAAAACACAGGGAAAATGGCACTGACAACATCACACCTAATAATAGGGGAAAAGTGATGAGAGTGTAATGAACTGTGGGCCTAACATTGGTTAGACTACAACATCCTCCTAAGGTGTGTGTGTGTGCAGATGTGTGTCTCCATGAACATATTTATAATAATAATACACTTTATTTGTATAGCACTTGCAACTATTCAAGTCTGAGCTATGAAACAACTAAATAAGTAACTACTTAACTACTTATAACTAAATACTAACAAGTGTGCTAGCACTTTGGTGCTTGGGTGGAGGCGTGGGGTTGGGGGATAGGCATGACTGGAGTGTTAACTATGTTAACTTTAAGAATCTTACCTGTTAGCACCAAAGTGTTGTGGTAGCAGTGTTTTTGTAGCTAAAAAATTGCTGAGTAAATTATTTATTTCATAGGTTGTCTTAGCCACAACAGAAAATCACAGGGCTTCTTCCTGGTACGTGAACAAGTTTATAGGGGCGATCCCTAGCACCTAATAAGTTGTGGCATGTGCCATTTCCTTATCCCAACTGGGGTTGGTATGGCCTGACACATAATGGCTAGCAGCATGGTTTAAATGGATAATGGTAATCTCATTAGACCTCGTTTGCAGGTCACCTGCCACACAAATATGTTTTTTTTGTTTTGTTTTTTTAATAAATTAGCTAGCTAATGCTACTTGCTATTAACGTTGGTTTTCGTAACGTTGGTTGTACTAAAGTGGAAAAGTTAACTTTTTTGTATTTGGTTTGTTTAGGTCTGCCCAATTACAAGTGATCCAGGGTTTGCAAACAAAAGTGACATAGACTCACAAGTAGCTCATTAAGTAGACAGAGTTTTGGTAAACTGTTAGTGATTTCAGTGGCGGGGGGGCGGTCAAACAAATCCTGTTACAGTCCCTGCAACTTTTCTAGTGTTCATAGCAGGTAAGAACACATGTAATGTGTAATATAACATAAATATCTGAATATGACAATCAGCCCAGACTGTGGTTTGCCTTCGCTTCATTTTGTTATGCTGGGCTTTCCAAGCATGACTAACTACTGCTATCAAATTCCCAACATCCATCTCCTTATACTCATGAAACCTTGCATTCTGGGATCACTCACACACAATCTCTTTCCTAACTAACTGCACATTAGTTTGCTTGGAAGAGGACTGAGACAGGTATGTTGGTGCGGTTAATTGGTGCCACCAGAGTTCAAGTGACATTATTCTCACCTGCTCAAAAGAATCTAAAGCAGCTGAAAAGAGCATGTATGGGAAACGATCTCATGACAAAGACGGGAATTCATGTATCTTGTGATGGCATTGCTACGATATCAGAGGTGAATAGTCATACATCACTCTAAGCCCCTGATGTAATTGTTTTGCATTAAAAGTTTCAGTTAAAGCCAGAGGGGTCAGCAATTCCATAAGTATATTTTACTGCAAAAATATCCATATTTACAAGTAATTTGATTCAGTATTCTGTCTTAAAATATTATTTTTCTCAAAGCAAGTTTCAAATGCATAATCAACTTATTTGTGTCATTTTCTGTTGACTGTTGACATCTGAAATTCCTGAAACAAGTAAAACTGCATTGTAAACAAATGAAATTATCTTACTTTATAATTATATTGACTAAATGACTAAAGAATGTCCTTTGTCTTAAGAAAAATGAACTTTTCTTGCTAGGATGGACATTTTTTTGCAGTGTATTCTCAACACCAATAATGAGGTGATGCATTTTTGGGTGTTGTGAACTAGGTGTAAGAGGTACATGGTAATGTAGTATAGTTTCGGATGGTGGTGTGTGTGTGTTTATGTGCGTTTTGGAGATGCTTACTGTTGAACCTCTGGAGGTGTTGTGGGTGTAATTCAACCAAACCATCTGTAATAGAAGGTGCCCAATAGATGACCCCAATGGTGCCGCCCCCCCCCCCCCCCCCCCTCCCTTTTCCATAATATTCAGGCGAGGTTTCTACATAGCTGATCACCCAAAAATAGAACAAGGGATGGTTACTCATGATCCAGTGTATTGGTACATGTCACTGTACTCTGTTATCAAATGATTTAGAAGTTAGAGGACACAAATAAATGAACCTTTTAGAGGCTGCTGCACATCTTAACCAGGAACTAATTGGCGAGCTAATACCCTCAGCAGGTAAGAATTCATGTAATATAATTGTGTAGTCTTGGATACTGAAGCTAGCTGGATAGTTTACATAGCTATCTACAGTTATGCACAATTTACCAAAATGTTATTTGAGTTTCATACATGCGTGGAGTTCATGTATAAAGCACCACTGCTCATGTTGTTACTGTGTACCACGAGCCCTCTGCCTCCTGCATGCTAGAAGTGCACTGCCCACAGCCTCCTCCATTGGTGCTGGAGCACACCTTGCATCTCTCAACAGAGGAAGTAGGAAGCGGTGCATTGAGTAAGTGAGGTGCAAGTGTCGGTGATTTAAATCTAGGAGATAATAAATTGAGGAGAAGGAGAACTATTGTACCTCATTTTAGACTGAAACCATATTCATCTGGAAGCTTCCTCAAGAAGCTTCCAGATACCAGTACCTCATACCAGTTCCCAGTTCAATAGTTGCCCAACAGCTAAAAAATGTTTTTATTACACTTTACAGGTTTGAAAATGAATAACCTTCTAAAATATATTGTCTTTAGTTATAAACTGTTCAAAAGTCATTACCAATATTGGCATGTCCATTCTCCATCTCCATTCTCCATATCAGAGATTTGATAACGTTTTGTACCAGGTAACCATGCTCCACTCTTAAACTTTGGCCCTTACCATTAGTGTTGTCGTCGCACACCACTTCTAGAGGCACATTCTTCAAAAGGAATTCTAACTACCCTTTGTAAAAAAAGATGTTGACACCTATCAGTGTGGAAAAGGTTCCAAAGACATTTCTTAGGCTCCACCAAACCAGTTAGAAATATGTTGTCCAAATGGAGAACGTTTGGGGCAGTGGTAAATATTTGAGTCAAAAAGTAAAATCAGCCTGCAAGTCACAAAGAACCCTACAACAACATTGAGAATCTTCAGGCCTCTCTCTTATTGGCTAAAGTCAATGTTCATGACACACCCAAAAAAAAAAAGTTTTACAGAAAAATGGTTGCTAGGATGAGAGTATGCATCGGGGCGATGAACCGGGCTTTGTAGGTCAGGCTGCTGTCATTCCTGAAGACATCTCTGCCAGGTGGCTGAATCCATGATGGGATGATGACATGATCCTTCCTCCTGAAAATGAAAAAGGGTGGGAAAAAAAGCATCATTCTCTCTTAATGTTACTGCCATCCAATTTCACCTCCCCTGTCTGGGGTTAAAAAAAAAAAGATAGGATGGCATCTGTACTACACCGATTTTTGCTGCAATGTTTAACTAATGATCCAGATATTTTACTATGCATTATGTCCAAACTTTGTAAATGATCTGAACGATCTAAAAATCAGGAAGAGCAGGACAACAGACAAATTACATTGCTACACATTAGCAATAGTTATTAGTGAATATATAAATGAAGATGAGCTGTGATTAGCTAATCTTGGAGCAATCTACAGTGTGAAATTCATGTTTGTCATGTTCGTGTGTGGTACCGGTAATACACTTTATTGTTGACATAGGACCTCAAAAAATAATAATAATTCCACGGCTGTCTTTCAGGATCCAGTTGATTTATGATCGAAAGCAAGAGAATAACAAATCAGTGTTTGTATTACTTGTAATCTCCTTTATTCATGGTAGAGTTGGAGCAGTCATTTAACTACAAGGATAACTGAAATGATACAGCAATGCAACAATGACTTGTGATTGAGTCAGTAATAACACAAACTAAACTTAACTTCACTTCACAAGTTACTAAATGCTGTGAAATAAACACAAGACAACTATATTATCCAACAGCTACAAAAAGCTACTGCTGGCAGAAAATAATTAAGACTACACCATCTAATAGCCATACTATCATAATGATAAAGATTTACATGAAAATAATGTTACTGTGGACTTGAAATAACACTCAATGGTACAACAATTGATAAAAACATCAAGTTGAAGCCAAAAGGACAACCGATATTGACTTGATATGATCAAGTTGTTCCATTTGATCATTATTGGGTAGCTAACACTGCCTACTCAGCAGCTGATTTCATCATTTCATTGGAATCATTTCATACTCGAGTTTGATTGGGACTTCATTTCTCATGAGGTGTTGCAGGGGCAAGCATGCGCTGTCATCATGTCCAAAGCCACGTTCGTCTATGTCAAGCCCCAATGGTCTACATACGAGTATTATGGGTATGTTGCCGAAAAATATTGTATTTATCTGGGGCAATGAATGTCAGCTTGCGGACCTATGTGACATAAATTCTTGATTTTTTCCCCCGATTTATAAAACTGTGTAACTGTATAAATTCAGGTCTCTGGCCGGCTGTAGAACTGCAACTTTGTAAAAAAAGATGCCAAAGATAAACAAGCATTGACCGTTAAAAAGCTGGACCCTCTACTTAATGTGGCTCACAAGAGGAAAGAGCTAAAAGGCAAAGAGGCCCTGGAGTTTGATGTATGTTAGTCCCAATGAGTGGAAGTTCAGCACCAAGCCAGTAGTTGGCTGTGGCCCAGACCTGAACCATCCAGTGATCTCCCTTCTTAATTATAACACACTAGCATGGCAAAATCAAAAGGGAACAAGTACATTTATTTAATCTAGAGATGTGTTGTATGCTAATATGTTAGCAGGCTACGGGTGCAGATGCCAAAAACATCTGGTCCCAGATGTGCTGACAATGACTTAGACACAGGATTTGTTGGTAGTGTGCATATTCATGACTCTGCACGTGCACATTCACACACACACACACACACACACACACACACACACACACACACTGTTCTTTCCTCACTAAGCCCACAAATATTATGTAATGTTTGCATTTGAGTGTGCATATAGAAAGGCAATGCTTCGTACCCCAGGTTACCTTTGCAGAGCTTAGGACTTAAAGCTGTCATTACACAGAGAACGCATACCTAGAAATAGGGCTTCTTTGATGCTGCTGCTATTTGTGCAGAGAAGTCACTAAGTCAAGAAAAGGAAATAAAACCTCTTTCAATCAGACATTAATTAAAATCTATTTTATTCATTGAACATCATATGTTTTTCAGTGACTTGTTAGCTGAAAAATGTCAACTCCAGACCCACTTATTCTCAGATAGATAGGAGCTGACATGGTATTTTAATGGCAGAATCCTGCTGTGCATAAAACAGCATTAATTGTATATTTCAATGTTATTTTGTTATTTTGATGTTAAAAAGTGTTGAAATAACATTGAACATGCTATGATGATGATGCTGGATCAACATTATTTCAGGGTGGTGATGGTGAATCAATGTGAGTTGCTGGCAAAGCCGCTGACTTTTATGAATGCGCAAGTCATACTGGGAGCAACTTAGCTAAATTATTGATGGAGTCCTCTTTAAAGTCCCCTAATAAGAATCTAAAGAGAAGGATCGAGCCATTGTGACTGACAACACAGCCAACATGCTGTGGAGCTGATGGAGCTATTGCATGCTGGGTAATGGTTTCTTATACGCTCAATTCAGCCTCGAAGGCTGCTTTGAAAATTCTTGCAGTTCCTCACCACTTGGCAGAGGCATCTCTATTTTTTGTTGAAGTTGCCAGAAGTTGTTCAGGCTTCAAGCCAATAAAAGTAGCTACACCGTTACTATCTGGGGAGAGCACCCCAACTCTCTGCAGCTCTACAAGCACAACTCATTCTACCCCTAACAGCCTCAAGATGTTGCTGCAATTCATTTGCGTTTACCTCCATCTTGAGTCTAAATGGGACCAATACAAAACCGTGGAGGAGATAACATACCATGCGGCAAGAAGTACCAGGTCAAAAACAAATTCTGATGCAAAGCCTTCCTCCGTGACATTATAGTATAAAATATTGATACTGTGCGGAGTATTGAATTGTATCAAATTTGAATCTAATCATATTATGACCAAAACTATCAAAATCGTATCATGAGGTCTTGAAATTACCCAGCCCTACAAGCCAATGAAGAGGAACATCTCAAGTGCCTTCAGGAAATTGGAAAGCTATGGGTTGCACATGTCATGGATTAACATGGATAGATTGCTTGAAGACAAGATCCAAGCTGTTGTTGATGCTCCACAGCCTCAGCCTCATCATATGGCATTGTCACATGACATGGAAGATAAAGGGAAATGTCCAGTGCCCTTGCATCATGCTCACTACCAAGAAGCTCTTGATCTGGGGAGTGAAACGATTCAATTAGTTATTGTATGGGAAAGTGAGAGACCAAACCAAGACCCTACTCTATCTAAAGTGTATTAACTTGTAGAATAAGAATAATATTGCTGGCCCTTTTTAAAATTAGACTAATGGAAGTTGAGCAACTGGACCAAGCAAAACACTGAAAAAAGCCTGACCTTGAGCTGGTTAACAAAACTGGTTCCGCCTCCCCTAGGAACCGTCACCTTATCGCAGTGGGGAGGTTTGTGTGCCCCTGTGATCCTGGGGGCTGTGTTGTCTGGAGGATATGCTCCTGGTAGGGCCACCCTAGGCAAATTGGTTCCAGGTGAGGGGACAGACAAAGAACGGTTCAAAAGGACCCTATGACACAGCCACCAGAAGAAGTAGAGACCTTGCCCGGAATAGGGAGACCGGGGCACCCTCCTGGTGCCAGGCCTGGGAGGGGAGCTCGTAGGCGAGCGTCTGGTGGCCTCTCTGCGGTTGAGGATTGCGGAGGGGAAGGCTCTGACTGTCGTTTGTGCTTATGCACCTAATGGCAGGTCAGAGTACCCGGCCTTCTTGGAGACCGTGGATGGGGTCCTAGAGGGGGCACCATCTGGGGACTCTATAGTCCTACTGGGGGACTTCAACGCTCACGTGGGTGACGATGGAGAAACCTGGAGGGGAGTGATTGGGAGGAACGGCCTGCCCGATCTGAACCCGAGCGGTGTTTTGTTGTTGGACTTCTGTGCGAAGCATGGATTAGCCATAACAAACACCATGTTCGAGCATAAGGTTGCTCATAAGTGTACTTGGTACCAGAGTACCTTAGGCCAAAGGTTGATGATCGACTTTGTAATTGTGTCATCAGATCTGCGGCCGCATGTCTTGGACACTCGGGTGAAGAGAAGTGCAGAGCTGTCAACTGATCACCACCTGGTGGCGAGGTGGATCAGATGGCGGGGCAAGCTTCCGGACAGACCTGGTAAACCTAAACGGGTAGTGCGGGTGAACTGGGAACGTCTGGAGGAGGCACCTGTCCGGAAGATGTTCAACTCGCACCTCCGAAGGAACTTTTCACGTGTCCCGGAGGAGGAGGGGGACATGGAGTCCGAATGGACCATGTTCAAATCCACCATCGTTGATGCGGCTGCTCAGAGCTGCGGCCTGAAGGCTGTCGGTGCCTGTCGCGGCGGCAACCCTAGAACCCGGTGGTGGACACCAGTGGTGAGGGAAGCTGTCAGGTTGAAGAAGGAGTGCTTTCAGGCCTGGTTGGCCGGGGGGACTCCTGATTCAGCTGAGAGGTACCGGCGGGCGGCGGCTTTGGCAGTGGCAGAGGTGAAAAAACGGGCATGGGAGGAGTTCGGAGAAGCCATGGAGAAGGACTTTAGGTCGGCCTCAAAGAGATTCTGGCAAACCGTTCGGCACCTTAGGAGGGGGAAGCAGGGGCCCACCCAAGCTGTTTTCAGTAAGGGTGGGGGAAGTCACTGAGGTAGTCAAAAAACTCCGCAGTGGCAAAGCCCCAGGGGTGGACGAGATTCGCCCGGAAATGCTAAAGGCCCTGGATGTTGTAGGGCTGTCGTGGCTGACATGCCTTTTCAATGTTGTGTGGAGGTCGGGAACAGTGCCTAAGGAGTGGCAGACAGGAGTGGTGGTTCCCATTTTTAAAAAGGGGGACCGGAGGGTGTGCTCCAACTACCAGGGAGTCACACTGCTCAGCCTCCCTGGGAAAGCCTATTCCAGGGTGCTGGAAAGGAGAGTGCGACCAATTGTCAAACCTCAGATTCAGTAGGAACAAGGCGGATTCCGTCCTGGCCGTGGAACAGTGGACCAACTCTTTACCCTTGCAGAAATTTTGGAGGGGGCATGGGAGTTTGCTCATCCAGTCTTCATGTGTTTTGTGGACTTGGAGAAGGCTTACGATCGTGTCCCTCGGGATATCCTGTGGGGGGTGCTGCGGGAGTATGGGGTGTCGGGGCCGTTAATTCGAGCCATCCGATCTCTGTACAACCAAAGCGAGAGTTGTGTCCACAGTCTCAGCACTAAGTCAAGCTCGTTCCCAGTGCGTGTTGGCCTCCGCCAGGGCTGTCCCTTGTCACCTATCCTGTTTGTGATTTTCATGTACAGGATTTCAAGGCGCAGCCAGGGTGTGGAGAGTATCCAGTTCGGTGACCTCAGGATGGCATCTCTGCTTTTTGTGGATGATGTAGTCCTGATGGCTTCATCGAGCTGTGAACTCCAGCACGCGCTGGGGCGGTTTGCAGCTGAGTGTGAAGTGACCGGGATGAGAGTCAGCACCTCCAAGTCTGAGGCCATGGTGCTCTGCAGGACAGCGGTGGATTGTCCCCTCCGGGTGGGGAGTGAGTCTTTGCCCCAAGTGAAGGAGTTCAAGTATCTCGGGGTCTTGTTCACGAGTGAGGGTAAATTGGAGCATGAGATTGACAGGCGGATCGGTGCAGCGAGTGCAGTTCTGCGGTCGTTGTACTGGACTGTCGTGGTGAAGAGGGAGCTGAGCCTGAAGGCGAAGCTCTCAATTTACCAGGCAATCTTTGTTCCAACTCTCACCTATGGCCATGAGCTCTGGGTAGTGACCGAAAGGACAAGATCGTGAATACAAGCAGCTGAAATGAGTTTCCTTCGTAGGATATCTGGACTCACCCTTAGGGATAGGGTGAGGAGCTCGGATGTCCGGGGGGGACTCGGAGTAGAGCCGCTGCTCCTTCGCGTGGAGAGGAGCCAGTTGAGGTGGTTCGGGCATCTGGTCAGGATGCCTCCCGGACGCCTCCCTGTGGAGGTATTCAGGGCACATCCAGTGGGGAAGAGGCCTCGGGGCAGACCCAGGACCCGGTGGAGGGATTATATATCCTGCCTGGCCTGGGAACGCCTTGGGATCCCCCAGCATGAGCTAGTGACTGTGGCTGGGGAAAGGGATGTCTGGGACACTCTGCTGAGTCTGCTGCCACCGCGACCTGGACCCGGATAAGCGGTCAAAAATGGATGGATGGATGGATGGATGGATGGTTCCACCTCAGTTTTTCTGGACCTGGTAGATGAACTGGCAACTGGTAGATAGCCATCCCCCCAACCTTATCCAAAGATTTTGATTGCAATAGTTTATTGACATTACTGACGATGCGTTATTCAATGAAATATCGTGTTTGTGCTCTCATGGTGATGTTTTTTATTCAGGAAGCGGAGGATGAGGACTCATTCAGCCACTTTCCTCTCGGGATCCTCTTCGTTGAGCGTGAAGGTTCTGCACATCTGACTTGAATCTGAGTCCAGCCTCCATTGAGATCATCATTGAGGGAAAGGTTGTGGTGGACAACGTTCAAGACTTACCACAGGCTAAGTGAATGATGTTGGGTCTCACGTATGCACGTACACCTCAACTACCCCAAGTGTATGAAGCTCACGTTTGAGTTCATCCAACAGGTACTTCTCACCTTGGGCCAGAATCAACTGAAACCTAAGTTACAAACATTAAAAAAACAGCTTGCAATGTAGAGAAATGCAGGCTATTTTTATGTGTCTGGTAGTATTTGGTAAGGACTGATTTAAACTGAAAAGCCTATGGGCCAGACATATTAAGGCCCTTGCCTACAGTAACCTAACATACAGTTCACAAATCTGCAGTAGAATGTAAAAGGGCCTCAAAAGAAATATGTTGAGTTAGATGCATGATGCCTATTGATTACTTTTAGTAAACCAAACAGTGAAACCACCTACCAGCACAGAATACAATGTCTGACAAGCAAAAAGTTGGTGTTTTAAGATTGTATGGTCATGCTCAGTTGTATGAGCAGGTTTTCCTAATCTTGTTCTACCAGAAATCCAGCTTCAAATAACTATTTTTTTTACATATTCATCATTACAGGAATTGTTTTTTGGGTTCATATTTCCTTCCCCCAAACAACGTATTAGAAATTTAGAGTCTTGTATCTTGTTTGGTTGGTGCAAATACTGCACCAGAATTTAGAATTTAGAATTTAGTCTTAGTTTTTATAATTTAATAATTTAATTTATTTATTTATTTATTTTTAAATTTTAGAATTTCTTACTGTATGTTTCTCTCATGGTTTTTGGCTCTTAAATGTTTAAGTATTTTTATTTATTTTTAATTTTATGTTTTCATATACTGGGTTTTACAAGTTTGTCTAGTCTGTTTTGTTTTTATACTGTCTGTTTTATTTTTGTATATTTGTGCATTTTTTGATGCACTTTGTGACCTTTGTTTAAAAAGGTGCTATATAAATACTTATATAACTATACTATACTCACTTACTTACTACTTCCTAATGCACATGGTATGTACAGTGGCCTGCTAAAATGAAGAACACTCCAAACTTTTCAGAATAATTGTTTCACCTTTGTGCATGTTTGAATTAATACAAAATATATCCACAGATTCATTCCAAAAAAAAGAGTTCTCATGTATGCTCTAAGAAAATGTGTGCACAAAAAAACAGAATTCAAATTATTTTCAAAATAATCAGCTCCATAATTTTTCAAATGCCAGTATTCACTTCTAAATATTGTGATTGGTAACTGTTGGGACCAGTGTCACACTCCCTCTTGCTTTCCCTTCTCTTTGCAGCCAGAGAGCAGCATTTTTCTACCTCTAATGTATAGACGACACTAACACACAAGGTGTCATCGCAGTCACAAATCACTCTCTCTCTCACTCTTCTCCCCATATCCCCCCTCCCCTCCTTTCCTTTCCTCTCCACCTCTTTTCTCTGTGCGCTCCAGTGCCTCATATAGGACACTGGCAAAGCAGGAGGATATGTCTCAATTAGAACACAGGGGAGCGCAATGCACCGGCCAACCCTTTTCCCTCTCTCTCTTTCTCTTCTTCTACTACTCTAACTCCCCCGCAGACATAAACACACACACACACACACACACAGACAACCCGAAGCCAGCCAGCCAGCCAGCCACCCCTCCCATCTCCTTCTCCTCCCCTCCATCGCCTTCCTCAGCCCTCTTAAAGTAGAAGCAGCAGAGAGAAGCGTCAGATCCATCCTCAGAGCCGCCCATCAGCTGCCCGAGGGACCTTTATGCAAATGAATGCGGGGGGGAACATGTCGAGATTTGTTTATCAGCCCGTTAAGACCCTCCCCCTTTCGTTTTTTCCTTCCCGTCAAGGCACAGAGGCACGCACAACACACGCACAACCTCCTCCTCACTGCGCTCTTCTCCTCTTTTGCACTGCACAATTCTGCTTTATTATTATTATTATTATTATTATTTCTGGAGGTGGTAGCATCAGTCCTTGCATTCTACCCCGAAGAGTGAATGATGGTATTTTCACTGCACCGCATCCCAGCTTTATCGCGTTTGACCCGTTTTTTTTGTCATCTTCTAGGAGCTTTGCCTCTTTTGTCAGATTTGTGAATTTGCCCTGTGACTTAGTGGTGAAAGCGTCCCATGGTGCGCGTCAGGCAAATAGCACGAACATGTACATGTACAGTTGCGGCTTTGTAGATGGTGTGTTTGCAATTGTGAGGCCATTGTTGATGCTGCATTCCCATTGAGTTATTTCTACAGTGAGACAGCAGGGGCGGTGGGCAGGGTGGGGTGGGGTTGGGGGGGTTTCCACTGCTACCGGGCAGTCTGCAGAAACTAGGTCGCAGGGGGAGAGGGCGATAGTGAGGGAAGGCAAGAAAAAGGCATGGAATGAGAGGGAAGGGGGGCTGGATCGGCAAATAGGGGGATAAGAGTGTAGGACTCTGTGTGCGTGTGTGTGTGTGTTAGTGATTGTGTTAGGGCTTTTTTGGAGATGAGAGTGGATTTGTTTGGATGCACTTTATTTCCACTCCTAAGTGAATTTCATGCACTCAATGCACACACTTAAAACGATTCTAACAAGTGGTTGTAACAGAGTCTCAAAAAATAACATTTTCGTATTTGATTACTTAGAGCGTGAAGACTTCTTTTGCACGATATGCTCAAAGTCATCGGCTTCATGCACAGTGCATTCAATATAAGTCCAATTGCAAGACATTGCTTTATATGCTACTTTCCCTGTCCCAAATGACCCTTTGATGCAGTATCTGAATGACGTCATCTCGGAAAACATGCTCAAAAATGTTCAAATTCAAATACGTCTAAATGTCTCTCACAGGACCCCCCCCCCCCCCTTTCCCCTCACACACACACACACACACATAAACAGTGGAATATTTTCCAGGAAAAATCACACACAATAGACTTTCACAATCCTGGGGTGTCTGCTTGAAACATCATTGAACCAAACATGATATAGCTTTTCATTCGGTGTTTGCGTTTCATCACACCAATGGTTATAAGGAGCCTCAAAGGGGAGGGGCTGGAAATATCAACTGTCCAGGTTTAACTTTTGATTTCAAACTTTTCAAAAATGTGCTCTTAATGTATATATTGTGTTGTTCTACGTATATAAGAGCTCTAACTGTAAATTTGCTAATTTTTTTTTTTCATGCTGTAAATATAGTGTTGGTTTTTTACTGTTTACTGTTAAATCCTATGTATAATGCCCTTTGCACATTCCCGTGAGCATTGCCACTTTCATTTCACTGCATGTATGTGACGAATAAAACTCTTGAATCTTGAATCTTGAAATGTAAAAGTCTGAGAAACATTCATGTCCATCATTAAGCACCAATGACAGATTTGAGAACACTCATGCAAAAACTTTTCTGCTCATTTTTTTTTCATCTGTTCCCAAAGAGGAACTAAAAATAACGGCAAAGAATTCAACTTTGACACACAAAATAGTTTACATAACTGAAATCTATATGCAGCAGTTTAATCACGGCAAAACTGAAGTGGGGAAGAAACTAATAAACTAATACAAACATACCAAAAAATAATCTGACCTTTGGGGAGGAGAATTTGGCATTTCAATTGGCTTCTTCAGGTGTTAGCAACATTTAATAGTACAAACTTTGATGATACAATCTTAAAAATGTGGATGAAAACAGGTTTTAGAGCAATAGCAGGAATGCGCTCACACCATGTGGGATTCCTTTTACATAGTAAGTACTCACAGACTGAGGTAGTCAACACACAACATTGTGACGTATTGTGACATATTGGTACATTGGTACATACACCGGGTCAGTTAAAGGAACCTCATGTTCTGTTCCCCTGGTGATGTGTTTACTTGCTGACGCTCGAATGAACACGGTTTCAGAGTCAATGTGTTGCAACAGGATTGAGGTAAACAGGAAGTTTTATTGTGGAAGTGTGGTGTGCATGCAGTGCTGTATCTATGTGCATTTGGGGTGGGTGGGAGTTGATATGTGACATGCTTGCTGACGTAAAGAAGCCCACCTGTGTAGGCTTGTCTCTCACCCACTCATACATAAATGCGCACAAAATCTCTATAATGAGAGCTTCCATATAATGAGAGTCTTATCATTAGGCAAAGGTAGGCGGCTGCCTTAGGCCCCCGGCAGCCAGGGGGCCCCACAAAAGACAAGATTATTAAGTGATATAAATGTTCATTGATGTAAAAGAAATTTACTTATTGACAAACACCACATCTCTTGTTACAATAAAACATTATTTCAATCTTCAGTCATGGACACCCCTCCCAAAAGAGTGAGCACAGGGGATTCACAATGGGGCCCCATGTTTGCCTTTGCCTTGGTCCCCCAATTTGCTAAGTCCACCCCTGCATACACAGCACAGTTCAAACCAAACATTCAACCATTTTTTGATAATTATAGCACCAGATTTCATATTCTGATATGCACAAATTACTGTTATGTTTTAATTATTTATTTAATTCATATTTATTTTTTCATTAAGTGATTCCACAATGAAACATTGCCTTGCTTTGTTACTTTTTTGATATTCAGTGCACCGATATACTGAGAAGCCATACAAGCCATACAACTTTTTTTCACCTGCTTTTACTGCAACGGAATCACATCAAGAAATGCCTGATTTTAAAATATTATCTTTAAAAAGAAATTAGTTTTAGTCATTTTCTTCCAAAAAAGAGAGGGGACAACAGTTCCAAGTCATATATATGTATATTTTTTAATTTAAAGGGTAATTCCGGGATTTTTCAACCTGGCCTCTATGTCCACAAAATCACTTTTCATACCTTTAAGTAGATCCCAAAAGTTTCGGAGTTGCTCCGGTCGATTGGCTCAACCGGCAGTCGTGTAACGGTGCTCCAATGTAATCCAGCGGGCATGTCCGGGCATGTCCAGTCGGTCAAAGTATGTCCACTAAAAGTGCTTGATTTTGCCACTGACAGGCTCAGATTGTTATCCGTGTGTCTGACAAGTGTCTGACAACATTACTGAAAGGATCGCTACAGAAATAGACCGTTTTTAACCAGAAATAGACCTTAGACATGACATAGACATGCCCGGACATGCCCGCTGGATTACATTGGAGCCTTGAGCCGCGGTTACGACTGCCGGTTGAGCCGATCAACCGGAGCAACTCCAAAACTTTTGGGATCTACTTAAAGGTATGAAAAGCGATTTTGTGGACATAGAGGCCAGGTTGAAAAATCCCGGAATTACCCTTTAAGTCATATTTGCATGAACGGGTATTCTTGCACACTGCTCATGAAAATTAAAAGTTAAACGTGAAAGAAAGGAAGCAAACAATAAGCAACAAGCCATGAGCTAGACTCTGAGCCACAAACACATTGCATGTGTCTCGGCTACACCGCAGACCGCCCTGAAAAATATTTCTGTATCAGCCACATAATCATTTCCAGTGCTCGATATTCTTTTCTCAAATTCTAAACTCATCGTTTTTAGATCATCGTTAAGAGCTCTGCTCTGCTCAGCGTTAATACATTTGGACATCATAAACAGTCAAAATAACAATAATAACGATAAAAGATTTCAAAATGGTAAGAAACTACAGTGCATCATAGGATGAGGGAAGCTAGTAGGATGGGTCTTTGCTTTGAGAGAATTCTCCTAGATCTACATCTCTTTATAGGAATAAACATTTTCATAGGCATGAAAATTCTAGTAGAATAAGTAGAATAAAATTCAAAGGCGTGAGCTGAAACTTTTCATGTGTATCGCTACAGTAACACCACATTCTCTATCTCTCTCTCTACACCCTCCCTCCCTCTCTCACACTGCAAAGCCAAACCCTGCAACCCTTCCTCCACCGTGCCGGCTTCATCTCCCTTCCCCTGCTCCCCCAGTGGAGGGTGCTGTCTCTGGGTTGCAGGGTTGTGCTCGGAAGCCCTTTATCCCCCCCCCCCACCCCCCAACACACACCCCCCACACACCCCGCTCGCAGCCTCTCTCCGTTCACAAGGGGCCCCCGGGACCGAGTAGCTCCACCGCGCAGCTGCTCTGTAACACCGTGAACGCACGCTCCGCCTATCACCACGGTTCCCGTCGCCATGGAAACGTCGCCAATGAGAGGGCGGGGAGAGCCCAAACGGGGGCGGGGACAGGCTCCTGACACACACACATCCATAGTGTACTGGGAGGGAGGGGGGTAAGCGCACGCATACCTCTCTCTGGCTCTCTGAAGCACAGATTCACGCTGAACAGCACATTCAGATAAAGTGACATTTGAAGCATTTTTAAAAATTGATCTCTCTCTCTTTCACACACACACACACACACGCACACGCACACACACACACACACACACACACTTGTGACCAAAAGACAGGGAGTCTTACAGATTTCAAAGGCTCCAATGTTGAAGCTTTGCGTTTATACCTTCAGCTTGCAGGGCAGCCATTGGATGCTGTAATATGTGTCATGGAAGTAGGAGAGGAGGGAAGGAGCCAGACGCATTCCAGAGAAGTGGTGTAGGCTATTAACTAGGAAACTTGGACGCTGAAAAACCACTGATGTCAAACTGAAACTCGCAGTCTTCCCACCAGGTGCCTGTCTTTGCGTGCCTGTCACGGAACAACCCCAAATTTTCAACACAATACTTTTTATTGTGTCAATATTGCGTAATATACGCCCTGGCGCACAGGAAAATGTTAACTGGTTAACTGGTAATTGGCAAGTCATGATTCTGGGTTGTTTTTTTTGGTGCAGTGATTCCTGATCGTCATTGCAAGTCTTGCCCTGGAAACTGGCTTCAGTAAATCTGATCTTAGATCTTAGAAGTGATCATCAGTCATTTTTAAAACACAAGAGCAAACACAGACTGGGAATCCCAATAATGCTCCTGCTACAATATTAGAACAAATATTCCTATTTTCTGCGCACCAGTCAATCGATAAATTCCATTTTCCCTCGAGTTCAAAAGGTATTCAGTTCAAAAAGCACTGGGATTCCCACCCCTAGTTACCCTAGTTTGGGTGTTCTTGATAACATGCAGTGTTGTGTACCTTGTGGACAGATGCATGGAATGTCATACATTATTGACTGCTAATTACGAGCCAAACCTAAGAAGCTATTTCATGATAGGTTTTAATTATCTCGATAAAGGAAAACAGTGTGTATTAATGTTTTACAGGGCACTTTATTAACCATTTACTAACTACAGTAAACGTAATTTTGCTTTATAACTTTACAATAACCACCCCAAACCTGTATATTGACACTTTACAAGTCATTTATTATCCTTTCACTGAGTATTATACACATTAGTTGCAACTTTATAATGGCAACCCCCCCAAAAAAACTAGCTAATCATTAATAAAATTAATAATAAAATTAGCTAATCAGTAAACAATACTAAATTAAGCATTTCCATTTTTTTAACCAAGAACATAATTACTTAAAGGTCCTATATTATGGAAAACGGTTTATTCCTGGTGCTTATACATGTTCCAAAGGAAAGTACTTCCCTAAGCAGCTGAGATAATGTGAAATCTGGAAGTCAACCCGTTTTTCTGTATTTTCCTTTTTCCAAAAACAGTGCCAAAGATAGGAGAAAAACAGCCAGTTTCAGAAAGTAGCCCCTTTGGACGTCATAAGGTGCAAGTCCAGCCCCTCTCAGAGCATGCCCACGCCCAGTTGAACAACCAATCCCATTTACGTCATTGCAAAATGCACTGTTGTTGCTTATGGTGCATTCCATTGTACTCAGAAATCGATAATTCCAAGTCGGTATTCCTAACTTCCAATCTAAATGTGTTCCAGTGCATCTGCGCGGGAAAACATAATCACCCACAGCAAACTCATGTTTGTATGGTAAGTCTCAGAATGTTACAAGCATCTAAACTCAACATCAACTACTACAGCGCCATTAGTGAAGAGAAGCGCATATCACATTCGGACACTGTTTTTTCCGAGTACACTGGAATGCACCATTACTTTGCAACGAGTGAAGCTAAAACAACAATATATCTACCACGATATATCAACTCTCCAGTTATTATTTTGTAGGATGCAGGCAGCAACATAGATCCCTGCACAGTCTCCCAACACGTGAAAATGCCAGGACAGAGTGGATTAATTTTATTTTTAATGGCACGCTACAGTTTTTTCGCTACAGCTTGACCGGCAGGATTAGCATCTAAATTGAAGCTTAAAGATGGAGCAATTCAAAAAGTACGTGACCCATCTGCAAAATTGGAATCTGTAAGTGTCACCATGTTTTGATTTAATTTACCAAATTAGTCTGGTTAGTATATTCAACTGCTGGTTTGCTAACGAGGTAGCGGGGCTAGCCACGGGCTTGTGGAAGAAGTAAGAAAACTAAAGCTGGAGTCATTAAAAGTAAAGTAAAAGTAAAGTTATTGGTTGGAGTCAGGACTCATCTTTAAGTTATTTGTTGGGACCAGTGTCTGTTTTATAAGTCTGTCGAACGTGTCAGGCTTGGTAAACTTTAGCCACCATTAGTACAATCGTGTTTGGTTGTTTGGCTGCGCTGTTGCAAATAGATTGCATCCAATAATATATTGGCTAACTAGCTCAACAAAATTGTCAATCCTAGCTTGTCTGCAAGTTGTATTCAATAAGCTTATGGACATGAGCCATAAACAGACCAGCTACAGCAGAGAGTGTCGCTCACACACCCACATACACAAAACGTACAATATTACACAGAATTGTTATCATTGAGAAACTAAGTGGAACCGCCTCATCTGCCTCTTCCCATTCTGGGTCAGACTCCGGCTCAAACATGTGTTGGTTCTGGAGTGGCCGCCATGGTTATGGTAGATTTCTGCATCAAGCTTATTTGTTTACCTTGAGCAGCATGAGCACTCTGCTCTCCGCCTCCGCCAGGCAATTGCGTGTAGGTTCTATGTAACGAGCACTGCTCTGATTGGCCGCCTCACACCATGAGTGAGGCGTGAGGCGGCCAATCAGAGCAGTGCTCATTACATACAACCTCCACGCCCTCAAAACAGCCTGTTCTTTACAATGGAGAAAATGAGAGACTGAAACACACACCACGGAGGCTGGTTTTAGGATTTTTTTTTATATCGACTTCACAAACGTCTTGTAAAGACCCCCAGGAACAGTTTAAATAGCCCAAAATGAGTAAAATACCCCCCCTTTAATAAACTAACATCTGTTTTCAGTCATGATATAATACAGGCATTATAAACTGTTAACTAATCTATGTTTTTTGAGAGGTCAGCTCCAAACCAGCCGATGTGGAGGCCATGTCTCTTCAGTAAGCCCGTTCTGACCAGGTGTCTTTGAACACGAGTGAACCACCAGTCAGCCAGCTGGTGATTTAAGGAAGTGAGTCTACTGTAAATTTCGTTGCTCCGCCTAATTGGGAGAGGACCCCAAGAAGAGAGTTCTATCCAGTGGTGACATGCTGTGCTACACACCGGGGCAATATTATTTTGAGTGACCTCAAATTTTTTTTGTCTGACATTGGTAGTCCCAGCATGAGTTACCACGGCACGTTAGTTGATATTTTTGTCTGCAAGTACAGCTAAATTTGAGGCATGATTCCCAGATAGCCTTTCTAAACTCGTTTTCCATTTTAAAAGATTTAAAAGAAAAGGGGAAAGAATGTTTATTGGAATTCTTTTCAGGACCTTTACTTTCAGACATACTGTCTGACAAATTGTATGCAGTTTATTTCAAACACTGCATAGTTTGAGAGTTGTCTGGAAAGGCAGTAATTCACTAGATAGAAGAATGAAAAAAATATATTTTGGGCTGTTTTCAGTGCACATTTTTGCTATATTTGTGATTTCTTCTGCACATTATCATCTCCTTGGTGAGCCTTATGACTAGAAGCATAACAACTCAAAAATGTAACTACTGAGAAGGTTGGGTGACTTCGATTTGTAGGCCTGTCCTGTTTGTTGCCAATTTTAGTTACGTCCTAGATTAAGGTGCAATGACATCTATAGGTTTATTTGGTACAAACCATAGTTGGAAGGTTTCCTTTGTTGCAGTCTTGTTGTTTTGGTTTGTTTAGGTTCACACTGCCCAATTACATACATATACGACAGAGTTCTGGTGACCTGTCATTCTGCCAGGTTAGACATTTTGGTGGCAGGGGGGGTCAAAACAAATCCCATTCCAGTTTAGTTAAGCATGATTGACTTAAGTGACTTTGTTCTTTGAGGTAATTTCCCTTCTCTGGTGTTCATACCAGTGAAGAACACATGAAGTCCAGACTGCAGTTTTCCTTCAGTTAATTCTGTTACACTAGGCTTTCCAAGCATGATGAACTGCTGGCTATCAGTTGTCAACATCTGTCTCTTTATACCCGTAAAGGCTTGTGTTCTGGGGTTGTTTCCTGTAGTTGATTAGGATTATGTTGTCACTGCTAACTACCAGCTCCGCAGTTCACCTGGAAGAGGACCAAGACTCACATTTTCAGGTGTCTCCGTCGGTTACTTTAACCGACCTAAAGGAGTACACTCTAGAGTTACAATAAACTGCTTCAAACATGCCCTGAACACGCCCTTAGGCACTTTGTACTAATCACACACACACACAGAATCCATAAGGATTATTTTCAAAGACCAAAACCCTCAGGAGGATTGGCTCTACCTAACTTCCAGTATTACTACTGGGCAGCCAGCACTCTAAGAGAATCTGCATGGCTGACTATTAAGGCGTCATATTGTCAGGCGTCCTTCACACCTTTCAAATCTGATGCACAAGAGGCATTGAGACCTTCAGAGTTCTAAATATCGATGCTGTTTTTGTTCATTGACTCAGTTCAGACAAAAATGTAACATTCCTAACGCCCAATTCTTCAATTTCAACTCAAGACCTTCATTCGAAGTAACCACATTAAATTTCCCTACACTGCTCTACACAATATCTTGGGACATAAATCCTCAAAACAAAGGAGTATGTTGTGACATTATACACCTATTACCTCTCACTCTCTTCCATCAAATCCCAATGGGAAGATGACCTGGCCATTGAACTGATGGAGGCCCTAGGCAAACGTTCTGTGGAGGCCCCCTTTTCTTTTTTGTGTCAAATAAGAACGTTAATACATTTTTCTTCGAGGCCCTAGGCATTTGCCTATTCATAGGGAATATGTAGGGAGCATTGGCCCTGGATGGAAGACATGTGGAACTATCCTCAATAGGACCCATGTCAATTTGTGCAAAGCATGGACTCCTTCAGTTCAAGGTCCTTCATCGCCATAACTTATCGAAAGAAAATCCACCTAAGGTATACCCAGATTTGAATCCCCGAGCCTCCTGAAATAGGGTCCCTTGTCCATACTTTCTGCTCCAAGCTCAACTCATATTGGACCGATATTTTTGGGAGCTTCTCACAGGTTTTTGGAGTACCTTTCAGCCCATCACTGTTGACAACACTGGCATAGTTCCAGAGGAAGTCACACTTCCTGGACATCAATTAAATGCTATTGCTTTGACTGTTATGTGGCTGATCTTACTGAGGTGGAAGGTTTGTGTGTGTGGTTGTGGGTATAAAGACATTTTGTATATCATTGCTACAATTCTGAAAATGAAAAATAAAGTTGTTTTTTGTTTTTTTAAACATGTTCACCACAAATGACCACTATTGATAGTCTGTGATGCTTTATGCAATTCTACATTTTGAGTGTACATTTTTACTATTATTATCATTTCAAGCTAGAAAATAGGACAAACTATAGGAGTTCTAAAAATGTGCTGTATGGAACCATTTCTATACAGAACCATTTCTCCCGTGAAAGGAGGAAGTAAATGGACATTCTTATGCTATTGAGCTGGTTATAGTTACAGGCTCATTTGTTTTCATTATAGCAAAGAGCACTTACAAGACGCTATTTGCTACATGTAATCTTGGAGGCTTTAATAATAATACTGACTATGCCGAATATTTATAGAGCACTTTTCTTAAAAAGAAGTTACCATATGATGGAAAATAAAAGGAACAAAACATTACACATAAGACATGATAAAGGGAAGTCTTGCATTGCTGGCTCCATTAAAACTCATACTTTACAACTCCCAACAAATGAACAAAACTTCTATGTCAGCGATAACAATTTTCAATTGGCGGACTTGAAGATTGTTCAGTACTGCAACTCCACCCCAATGGTTCCTGATCCTCCAAAAAGTACTAACTCGCTAGCAGGAACTTATTTAGGGGCCAGGAACTATCCAAGAGGAACCATTTTAGGGCTAGTTCCTCTGGTGGGAAAGGTCCTGGAACTGCGGTCAGAAAACAACAAATGACTTAGAGACCAGAGTAGGGAAAGCCTTGTGTGTTGACCTTAACAAGCCATGTAAAGAAGCAGTTCTCTAAGTTGAGTGGTGGTGGTCTTTTCTGCTATTGATCTTGCCTCAAACCATTAACACATCCTGCAACACAACAGCATCCTTTAGAGTCTATTAGAGATCCCCTGCTCTAGCTATGAACGATCCACAGTCGCCAACTGGAATTGCTAAGTCAACTCGGTGACCATTAAAGGTCCCATATTATGGAAAACGGTTTATTCCTGGCGCTTATACATGTTCCACAGGAAATTACTTCCCTAAGCAGCTGAGAAAATGTGAAATCTGGAAGTCAACCCGTTTTTCTGTATTTTCCTTTTTCCCAAAATGGTGCCAAAGATAGGAGAAAAACAGCCAGTTTCAGAAAGTAGCCCCTTTGGACGTCATAAGGTGCAAATCCAGCCCCTCTCAGAGCATGCCAACGCCCAGGTGAACAACCAATCCCATTTACGTCACAGCTCACGGCAGTGCCGCAAGCCGTTGCTTATGGTGCATTCCATTTTACTCGGAAATATTAATTTCCGAGTAAATATTCCTAACTTCCAATCTAAATGTGTTCCAGTGCATCTGCTCGGGAAAATATAATCGCCCGCAGCAAATGTTTGTATGGTAAGTCTCAGAATGTTACAAGCATCTAAACTCAACATCAACTACTACAGCGCCATTAGTGAAGAGAAGCACATATCACATTCGGACACCGTTTTTTCCGAGTACACTGGAATGCACCATTACTTTCCGATGAGTGAAGCTAAAACAACAATATATCTAGGAATTATATCAACTCTCCAGTCATTATTTTGTAGGATGCAGGCAGCAACATAGATCCCTGCACAGTCTCCCAACACGTGAAAATGCCAGGACAAAGTGGATTCATATTATTTTTAACAGCAACGGCTAGTTTTTTTCTGTGTGATGATCAGTCCTCAGACTGCTTGAGCAAAGGCAGGATTAGCATCTAAATTGAAGCTTAAAGATGGAGCAATTCATAAGGTACGTGACCCATCTGCAAAATTGGAATCTGTAAGTGTCACCATGTTTTGATTTAATTTACCAAATTAGTCTGGTTAGTATATTCACTGCTGGTTAGCTAACAATCTAGCGGGGCTAGCCACGGGCTTGTTGGGCGTGGAAGAAGTAAGAAAACTAAAGCTGGAGTCATTAAAAGTAAAGTGAAGTAAAAGTAAAGTTATTGGTTGGAGTCAGGACTCATCTTAAAGTTATTTGTTGGGACCAGTGTCTGTTTTATAAGTCTGTCGAACGTGTCAGGCTTGGTAAACTTTAGCCACCATTAGTACAATCGCGTTTGGTTGTTTGGCTGAGCTGTTTGGATGCAAATAGATTGCATCCAATAATATATTGGTTAACTAGCGCAACAAAATTGTCAATCCTAGCTTGTCTGCAAGTTGTATTCAATAAGCTTATGGACATGAGCCATAAACAGACCGGCTACAGCAGAGAGTGTTGCTCACACATCCACATTGTGTGTAGGTTGTATGTAATGAGCACTGCTCTGTTGCTCTACAACCTCCACGCCCTCAAAACAGCCTGTTCTTTACAATGGAGAAAATGAGAGACTGAAACACACACCACAGAAGCTGGTTTTAGGATTTTTTTTGGATATAGACTTCACAAACATCTTGTAAAGACCCCCAGGAACAGTTTAAATAGCCCAAAATGAGTACAATACCCCCCCATTAATATTAAGCGTCTCTGCAAGTGCATCACATGGGACCAGGGGTGTAGTGCTATAAGAGCGCACCGGAGCGCCGCTCCGGCACTTCTTTTTAATGGTTAAAAGAAATGCTTTGTTGTAGTCTATTTTTAACGCATCTATCCGACATTTCCCGCTTGTCCACATAGCCTATACGCAATTGCGGACCATTCTGCAGGCCTACATAAACGTCCCCTCTCTTTCTCTCGCGTTCTCTCCTCCTCTCTCTCTCCTCCTTCAGAGCGACGTTGCCGACTCTGTTTTACGGCGCCCAGGCTGGCCTATACATCACCGCGTGCATCTCCAATCCTGCGCCGTTCCGTCTTGACTTCTCTGACCCACTACGGCGATCAAATCATCTGCATCTGTGACCACCGTCCGTCCTTGTGTTGACTTGATTAGACTTTTAAATACGGATTATAATTCTCGTTATTCTAACAATGCACTGTTGGCATGTTTTGCGTTTTTGGGATTTAGCTAATTGCATTTCTTCAAACTTTTTAAAAACGTGTCCTTGTTTTAAAATGCTTCATATGCCCAATTGTTTTTGTAATTGTAATTGTTAATTTCACTTGTCTATAGCGAAGTTAACAATGTGCCGTGTGCTTGTATTTACGGTTTTGATATAATAAAGCATGCGAGTTATTGAAGACACGTGTCTGTCCCATCTTTTTACTTTGTTTCAATTTCAGTGTAGCGTTCTGTGTTGGGTTTGAGCGCTGAAGCGATAAATTGTATTCGGTTTCGAAATCCCACTTTCTGCTGCCTGCCACCTAGTAGACTAATTGGCTATCTTTATTTCCTGTGATGGTGACGTCATACAATACTGTGCTCCGGCACTAAAAAAAATAGCACTACACCACTGCATGGGACCGCTGTTACGTGACTGGCAATTACAGTAAATGGACAGAAGTTGGGAATAAAACCCTGCCTTCAGTGACTTCACGAGAAACAGAAGGCAAGAGGAAGATGAAGCTCCTGCATTTATTACCCCAGAATCAACAATGCTGAGATTCATCAGAGTGTATGCATACTGCTAAAAGAAAGCACAAACACATGTCGCATGCTGTGAGTACTACAATAGGTGTCAGTCTTCTCAAGATGCTGAGGAACAAGAAAACGTTGAGCTGAATTAATGCCATTTCAGTTATACCAAAGGCAAAAAACACACAGGCAAAAAAGAAAGAAAAGCACTACGCTGATGGGCAAAAGTGGCGACTACATTGTTTCTGTCACTGTTTTTCCACACAGACTTGAACATGTCTATAAAGGGTCATCTAAGTCCCTCTGTTGATTGTAAAGTTTAAATTGAACAACTTAGCTCTTGATGTCCATTCAGAAGGATGGGACTGTGCTTGACGGACTACTGTAGCAGAGAAAGTACTCCTAAAAACAAGAGGAAGGCTCAATCAGGTGCCTGAAGACCCCACATCAGTGGCTGAGTGACAGTGTAGAGTAAAGAGTAATATCCTGTAACAAAACACTGACTAACTAAGAATACCGGTCAATAGAGGGTGCCAGGGTGTTCCCCCTTAAGACTTGCATTGAAAGAAAATTCAAAACATATTATAAAATTGGATTTCTTTCTTTCTTTCTTTTTAATTTTATTTTCAAGATCCGTGTACGTTTCCACATGACATATTCCTATTTTCAGCAGAATCCATCCAATAATTTGAAAACAAATATTGGATTATTGGGGAAAATTGAAGGTTATTAATTTTTACAATTTTAAAATATCAAAATGTTGATTAACACTGTTGATTTTTAGACTGTTTTTTATGTTCAACTCTTTATGTTCAATTCTCAAAAACTTACCAGAAGTTCAATACACAACCAATGTGCTCCGTACTGAACCTATCCTTAACTGCTAGCTGCCTATGAAACGCTTTGAAACGGTGCCTCTTCTTTGTTGTGGATGGTTGGCTCATAAAAAAGTAGTCAACATCATGAGCACTCCTCAAATTTTTTCCCAACTTTTAAAGAGCGCTCGGTTCTGCATAAAAAGAAACCAAGTACAGCATGTTTTCCAAAGCAACCACTTTCTGTCTGCCTTTAATGTAAAAAAAAAAAGCTGGTAGTTTCAAGAAAAGCAGCTATGGCGCAACTGGGAAGGTGCAATAGAAGGTAACTACTGGATGCCTAAATGTTGCAAATGGAGGCCAGGCCAACGCAGAAGCTGGTTGGTAAACCCCAAAACCACACACTCCAGAGCCTGTCTGGTAATGTGTTCCTTTTTGAGAGTGGGTTTGTTGCCTGAGCAGTAGACTAATGGATCGGTAAATTGACTGCCTTGTGACTACAAGCGTTGGATGTTGAATTGTTGCACCAGGCTTGTTGGCGGAGAGGCAGTCTGCCTGCGACTAGCAGCGGAGAGTAAGTGTGGAGATGATTGCGTTGAAGGTAGTGCCTGTGTAGTGATGTCATGAAGTGATGAGCCAAGGCTGAGCTGATGTGGTGCAACACTGAGTAGAGATGCCTGCCTCGAAAAGGCCTCTAGCTTTCGTAGCCATGGCCCAGCTGTGATGCGGTAGAAGCATGCATTACTCTAGAAATATGACAATGACTGGTACATGAGCGTTGTGAGGGAGCTGCATGTTGTAACATCGGTGTGCATGAGGTGGTCCTAGGTGCCCTTTTCAGATAGTTTCTAAAGGGGCATCAGTAACACTGATCTGAGGAGCTATAAGCTAAAAGGGGCATTTATATCGCAATATCTCCACTATATGTAGGCTATTCAACCCTGGCACGAATGCCTTAGCTGTCTTCAAGAGTTTACATTGGTCAACAGTAATAAATTAAGGCCATGTATAAACTTAGTGACATATTCGGAGGAAAACAGGGTTTTCAAACATTTCTTTCAGGGGGAGCTTCGTGTACCTGGACACCTCTAGCATTCCTGGGGCAATGCCCTTTCAAAGATTATTTTGCTTTATTTGACAGTTTGCAGAGAAAAGAGACAGAAAAAATGTGAGGGGGTGGGGATGACAAGCAACAATGGTTCCAGCTTGGATTCAAAGCCAAGACATTGCATTTACACGGTAGGTGCCTTGGCCAACCGAGCCACTAGGACAGTCAAGAACTTTCCCTTTGAGAGAATTTTGCCGCTGCCCTGTTCAGAGTTCGTGGATGTCACTGTGTTGTAAATTACATTGGAGACACACTTACTACTGAGCTGTGGTCTGCATCACACCACTCTTCAGTTTCTGCCATGGTACTATGATGGCTTCCACTCGCTAAGGAGTTGATGCTGAGGTTCCACAGCTCATTCAAATAAGATTATTTGTTTGCATCATGAAATGCCAACTGCTGAATTTGTGGTCTGCGGACTGTAGCTTGGCTGTACCGGCAGTCTGGAGGCTCCCCATGCTTTCAGTGCTGGTCTTGAGCAACAGCAGGAGAGTGAGGTAGGGTCATTCCGTAAAAGGTATGCTGGGAAGTGTCTCTTCATTCTCTGTGCTTTAGGCAAGCTGTGTCACATAACTCCTTACTCTCTCATGCCATGGCCTCAGGTGAAGAACTCCAGCTCAATGGACCATTGTTGCATGGTGTGGCTTGCTGCAATCTCTTCCTCCACGGTGGGACTCCGGTAAAGGCATGGAGGCAGGGAAACAGTAATGGTCTTTAGAAAAAGGTGTCCAATGTACACGGAGGAGGGATCAAGAAAGTTTGGCATAGGCCGTTAGTAGTTGGTGTGAACTAATGCCTGTGAAGATTGTTGGAGCACATTTCCAGTTCCACTTCCATATCTTTGATCAGGACCACAAGTGCTTTAGGATTCCTGGTCTCCAAACACATACCTATCTAAAAAGAAATGACGCCCCAAGGTGCCATCCTAGGGAATTCAGCGCTCTAATGGTGAATATCAGGATCTACAATTTTCCACGAAGACCACGTTCTTACACTGTAGTTAGTTGATGTTTTTATACATTTGAGATTATTACAGTTTTATAGCATATTGAATATTGATATTGCTTCACAGTAACTTATTATGTTCTTTAATGTTTTCTTTATTTTTTGATCATCATCATTTTGGATTTGGATAGAAAAGTTATGGTGAGTAACTGGAAAATTCTGTCCTTGCAACCCAGTTTCCCTTAAATGAGACCTGGCTAAAAGAACAAATCTCAACTGACGGTTACACAGTCTATTCTTTCTATGTTTTCCTTCATCCAGTTAGGTGTTTGAGAATGTCATAATACCAGGGCCAGCTTTAACCTGAAGCCATTGCTGCTCAACGTACACATTCAGGTCAAGTCATTGCCTTAGCGTCTCTGTAACTGTAGCCTTCGCTTCTCCATTGTTGCATTGTTCCATTGTCATTTTCTCAGAGAGGGGAAACCTACACGCAATGGTGGGAGTCTACTGTCAGTCAGGAAGTCGAAGGAGAAAAAGGGGTAGACTAAAAGATTTGGCAATTTGGGCCCCCAGATTTCTTGGACCTTCTGGGCTTTTCCAGTGTATCCCCTCCACACCTTGTAAACAGAAATGCAATTTTTCTTCCCAGTGAGTTTTCACTGCTGAACCAAATATAGAGACGACTATTTCAAGCTTCTAAGCCTTTAACGCATATCCTCCCCCTCAGCAGTCTCGCAAAGAGGGCATTTAATCTGTGCTCAGCTTTCTTCTCACACACACACACACACACACACACACACACACACACACACACACACACACACAGAAAGAGTGCATCCTCACAAACACTTTCAAGATTATGTATTGAGGGATGGAAAGAGATACAGAGAGAGACAGAGAACAGGGGAGGGAGAAGACATAGTGGACAAAGCCAACAATGCACACAATGTGAAAGAACTGCTGAAACTGCCCTTGCTTGATCTATGTGACAAACTAGAAAGGTCTCAGGCTATAGACATATGAGGTCATATTGTTTTGGAATCTTAACCTCACAATGATTCCAACCCTGTGATATAGGCTTGTCAATTAATTTAGTAATTTAGTCAATCAACAATCATTGCATGAAAACCAGGCCGGTTATGGATTGTAGATTGTTCTTTAAATAGGGGCCCCAAGCAGCTTGACATATCTCAACTAGAAGGCATTAAGAACCAATACAGGGAAATCCTAGTGGTTTAACAGGTTTGAAGCACCCTCTTTTTTTCCTATCATGCTTCATGCATCAAAAAGTACTTTTTAACACAATGAAAAAGATCTGCAGCACTGTAAATGAGAGGCATAAAAGTTAATATTTGAAGAGGGCATGCATTAAGGGTTGTAACATAATGGAAAGATAGATATTATTTTACAATGGAATCTATAACTAAACTCAAACTTGATTATTATTCTCAGCCAGTTAATCAAAGTAAAAAAAAAATGCATTTTCAATTCATTTTCAAATTCATTTTCAACACTAAAATATCAGCACGCAAATTTTCCAGCCACAAAGAAATGCTTAAAACCCGTTGAACTATGCAGATATGAAAAAAAAAGTCAATCTCATTTGCAGATTATCTCTTATGTTGCTCTCTTATGTGGTTCATGGGAATGACACATACTCACATAATAACATGAGGCCACAAAATGAGGTGTCCATGGTGTTATGCGACTCTAATAATCTAATCCATGTCTGGACGGAGGAAGGAATAACTCCCCACAGATGATATCTGTGAGTTTGCCAAGTGTGGGTGAACCATGACCGGGGGCTGTGGCGAGGAATGGCATGATAACATGTAAACACCCCTTTGAGAACTAACTAATGGTATCATGATAGCAGCGCACTTCTGGCTGTTTCCATTAAAATAATTTTACCGCTCAGATGATTATGTTTCCTGCTGCTTTTCTCTTAGACTAGACTTAGACTCTTAGGGCATTTTCAAACCTGAAAGTCCGGCCCAAGGTCCGAACCAAGGTTCATGTTTTGTTACATTGTATACATTTGATCCGGTTAGTTTTGCTTTCACATTGCAATTTTGCGAGCGCACTAAAGAACTTTGCTACGTCCTGTTGTCATCACCTACGTGGGCTGTGTCTCCCTATACTTGACATTGATTGGTTTGTAGAGGTCAAATTGGCACAATGCTTCCACATTAATACTCCTACATATTCGGGAGGTTGTTTTTTTATTTAAATGTGCAATTTGCACCATTTGCTTTCTTGTTATCCTGAGCCTTTGATAGGACAATGCCGGAGTGGCCAATCGGGACAACCGGGATGAATCCCGGTGGGCCGGTGGGTCTTTGGGCCGGTTGGACGGGCCGCGCCACGGCCTAATCATTTTATAAACTGTTCAAGTTGATTTGCTGCTAACAGGCCGGTAACTAGTTAGATGTGCGTTCACCGCTCCGGACCTCTCTCTACTTTTCTCTGTGTCAAACTGGCAGCACTGACAGACCTGACAGATTAGAGTGAGACAGGGAATGTGATGGGTCAACTAATGATGTGATGGCAAATTGTAGATATGCTGCATTGCAACCTAAAGGGAAAAAACAAACAAAAATAATGTAAAGAAAACTAGGATTAAAAAAGCAATGAAAGACAAAGAAAGACACTAGATCAAGATCATGTGTAGTAAAACTAGTTTTCAGCCGGTGGCCCCAGGAGGTATTAATGTGTGACGATTACTCTACTATAAAAAAAAAAAACCAACAGTTTACAATGTTTTGGGGAGAATGGGGGGCTCGAAATCTTCATCAATTCCTGCTGTTTTACCACAAGATAACACGATCATTTTTGATCAAAGCCGCTTAGGTCCTATGTTAAGTCCGATTGTGTTCTCACATGTAACAAACCAAACCGTGGTTCACTTGGAACCGGACTGAGTCCCGACTTTTCAGGAGGACCATGGTTTGATTGTTTGGTCCGCACCAGAGTTCGAATGCATATTCTCACCTCTCCAAACGTACCGGACTAACGGAGTAAACGCATCATGGTTCGATTAAAAAGGACCAAACAGGGTAGGTGTGAAAGCGCCCTTATACTAGAAAAGCTGTGCATTTGAATTTTGAAAAAAAAATATTTTCCAGTTACAGGGCCTTCAGAAAGTATTCAAACCCCTTGACTTTTTTCTGCATTTTGTGGTGTTGCAGCCTGAATTCAAAATGAGTATTTTGCATCAATGATCTGCACGCTCCTTATGTCAAGTGGGGGTTTTTATCTACACATTTTAAATTAATCCAATTCATTAAAATTAATTTGTCCTTGAGATGTCTCCATGACTTGATTGGAGTCCACCTGTGGCGAATTCAATTGATTGGACGTGAGTTAGAACAAAAGACTATATATGTCTATATAATAAGATGTCAGATGTCAGCAGAAACTCTACCATGATGTCCAAGGAACTGTGTAGAATGCAGAGACAGAACTGTAAGGAGGCATAGATCTGGGGAAAGTTCAAAGTAATTTGTACGGTGTGAGGAGGTTAGAAGAGTAGGCTCCATCATTAGGAAATGGAAAAAAAATGTGGAACTAACCAAACTTCCTAGAGCTGGTTGTCCAACCAAACTGAAACTTTTTGGTACTCTTTTGAGCAGGAACCTTCTCAGCAGGAGCCTTCTCAGCAGTAAGTGCTACCTCGCTAGCAGGAACCTTTTTAGGGTCCAGGAACTATCCAAGAGGAACCATTTTTGGGGCTAGTTTCCCCGGTGGGAACTAAGTACCAATAGTATTAAATCCTTGGATAGTTCCTACGGTGGAAAAAACGACTTGAGCAACCAGGCAAGAAACATCTTGGTCAGGGAGGAGACCAAGAAGCCAAGGACCACTTTGACAGAACTACAGAGTTCCTTGGCTGTGATAGGAGAGATCTTGCTGGAAGGATGATCCCAACAATCAGTGCAGCACTGATCGTTGGGCTGTATCGCAGCATCCAGAAGGAAGATACTCCTGAAAAGTTGCAGCCTGGAGTTTGCAAAAATGCATGTAAAAGAATGAGGCGAAAGACTGCAGTCTGCTGAAATTAAAACTGAACTTCAGCTGTAATGCAAAGTGCTCCATATGGCAGAAACATCTAACATCTTTAGAACATCCATCTAACAGAAACCCTACCGTGAAGCATGGTGGTGGCAGCTTCAGACTGCGGGGGGGCTTTTCAGGGCAGAGACAACAGGCCAGGTTAAAACACTGCAATTGTGTTTGGTTTGTGGTGTGGTCCTTGATGGCCTATATTACAATTGTTGCTGTTTTTTGTGTCAAAATGAAATGTTTTGAGGTTTCATCCTTTAATTCTATTCTGTCACTTTTTAAAATGAAAACAGACTTTTTTCCTGCTTTGCCATGTATCACTATAGACCCCTTTTCAGTTAGTAAACATGATGATGTTTTTTGTGTGGGCGGAGCTTAGGTGGAACCCGGCTGGAACACGTTAGCCAACAACGCTGGCTAGCAAGTTTCGTTGGCTTGTTTTTAATATGGCTGAAGAAAATAACGCTATATCTGAATATTTACGGTCACTCGCTCTCCAGGACCGTGAGGGTTACTTGAACAAGTTAACGTTAACCAACGGGACCAGATTGGCCGACCCGACGATCTGACAGGACTACCTACTGTGGAATGGCCAGACATTTACACCTACCTGAAAGAGAAACCAAGCGTGTATAGTAAAGAGAAACTGAGGGCGTATGAATCTTTAGATGCCTATAACTACGTCCTGAATGGTCATGTACAAGTACAAAGATTTACCAGATGAGTTTTGTGTCGTGCCATCCGAACACACACACACACACACCTGACACACATAACGTTACAACTAAACGTTAGCTAATGCGCAAAGAGAGTTACGAGAGAAATCACCTTACGTTATTCCTCCTAGTTCCCCAATTTGTGATTAGGTGGGCATGACAAATCTTTAGACACATAAACACCTAGATGTAGACACCTAGATTTAGACACCTAAAACATACAATACTTTATTTAACCTGTGAAGTGTGCGCTGCATTTTTGATGATCGCCTCAGTCCAATCCTTTCGTTTTATCGCGTTTAACCATAGTTGTCTTAAAAATTTTTTACTGGCAGTGGCAGCTGGTATACGGTAAATTTCTGGCATCCAACAACACAGCAAGATGACATTTTCGGTGAACAGTAGCCTCTTACTCTGCTGCTCTGAGGTGAGGTGATGCCTCCTCCAATTTTGCTTTGTTTTGCCTCCAGCTAACACCGTGACGTAATCGTGACATAGGCGCTAAAAGGGTCTATAGGGAAACATAGAAGCTATAATCTAGTAGCTGTGAAAAATCTGCTGAAAAATCAGTCACCCAACCCCCTTTGACTGTGGTACATACACCGCTATGTGTCAATGCTGACCCATGCAATGTATGAGAAAATTATGAAATTAAATCTTTATATTCTGGAATAGTTAGTTTAGTTACAACCTTTCTGACAGCCAGTTTAATAAGCCAAAGTTTTCTTTGATACATGCTTTTCACTTACAAGCACACACATACACACACAGGGCTCCTTTCGTGCGCAACCATGCGTAGTCAATGATCACTGGCGAATTGGCCCCGTCGTCGTCAGTTTGGTAATTTGGTGGACAGACTTGTGTCAGGATGAGCGGGGTGGCACAACGGGGGTTGTGTCAATAAAAACCAGCTGGCACAGTGGCACAGTGGAACTTTGGTGCACTTTGGTGCACCTTCCACCTGCGAAGACTCTTTTTTAGTATGTTAAGCACAACTAACTGTTTCAGATCTACACCTGTGGTAACTGAATGAATGCGTGGATAATAGGCAGTCAAGCCCCATCATTGAAATGATGAAATGAGCTGATTGGATTGGGCAGAACTGAAGCCGGCCCTCACCACACCTACTGATAAGGTATTCATCTTAATCCAACCTCTGCGCCTCTGGGGCCTCATTTATAAAACTTTGCGTAGATTCCATCCTAAAACATTACGTACGTACAAACCTCAGAATCTACTAACGCAAGAAAATATTCAGATTTATAAAACCGTGCGGCGCACACCTGTACGCAGTCTTCTCTTTATAAATACCCACCTGCGGTGAATTGTGCGCTCGTGTACTCCTCCCAGTGTCCTCCCACTACTCCTCCTAGTGTCGTCCCACAACCATCCATAAATGGGCAATGCTAAATAGCTCATGAATATGCCGACGTTGTTAAGGAGCCTTTGTTGGACTATCAATGAGGGAAAGACTGAGAGACGCCAGCTGTAAGAAAGCCGAAATTTGCTGAGTGCGAGATTGAGGCGCTCATCACTGAGGTTGAGCACCGTAAAGGTGTATCTACTGTCTGGGGCTCAGTAGAGGATCTGGGCCACATTGTGGAGAACCACACAAGCTCTAATAATCCGGCACACCTTAATAATAATAGAAATAAACTTTTGTTATATAGCACTTTTCAAAACAAAGTTACAAAGTGCTTTGGAAGACAAAATAAAAATGGGAGACAAACTGATGATGAACAAAATGTTATATAACATTGAGCATAAGGAGCTACATAAGAAAGAGTAAAATATGCTTAGCCCCTTAGTTGTATTTTTGCCCCCTCTGTTTAAGCTTTATCTATCTAAAAATATTTCCATGGGTGTATGCTGGGGCGTCCATAGTAGCCCACTGAAACGGAGCGGAGGAGATCGATAGACAGACAGACACGTCACTTAGTTTGGTTTCTCAGCCTGCTTGCTTTTCGTGGTGGTAAATACAACTTTCAGCCCTAATTCCATTTCCCCTGTTGTAGAGGGAGAGAGAGAGAGAGCGAGAGAGGAGAGAGAGAGAGATGCAAGCCGCAAACTGCGGTTTCTACTCCTCCGCCTGCTGATTTTGACAGAATCATTATCGTTCAGAAATTCTCTCAGTGCTCCGTTCTTATGTGAGTCTCTGATTAATAAATGTATTCTTTGATTTTGAACAGTAGCATTATGTTGTTATTTAGCCTTTCTGAGGCTGTTGCATGGTTAAATCAATGAGTTTTATTTCACTTCATCCTGGTGCCGCCCGGTAAAATAATCAATAAAATAAGAGTTAAGAGAATGCCTTTGTATAAAAATAGGTTTTAAGTAGTAACTTAACAGATACAGCAGACCACAAACCCTGTGAAAGCACACTTATAAAACTATGTTTTTAAGAGGACTGAGCTTTATTTTGTGATCTCACCATCGGGCGTCGCTGATTCCCGTGTCTGAAAAACTTTGCGGTGAGCTCTACGCATGGGTGAAAGGATGCGTAGAAGTGCGCACCTTTTACCGCATAGAATTTTTCTATAAATCCCGACGTTTGCGGTAAAATATGCGTACGCACATTTCACCCCTGTTAACGCCACTTTTTTGTGAGTAGCAACCTTTATAAATAAGGCCCCAGGTCACCAAAATAGGCTGAACACGCCCACTTAAAAATAGAGTCAATAGTCTTTTTTTTTGATTGGTGTTTTTTTTTTCTCTTGATGTTGCCTGTTTTGTTGTTTTCTGTTTTGCATTGTGATTGCATGAGTGATATTTGAGTGCTATATTACGGTCTTATAATGATCATTACATCAACTGCTTTGCTTGCTCTTACGTGTATTGCAGCACTTCTCTGTAAAATGCACTTTAAATGACTTTGATTCAGTTCTTATTGCAGTAGAAGCAGGAGGATTCCACCACCCTTCTTTACAGAATAATAATGTTAATAACAATGTTTTTGATTTTGGTCAGATAAAACTACAGAATTACTAAGAATAGTAATAAGTGTTAAGTACCTCTAAATTTACCTGCAATTGTATCAGCCAGGAAAGCTCACATTAGAGAGGGAAATGGATAAAAAAAAGACAGTTGAATTTCAGTTGATGAGACTCCTGTTACATAGCTGGGTTGCGCTGTGTTTTCTCATCTCTTTCTCTCTCGCTCACATTTGTTACCAGTCTCCTTTAAGAGACAAACAACCACTGATGTGAAAACAATATCTATATATTATATTATCACAAACAAAATCATTAATTCCTGATTTCTTTCCCCTTAAAAGCCCCGATCCTCATTACACATGAGTTTGATGCTTGATGATGTATATTATCTCATCCTAAAAAAGGTGATGAAGCTCTATTCCGCAAATAAAAAGGTGTGTTTAATCTCCACTACAGACATATATTAATATCAAAAGATTTTTTTGGGGGGCATCTTTGGCTTTATTGGACAGTTTCAAGTAGAGAGCAACGCAACAACCCCGAGTAGTCAGTCACTTTTCTTTCTTCTTTGTCTTGTATCCAGATTGTGTCTATTTACACCTGATATTAATAATCTGATCCCCCCACACACACACACACACACACACATACACACAGATCGGCACTTCACTTCTTCTTGTTGTATTTACATCCTTTACAACCTTGTTTCATTTGTTCCCACAGTATCCTGACAATACATTTCTGACAGGTTTGTTGCTTATCTGAGATGCCTGACCCATATTTGGTTTGTGTGTGTTTCTCGGTCGGATCCACATGCTAGTTTATTTTTCATTTAGTTTGCTATGGATTTGGCAATGCATTGCATTTACACGTTATTTGCAATGGGTTGACATTGTTATACAGTGTGTATATGATAACAATTCTCAACATGAAAATGTTCATTATGAAGTGTTACCCCTATTTTTTTCTTTCAGCTTTTTTGACAGTTCATCGAAATCCAACCTACTCTTCATCCCCTGACAGATATATAGGCCACTAATCTGTCTGTTAGTCATCCTTCATTGAAAGGAAGGAAATATTAGTTAAGATTTCCCCACTCCAGTTGAGAAGATGGTAAAGTTTGGAATCCAGCCATGAAAACATTTGTATTGAGGTGACAAAATGAAACTAAATTCGGAAAAGATGCATCAAGGTGTTTTGATGCACCGCTTGATGCCTAGTTAGTGCTCATCCTGCCATTGAAGTCATGTGCCTCTGAAACGTCCGCTGCACATCTGCCTGTACACAGCCAAGCAGGATCTTCAGTGTGGAAAAATGACACCTGACATCTGTTTTGAACAGTTTTGCATCATTGCAGGTTGTGTGCGTAACCTTCTTTCTGACAGAGATTCAATCCAAGGCCAGCATGTGTTTCCAGAGGTAGAGGGGTTTAACCACCATAACACACCGTTGACTTACTGTATGTACTGCTGACTGGATTTTCACTTATACTCAACATGATGAAATGCATGGTAGTGCTTTGCTTTGCTTCACAGTGTCTCAGGGCTGCAAAAAGTAAATCCATTTAAATGTTTTCTCTTCAAACACGACTGACTTTTTTCTTGCATCCTCGCCAGAAAGTAGAGGTGAGAGGAGAACCAGTTTAAAGTTGTTTCTGGGGCTTCTGGAGTGGTAAAACTTACTGTGTCAGACTCGACACAAGCCTGAAACACACAGGCGCAAACATATATACACATACAAACACACACAGACTTCTCAATTGAACCACAGAGTTCAAACAGTGCACACACACACACACACACACACAGACCCACGACATGCATATACCCATGCACACATATGAACACTTTTGTTCATATGCAAGTAGATGAGCAGATAGCAAGAATACACACACACACACACACACACAAAAGTGATCAAGCTTTCAAGATTTAAAAGGAAAAGGAGGGAATGTGATACGTAACATTTTATGTTAAGACACAAGTGAAAATAATTTTATACACTGATCAATTGTTTTTTACTGTTTTTACTGTATTAGGGGTGTGTGTATTGGAGGGGTTGGGTGGAGTGAAATGGGCCCGTAGCTGTTGGTTGTGGGAATGGGTAGGAAACGGTCCATCCATCTCTCTCACTGTAGCATTCCTGGAAGCATAGAGCCAGAACTGTGGTCCGCAAAGAGTGAGCTAGACAGACAAAACCCAGACGCTTGCATGAACTCGCACAGGGCGCACCGACGAGAGGTCAAAACAGTGTTGGAAAATTACAGAACCAAAATGGATTTTTAAAAAAGAAATATTTCACACGGCAGCCATTTACGATATACGTCAGAATTGGGGTGGGAAACACTGTGCAGATTTAATTTATTTTATTAAAATGAATGAAATAAAATGAAATTATGAATTATATTTGAATTATGAATTATATATATTAAATTAAAACGAAATTAAATTAATTTAAACTCAACATTTATACCACAGTTATTTATTGATCTAGGGCAGCTCATCGTTACCCTTCCCCACATTATCCGTTAGGTTCTATCCACACCACCGGACTGGGGTGACATCCATGTTGTCGATCCATAACATTAACGCCAGAAGTCATCCACCAAATATTGCTAACGTTACCTAACAAATTTATAATTTCTTGTTACCTGTGTATGCTAGCTAATGCTAGGTGACTTTAGCCGGTTAAAACTACTACTGTTAAAACTAGTTGGTGTGGAGATCAAATATCAGGCTAACAACATAAAGTAGCTAACTGCTAACAACCACTGGTGTGAGCAGGTTTTGTCCAGTCCAGTTACTGTAGCCATTGGACCTTTTGGGGTAATTTGACAATGTTAAAGGATGACTTAGTTGTATATTTTCGACAACCAGTTGAGTCCGCCATTATTTCCATCTGCTTCACATTCTTCCGTGTTTCCCCCAAGGATGATGTAAATCCAATATGGCTGCCATGTGAATAAAGTGAATTTAATTTCTACCCATCTGGTACTAAGGGCTGCGGTAATCTGAGGGTTAAAAATACTTTTTAAAAGGCTTTTTGTGGCAGCCCAAATTCAGTTGGCCAACTACTTTTTGGTTCTCACTGTCAATGAAGTCGTAAGAAAGCAGGTGTTGCCTTTGTTTGTGGAAGCCCCTCCTCTTCCCATTTAACAGAGGATGGAAAGCGATGACCTGGCTTTTCTAACCGTTTTTTTTTAACTAACTCGATTCTTTTGGGCTGTGCAACAGTAGTGAATCGATTAATTTAATCCACCTTTGTAAAAATGGCAGTTTTGCAGCACTGAACTGCTGAACGAACTGAACAAATCATACAGTATTACAGTATTGCTAATCGAAACTTAGCACACTTAGCACTTACACAAATGAAGGATGGACCAGAATGTGACACAGCATAATGCATAAACAAAGTAATAAAAATCAATGTGTCCACCCTAAATACTACAGCATTGCCAATGTGACAACCACCGACATTATAAAGACTACAAAAGAGATGTAGAGATGTAAGAGGTGCCTGGTGCTGATAGAGAGAGAGAGTTGGTTTCATGCACCACAGTCCAGTCCAAACCGGTCGGCAGCAAACCCAAACCACTTGACCAGTGTTGGAGTGCATGTTGAAACCTTTCTTTGATAAACTTTACAAAATAAAGGTATTATTTGTGCATGTATATTTTAAGTGTAAGATTAGAGGCAACTCCATGATTTTTAAATAATACTATTTAAAACAGATAAATAAAATAGTCTCACAACCCCCCTTGCCCCTATTATTGCACGCCGCTGTTCATAGGCGAATCGATTCTAACTGCCCCTGATCTGTTGAAGCTCTATAAGGGACCTAATTCAGTTTGGTTGGTAGTTTGCGTCTCTATAAAACATCTAAATTCATTGAAATGGGGTTTGTGGAGCAACAGCAGATCTGCAGTTTGGGTTTGGAGACAAGCTGGAACCTGTGTGGCTCTCCATACGTGTGTGTGGCCCCGGGCCTTCATTTTTGTTCTTCTTCGTCCATGTGTTTGTTTCTGAGTTATTTATTAAAGTTGCCCACCCTGGCCCATGACAAACACACCAGCCACCAAACATTTTGTTTCCTTGAATACAGACACCTTGTGTTTTTCTATGGAAAACAGTTGTGTAACACTGCTGGTTGTACTGGCAGCTCTCTCGCTCGCTCTCTCTCTAGCCTGAGTCTCCTCAGAGAAGGTGGCCATGTGTGTTCGATTAGCGCTAGCCCCTAAGTATTTGTTTATGGGGCGCTCTCTCGCTTGCGCTCTGTCTCAGGAATTCCGAGTCTTCCAGATTTCCCCGCTGAAAACTTTGGGGATCTTTGACCTGTTTTTTTAAAAAGCCAATATGCTGTGTCAAGGGACGTAGTGGTAAATTTTAAAAAAAATGGGTAAAGTATAACCTCCAGTTGGTGATTATCATAAGGCAACCAACCACCAACAATCAGTTGTATTTTGAGAAAATTATTATTTTAAAGGGGCCACTCCACATTTGTGTTACTTTTCAACTGGAGATGTATTAAAAACAACATATATAGTGTCAATATGTGGGTCTATTAACCTATCCTCTGTTAAAAAGTCCCATTGTGTCCCAAATGACACATCCTTTCTAACAGTGTAGCTTAAAAAAAAGTATTAAAGTGTGAAAAGTACATGTGAAAATGTGGCGTGTTGACATCAAAAGTTCACCCCAAATCCTCTTTCACATCCTGACCAACCCACTAGTTTCAAAAAAAAAAAAGACAGAAGACTATACATATTCTACAGTTTTATTTAAAAATGTCAATCCAACCATCAATTTGTATTTCTTCAAACTGCACAAAATAAAACCCAAACACTGAAGGGAAAAAAATGAAAAATGCAAGTGAAGGACATCCTGAAATTGCAACCAGCAGTTAGCACCAGGCGAGGCTGAGATCTAGTATGCCTCTGTGGGGCTCCAAAACTCTACCAAACTCTAGCCACTCCTCCCTCCCCCCCTGCAGCAGCTCCCTGCAGCCCAGTGATGAGTCACATTCATGTGCATAGACTGGTTAGACAGAAACTCTCCCAGAGCAGAGCTCATTCCCCTTCTCTCTCTCTCTCTCTCTCTCTCTCTCTCTTCCTCAAATATGTACAGGAGAGAAATTAGACGTATTATACGCTTGTGGAACAAATGGAATACCCCGTTTAAACACTCACACACCGCAGCCCTGCACAGGACCAATATGAACTGGGGGGGTCCTTTGATTTGGAATAATTGTCCCAATCAAATCAAAGTTGTGGTAATTTCAGATATAATTTGCTCAATTTCTTCTTCTAGGTTTTTGCAATTTCTGTTTTCTCCTGTCTTGAAACATTTCAATGCATTTTTTGGGACTAGTATGAATTTTTTTGGGGGGTAATTCATTCATTTACACAAGGCCCCCACATGAAACTAGTCCCGGGCGAATGAGGTTAAAGAAACACATCGCATGCTGCTATGTAACATGTGCTCAAGCATTCACACCTGAGGCACAACAAGCTAATTGATTCACATCCATCTATGTGTTGCTGTGAATCTCTCTCATTCAAGTACACTCAGAGGAAGCGCTCTCATTAGCATTAATTACTGTACAAATAGGACGACTGAAAACACAGACAGAGAGAGAAGGAAGGAAGTGAGAAGATTTTTTGTGTGACTGTTGTGTGCCTCTTTCAGACATACACTTTGGATATTTTCCAGAGAATCAGGTCCGCTCTTTAACCGGAGTTGCCCTTCCACACATACAGCACACCACCGCTGAATGTCTGTTTCGGATGCGTTCACAACAACAGAAAATACTCCGGTTAGTTTAGGCAAGGGGCGGGGACTGGGTGGAGCGTGTGCGGGAGACAGGACATGACGCAAAAAGTACGCTGAGGAAATCGCAGTGTTTTGTTTACAGCACGAAGATAGCGCACAAAGTGACCGACTCACTCTCAGTGGCCGTTTTTGCGTTGATGTCAATACTAAATGTAGTTAGACGTATCCACAGTGTTGTTGTCTTCTTTGTCTGATCTAGTTGCCGTCTTCCTCAGCATTGGATGTTTGTATTATCCCGGTTTCACGTCAGTCGCATGATAAATACATCATCAACACACCCATTTGCTCGTAGAGAATACGCTCCATTCACACATGGGGGGTGATCAAGGCTTATAAATATCTCGAACCTGAACTTTAAGTAACTTCCAAAGAAAAAAGTTGCCTTAGGCCGGGATCACACTGGACGCGGAACGGCGACAAATGGCACCTGAATGGCGACAAAAAAAATCGAAATTCCGACGAATGGCCGCGGCCTGCAGCGATTGTTTCGGTCTGGTCTAATTTTTCTGGATTCGTGAGCAATCGTGCCAAGCTGGGCAGGAAGTCAGACACAGGAACGGCATAGAGCATCCGGTCAATTTCCAAAATATAACAAATTTCAAAATAAAACACCCTGATTGATGATGGTGTTGGATATCCAGTCTATATATACATATTTCTCAGTAGTGTCTAAACATTTACCGTCTATGTGTCTAAACAGAGAACGAGAGCGACAAGCAGGCACACACACACAAGCAGACAGAGAGAGATTGTATGTCATTTTTTTGTTTTTATTTCACACTTGCTTTGGCAATGTAAATTGAATTGAGAGAGAGAGAGCGACAAGCAGGCACACACAAGCAGACAGAGAGAGAGCGAGAGAGAAACACCAAACCCCTACATTGAGAAAACCGGCGCAGATCGGGGCCGAAGGGCGTGTCTGGTGTGAACTACCAAACTCCTGCGCGTTGGTTTTTTTAATCCTCATCGCCAGTGTAGTAACCTGATATTATTAATGCATGCAGACTTTGAAGACAGTTAATGCTCTTTACTGAACTCCAGCAATATCGGTTACACAGTACAGCCGCACGTTGTCTAACACACAGTGACTGAGCTTCACATTGTTTAGACCGGGAGGGAACTAGGATACACCCCACAAAGGTTCCGTGGTGCCGTACCATTATACTAAGTGGCACAATTTCAATCTATAACAGTTACGCATACAAACATGCAAACATATGTACTTAAAGTGGCACGCTCAGTAGTTCAGAAACCAAATTGTGTCCGTTGTCTCACTCTGGCTATGATATCTATACTGTACTGTGATATGATTTACAGCTCCTGTCATAATCATACGATTCCATATTTCATATGTATTAAGATACATGTATTAAGCTGATGTCCTTTCTCTTCAGCCTGGCTTCTGTCGGTTAGCATGATTCAAATACACCAAAAGCTAACAAGCTAACATATCAACAATCCAAAAAAATCAATATACCAGCAACCATGCTCTGCTAACAAACCATAGCTAACATGCTATGCTATGTACTGTGTGTGTGTGTGTGTGTTCAAGTTCAAGTTCAAGAGTTTTATTTGTCACATACATATACATGCAGTGAAATGCAAAGTGGCAATGCTCACGGGAATGTGCAAAAGGGCATATTACAAAATATTTAACATTAAAAAACCAGCACAATATATACAGTGCAAGAAATATAAAAAATACAATAATTACAGTAGAGCTCTTATATAAAACAACACACAATATGTACAATAAGAGCACTTAATAAAATATAAAATATGAAGTGTAAAATATAAAATAAGAGGTAGATGGGGGGACCTAACCTAAGTGTGTGTGTGTGTGTGTGTATGTGTATAAGAGGGGCAGTGTGTAGGTCTAGGTATGTGTATGTGCGTGCTTGCGTGACACAGGGAGTAGTCAAATGGGATGTGAAACACATGACTGCAGTCAATATCAGATATACTGTACCTAGAAACTTCAGCAATTCCCATCAAGCTAACTATTTCAGAATCTCTTTACAGACCTGTAAAAATGCCTTACAGAGCATGAGAATACATGAAATTGAGAGATTACATAAAAAAAAGCAATACATGTATCAATAATAAAAAACATTAAGAAATTATTTAAGAATTAAGAAACTAAGTTTTTACAAAAAGCAGCTTCATAAAATAGGGTTTTAGAACAGATTTAGCTAGTCTTAGAGTGAATCCCAATTCACCCCTTGGCCCAATACTCTATTTTCCAAGGGGTAGGGCCAAGCCGAAGGGGTTTGTAGCCCTCGAAACGGAGATTTTTCAGAGGCACACTTCAAACCAAGGGCTACCCAGAATGCCCTGCGAATCTCTGGAAGTAACAGGAAGATCATGGGGACCGCTACGCTACCATCCGAAGTGAACCACAAATGTAGTATTTTCTTCGTTAATAAAGATTTAAAAAATATTCCAACCGTGGTATTATCTTAGTTTAATGTCATTTCAATGTATCATGGACCGTTTCTTTATAACAAGCATAACAAAAAAATCGCTAATATGCCGATGTCTCTACTTCGTTAGTTAGTTACGTTACAACATTGTTTTAGGCTGATTTGTGCATGACAGTCCCGCATTTTGACATATTTACATGTCGCATTTCCCCCTTTGATGGTATATGATGAAATATAACTAAAGTCCAGCAGCGAAGTTGCTGCACTTGTTACGGCTCCTCTAATATCAGTGCAGACTGGCAGGGTAACGTTAGGAGCGGCTTGCTAGACTACAGAGCACCGCTAACGCTATTCTGTCATGAAGTGGACTGGTAATGAAGCAGTGGTTTTTTATTTGATGACTTGTTTGATCGATTGGTAGCGTGAAACGTATAAGTTGTGAACGAATCGTGAGCGTCCATGCTTTTCTATCTCCATCAGATGAACGGCAAATGTCACTGTGATAATACCATTGTTGCCATAGTAATCTCCGACAACAAACTCGTCCCGATGACGTTTCAGCGTCGAAGTGCGATCCCAATACTTAGGGAGATATTTTCTAGCCCTACCCCTAGCCCTAGCCCTGGCCCTACCCCTTGGCCCTCGGTAGCGAGGGCCAAGGGGTAGGGCCAAGCCGAAGGGGTAGGGGTACAAATAAGCATTGGGATTTGGCCATAGCCCCTTGGGCAGGTTGTTCCACACTATAGGAAGTGATTTATCAATAATGAGGAGACAAGAACCATATTGTTTTTGTTGGGATTTTTCTTCCGCTTTGTCTGTTTCCACCTTAAAACTATCTAGAGCTCACAGACCGTAATTCCCAGATTCAAATTCAATTTCAAATCTCCCCAACTACTAAACTAAAAAATACACCAATTGGCCAGTTAGTGGTATAACAAGCATCTTCCAAATCTTCGAAATCTTTTGTACATACTGGTTTTCACTTCCCCCGGGATAGTTTTTGTGCCATTTTGGAATTACGTTAAACCTATTTTTCAAATCTCCATGAAATTTTGCACACAGTGTGTTTGGACTTGCTCGATTACGGCTATTACACAGCACTTTGAAAATCCAAACTGCTTGGTCATCATCAGGCCAACCTTGCTAGGACCTATTTTTTGTTTACTGCCAACACAACAGAATTTTGATACTTGTAACTGTTTGGCTGTGATGCACGAACAAGAAGGGAGGTACAATCCCTAAATGCTTCATGTGACAGCAATCAAATATGGTGGATAACCCACTACACAGGCAAAAACAATCACCCCGATCACCCAGATGTTAGCGCTATAACAGTATTTGAAATATATAAACTGAAAAGATACCCTGTAGATTACTTACAAGACATATGACTTCCACTTTTACTCAACACTCTTGGTCTGGGTTTTCATTAAACACCCTCTGCCAACATTTTAACAATATAAAAGCATGATGAAAAGTTAATAATTAGCTAGCTATTGCTTGATTATGTGTGTAGCACCTTTTGCTTGTAAACAATTCTGACTTCTTTGATGCAGAGGGGGGAATGAGAGGGGGATTGAGACTGAATGAGACTAATTCATTCATGATTTTCTCAAACAGGAAATGCAGTGTACCATCTTTTGGAAATGTCAAACCACTCTGATTGGTTGGCTCCGATTTCCATCTGGTCTGCAGGATGACCTCCCTCAATTCGGATCTCTCCTCTAGTTCATGTCTGCATTCGTCTCGGCTGCTAAAATCCATCTGGGGATTATGTGCAGGTCCTTAAATCTAAATTCAAAAATACTAAAATACAGTTATATACAGTAAATACAGTTATTAGAGGTCTTATTAGACGGTCTCTCCCATTTATCAGTTTCAAAGTTTAGCTGTGTTTAATCAGACCTTGAATTGGTCTTGAATTCAATTCCAAGTTAAGAGGTCTTAAAAATATTAAACCTGGCTTCCTGAAACCTGCAGCTACCTGGCCTCTGCGTCTAACACCAGAAGCTATTCTCTATTTTCTCCTCCCTTTCTGCTGAGGATTTTTTTTTACCTTCTTTGAGAAGAAGGCTGACAACATCCAAGGCTCCTACTCCCAGCTATCCTCTTTCTATCCCCTCAATTGGCTCGCCACCTCCTCCTCCTCTAACCCCACTGCTTAACCTCTCTCCCTAGATAAAACTTGTTTCCACCAGCAGGACTACCACCACCATGTGACCTCTTGACCCCGCCCCCAGAAATGCGACTAGATGCGTTTTTGTGTTTAACAGCAGTAGAGAACGTTTTTATTAAAGCCTTCGCATGGTAGAATGTAACCAGCAATTTAGAAATCAGGTTCAGTCAAAACCTTCAAAACACATCCCTCACTTCCTCTGTATCTACTAAGTAGATCCTTTATGCCTTCATTGCATTGACCCATGAGCAATTTTTCTGCTGATTTCTGCCTGGCAACTTCAGCTAATTAGATATCATCAACATCATTCCTGGATTAGTTTAAAATCAGTTTCAAGATTGAAGGCATTTGTCTCTGCATCACGGAAGTAAGATATCCAATGAAATTCAGCATTTTGCTAATTACAATCTTTGATATTGATAGGAAAACTATCAGCTGCGCTTCCATGAGAGAAAACACAATTATCATACAATTATCCTTTATCAATAACAAACTGTCTCCTATCGTAGCCGCTTAACTGGACAAATTAACTTGATTGAGGGAATGACAGCCAACAAGCTAATTTGCTAAGAAGACAATATTACCCAGTTATGAAGCGAACTGATTTACTGCAGGAGACAACATTTTAATTGCACACTTTTCTCTTCCTTCTTCGTGTTTACAATACCGGTTGATGCAAATTGTTCCGGTGTCGCGCCAACTGGCTGGAGAAATAATTCAATTTGAGCAGTGGCAACAGTTTTGTCGCTGTTAAGATGCAGCAGTAAGTCTTTCCTCATTGGTCCTTGTGTTTCTAGCTGGGGGGTGGGTGGTCAATGTGTATTGAGCTTTTCCATGCAAGGTAAAGTGCTGCCAATGTATCAATGGAGGGAACTACAATGTGGGAAAAGGGACATAAGTCATACTAAAGTATGATCTATGGCACAGTTATTTTTCTCCCTTTTTTTTTTCATTTAACCTTTATTAAATACTTGGAAAACACATTGAGGGATGGGGCAGGAAGAAAAACACACCAATTTCTCCACCAACAGTAGCCTCAATAGACCAGAATGCAATGCAGCAATGCCCTCTCAATGGCTTTTTTATAATTTGAACTGGCAATGGCACACCACGGCATTGTTCTCTCTCCACACTCAACTTCATATTTCATCAATCACGTAGTTCACGCTGTATTAGAGTTAAGGGAAAAGAAGAAATGATGAAAACCCGACTAACACTAAAATGCAACAGGCTACAGTGAATCAATTAACCAAACTTGAAGAAAATAGAAGTATTTAGACTTTGGAAATACGTATGTCAGGTGTGAAGCCTTCCTGCTAGATGCTCCATCAGGGAATATCAGCAACAAACAAAATCATGAAAAATCTGTTATTTGATCAATTAAATACTGTCCTTGTTTCATCAGATCCTACATATGCAGCCTTTATTCCGTATAAAATATAGGGGGACTCTATCTATCCAGGGGGCAGTAGCAACACCCCTGGAGCTGGTAGTGATTCAATGTCACTTCAACTGGGACCTTTCAGCACATTTCGAGCACAATATATGTTGTTTTCTGTACCCATATACTATATACATAAGCGATGGCAGTAAATAATGTATATAAAGAGAGATAGAGTAGAAATATTACATGTATTCATTTCTAGAAAGCAAGCCCGCCCTGAAATTTTCATCGATTCCTCCAGGGAAGGGATGGATCTTGAAGCTTTTTTGAAGCTATTATGAAACCGGAGCAGTAACCCAGATCCCTTGTCAACTCATTCATTTCATTTACTCATTTACCCATAAACCCTTAGATAATATAACCGACAACAGAAATCAGCACAGACGAGATGTGTAACTATGGAGCGAAACGAAAGATACACTTAAATATAACTCAACGGTAAGAATAGAGGGTGGAAAAGGTGACAAGATGATGGGATCGCACATTAACAAGTGGACACGCAGCACAATGCGAGCCTGTATGATCACAGAATGTAAATCCACTCAGAAGCTATTTATTGCCGAGGCCGCTGTGGCGTCAAAAAGGGGAACAGGCCAAACTTGGAATAATTCAATATCCTTGTGCATACTTTGAGAGCAAGCAAACCCACCTCTAGGTGACCTCAGTGGCATCAGTATGAATTAATGGTATGAATATTGAATCAAGAAATGATCCTGATGATTCAATCTGTCGTTTTGTTTGTGATCCGTCCCTCACGTTCATTCTACCACATAATTCTCATTACAAGAGATTGCTAGGCAGTAAGCTTCACTCCTCTATTGGGATAAGAAAGATTTCCATTTCTCAGCATAAAGTTGCGACTTTTGGCGTTTCTTTCATCGTAGCTGTTTCGGTGCAATTTGAGAAGAAAAAATAAAAGAAGAAGAAAAAATCTGGTACCAATATACTTTTTTATACAAATGTTTGCAGAATCTGTTGCTAGAAATTGGAAATTTATATTTGAATAGAAATTAAGTGGATTACAGAGCTAATAGAAGTTTGGGAGCATTTTTCTTGTGGTGCTTGACTAACAAATTCAGGTGTGTGTGTTGTGCAACCAGCTAAAAAGTACCAGCAAAGTCAACACTTTCAATAAATGTTTTGGCTTCTTAAAGGGTAATTGGCCTCTATGTCCACAACATCGCTTTTCATACCTTTAAGTAGATGCCAAAGGTTTCTGAGTTTCTCCGGTCCATCGGCTCAACTGGCAGTCGCGGAACGGCGACTCTATGGCGGCAACGTAATCTGTAAAGGCATACACGGCCGGTCAAAGTACGTCCACTAAAAGTGCTTGTTTTTGTCACGGACGGGCTCAGATTGTTATTCGGGTTATTATCCAAATGTCTGATATGTCAATTACGGTTGATACGTGAGTCGGAGAGACGAGTTTTGAGTTTACGTAGAAGAACTGCTAGAACTTGCAGCAGCTGGTTCACCCTCTCGCTTCCATAAACTATCTTCGTATCCTTTTCACCGTCGTTTTCCGAGCTGTTTCTGTAGCGACCCTTTCCATAATGTTGTCAGACATTTGGATAATAACACGAATAACAATCTGAGCCCGTCCATGACAAAAACAAGCACTTTTAGTGGACGTACTTTGACTGGTCGAGTATGCCTTTACAGATTACGTTGCCGCCATAGAGCCGCCGTTATGTGACTGCCGGTTGAGCCGATGGACCGGAGAAACTCAGAAACTTTTGGGATCTACTTAAAGGTATGAAAAGCGATTTTGTGGACATAGAGGCCAGGTTGAAAAATCCCGGAATTACCCTTTAACACACAGAATGAGCATTTTCCAGGTTGTAACGTCATCGACGCGTGATGATGTTTGTTTGTTTGTTTTTTCGAGGAAGGTTGAATAAAACAAAGCTACATACGTAATGAGAGAGAGAGAGAGAGAGAGAGGGAAAGAAGCAGCAAAAACTGAGTGAACATAAGAAGCTGCCAATCCACATTCCTCTCTCTCACTCTCTCTGTCTCTCTCTCTCTCACACACACACTCTTTCCCTCTCCCTCTGGCTGTCCTCTGTCTTTGCAGGTATGGGTGGCTCCTTGGTAATCCCACCCACAGTGTCTGGCATGCAGATGAGTCTCAACAGGTCACAGGCCGTCCGCATTCCAGCAGAGGAGAGCATTCAACCAACAGAGAACAGCACTGTCGAACACACACACACATACACACAAACTCAATCACACACAGAAACACAGACACACACGTCCACCAAGAACCCGAGGGTGGGACCCAGGACTTCCCCCTCCCCAGATTATTTTCCATGGTAGAAAATAAACTAAATCTATGTAGCGAAATGCTAAATCATCATAATGAGAATAAAAAACTGGGAAAGAAACATTAGGGACAGTTTTCCTCTACATATTACCATTGTAGAGAGTATTACTGTACATATATAACATGAATGATAAGTAAAACTATTCATGATGGAGTTTTTCACTGAAAACATCAACGTGCAATTGGTGCTTAGAAAGATCTCTTCATTCGATGATGTGTGCGTATTATTCGGATGCAAAGTTCATTTTTGAAGACGCGGTTTTGAATGTTTCCTTTTGCAATGCATTTGTGGAGGTTTGCATTTTAAAGTTTTGAGAAAAAAACTGAGCTACAGTTTAAGCAAAACTGTAACAGCGGGCAACGAACGCAAGCCAGCATCCGTCTTCTCTGACACAGTTCCCTCCGTTCGTTCAATGGCAGTCAACATCAAACAAACAACGTGCGAATGGGCGGAAAAAAATGGACACCAGCCAATCTCTTCGGAGAGATTCTCAATATGGAGATCACAAATGACAAACGAAGGGCGGAGCGTTGATTCAGAGTGTGAGTGGGAGGCTTCTCATCGGTTGGTCTCAAATATCCACCGAGGCAACTGAAACCAATCCAAACTTGGGTTTTTGTATAATATTAACCCCTGATCGTGTGATGTGAGCACGCACATGCACACAAAAACTGAACAATGTATATAGTATCCAAGTTGAACACAATTGCCAGAATTTCCATCCCCATTTAATAGACACCTATGAGAAAACTGGGAGTAAAAGAGGGGTCTCAATGTACCGTAAGAGACATAATAAGAGAATTAATGACAGCAAATCATAATAAAGAAGATTTTTTATTACATCACCTGCAGTGAAAAATTCTGGTGTTTGCCCATTTTTTTCTCCATTTTTTCACCTCATAAGTGCATGCCCAACATGTTATTATTAGTTAGGGAGCAATAATAGGCATAGGGATGAAAATGTCATGAAGATGCCTCTAACGGCACATTCTTCCCTCTGCATCTTCAACATTTTCTGCACCAAGGATGTTTCCGACTTTTTCATCGGCACACTTTACGGGAGAGGTTGAACGTGTGTGCAACTGCTGTCGTCTCCGTGGAAACCAAATCCCTTTTTTTTGCCCGAGGAGGGTGGAGGGATGTGGAGTAGGTCAAGACATTGGGTTTCCATGGAAACGGCACACATCACACAGGAGCTTTCATCCCGCCCACCACGTGGCGATCGGGGGGGGGGGGGGGGGGCAGGTGGGGGGGCGGGGGGGGGGGTTTCCGCTATTGGCTGAAACATCACCTTGAGGCGCGCGGCAGCGCACTCCTTAAGGTGAGAGGAGACACAACATGCCCATTCATTAAAAAGCTGAGCTCTGTGGCACTGCGCTGTGGTGAAAGATAAAAGTTTAAAAAAAAAAAATTTAATGGTTTCTTTTTCTAGAGCCAAAATGAAGTGGGGGGAAAAGATAAACCAAACAAAATAGGGAGGAAACACATTTTTGGTAACTGCCTGACATATTTAATCACCCATAAACATTATGATTGATGAAATATAGTAACACAACATCACAATGATTAAGTCGGCAAGGACGCATAGCCATATTGTAACGCCAAAAGTGTCTAGGGAATAATATTTCCATTGATAACATGTCTCTCAGCCATTCATTTTCCAGTACGCCGTCACAAAGCACAGAATCACGCACCCTCTTTAGAAATACAGCGTTCTCTGGCAGAAAGCGCTAGAAATTAAGGAGGAAATGAAGCGCCGATAAATGTTGAAGCTTATTATTTTATTACTTTATTAGGATTCCTCCCTGATATAGTCTACACACAGGCCCATCTGCCTCCAGGGAGCCTGTGGAGGTCCGACACAACATTTCAACTAATCTTAATCAGCAGATGACAATTACATCACTTCCCTGACACTTGTAACATAACACAGTCATAGGATATACTATAACTTTTATTTGATTGTGAAATAGTCTCAGTTGGACTTTGTGACTGTGATTTCTCTGGTATTGTTACCAATGTATTGTTTTTAGCTGTACGTGGCTATTTCTTTTATTTTGATGGTCAAAACCGTAAATACTGGCCATGTAGGGGATAATGACATGAGCTAATATTATACAAAGCCAACATGTTAACAGTAGTGAGATGGTAACACTTATATAACCTCTCTCTTAAACAACACATGACATCAAGCCATATGACATTGCAAAGTCAAAAGTGGGCCCGTGTTTATGTGTTAATTAGTACTTTGGCATCAAATGTGGATATTAAAATTGTATTTAGACATAAGAAGAGGTCGCCTGTCAAAGAATTAATAGATAGAAAAACAGCATATCCATTACTAATTTGCTGTGGTTTTGTATAACAGGAAAAATAAAGAAATTCAACCAGGTTTTGGTTGTCATTGGAAAGAAATTGATCATTACAAGGTTCTAAAACCATTACGATTAAAATACTCTCTTTTTCAATTACTTCATGTTTTGAGGATCAAATTTAATGCTGGAATGAACTTCTTTCTTTCTGAGAGAGCATCTCGCTTCCTTAATTTGACATATTTCTGGTTAAGGCAGCATGTTGGGGCAGGACAGAACGCAGGGAGGGATCATTCAAAAGTGCAACTGGGCTGCAACTCAGTGGGACAGCAGTATCCATTTGGGAGAGAAGCAAAACATTTTTTTCAGGAAAAGTAAAGGGAAAAGAAAAAGATTGATATAAAAATATGAGAAAGTAAAAAAAGTAAAAGTAATTTGTTACATGAAAACAAATTGGCATGAAAAAAAAGGCTGAAAAAGTCAAACGTAAAATATTATAGGTGAATACTAGATTAACCCCATCTGAAGGTATGGCAATCGGTTTTCTGGTCAAGCACTAAAAGATGTACTCTCCTCTAAGAGCAGGATATTTCATGCTGTCCTCTCTGGTTGACCTACTGTGGAATTCTGGGAAACTCCCTATTCACAAGGAATGGAGGGGAGTCAGTGCTGTTGTCATTTCAGCACATGGTGAGTTGTGCATTGATGTTCTTTCAGCATAGGTTTGGCGGACCAGGCGGCGGGAGGCATTGACCTCAGTTTGTGGTGATGCTGTTAAGGCGGAGGAGGATCCTGATGGGTAGTTGTATAAACCAATGAGGTGAGAGCAATGAACATCCCACATACATGAACCTCTGAGGTCGACAGCAGATGGTCCCGATTCATCCGTCGCGTCTCTAAGGATCGGATGTGTTTTCCCAGAGGTCGCATCAGCATATGACCTCTATCGGTACGAGATAGAGGACATGGCGAGAGGGGTTCCCTCGGTTACCGGGCAAGGATGGGGTGATTATACTGGGGCAGCCAGTCAAGGAGGTACGGACATGAAGGTTGGGGTGGATTTGGATTCATCTGGTTTAGTTGTTCTGCCTCTGCAGGTACATATATACTTAGGAGTTAAATTATTTTTGCTCCCGGGAAAGCCAACCTCTCTCCGTAGTGGGAGAAACACAAAAATCTGCTTGAAGGAACAACCTCTACTTCCCACTGAAATCAAACAACAGCTTTTTTTGGAAGTCTGTTTCAGAGCTGGCGCAAAGCTGAAATCAATGTTGGGAGCTGACTGGAATGCCGGACTTGGGAGGTGCATGCACTGCTGGAGCTTCGGTTTCACATATTTTGGCGTTCTGTGACAAGTTATTGGTAAGGAAAGTAACACGGAGACAGAAGATGTTGCTTAAAAAACTTCTTCTGTTCAAGTTGAATTGTACTTTTTTCCCTCCAGTTCATTCTGGAGGACACTGTCTTTCTGCAGTTCCACAAGCTATTTTTCATTCCTTCAAGATCAATTTCAAGAATTTCAAGTCCCCTAATGGGAAAATTAGATAGCGGTATACAGAACAATACATAATCACAATGAATAAAGAGATAAAATACAAGACATGAGCAACACAGAAAGTCCATGTGGGACAAACAAGTGCATTTGAACATGCATTGGGGATGATGTGTCTGCAGCAGTGCAGTGTACTGATTTAGCCTCTGGTTGCTTGAACTGAAGACCTACAGGAAACGGCTGAAATTCTCTGTGCAAAAAGGTGAGCGGGACAGTCTACGATACTTTTTTGTATCAAATCCATGAGTTGGATGTTGTTTCTCATACTGGGGATTTCAAACAGTTATGAAGAAGGTGGGACTGACTGAAATTTTAAAAAAAACAACGTTTTTTTCTTGTAAATAGTTTTAGGATCAAAATGTAGTTATATACTGGTTAATATTGTAACCAGTGATGTATTGTTAAGTAAAAAGGTGGGTCAAATATTACCTCCAGTCAGTGGGGGTGGGGTCTCAGGGGACAACTGGTAAACAGGTCAAACTGGTAAATCTATTATTTTGCTTACTGTCTCGGCCCAAACTCCCAAAAAAGTCAACGTAGTCCCATTTGAAAAGAACTTTCAAAAGACTCCTTCTTGTGATGTCAATGAATTGAAGCTGCATGGTTCTCTCAGCAACTCTCTATTATCAAGTTTCATGTTTTAGGTGTTGTATTCCACCAAGCTGTATCCAACATTACATATCTACACAAAGTCACCATGCATGGAAAAAGTTGAGGAGGCACTGAAGAAGAACCAATAAAGAAAAAGTTCTTATAAATGTGTGCAAACATGATATCGGAAATTAGAATATCCATTTTCTCTTGCTTGTCATTTATTTTTCGATTGGCCTAAAAAGCAGCAGAAAGGCCTTGCAATGCCGCTGAGCGACTGGGAAGGGTGTCGCTGCAGGAAACGGTTAGTAGCTGGAATGATGTTATGCAGGCTTTGGGGTATTATTGACTGTAATGCACACTGAAGCTGCGGCTCAGTGGCTGGTGAAACATTATGGGTTGCATCAACCAATGCAAAGACAAAAGAAAAAAAAAGATTCATTTTCCATAATCATTTTCACTGACCACAGCAAATTTATTCCTGGGGGTGACGCCCCTGGTAAACTGTCCAACCACACCCCCCACCGCGTCACCAGAAGAAAAGGGGGATGCCTGCCGCTGAGAAACAAAGACTTCATGCAAGTAACATCATTTGATAAGGTGTGGAGTGGAGAAACAAAGCGAAAGCAAGTTTGGAGGGGGGGTTGAAGGCAAGTCAAACTAGGAAATTATGAAATTAATGGCAATCGGAATAATGCATAGCAGCCTGGTTAGAAAACACAAAGCTGCAAATTCATTAAGTCCTATAAGGTCTTACATCCTATAAAGTCCGATAATATCTCTGATATACGAAGGAAAACAATATATGGGAATATAGTACAAGGTCACATTTGGAAGTTAAACAATGTTACAACATATATATATATATGCATTTGAAATATCTCATGTCTAGTTCCTCATTGTGAGCTTCGTTTGGCTCATATATCCGACTGCGGTCCCTCAAAATGATCACTAAACGGATGACTGGTTGGAATCTAAAGCTGGAAGTTTCATTTAAACTCTACGGTTACACGGTTGGCAGGACTACACACTCCGTACCCAGAGTTCAGATCTAGCACAGATACGCCTCTCGGGTTGTGAATGAGATGAAACTAATGAATGAAGGGAGACCGCGGTCAGTAATCTTATATCATTTCTACCTCACAAGGTGTGGAGCTTCCTTTCTAAGCCTGGCAACCTTACGCAACTCTCCTGTATTATATTGTCATTGAGCCGTTAATCTGATAGGCAAACACTTAGAAAAGACACAAGAAAGAGTTTATTAGCTGCATCTACAACAGCAGTCACCACTAATGTTTGGAGGAGAGCAACTTGCCATGATCCAAACACAATCCAGACAAAATGTGACTCGGAGGCCGCAGAGGCTCGGCACTAGGGCGAATGTCAAGCTCGTGTCGGGATGCTCCCTTCGATATTTTAAGGTCAGTTATTCACCGTGCGGCAAAAGATTGTGAAGATGATGGTTTAGTTTATATTATGACTGGGGAAAAGAACATCATCTAAAAAGTGACGGGTTAGCAAGGTTTTAGAGACCAGTAGTTCACTGCACAGCAAGACTTGGCCTTGCGTGTGACCCTTATTTTGAAAACTGCAGCCTGAAGTTTGGAGGCCAGAGCTAATAGGGCACTATTGTACATTACAGAACAGGCTGCCACTCAGGTAAACTCCTTCCTTGACTCTTGCAGTATGTGTGAATCCATTTTGACATTTACCAGAATCAGATGATTCATCTTTTGTTCTGTAATTTGTACACCAGCTGAATGATCAATAGTCTCCTTTTGTACCATATGGATTTCCAAATATCCATTATTTATCGCCAACATATGTTCATTCTTGTTCAAATATATTACTTACATTCAAAATATATTTGAGTATATGCAGAAGAAGCTAGTTGTGGGTCGAAGCACAGAGTGTCAAGTATCTTTGTACGTTGCTTTGGATAAAAGCGTCTGCTAAATGACTGTAATGTAATAAGCTACTGATCATCAGAACTGATTTCTTTGAAACAATAAAAGAACAGCAGCTACAAGCGACTATAAGTGCATATTTATATTATACATTTCATATACATGTAAATAATAAGAGCATTACAAAGTCCATTACAAGTGCATCATTAAAACAGTAGGCCTAAAGATGCACAATAAATAAACATGTATTGAAAATACATATTTTTTTCCGTTTTGTTTCGTTTCTTTACAAATCATTTAAAATCCAAATACAATTTCAATTCATAATATACAGCAAGACATGATCTTGTAAAAAGGGTAACCCCAGAAGCTATCTGTAGCTTATAAACAGGGACATCTTTTTTTTCTTCTTTTTTTCTTCTTTTAGCAGTGTGGCCTCACAGCAAGAATGTCCTGGGTCGTTCCTGGTCCTTTCTGTGTGGAGGTTGCGTATTCTCCCAGTGTTCTCCCCATGTTCTCCTTGTGTTCTCCTGGGTTTCCTCCCCAGTCAGGAGGATTGGAGACTCTAAATTTTTAGAGTGTTTGCCCTGCGACCTGGCCCCTGACCCAGAATAGGAATAGTATGGAAATTGAATGAATTTAAAAGAACATGCAACATATATTTAAAGGGTAAAATATATTTCTATAAAATATCTGAGAAGGTACTAATTTTTAATATTGACATATATTGTGAAAATCTATCTTAGAAATATGTTTTGCATACATTTCTTCTTATTCAGCATCAAGGTAGCAAGCATGCAAGCTATCTGGCTCAAAATGGCAAAAAGGGACGCTGATGCTGAATGCAGATAATTTCAGGAGAGGTGGGAGACAAATGATTTCTTCAGCAAGCGTACAGAAACGCCTAGAAGTAAGTACATCTCTCTTTTGCTACATTCGGCCGAGCGCTCCACAGATTCTACTAGATGCAAGCCCTCAATTTCATGGCCGGCACCAAGCTTGAGGATGAAAGGCAGGTATGCAACCAGGCTCTTCTGCATGATGTCTCGACGGCTGAATTTGAAAATACAGGGATGCGAACAGGTGATGCTGAGTACCTTCAAAATAAAAGTGCATTTTCTTAGAGAGCCCAGGAAAACTTTGCTCACTTTTCAAATTTTGAGGGGGGTGGTTATGTACACAAACCTGCAAGAAATGAACACATGCAAAGCTGAATTTTTGCAGTTGAATTGTTGACCGTGACAACTTATGTGAATGAATTTGTAGTTGATGTGGAGAGTCTGCCAATAACGCTGACAGACAGAAGTTAATGGAATGTTTTTTGTCCCTTTCACCCCAGATATGATGCCACAGCTAGATATACTCTATGTCTAAATGCAGCAGAGACCCATTGAGTGTCAAGTTCAGGCCCGTGAAGTAGACTGTATATGTTACATGTAAAAAGTTAAGTGTAAAAAGAATACATAGCTATTGCTTGGTCATGTTATTTATTTTATTTCACCCTATTTGTAGCCTATATGCTTATGAGCTATATAATACATAAATACAAATTAAAGATTATTAGTTTTGTTAAACGATAATACAAAGCTAACATAAATATCAATATTCTTGATTTGGCAGTGATTTGGCAGTAATTTGGCAGTGCGGCCCTCAATTAGGCTGAGATTTACACCCCTGGCCTAAGGCGTTCATGCAAAACTTGCCCTTGTAAATGAGCTCAGACTCTGCAACCGGGAAGTATACAGTGTGTGTGTGTGTGTGTACTGGATCCCGTAGATCTTTTCCACTGGTGCTAATTTTAATGCTAATACAAATATACATAAACACCATAGGCTTTAAGTGCATTATCAAGCCACCAATACTGCTGGCTTATAGCTACATTGGTTTCCAGTTGACTTTCTTAGAATTTTTTATTTTTTATTCATATTTTTATTCATTTTGACTTTTTAAAGCAATAAATAGCTTGTTCCTCATTTGTATTACAGAACCACAGTCTTAGATCTTTCTTGACTGTCCAAAAAGGCTCAATTAAAGATGAAAAAGGTGACTGAGCATTTGCGCTCAAGGCCCCTAACCAAACTCCGCATCTTCTTCCAAGATACAGTACTGTGCAAAAAAACTAGGGTGACTAAGACTTTTGCACAGTACTGTACAGCTGATAACTTATATTTGCTCTTATTATAATATAGACATTTTATTATTTTTGTTTGTTTCAAATCAAGTATTTTTGTATTGTTATGATAATATCCCTGCAACATAGTCTTATGCTATTTTTGTGCTACTGAGTGGGCTTTAATGGAGCGATGCATGTCTCCCCTTTATTATAACTGTTTGTTTGCCTTTTATCGTACAGCACCAAGAAAGATGCCATGCAAATATAGTTATTGTTGCTGTGTCCCTGTATTACATTTTCATGTCTTATTTTGGTTTTAAATGGTTTCCGGATACTGGTTTGCAAGCTTAGACAAGTTTCAGTTAGATGTGTGCCAGAGCGGGAACGCTGTACTAGAGCACTTTTCAATGCTTCACCTGCCGGGATAGGCACTGCACCTCTAAAAATCCAGGTAATTGTTAACAACTGTACTTTTGTCATATTTTATTTTGGAGAGCTGCAAACAAAGGGACCAGCATGAGTCTTGGGTTTTACGGCCTGCGTTTTGCTGGGATTGCCCTCGCTTCGGCATTCAAGCCAGGCATTCCACTTATCAACAGGCCTTATCTTTATACTATGTATGACAAATAAACAATAGTGTCAAAAATAAATGCACGTGCACGCAGACGCACATAGAGACTTGCATGTGTGCAAAGTGTGAAACTAAATACATGTACAAAATAATTGCAGATACACACACACACACTTCTGCATGTAAAGGTAAAGGGAGGCTTATTACCATTCCAGTTTGGTAGGCTGTCTTAGTTACACATGCGGTTATTGATTTCTTTCCCCTCTCAGTGCAGGGCTAAAAGAAGGGCCCACCATTCCCAGGCATTGTTAAGATGCAGCAGTGGTCCTCCTCTGTCTGAGTGAGTGAGTGAGTGAGTGAGTGAGTGAGTGAGTGAGTGAGTGAGTGAGTGAGTGAGAGAGAGAGAGAGAGAGAGAGAGAGAGAGAGAGAGAGAGAGAGAGAGAGAGAGAGAGAGAGAGAGAAGGGGGGTAGGGAGTGAGATCTAAAGCAGCGCTGGAATAGCCATGCAGCCTTAGATCTGCTGCATGCTGGGATATGTGTGTGAGAGAGAGAGAAAGAGAGAGAGATGAGTGAGTGAGTGAGTGAGAGAGAGAGAGGGGGGTTTGGGTGTGTGTGTTTGGGTGTGGGGGGGCAGACTTAGTTCAGGACCAAGACAATTTCACCAACTTTACAGAATGGCCTACTATATACCTACTAAAGGTCTACTATAGGCCTACTATGGATCTACTATAGGCCTACCATAGAGTTACTATAGGTCTACTATAATTCTACTACAGAGCTACTATAGGCCTACTATAGGCCTACTATAGAGTTACTATAGGCCTACTATCGGCCTACTGTGGCCAAGCATACAAGACCATGTATACAAGCAAACTTACTTTCACCCTTCGAGCTGCTAAAGCTGCTTCACTGATGTGACCTCATTCATTTATCTGACACGCAACATACAGTGTGTTATTTTTCATGTTATGTATGAGCTGTATATAGCCTGGGTTTTAACTATCCGCTTTCCAGCCTGTATTCAGCGAGTGTGTCACAACACACTTTGTCCTCAAGCAGTATTATTACTCCAGTATTTAGCATGGTGACATGTCACCTCTTCACTACACTGTTGGATCTCTGCTCTAATTAGTTAGCTTATTCACCTCTGTTGTGAAAATGACTATTTTTTGTGTATTTTCAATTATCTCTTTTTTGCCCTCAGCAATGCTAGTGCTAGTCAGGTGTTAATACTATAACATTCAAATAGAAACATAGATTTTTTTCCTATTCTCACTCTGATTACATTGACATGAAACTTGATTGTTTGGTTTCCCATTGACTTGGGTAATGCTAACAAATACAAAATTACAGCAGCTACTTAATTTAATAAAATTAAGATTGTGGCATAAAAACTTTATAATTTAACCTGTCCTTTAATACTTTTCAAACCTATCAAAGTTTTGTTGACATGCTAAATTATACCTGTATTTTAAGTTTGAATGGAATGAAAATATTGCAAAAAGTTGCCTCATATTCACAAATAGCTCTTATGAGCCAGCACTGGAAGTTTGGCTGAAAAACATACACTTTTTGCTTATTATAAACCTGCCCATTAATGTATTTTCGAGCTGTCAAAGTTTTGTTCTCATTTTCCTTACTGTGCTTATAAAGTATGTAGTAATATAAACCGATAGTTTGGGCGTCCTGGTGGCCCAGTGGTCTCGACTCCGGCCTGTGACCCTTGCCATACCTCCTCCCTCCCAATCCTTCAAGTCTCTCTCTAATTAACAGTCCGATAAAAATGCCCAAAAAAAAAATCATAAAAAATAATAATGAACTCATATTCTAAACAAAGATGCACCAAAAATGTGGATTTTCTAAGAAGAAGTTCTTCAAAAAATAAACAGATGGCCGTGATTTCCTCAGTTTCCGTTGATTTGGTCCATTAATGAAACAAACTGATGTAACTGACATGAAGTGGCTGATACAGAGCACTTACCAGTTGATCATTTGGGGGTCTAAAGTTTGCTCGTTAATTAGGCTTTCATAGACACCTTATAGGTAAACTGGTGTGTGTGGGAGCGTAAATAATGAATGGTAAATATAGACGTCAGGGTGCCAGTCAGACCAAGGTAAATGAGATATTCATTGCATAACTCTGATGGGGAACACAATATTTAGTGACTGACTGAGATTTCATGGGGGAACGCATAACTAACTGTTACTACTATTACTAATACTGTTACTACTTTTGTTACTACGACGAATACTACTACTACTGCTCCTAGTAGTACTAATACTACTAACTGTTATTGCTGCTGCTAATACTACTGCTACTATGACTACTACCGCTACTATGAATACAACTATTACTACAAATATAACTGCTACTATGAATACTACTACTACTATGAATATTACTACTACTGCTACTACTACCTACTAGTACTACCACCACTACTACTACTACTACTACTACTACTACTACTACTACTACTAGTACTACTACTATTACTACTAAAACTACTTCTGCTGCTAGCTGTAGTAGTAATGCTACAACCCCTGCAAATACTAAGCAAGACCATGCAGTGAAAGCATCATAAAAACACAAAGGTTAAGCGCGCAACACGCAATGAACAGACCAGACCAGCAGCCTAAACATTGGTATGGAAGACAGCGTTTGAAATCTAAATCTACACGGTGATAGAGCAATTTTTAAAAAGCAACTAATGAGAGCACATCTTCTGAGGGCCTCTGGCGGGATGTCCATCAGCCATGCAGCAAAAGCCTCTTCATTTTGCCCACAGATCACAACCTGTTTCATCAGCTCCATCGGTAAAAGGACGCGTAAGTTGGATGTGCGGTTATTAATCATGAGCTTTCCTCTAGAACACTTCAGTGCATGAGCAAGATTGATTTTGTTTTGGGTGAAGCCTATATGGGGGCACTGTCTATCTAAAAGAGGGTCAGAATAATAATAATCACCACCATCATCAATTACACAGCTTTTCAAAACAGTTACAAATAGTTTCAAAAAGGAGTAAAAAATAAATAAATAAAAACAGATAAAATTGACAGCGAAAAGCAGGGGGAAAAAGTAGTGAAATACAAAAGCTTGGCAAGAACATAAAAGTAAAGCATACATTTTAAAAAGACAAATAAAAGCTCATTACTTGAAAGAAAGACACTTGTTGTTAAAATCTGAGCAGAAAGTATTGCTTTGGGGGATTCAACCTGCAGTGGTCACGGACATAGTATGGGTTTCATTCATCAAAGTCAAGATGTACTTTTCACCCGGAAAGCAAATTAAGTTGTAGGTCAGATTCTCTCTTGCAACTTTGCTGTCTACCCAGTAATGAGGACGTTGCTGCTAGATAGCCAGCCTGGAATTTGAATAGTACAAAAGAACCGCCTCGCGCTGATTGGCCGAGAGTGACATGTGCGGGTGGAGCTTCCGTGTCCATCAGAGAAACCCAGTCTGCCGATTGGTTCGACGTGACGCGGCCGGACCCTCCTCCGAATATATAAATTCTGGGTAAGCGACGCCTGCAAATGATTGCTTGCTTGTACGTAGCGGTAGGCGGACCACCATATTCAATGTTTCTCCACGGAGCTGACTTGAGCCTTCGTCCCCGCACGAAACACTGCGATTCCCACTGAAATAAGAGTCCGCTTTCTTCGGCCGGAGACGCGGAGGAGGAGGAGGGGGGGAAAACGAGGGAAAAACCAACAATGATCAACACCATGGAGTGTGCGGTGGACGCGCAAAGCCTGATCTCAATTTCCTTACGGAAGATCCACAACTCCAGGACGCAGAGAGGGGGGATCAAACTGCACAAAAACCTGCTGGTCTCCTATGTGCTGAGGAACGCCAGGCAGGTCTACATGAACGAGAAATACGCGGAGATCTACCGGATGCAGCAGTACGAGGAGGTGATGACCGTCTGCAACGAGATCCAGGAGCTCAACCCTCTGGATCTGGACGGGGAGGACGGCGACGAGCAGACCGGGGATTGCTGCGGCGAGCCGGCGAGTCTGTGCGGCTCTCTGCCGCCCGCGTGCCACCTCGCAGCGGCGCACACCCAGACGGCCAGCGGTGCCTGCTCCGCGCCTCTCCTCCCGCAAAACGAAGACGGCTGCAAGGAACCGGAGCCCTCGTACTACCGCAGCTGCTGCATGGAGGCTTACCCCGTGTCAAATTGTGACCTTTTGGCCAGCAACAACAACAACAGCAACAACAACAGCAGCAGCAGCAGCAGCAGTACCGGCGGCGGCAGCATGCATTGCAACAAAACCACCGTGCTGGATTTGGACACGCACGTAGTGACCACCGTGGAGAACGGGTATCTCCACCAGGACTGCTGCGCGCCACTCCACTGCTGCCAGGGCGCGCAGTCCCCGGCCAAGAAACGGAAGGTTGACTTTGGTTATTACATAGCCGACGTGGAGGAAGTACCGGATTTCGTGCCCGGCTGCAAGAGGGCGAAATTCGAGGACTGTTCGTACTCCAGCTCGGAGCACTTGGACACGTCGAACATCTCCAACCTGATCTCCATCTTCGGCTCGGGGTTCTCGGGGCTGGTGAGCAGGCAGGCGGACTTCGAGCAGATCTGTAGCAAGCAAGCCCTGGCCAGTCTGGGGGCATGGACTAGAGCGATCGTGGCGTTTTGACACTAGAATCAAACACTTTATGAAATTGTACAAAGTCTAAATCAAATCGACTTTATTTTTACAAGAAGAATGCTATTTAAATATTGAGCAGTTTTGGGGTTTTTTTGTTTGTTTTTTGCTGACTATTTTGACAGGGAGGGGAGGGGAAGAGAAGTTGTGCCATATGTTATGTGCAGGCTTTCTTTTTTTTTTTTTAACGGGAAAATATATGTCTACAGAACACATCTAAGTAGGCCTAGTTGTGATTTTCTTTTTAATCTAACGAAATGGATTGAATTTCGTTGCCTTAAATCCAACGCACACTACTGCTAGCTATTGTCATACATTGAAAGTACATTGAAAGTGGTTGAATGTCTTCTTTTTTTAAAAATTTGATCTCTCCTGTACCAGATAGTGCGCACAACATAGTCTTTATAGACACTAACGTGGCTCGGTGGAGCCAAAAGCACCAACCCAGCCAGTGCTTGACTGTCCATGTATGGCCAAATTGCTTTTTTTTTGTGTTTATGTGTCCTCTACAACACAGTAAACAACAAATGTGCAGCTATTTCTGACAATGCTCTGTTGTGTTCTTGCTATACGTCCCATCTCTGGGCTAAAGCTCCTTTTGCAGTCTCACATGGACCTTGCACATTTTTAATTGATATGTGAAAGACAATGTTCAAGACTCAATCCCCCCACACCCCTGACCTCTTTTGGGGGACAACTCAGAACCAGCTTATGTCACTTGATGGGAGTGCCAAAACTTCTTAAAAGGCCCATTACACCTTGTGGGGCTATTGGGTATCATTTAACTCCCAGCATGCAAGAGTAACCAGTCCAGGTATTTTGGTTTTGATCTGTAGAGCATAAACCCTCCCCTGCCCCCCCTTAATCAAAGTCGTTGCTCAAGCCTTTACAGCAATTCATAATTCCAACGGCGAGTTGTGAGTTTTATTTTATTTTCTAAAAAAAACAACCTTTAGTCCTTTTGTTTTAAAAAGGCAAACTCATCATTTAGCCATAGCCTACATCCATGCATTATATGAGCACTATGTGTACCAAAATAAAGGAGTTTCAGGCGTTCTCTCCATATTTTGTTGTTATTCTTGTATTTTTGTGCATACTAAATTGTATATCACCGGGTAAAACTGTTTTAGAAAATATTTGTTAAAATTTATAATCTTAATAAAAAACAAAAGAAAACTTTCATCTTTACTTTTCTTGTTTGACTGCCAAACATATTGTTCTGATGCCTCTCGCTGTTCACTTTCAGTGTTAGTGCACAATCTGCCCAACTAATATGAAATGATTGAAAAGAAGTATCAACTTCACTTTCACATAGGCCTATATTATCAACTGTGTTTGCTTAAGTCCACAATAGTGTATGCCATTGGAACTCTACAAAAAATACTATAGTACTGCACATTACTGAACCACAGCCTTGGATTTACGTCTAATATGCAGTCAGGCCAACATGTTGCAGCAGATGAACTGTTATTGTCTCATTGCTCTGAGAGAAAGTTGCGCATGTGTACTTCTTTTTTTTTTTTTTTTTTTTTTTTATAAAGCCAGCCCCCCTCCCCACGTCCCCCCCAAAAAATTGCAGGCGTGTTATCTCTGCTATATGCCACTTGGTGGTGTTCTTCAAAATCAATGAATGAAGGTATCAGTGAGCCCATGTATGCAGAGCCACCTCGGGCTGACCCTCCCTCCGACTCTCCACCCCCACCCCCCGACTCTCCACCCCCGCCCCCCCTCACTCTCCCGACTCCCTCCTTCCTCCTCCTCCCTCCTGTCTCACTCGTTTTAATGCCAACCCGAAACCTCTCGACTCCTCTCAATTTGAGATATCGCTCTAACACTACACATCACCGCTGCCCTACGTTTGCTCTCCGTTTTCGACATGTCTTTTTTTGGGTGTTTTTTCCCCCAGTTGCCATTATACATATTAATTTGCAATAGGTAGGTTATAAGTGTGTGTGTGTGTGGGGGGGGGGGGGGGCGAGGCGATGTAAACGACGCTCGCATTTAATGAGACTATTATAGCGCATTTTTTTCCAGAATTTGGACTACAAAATTAATTCCCAGTTTGCGTGTCGTTTTTTGCTGTAGTCTGTTGTATTTAAAATGTATCGCCTTTCCTTTCAAAATTGGGTCTTAACCGTGCTGCCGAGGCGGCTCCGTGACAGATTTTCAACGTAACAAAAAGCGTGAAAATAATATCATAAAACGTGTAATGTTTTAACTCTCCAATATATTGACAAATGGTGCAGATTGTGGTTCGTTTAGTGGTGTATAGAGAGCTCCTCCATGTGGCTCGGGAAAGAACGGCAACCATCTAAAAATGAAACACCAATGGGGCTGTGAAGCCTACATAGCTTCTTTCTTTCTTTCTTTCCCTCTCTCTCTCCCTCCCTTTTTTCCAACACGCACACAAACTTTGATTTCAGTTTCTGCATTAGTACTATTTCCCTTCTTTGTCATTTAAGCATGTTAACCTTTTTACCTCACCTGCACAATCTGTATTCTTTCCTCTCCCTGTTCCTCCCCATGTTCTGTACATTGAAATAAGCAAAACTAAACAAATAGTAATAGTTGTAGTAACTAATATGGATAAACGTATCACTCTTTTGGATTTCCCTAGTGTGCAGAATTGGACAGTTCTCCTGTTAAATATAGAGTAGTAATATAGTATAGTGTCGGTGTGTCCATGTTAAAAAAAAAAGTGACTAGCAGTTAGTATACAGTTTGGCTAGGTGGGGCTCAGACCTTTCCATAAGACATTTTTCCTGCTCTTGAGGTCTAAGGAGCTCTTCCTTGATCAGAGGCTCCTCTCCCCAAGCCCCCCCATCTGTTTGCATTACTGTATCACAGCAACAGCTCTGTGCATTTGAAAGGGTGGGGGGCTGGGCTAGTGGGAACATAGGGTAAAGGGCCACAGTCTGTTGCCTATAGCGTCAATTAGTCAGCAAAGCTCACAGATTTCAGGAGCCTGCACTGGAGCACATATTTTGCAAAAAGAGGTGTCAGAATAAGTGTCAGTGAGGCCACACTGACAAATCAAGTGGAGGGCAGGATATTTATTTATATAATATAAAAAAACTTGACCATGTTTTATAGTTAAATGTCCCATATAAGCTATTAACATTAAGGCTGCTTAACATAAATCCCCAAACAACATGACACATCAGTGGCTATATAGCCTGCATGGCATTTTAGTCTATACACATAATGAATTTTGCTTACTTTTAACATCAGTGGTTGCCAGGTATTAAGCAAAGACTTGTAAAGACTGTTCTCTTACCTATTTGCTTCCACCAGACAGCCGGCTGCCCCTTTCTATGATGCATGTCCATCAAACTTTTGTCCTGAAATGTGACCATTTGCAGAATGGAGAGAACATGTTGCTCAGTCAGGTGGAACCAGTGGGTGGTTTTGCTGATAAATCATCACCAAGAGCATTTATTCACACAATTAGGTGCTTACAAATGTGCATCTTGTCGGGTAGAAAGGGGCAAACTCTCTTGCCTCAAAAGATTCAAACTCTGCCCTACATTCTATCTACCAAAAAGCTTCGAAACTGATTTTCTAAAGATTCATGGTCTGCCATTCTGCTTTGAGTGTGTTAAATGTGTGTGCATATCCCATTTTCGGGAAAGTAGTGACTATATGTGCATTGACCACTGACTTACAAGTCAATACGTGAGCCAAGTTTTCCTGTTGCACATGACTAGAAAATATGCATGACTCAATGCAATCTATCCAATCAATCTGGACATAAAACTGACAATTTTCTATTTACATTTCCATCACTTAGCTGAACCCAAGCCGTTTACAATGACGGCAACAGTAGAATAAGCTTCAATTCCTAGACCTATATTGCTAGTGTCAGAGCCATTTTTATTCTTGTGAACCTAATGACCATGCAAGAGAGAAGTGCTTAGAAAATATATCGACAGAAGATGGAAAGTGACTCTCCTGTCCTGAGTATAGACATAACCAGGTTGTTGCTAGGAAGAAAAAAAAAAACACTAAGCAGCCGGCAGTGGCTGAACATGTCCTGGAGGTATGCCAGTGCAGCTCCCTCAGCAGCTTTGTTTGCTAGCACCAGGCTTTTGAATGAGATCCGAGTAGCCACAGGCGGCTGATGGAGGGAATGCAGGAAGCGGTTGACACAGCAGAACTTGGGAAGGTACACTGATGTGTCCTGGATGAGCTGTAAAGGCTGAAGGGAGTATTTCGGGAGTCTGGCCAGGCGGGAGTTGCAGTAGTCCAGATTAGAGATGACTAAAGTATGAACAAGGAGCTGTGCAGTCGCTGGTGAGGAATGGTCTGATTCAGCTAAAGGTGTGGAGCACAATTGCACAATTCTTGGCTCTCTGGGTAGAAGTCGCGATGTCAACAGTGATGGAAAGGACAGGCAAGATCTGCCTGGGACAAAAGTAGCTCAGCCTGGTTGAGGCTGAACTTGGGGCGGCAAGCAGACATCCAACTGGAGTTGTCAGCTTGAGATGCAGAGATGCCTCAACTTGAGTGTCAGAAGATGACAAAAGACAGGGTATGGTTGAGTGTTAAAAGCACAGCAATGGCAGTTGTGGGATGTGATAATAGAACCATGTGATCTAGTGTTGAAAGAGAAGCGGGCCCAGGTCTGAGCCTTGAGGGACTCCAGCTGAGAGGGTATACAGCAGTGGACCTCAAATCTGGTCCTTGGGGTCCAGAGTGCTGCCGTTTTTTGTTTTTCTTTTATAACTAATGAATAAGTGAGGTCAGACTGGTAGGAGTTGAACCATGAGAGTTCCCTGGGTCAGTAAGGGTGGCGAACAGAACAGGTTGTAAGAGATATTGAGATAGTGGTTTAGAGGGAGCATGTTCTCACAAGTCAGAGTTGTAGATAACTCCATTGCCTACAAAGCAAGTACATCCAAGTATAGATGGACATGTTCTGCACAGGGCTGAGAGGATACAAGTTACTCATCAGAGCTTCCTCCAAGCAGCACAATCCTCATTTCTGTGCCATGGCTTATGCCATATATATATAAAAATTAGGTGAGCCAATTATTACATCTTGCCTGTGTGTCCCACTGAACAAGTATGTACTGTCTCTAAAGCTTTGACTGGTGTTAGCACACTATCAATACTGTAGAAGTGTCACCAATAATCAATCATCTATTTTATTTAATATTCATAAATATTTAACAAAAACAAATTGTGAAACAGGGCACTAATTTTACTTTAATCTTCATGGTAATCAGTAACATGGCACAAAACTTCTCAAGCAGCATGAGGTTTAACATCTCGCTCAGCAGCTTCATTGATATTGCCTCGCAGATTACACAGGGCAAAACAAATTCTACGAGAATATCCATTTTTGGTTCAAAGTTTATTAGGAATTGGTTACCTATGCAGTAGTTGTGTTGGTCTGCATAAAGAATGCTGCATGTGAGCTTACATAACTGTCCTTGTGCTTTTGGTGTATTTTTTTAGGCCGTATAAATCCTGGATTGTGATCCCTGTCAGCCAAGATCACATCACCTGGATGGAGGTACTCCAGGAACCTAGTCAGACGCAATGAATATTTCAGTTCTACCTCTGCTGGGGAGATGAACATAGGGTGCAATAGCCACCAAGGCCAAACCATTCCCTTCATGTGTTTCTCAAGAAGATAATCCAGTAGTTTATGAGTCTAGCAATGCTTTGAGAGACACTGAATCTCTCTGATACACCCCTGGAGTAGATGAGCCTCTGCCTCATCATAGTCATCAGATGTTGTCTGAGTCATAGTCTGTTGGGTCACCCTTGTAGAGGTGTTCAACTACGGAGAAAGCCAGCAAATGGCAAGCCAACACTGAATTGACAGAAAGCTTTGATCCAGAATTTTGTAGAGCTTCTGCACAATGTTTCTTGCTTATGCGTAGTGGTACTGCAGTGAGGTCTCAACATCTCTCTGGGTAGGTGGCACATAAATCTCAATATCATCAGTGGTTTCATGTTCTGTGCTGGTGGATGCATTATGATACTTTTCACCCAAAAGTGGTAGTCTCTTAATCTCTTAATCAACATTTGCCACACAACTTGATCAGTTAAAAAGGCAGGGCAGCGAGCTAGCGGGAGTAAAAGAAGTTTCTGTCTTGCCACTATGCAAGCAAAGTGAAAACATAATCAGAAGTAAGCAGATGAACCACTTGTCAAGGACAAATACTGCATAGCAGGATGTTAACCCCCCCCTTCTCACATTGGGCCCACTGGTTGTTAAAAGGTGGATGAAACTCGATGGACACTACCAAGACGATTTCACTGTCAACAGGGCTGCTTAAGGTTTTGTCTCAATTAAAATTTAGAACCGCTGATTCTAGATTGATCATCTGCACAAATTCTGTATGGCAAGGTGATGTATATGTAATATACATCATATATATCATGTAATATATATATATATATATATATATATATATATATATATTACATGATATATATATATATATATATATATATATATAATATATATATATATATATATCATGTAATATATATATATATATATCATGTAATATATATATATATATATATATATCATGTAATATATATATATATATATATCATGTAATATATATATAAATAAATAAATAATGTAAATATGTAAATAATGATGCATCAATATCTGTATGTGCTGTTTTGCACTGGCTATTATAAAAAGGTCCAAAAATTCAATTCTCTCCTTTTTTCCCCTTTGTACAAGACACTGAAATGCCCAGACGTTCATTTATATTAAACAACACTCAAAGTCGCAGTCATTTCTTAGGAAATTATTAATATGACTTACATGGGAAATAGCAGGCAATCAAGACATTGACACGTTTGCAAAAGAACGAAAAAGAATTGGCCTTAAAAACAAACAAAAAAATAATCTAGGAATTGCAAGAGATTTTGAACTTCCCAAAGCATTCCACAAGGAATCCTGAATGACGCAGATAAAAACACAAAAGTCACACCTCAACACCTCACTCTCTATGTGAAGGACTTGTGTGAGCCTACTTGCCCGGTGTGGATTAAAACGGAACAAATCCATCCATTTTCAGTCAATGTAAGTGCTATTCGCCATTGTGCGTGCATCTATAAAAGCTTTCCAATACCTCAAAAGTCTGATCAGCACTCTTATCAGGTATATAAATAAATCGACACACGGGTATAAAGATGCATGCTCAGTATTGCATTGCGAATGACTGACGGCTTTCATCGCCACATGCGCGTACATGTGGGAGTGAGTTTTGCACACGCAGAACTATGTGGTTGAATTGTGCTACGGTTGTATTTGAATTTGGATTGGGGGGGGGGGGGGGGGGGGGGGCTGGCTGCATGAGGAAGGAAGGGGTGGGTGGGGGGGGGGGTGTCCACTTGAATTGTTTGGAGTTTTGGTCTTTCCGTTGTGTTTGTGGCGTGCCTCCATCGCTGTCAGGGCTTCACTGGTTGGATGGACAGGAGGCTGCCGAATTTGAAGTGCTGGATAACAGGGAACTTCTCCAAACACTAGGGAAAAGGTTGATGGGGACAGGTAGAAGAAAAGGAGGAGAGGTGAATGATTTGAATAGGGGGATGAGAGATGAAAGGGTAGTAGAAAATGAAGAGGGAGGGTTGAGCAGATAAAGGGAAGAGGGGGGTGGAGGGAGAATTAAAGAGAAAGAAGATAAGAGTCAAACACAACAATTAATACATTTTAATAGATTAGCTAGTGGAATAGAAAGCATACTAACATACTAACTCCTAAAAAAATAGGAGTTTATCATCTGCATATATTTCAATTGTTTGAATATTTGGTAGCCATTTTGAACAGATTCTTCACTGCCTTATGCTTCAAGTGCATCTTCAAATGAACCTAAACTTGATGTTACATGAGTAGGATATTGTAAATGAGTAAATATTTTGTGTGAATTTTAGGGAACTTTTATGGGGGTGGGGGCAGGGAAGAGAACCTGCTATGGGCGTCAATTGGGTAGAGCAAGGTGTGGCACATACCTTAGCAAATCCAAATTTGATCTTATAAATCTTTTAAATCATCATGGAGTGCAAAGAAAATAAATCTAATTGGACGCCCTATCTAAAAACAATGTAAAACAGTCACATCAGAGGAGCATTCAGGACCTCTACGCTGATCGTTTGGTGACTTACATCTAGTAATTTATCACACTGACCAAATAATAGTTGATATAAGCAGGTTTGGACGTTTTGGTAGTATCTTATATTTGTTGCATGGGTTTAGTGAACCCGAGGACTCGGGGCCCAAGAAACTTTGAAACTTGACGTGAAGGGAGAGAACCAGACCCAGAGCAGGGCGGCTAGAGTGAACAACAGAAAAGAGAAGCGAAGCCCAAACCCTGTGTGGGGGCCGGGAGAGGGAGAGAGGAATGTGAGTCGAGCTGATGACTGCTCCAGGCTCGGATGGAAGGTCGGGATGGAGGGAGGGAATGGCGGAGGAGGAGGGGGAGGGGCGGGGCAGACAGCTTGGCCCCTCAGCTCTGTGGGAAGACTCACAGGCCAGCTCTGGAGAACACAGGATGTGGGCATGCAGGCGGGGAGAAAGGGGGTGGGGCGTGCCTCACACACACAAACACACACACACACACACACACACACCATTCCTCTCTTAACCCTTGCCTGCCACCCCCGCCTACTACAAGGAATCATTAACTCTGCTTTTCAAGAGTCTAATCAAACACCAAGGTCTTTTAAATCACTACTTAAACTTCCAGATTTGCTTTTTACGTAATGCGCTTTATTTTTCTTGCCTTGCTTTTAATATGTCTTCGTTCAAATCAATAGTGAAAGCATTGAAAGCAAGCAGTTTCTGGACTCCTTCGTAGTAGTTTCATAATAGATGTTTCGGAGAAAAGAAGGTTAAAAAGTAGCCTAGAATGAAGTTCATTGCAACAAAACATTGTAAAAAAAACATCCTACCTTGAAGTCACAGTAGCTTGATGCAAACTTACTTAATTTAAATGTGCATAAACAAGTTTCAGTTTGCTGTTTTCTAAAAATGTACTGATGATTTATGTACTTTACTTTCATTGATTGTATGTAGGCACGTTCTAAACTCTGTTGTGAAAAGTGAAAAGTTTAATTTTACAATAAAATCAAAGAAATGAGATTCAGCAATATTTAATTTTACAATGTTATAGACTAGCTTGAACTATCCTTCAGCAATCATGTGAGAATTACTTTAAATAGTTTTTGCACCAGACTTCAACAGGTCACACCCAAAGTCTCCATTGCATTCCAACAAAGATCAAATGTGCATTTGAACCCAGGCAGTTGCATAATACATGGTCTGCACATAAGTCCATCCAAATAATAGGGAAAAAACACATTTGTGATTGTAAATAATGTTTTTTTTGTTTTTTTTCCTGATATAATTAATCAATCAAGGATCAATGTTTGATACATTTTAGTGCTGAAGATGAAGGCTTTATTCAGTAAATTGATGAACCCCGCTGCCCCATCGTCTCACCATTTTTAATAAGAATAGGAATGTGTTGGTTCTCTTTAACGAGACACCCATTCTAAATAGATGCTAAACCATGTAGGATCAACGGGTCCGTCAACTTCATCCTGCCAAATCTGGTAGGTGAGCTGATGGCCAATCAAAACAGCACGAACGACAGTATAATACGATAGTGGAGGCTGGCGTACCTCTGCCTTGTACATTCTGATCAGGCCCTGGTTGACTTTGGACCAGGTAGGAACCGCACTGATGTTCCACAGCTGGTTGGAGTGCTCCGCAAATGGACCCGTCTTCATCTACAGAGCGGGAGAGAAAGAGAGTGATTATGAGGAGGTGAAAGAGTACTGATTTGACACCAGCTTGGTTATAATTAAAGTAGGTTGCAGATGAAATGAAGCGCTTTCCTTTCTGCGTACAGGCATGGTATATCTCTGTGAGTGGGTATACATCAATAAAAGTTCCATGGAACACATTTACACTTTGGGCACAAGATGATCCCAGGATTTACACAGGTTATGAAACACAGGACATTCCTGTGTTGGACCCATTCAGACCAAACTACTGTCCTTTATCCCAGGTTGAGGACCATTCAGACCAGACCGCACAAGACCTGTGTCACCATATTTACATCTGTAAATGTCACTGCCTTGCAGCGCTGAACAAGTAACGGATATTGCCATGAACTGAATCTTTTACCGTCCCTCTCTGATTCCAGAATCTTTCCAATTCTCCGTTGTTATTCGTTCTATTGGTTCATTGTTGAAACGGTCGTTGTTGTGAACTGGCTTGCATACTAATGTGCCTCTGATCTTAACCAATGAGGTTCCCGTCCATTGCGTAACCCGGGTTGCCCCGTTCACACCGCAGCCGAGCCGCATCTGACCCGTTATTCGCAGTCTGATAACCCATGTAGACCCATTAGCACCAACGCCTGACTCGGGTCATTCCCGGGTCATGCCCCGGTGTGAAAGGGTTATAAGTGGTGGAGGCTTCATTGCGAGTCTAGACACTGCAGGGGTTCACCAGTTCAGTGTGAGTGATTCAGTAATGACAAAAAGCTCCCTTGTGCAATGTTGATCTCAGTAGCTAATAGTTCTTTCCCTCTGGTCTTCTTCACTTAAAGTACGAGTCATCACACCAGGATTAAAGAAGCCAGATCTCAAGCCTGAATATCTAAAATCACAAGTTTCTGATCTTCCGAATTAAATCTCGTACCGTTTTCATTTTACTGTTAGGCAGATGACTCACAACTTTATATAGGCAATACAATTTGGAAAGTACATTGTGATAAATACATTTGTCTTTGTATTTTACTAAGAAGAAGTTACCAATCATTGTTTGGAGGTTCTTATATGTTCTAAAAAAACATGTTTGACTAATGAAAAAGTCACATTGGCTGGTGAACCAGGCATTGTGTCAGGTACATAAGAGCATTCATTCTATACCCTGGATATGTCATCAATAACCGGACTATCCTCATTGGCTGGCCAATACAATTGTGTGTTGTATAATCCAAACAAAAACTGCGTGCTGTATATTTCCATATAAGTGTAAAACTTCATACTTTGATGTAACAAAGTCTACCTTCTAATCAGTCACATTGCTGTTGAGATGGTGCTCTTGGATAATGTTGAGGATGGGTAGGTCAATTGAGACCTTAAGACTTTGCAAAAAAAAAAAAAAGTTAAAAAGTGTTAAGTATAACCAATGCAAAGTGATGTTGAAAGAGTCTTACTTAAGTTGAGCACCACCTTCTGGGCCCTTCTCTTTGTGCGGCAGAAAAGCAATTCCACATCAAAAAACTGGGCAGTGTTTTGTCACGTTGGGTTGTGCATGGAATGTAACAATTAGCTCATCCTGTAAAATGTATACCTTGCACTGAATTTATTTCATATACGGTATATGTATTCATATACCGTATATGAATTCATATACCATATATGAATACATATACCATATATGTATTCAATATACATATTTCTTCTAAGTGTGTTCTGACGTTTTGCACTCCCTGCATACATGCTGTAATTCATATTTTTTCATGCATCTATTTCTACTTAATACATTGTAGTGTTGTAATTGTTTCAGTTGAGTTATGTTTAAATACTATCCATTCTGAATCATATTCCATTTTCATTGCTATATCCTATTACTAATTTGTTGCTGCAATGACTTCCCACAGGGATCATTAAAGTTTCTGATCTTGCAGTAAAATATCCCCAAATTCTTGGAAAAATAAGTCAAAAAATAAATAAAACAGGGTTTAACTGATGGAATGAATGTAGTGAGCACTAGACAGTTTTCCCACCACCTTCTTCCAAGAGGGCCTGTCTGACCAGGGCAGGAACCCAGACCTAGGCCCTGGCTTCCCTGGGACACTCACACTCACTCCAGTAGACTTTCCAGGGCCTTGCATGAGAAGAGAAGGGGGAGGGGAATGGGGGAAGGAGGCAGGGAGGCATGGGGGTGGGGTCAACCCCTAGTCCCTGGAGGAAGGAGTGATTCACAGCAGCATGTGGGGAAGGAAGTGAGTCATGCGAGCTTAGGACTACACACACACACACACACACGCGCGCACACACACACACACACACACACACACACACACAAAATCAGAGAGAGGGATTCAGAGTGTGCTGTGAGAGAGCCTTGTATGTGAATTAGAAAGAGCACGGGTTTTAAGTATCCACATGGGCGTGAGTAAGAGGGAAAATAGTTGGGCCGACACATGGGGCGTTGCACGCTTCTAAGCCTTGTCTGAGAAGTAGTAAACAAAAGAGGAAAAACAAGTTGTGACCAAACACAGCGACCAATAGAGAAAAAGGGGAGAACATGTAACGTGAATCTGCTAGTTGAACGTGTGTGAATATAAAGATGAGAAATTGCTACAAGCACACATTTGTTCGTATTACTATACTTGTGAGGACTTTTATTCCCTAACCCCTGATTCTAATGTAACCCGTCACCACTGACCTTTAACTAAACCTGTTCCCAATTCTAACCTTAACCCTTAAAGAAGTGAGGAGCAGCAAGACCGAGAGGAAGCAGGAAAAAGGCCAGGGAGGACTCCATTGCTGCAGTTCCCTCATTTTCCTCTACCTCACCTACCCAGCCCTTCCAAATCTGAGAAAACAAAATCTCTTTTTTTTCCTGAGAGAGAAAAAGAAGAGAGACCAAAGGCGCCAGAAATATGCAAAGACAGAACTGAAGCAAGAAAAGAGCAATAGAAGAAAGGAAGGGGGCCTTTCTTGACACAACAGCAGCATCCTTTCACGAGGTAGGAGGAGGCACGTCTGGCTGGGCGGGAGGGAACAGGATGTCGCCGCGCAACCTACGCCCTCCTCTACTTCCCTCCCCTCCTTTTTCCTCAAAAAAAGAAAAAAAGAAAAAGAAAAAAAAGCAGCAAGGGGAAAGAAAAAAAAATCAGTTCCTGCTCTGGCACGCTACCACAGGAATCTCTCTGCCTGCTTTCCCTCTACTTCCTTTTCCTGGGATTACTGATTTTTTTTAAATTTAAGAGTGGACAAAATCACCACAACAGCTGTGGTTGAGCAATTTCTTTCCAATTGCTAAAATCGTTATTACATCGAAGATTAATGAATACATTTATAAAACATCACATCTCAACACTGAATTGAGATCAGTGCCGTTTCAGATGTAAATCTCATTTTCAAGCAAGTGCACATATTCTGCATATGTATGTATATATATAGTATTACACATCCATATTGAACATATATGTAATGTGTTATAGTAAATTAGTTGAAATGAAACTTTAATGATCCACATGGGGAAATTGGGTCATTGCAGCAGCAAATAGGATAGCAAACAGCAAAGAAATGTATGAGAATACACCAAAAAATGAAATATGTGCACCATGAAGTTAGAAAAGTATCAAAATATATCCAATATATGACAAATGAGGGAAAAAGAGCATTTGAATGTGTGAAATTACAGCGTGTATACAGAATGTTGAAAAAAAGCAAGTATCTACTTTATATATTATTGTATATATGTATAGGTGTAAATGTATAGCTATATGTGTGTGTATAACTTTAGATGGTATGTAGTATATATTATAAGGAAAGTGTATTCATACATATTGAGCACATGGGGTATATTGTACATACACAGAATATTGAACCCATGGTTAGTTGATACACTTCTGTGCCTATAAAATCCAGCCTGTTTGAACAAACCAATGAAAAGTGTGTGTGTGTGTGTGTGTGCGCGCGTGTGTCTTTCCTTCACCTCATTAATGAACTTGATGCACTCGAAGAACATGTAATCATGGTAATGTTCGTTCACCGCCTTCTCGTCGACAAAGTGCCGAGGCTCCAGTGTTGGGTGATCTGGGGGGAGGGGGGCAGGTGTGAGTGCACATGTACACCATTAGGTGTCACTGTTGATTTCCCCATGAACTCGACTTGATTTCAACTCCAGCACCTTAAACTGTGGGTGAAAAGACACTCAGAGGCCCTACTCACACCTGGCATTAACGTGCGTCTTGGTTGATCCGATCACAAGTGGACAGCTCCAAGTATGTCAGTTCACACCTGGCAGTAGAATGAGTCTCCACATGCATCTCGGGTGACCACTTGTGATCGGATCTCACTTCCCCGCTCTATATGCAAATAAACACGTACATCATCATCACAGACCGGGCGTTCTTCGTTCTCACTCTACCACCAACCACAGTGCAGCGAGAAAGAGAGGTCTTTAAATGAAGTTTACAGTATAGGACATTATTTTATTAGTTTATTTTGTAATGTGTAGGTATGTATATCTTTTAAAAGACATGTTTATGTTGAAATGAATATACCTATACAAGTATTTATGTCTCTCGTTGTATTGGTTTGCCCTCTTATGGACATAATGCACTAAAATAGAATAGAATAGAATGGTTCGAACCGATGTGTTTTGTTAGAAGGAATAATCGAACGTCATTTTTGGCCAATTTTGACAGCCCTACGGCTTACGCAGAGGACGTCAGTTGAGTAGGCAGTCCTTCAATGTGGCCCAGGACACATTCGCATACACACTGCAAAAAGAATGTGGCCATATGCGGCCCAGACCACCTCCAAATGTGGTCTGAGCAATCGGATCTCAACGTGTCCTCAATGTGTCTTGGGTGCATTCACACCTGTATTTAGAGCTGTTGACTTGTGATCGGATCACCGAAGACGCAGGTATAAACAGGGCCAACTGATCAGAGAGCAAGAAAAATATATGAAAACAGTGCTAATAGTGTAATTTTACATTTGGAATCTTATATGAAATGTTAGGGATCTAGACAAATGTCTCATTGAATTAGTCCCATGCTGCAAGAACGCCAACTGGTGTTCTTTCTTTTCATTTTTCAACCGCTTCACAAGCTGCTTGACAGAAACAATGTAACAGAGGCCCTGTTCATACCTGGCAGTCTTGGGTGATCCAATCACAAGTGGTCACTCGCCAGGTGTGAACTGACGTACTTGGAGCTGTCCACTTGTGATCAGATCAACCAAGACGCATGTTATGTGTGAAAAGGGCCGTACACCAATCAGTGCTATTTTCCCTTTTAGAATAGAGAAGCTTCTTTCTTTGCAGTTTTAATTTCAGCCTAGCTCATTTTAGGTATTCGTTCAACCTGGTAAGCGGGGTCCTGTTGTAATATCATCCATATTAATCTTGAAAGAATGGTTTTTATAACCTTTAGAAAGCTCCATATCAACTAAGGTACTGTCCATATATCAAGCATTAACATTACCCTACAATAAGATAGTATACATTGCCTTACATTACTAGAAACCTACAGGAGGGGGCGGGATCTAAATGTAAGACTAACTTTAGACAATTTTCAAAGTTTTACACATATGGGCCCAGGTCTAGATTCTTCACCCAAATGTATTTCATGCACATCAAATTCTATATGCTGATTATTGCAGTCGTGCTTGCTTCTTAGTTTTTACTGAACCAGGAAATCAAAGCTCTTACCTACAAACTGGGAGCTGCCCCATATGAAGGGGAGGAACTGGAAGTCGTCCAGTCCCCAGACACCCTGGCTTCCAGCTGGCTCCATTCTGTAAGTCTTCTGCAACTTTCGCATCACTTCCAGATACCTGGAAAACCAACATTTTGTAAAATGTACACTGAGACACGTGAGCATCTGGCCAAACGTTTAGATAAAGACACAGATTCAAACTGACATTGATCCCACTCGGGCAAGATGCTTAGTTTAACAGCATAAGGTAGATTTACGTCAGATCCGGCGTATTGGAAAAAGAAACTAAACACACTGGTGCCTTATTACCATACTGCAAACGCAAGTAAGAGTAGCCCACCTGTTAAAAACTTTAAAGATGATTGCCAGCTGATCATCTACCCTGAGAGCGCCAACCTTGCAGAGACAGCAAAGGAAGGCAGCAAAAGCAGCTTCATGACCTGAAAACACAAATACATTCATGAACACACAACACACGCATTTCACTGCACTTTTGTACCACTATAACTGTGTATGAGCTTTGAACCAAACACACACTTCCTTCTTAGGACTTAAAAGATAGAAAGTAGAATATGAACTACTCAAACATGAATAAGGGGATGTGCGTGCGATGGTTTCAGAAGGCTATACAGTAGTTACAACTAAGTGCAATCTTCTGAGCTTGACACTAATTTGTTGAATGAAAAATGGGTGGGGTCATGCTACATTTAATCAACAGGACTAAAGAAATAATAATAAACTCCGGTTCTTTCTAAATTTCTGTACTGTGATCTGAAACCTCTCAAAAACTTTATTTTAGTTAATTTAAGACTACTTTTATATAACTTTGGATAAAAATGGCTACTTGTATAAGGGGCTGTAGTTATTTAGGACAAAGGCATCTAGACTAGTTTGTTTTTAGAAATGGTTGGACAACAGCATGTTTGAAACAAGAGGTAAAATATCAGAGGCCAATGAACTATTAATGAAGGAAAGGATGCATGTGCTGACTGTGTCAAGGACTTCTTTAAGAAACGTAGTGGGAATAAAATCAAGAATACAGGCTTCATAAGAGAGACTACCTCCATTAAATCTATTACTGAGATTTGTTCAAAACTGGAGAATTTACTGGAAAGGTGGACAGTTCTTGGTTGATGGTCTCAGCAAGATATGAACACACACCTTCCGAAACGATTTTTACGTTTTCTGATAGTTTTCTTTCCCTTCCCATCATACTTTGTTTTTATGCATTGCTGTATTATGCACAATGCAAGAGAGATTACTCATTACTCGCATTTTAGTTCAGATGATGACCCCTCAGCTCAGAGTGCATGTGCACCACACAAAACTATCAAAGAGGGTCACAGAGAAACAACAGCATGACAAGTCCACAGTTATGTAGAAACTGGACAGGGTGCCACTTGTGACAGGGCGTGGCATAATTTGAGGGTCTAAGACACACGAGCACTTGTCAGCGTCAGATTTGATAAACCGATTATACAGCTTTCACATCCGGGTTGGTTTTCAGAGAGACATTCATACCTAAAGATGGCCCAAAGAGCTGCAAAAGTCTGAGGTAGAAGCTGCTGCTATTATTATTATTATTATTATTATTATTATAAAGCTACAGCCTTGTTATTAGATTTTAAAAATGTTATATTATATTATTCAGACACTAACAAAGCTACACTGACTTTGCAAAGATATTCAAGCCTACTGAAGACATTAGTTTAGTAGTTAGATTATAGGGAGGGGAGTGTTATGGAGTGCATTATAGCACCTCCCAGTGGCCAAATGGAGAACATAATTTAAACAATTGAATTCTCTGTGGCATTTTGCAGGAGAGGCCAAACTGCAAGGGTGTTCAGACATTCAGGAACACCTGGTAAACAACCAAGTCTAATATATGATTTATTCACTCATCACCCATACCCACACACACCTATTACCTGTTCCATAGTCTATCCTGGTGGAGTTGCCCACAGCCTCTTTCAGATAGACTGCTATTTCCAGAGCTGCTGCATGCAGGTCTGCTGGAAGCACTGCTGACACCAAGGCCTCTGCTTCCTACATACACACCACTGGTGGTCAACATCAGCTGTCAGCGGCAGGGGATCTAGATAAAGAGCATGTGGCTGTGTGTGCATGAGGGTGAGTGAGGGAGTGTGTGAGTGCTAAATTTAAGACATCTTGCACCAACTGGCTAGGCTGTCGGTTGTGTGTGTATGTGTGTGTGTGTGTGTGTGTGAACCCACCTGGTCTAGCTTGGTGTACCAGGTCCTGTAGGCCTTATTTCCAAAGCGGGATGGCTGGTCAACGGGAGGGGTCTCATCTATCCAGCGGTCCAGGGTCTCCAACAGATCAAGTAACTTCTCTACTGTCTGACATACAACAAGCAAACCTCTGTAGAAACTCAGATTTGCTGCGATGAAAGACACTGGGTTCCATGCAATAATGTTTTCTTGGATAGTTTCCTACTTTTGTTCAAATCCTCCACAAGGGGCATTTGTTGAAACTGTCTTTTGACTCAACTCGTACAACTTCATGTACTGCAACTAATGACTTCAGTGGCTTTTTCTCCATATTCATTTTGCTACTGGACTCAAGGAGACAATTAGTAAATCAATCTGTAGAAGCATGCTAATTTGAAGCTGGTTTGATAACTGTGTTGTTTATTTGCTCTAATTTAACTCCACCATGTGCTCCACAGAGTCTTAGGGTAATTTCATGCAAAGCATGCATTGCACGTTGTCCACGGCAGCACTCTGGGTGGACATACTGAGGTAACCCAGTGCTCATAGCTTGCCCACATGCAAGCCACAGTGGGGGTTTTTACTTTGGATTTTCTCAGTTTATATGTTTTGGATGAGTTTTAGATGATGGCAGATGAATTGTGAATTTAAAAAAGGATGAGCAACCTTTTAGTTATTCAGAATAAATACAATAATATACAAAATAAAAATAAGACACATTGCAATGTCCTGCAGCTCAATGTGTGGAGCATGGTACCAATGATACCAGGGGTAGGAGTTTGACCAATATATCTGCGGGGCGTTGATAGGGTTGTTGATCAACAAATTCCACTTTCTGGCCCGTACTGTGTTTTGGATAAAAAAAAAATAAAAAAAACTCCCCACACACTGGAGGAGTTTCAAGACACTCCCAATCCCAAACCGGATTCTTTGCAATCAGAAGAACGGCTGGCACGGGATTGAATGTCAACTTAGTTCCTAGTTACATTTCTGTTCCTCCTAATATATTGTTCTTTTTTGGTTTTATTTCATAACCCGTTTCTTTCCTCTGTACATATGTGCAAAAGTTTAGTGATGGTAATATAAATAAAAGGTCACAAATGTTAAAGTGGGTGCAATATTTTAAAAAGTTAAAATTGAAGTGATTAAGTTGATATGACTTTACTGCAGTTACTCCAATAAGGTTACCTAAACTAAACTAACCAATCTCATGTCAAATCAGCTATTTTCTGTTTTGTGTTGAATGCATTTTAATGAAAGTCATTTTCTAAATTAACCTCGAAAGTATGTGCATGAGGATTCAAAAACGAACCAAGTCAGAAAACGCACATACCTCAGACACTTTGTATTCACATGTGAGCTTCTTCCCCTTCACACCTTCATTCAGTGTCAGAACGAATCCCATGTAGTCAGCATACGCCTTTAAATGAGATGGGGGGGGGGGGAGACGTGTTGAGAAATGAAAGGCATCCTGGTGAGTACAGCAACAACCGTATTTCTTTTAAGTAGTTGTATATCTAGGCTAGCATTTCTCTTGTAGTTTGTAGTTATTGAGAGAAAGGCAGAGGGACATACAGTAGTGGACACAAGACTAGCAGATGAACATTTATTTGACCGTTTCAAAAAGGACAGTTTTGTTCAAATTGATGGAAAACCGTAAACACAAAACATTAGAATTAAGAATAAATCCCTAAGGCTCATTTCTGTTTGTGTGCCCCATAAATACACGCCACATTATGGGTGCGGGACCCGAAGCGTTTGAACACCACACTGCTTGGGCATTTGGTGGAAAAAGGTGGAGTGCTACAGCACAACACAGAGACTCGGCAGAGAAATCAGCTGAAGTTGCAGGGAAAGCAACAGCACGATCTGGGGTACTGTAGCACCTTGACAGATCCCTTGGATCCCACCACAGGGCTTGGAAAGAGATCGAAGAGGTTGTCAAGGCCAGAATGAGCTCAAACCCTGGATCGAGTGGATGTATAAGAGAAATCCCAAATTTCAAGTTACATAAAGTCAATAAACTGGGTTTGTGACTGGATGGTCACTAGTTTGAAACCCAATACTCACTAGGAAAATAATGGCTGGGGAAGTGAACTACTCTCTCTACTGTCAAGGTGCCATTGATTAAGGTCATTAACCTCCAATTGCTCTAGTGAAGCTCCTCAGTGGATGACAGTAGGAAACTGGTTATGACAACTGCTTAAAGACATGTTTTACCACTATGAATTCTTTATGCATCAACGATCACAGGTTAGGGGAAAGCTTACCAATTCATGTATTTGTTTTGTTAGCGGTAACCCCAAAAAGCTACATCGGAGCATCCCTGCAACTTCCGAATGTGAAGTTTCTGCTTTTCACGAGTTAAAAGACAGTTCAGGTTAGGTTTAATCTGTTGAAAACTGGTGAATGTTCAAGGCTATTTCGTAATGAGAGACCTGATCTTGACTTCACATATATGCCGCGTTCTCATAGTCTGGTTTCACTATTGTTAGGACACAACATGGTTATTAAAAAGGAACGACAGCCGCAGGCGGGGAACCTACTTGAGATCGTTTCCACTTGCCCATGTCAGGAACCATGGCGATTTCTTTCTTGGGCACCATGTACGTGACGTTGGCTGAGACTTTAGGAGAGTCATCCTCAGGGGAGGATCCTGAAAATCCAAAGCAGAGACAATTTTCACTTATTGATTAAAGAGACTCATTCATCCTCAGATATGCGAACAGATATTCCACTCAAGTGCAATTGTGTAACTGCTGACTTTTAGGATTAGGATGTGGTTAACATTAGCCTAAATGCACAATAACTGAGCTAGTTAAATCATTCTAACAACAAACACAGCTATTAAAAACATTTCTGCTGCCTTGTGCCATAAAACTTTCCTGACTGTTCAGATTAAACTCAGCTCAAATACAGTGCTGACTGGGAAACATAGCGGTAGCCACACACTGCACATGGAGCTAGTTCAACTCATTAGGTGGAGCTCAGAGACAAAGGGCTGTTGCCCTCAGTGTATGGCACAAAATAGACCTTCTTGTGCATACTGGACTTTTCAACTGGGACCCAGGTGAGGACAAGCCCCTGCTGTGAGTTTGTTGGCCAGCTAGTGGCTTGGCCCAGAGGGGACCCAAACAGGTTCACTGATGGATTCCAAACAATGTGCAATTCACAGAGGACCGTTTACCACAGCAAAATCTTGACTAAGTCATAACCTAAGAAGTCATAGCTTAAGTACAATTGCCTATCCAAAGCAATTAGATTGCTGAACTGATAAGCACTAAACTCCTCCTTGCACTCCTTGTTGAGTTTTTAATGTCAAATTCACTTGTGGTCTTGGGTTAGCGTTGGGTTTTATTTAGGTTTTCTTTATAAAAATCTGTTAAATCAAATTGGTGTCAGATTAGTGTTTCTGAATAGCTGACAGTGCTGTCACAGGCACCCCTCGTCTAAAATGGCTAACAATTTTTGCTGTGAATAGCAAAACTCTGGTCACCTCTACAGCTGCCACGGTGTGTGTATAATACTGCAATTTCTGTGCTGCACAAAGCAAAAAGAAGCATGCTGCGTCATTCAAGGTGATGTGTGGACTGCAGGCTGGCGACAACTTGAGTGACAGTTTGATTTGCCAATGAGAAGTAGGACTTCCATCACACTCTTGACACTGAGAACAGTTAGCTAGTAACTTGTGATGGTCTTAGCCTCAATGTATTGAGACTTGCTGCTTTCTTAAGTAAACTTTTAGTAGTATGCACACACTTGTCATATTTGATCTCCCCAACATGTTACGATGAGCCAGGGAATGTTCAGTTACATTAGTTGGCTATTTTAACCACTATACTGGTTAAAATGAACTTTCTACAAACAGACAAAGTGAATCTAGCAAAGGGGAATCTAGGGCTACATACCGTTACATGCAAGTACACACAAAATCATATGAGATCGTCTGAATCGGACAAAAACTGACATTGATAACTGATACTTAAGATTTGGCAACCAGCCAGCACAGATGTGAGGGCAGTGGGTTTGCAGTATAATCATATGGTAAAGTAATCAATGATGCCGAGCTTCATCATAGCAAATTTAATGATGGAGAAAAGCAAAATTGCCAGAAATATATTTGGAAACCATGAAGGGGGGGATTCAGGACCAGTCATTGATCTACACTGATTGTTTGGTGACTTACATCTAATAATTTATCACGTTGACAAAAAAATCATATCTTGGCAATCATAGCTCCAGCTTGTCCCCGGAAATGTAATCAATATAAGCGGATCTGGAGGTTTTGGTTGCAAATCATAGAAGATGTGGGGTCTTTGTCATACCTTTTTTTGTGAAGATGAAGCTATAAGAAAAGCAATTCATGTCTACGTGAGAGAAAAGCTGATGAATCCTGATTCTTCTTTTAGTGTTGTTTCCTTTACAAGATATCATGAGGTCATTCAATGGGCGTCTTTTATCTACCTGGAAGTAGGCGGCACGGCTTAGTTTAGTAATATGAAAAAAATCACTTAAATCACTTAAAAATCTGGCGAGCTAATATTGCCTTTCCTTATCGGCAAACATACATAACTGGTCGAACATGACTTGACACGTTTTATAAGTGGTAAGGAAGCACTCTTCAATTCTGCATGAATCCAATACACCAGGCAGCACTGACTTGAGCAATATTTTAACTTTTATAACTGCCTTACATCGAAATACATACGTGAAGGCAGAACTCATGCAGAACTCGGCATAACACCGGAATGAAGGCACGTATCACGCGTAGTGTAGACTGTCAAAACAAAAACAGCGTCGCCATAAGGACACCGTTGCTCTTGCTAATTCGCTCTTCATGCTAACACTACTTCGAGAGCAAAGCAAGCCACAGAGTTTTTGGACACTTCAGTGTGTAACACTGAATGCTGCGTTGTTAACCAATACGTGCTTTGATTGCAAGCCCAGCTGTATACACATTTATTTGGATTGCTTTGCCTGGGCTACAGCACTAACATGTCATGTAACAAACATTAGCCATGTTCCATGTAGCCAAAATGCTCCATGTAGTCTGTAGCAACTGCCAACGTTACTAGCTTTTTGTTTTTAAACGTGGTAGCAACCACGATACCTAATTTGTTAATGCTGAAAAGACATATTAAACTGTCTCAGCGAGTTACCTGACTGGTGTTCAGTTTCCGCCATGACGATGAGGGGGCTTTCTTCTTCTTCGTTTGCGTGTCGAATTTCGGGAGACTAGACGCAGCGACGGCGCTTTGCTGCCATCCGCAGTTCGAAATTGTATCGACAGCTCAACTTTAGCTAGAGCCTTCTTATAGCCTCGGGTAAAGCCCGAGGAAGTAGGAAGTCAAGGACCCTAATTGTTATTCTCCAGTCACACATGTCTTATAAAGTTTTTGACGAAGACACAGTTAAACTAAGCTCAGCCTCCCTTTCTCGCTTTATTGAAATCTAAATCAAATAATAATCTTACTGTAAGGTTTTTAATTTCATCAAACATTGAGCTGCCTGCAACTGAAAATGTGTGTAAATGGTACTGTACACACTCACTGTACATTCTCACTTAGTAAGTGTCCAAACTTTATGAATATATATTGACATATTCTACAGGTTAAGAAGTTATATTCTAATGGTCAGAAAGTTATCTAACAAAAATGATTTTTCTATATATTCTATTTTTATATTCTATTATATATAATATTCTATTTGTTTGTCTTATAAACAGTTGCATTCAATGGGAATCCATAGATATTTGATCAATAATCTATATTTATTTAAGATAAATAGTAACACTGTTTGAAGCCACATGTCAGGTTCTCTGAATGAGGAGGCTGTACAGTATTAAAGCCACAACTAAGTTCAGAACCTGTCATGCCTGTGAGTTATTCTTTGGTTTGCTTTAATGTTTAGGATCTTAGTCTTGTTGAGCAGCCACTTTCAGCCCAGCTTTAGCTCTCAGACTGATGGCCTGACTTTCTGTTCATGAATTATCTGGTTTCCCTCAGAATTCATGGTTCCCTTAAGCTCTTAAGCTGTTCCCTGCACCTTTTTGCTATGTTATCTGCTGCTTCATCACCTGTTATTACAACATAACCAAGGTTCTCCACCTTGCACGAGAAAACATTATCTTCTTTTTTATCTTCTTCAAACTGTCAAACTGTGCATAAGGAGTTGGCTAGTGGAATTATAGGCTAGGCTGCTGCCTGCAGAAATCGTTCCTAATTTTGGGTCAGAAAAATGGCTCCATGTCATACTCAGACTGTATTAAGGCAGAAGCCAGAATGCCTTTACTGACATCTAGCAGTTGTGAAAGGCAATTGCAGGGTACTTTTATTCCCTCCACCAAGGAGGTCATAAAATAGGTTTTCGCCCCTATTAGTTGTTTGTCTGTTTATTGAAGGCCTTCTAGTTTGTTTATTTATTTATTGTTTGCTTTAACAAGTTGCAGGTGCTTTGTATGTTTGGATGCTTTCTTTGGTTTTTAACATCCAGGATCTGTGGTTTTGTATTGCTCCCTCCAAGTGCTGAAATATCGAGCACTCATGATCGACCCAAAAAAGTGAAATTTTCACCAACCGTAGCTCTGCACTACTTGATTTCTAATTAAACAACTGCCACCAAAAACACTGTTGTTACAGGGTCCATTTTGCTATTATTTTTGACCAACAAGTTTACTTTAGAGGTTGAAATTAGGAGTTTCTGGGGAGCACTTGAAGGCATCAATATGATGCATTTATGTTTTTTTAATTGAACAAGAAAATATACAAAATTGCAGGCGCTGTTTAATATACGAGTAAAGAACATGTCATAGAGCACAGTTGTAATTAAAATTGGATTAAAAAAACAAAGATTAAAAAAAGAAAATAAGCTAGTGTAAAATAGTGTTCCAAATTACACCACTTTTCTTATGTTTTCCCAGAAGATGTCTGTATTGAAAACAAAATATATATGAGTAAAACATCTTTTCAGATTTTTTTCAGAATAGGACATTCAAAATTTTTTAATTGAAAACTTCAAGTAGAATACAAACACAGACAGAGAGATAGATAGATAGATAGATAGATGGATAGATGGATAGATAGATAGATAGATAGATAGATAGATAGATAGATAGATAGGACTTGTTTGCTATGTACTTTTAGGAGTACAGGGATGATGTGAATCCCTGAGAAATGTGAGAAATATGGGAATATTACTTATGTATATCAAATTGACAATGAATTGGAGATATCTGACTTTATAATCAAAATAAAAATACATTTTTCAAGTTCAAAGTAAAATGTTACTATTTAAGTCACTCTAAACGAGTGAATGTAGTAGCAACTAAAAACAAACGAGGGAGAAATTCTTCTTTGGAGACGTAAAATGTACACTTTTTTCAAATCATGTTTGTCAACATAACAGCAAACAACATGTAGATGTAGAAATGAGAGCTCGTTCAAGTCACACCCGCTGTCATTAAGCGTATCTAACAGCCGGTTTGCAGCTGGACGATATTGCCCTTAGGTGATTTTGTGTCCTTTTGAGTTTGTAGTTGTGAGGTTGTGACGGTAGAGGTGGTGCTTGCCTGTCTTTTCTAGGGTCTGTAAACCGTTTCTGCTGAACTTTGAGCACTAGCCGATTTGGGGGCGTTTCTCTGAATACAGAATGTGGGGCATTTGGGCCAGAATGGTGGTAAGTAACGTTAACTAACTTACCGTTAACCAGCTGGTTTACACTAGCCACATGCTTGCTTACTAGGCTAACTAGCGACATTAGCTAGACACCTGCCGTTATTAAGGTACCAATGTCAGTCTTAGCTAGCACCAAATAGCCGAAATATATGTATTTAGTTAGCAATGAGGCTATGCGATGCTAGCTTAGCTAAGACAATTTAGCTGATAGCTCTAGCCAAGTGAAATTCTTGAATTAGGAAACTGGGTGAAAGGTAATTCTGCGGTTAAGGCAGAAAATATTGAAAAGGAACGTTACAGCTTAACTTCATTTTAACTACAATTTACACATATGCTCGATGGTGTAAGTGTCATTATATAAAAATCTAAAAAAAAACTAAAAAAAACAATCATTAGGTTAGTTAACACGCCGTCGTAGCCCCGATACTACCTTGTATGGAGAGAACATAAGACCAAAGTCCTTTCACATATCTGTCAGTTTACATTTTCCTTGCTTATCGGGAAAAGTAATTACGCTGTAGAACATGAATTGAAATCTTTTACGAATATTCAGTGTCTTCAGGTAAATTCGGCATAAAGATTGCCCACCAAGCAGCAATATATTACAATAAAATCTCTACTTGTATGACTGTTTCACGCTGCTCCCTACTCTCCTCCCCGGTGTGTTTTGGTGGGAGATGATTGCGGACATATCAGCTATACAAGTTGAGATTTTCTTGAAATAAGTGCCGTTTGGTGTTTTGAATGTATACCCACTTGAAGAACGGCTACTAAAGATTCGCAAAAAGTCTTAAGCCATGTCTTATCCAGGTATGTACCCTTGCCGATAAGCAAGCATTTCTGAATAGAGGTTATCATGACGTTCTCTCCGGACAAGGGAGGACGTAACTTCCTGTTTATCAACCAAACAGCCAGAGGTCTAGCCAGCCAAGCATTATCAGTAGCTTTTTATAAGCCAACGTTATTTTTAGTATTCTTAATTTGCCACGTGTTATAAGACAGTTAAAATACATTTACGCTAATAATTTAAAATATGTGTACGTCTTAACAGCCTTGTACAATTCAGTATAAAGTAAAAAAATATGCCCTTGTTGTATTCATTGCATTCATGGATGAGCCCTCATGACTAGCTCAAGCTTTTTGTAAATGGAACCAGCAACACTGTATGACTACAGTGACAGTATATTCATAGAAAAGCAACAAATCAATTTCAGCCCCTAATTGTTTCTTCAGTAATGGAGCAACGGTGCTGCCTGCAGTTATCTAAGTGCCATTAAGCTCACAGTTCACCACTACAAGCTTTTTTAAATTATATCTTCATTGGTAGACACCAGTTTGACAAAATTAATCTAGCATTGACAGGGATTATAGGATATACATAAACACAAGAGAATACTTTGAGGCAATTTTTTGAACTGTAATATGTTTTTTCTGCTATTATACCTATTGATTAATTTACTTTTTGATATAGGAATAATTTGTAATATTAGAGTAAGGCCTTACTAGAGCACCTGGCAAAAGATGCAGTGGCACCTATTGCCTCAGGGCTAAGGATAATTAATAAGAAGAAGTTTCATCTACACTCTATCTCTCAGGTAAAGGTGGGTGTGGCGAAACCCTGTGGCCTGGTGAAGCCTGTATCAACGACTCGGATCGCTGGCCGCTACCTCGCCCACCAGGAGGGGTTGGGCTGTCTCCCCGTTCCGCCCTTGCACCAGACTTGTGAGCGCTACCTGGCTGCCCTGGAGCCCATTGTGAAAGCGGAGGACCTGAGGCACACCAAAGAGCTGGTGGCTGAGTTTCAGAAACCAGGGGGGGTTGGGGAAAGGCTGCAGAATGGGCTTGAGAGGAGAGCACACAAGACTGAGAACTGGGTGAGTTCCAACAAGCAGCCCAGGAGTCGTGGCCAGTTTGTGTCGGATTGAATGAATTGTATCCCTTCGGAGCTGAAAGCACAAACCTTTTATCATGGGTCAGGTTTTTTTTTTTTTACTCCTGGTGATAAATGAAAGCTGAGCAGACCCCAGCCATTAGGCACTGTTAGAAGGTCAAGGGTTACCAAACATCTTCATGTCACAGACCACTAAATAGACACACTAGGTTACCGACCCCCATTTGATAAGATTTTTGTTTTTAGTATAGTACTTTACAGTTTTGTATTATATAAATGTCTACATTATACATGCAGAGATAATGGTGGCGAGAGTGATTCAGTTGAGGCAGCACTTTTTCTATCAAAAAGCTGAACTTTTTGTTTCACGCATTAGCTTGACCTTTGATAGATTGTGTTTGTATCTGTGTGTGTCTCTGTGTACTTATGTTTTTTTAAGCTGTCAGACTGGTGGGTGCAGACAGCCTATCTAGACTACCGGATGCCTGTAGTGGTCCACTCAAGCCCTGGGGTGGTCTTGCCCCGCATGGAGTTCAATGATAGGCAGGGACAAATGAGGTGAACACACACACACACACACACACACACACACACAGAAACTGGACCGTATAATTCTGTTCTGATGTTCAGAGTTTCTGTAGTAAGTGTATTAAACTTACTAAAGTTGGTTGTACCATGACAAATCACTATGTAAAAAAAGATAATTTATGGGAAAGTATTGCCCTAATTCCTAGAAAGTACACAATTCAACTTGCAGTATTGCTAATATAAAGCTTAAGTACCGACAAGATTGTTTCTTGAATTGATGGATTGTATTAGGGTGACTGTAAAAGGGTTACTAAGATTAGTAGTTTGTATCAACATATTTCATTTTTAGGTATTTATTTAGATGTTTTTAACTAATATGAGGAATAATTATCTTTATTTTGTATTACTTTCTCTCTCTCTCTCTCTCTCTCTCTCTCTCTCTCTCTCTCTCTCTCTCTCTGCTTAGGTATGCTGCCAAACTGATAGCTGGGGTTTTGGACTTTAAGACAATGATTGACAAGTGAGTACCAGTCTCTCCTTGTCCACAATTTGAGGTAATGTTTTCAGGGTAAAACAGACCAGAATCCTTAAAGACTTGTGTGCATGCAGTCTATAAAAGTTACTGACATGACGGAAATACGATGGGTACTACAATCACAGAAATGCCCGAATCCTGAAGCATAAAATTGCTAATAGTGGCTTCAGGGATATATACATAGCAAAATCCTGTGTGGCCAAGTTACTGTTTAATGGTGGACCCTGTATGTTTCCTAGTGAGACGTTACCAGTGGAGTACTTGGGAGGGAATCCCCTGTGTATGAATCAGTACTATGAAGTGCTGTCATCCTGCCGCATCCCTGGCCTGAAGAGGGATTCAGTGGTCAACCACGCCAGGAGCTCTAGACCACCCACACATATCACCGTGGTGCACAACTTCCAGGTGGGAAAAATGACATTATAGGCCCAAGATACCCATTGGACTTTAGTTTATTTACTTTTTTGTACTGTAACATTGTGAGCACGGATTAAGGATTTGTACTATTGAAACCTAATTCTAAACCAAAGTAAGTAAGATGTAAAAGATATGCCTTGCACAACAGGTTGAATTGGACAAACACATGCTGAGCGCTAAAGGAGGGTCAGTCCATATTCATCCCCTCTCTACTAATGCAATGTTTTTACTCAGAGCTGATACAAATCAAAACGTTAAGATCTTTGTGAAATAGTTGATGAAATTGAAATGTTTCTGAATATGTTGTTCACACCATTTGGTAAGGTTTTCTCAAATTGTTGTCACACCATATATTCAATTATGCAACTTGACTGTAAGGCAACTAATACCACATATTGACTAAGTTAATATGGTCCTCTCTGCATTATTGTCACTACTGCTATTGCTTTAACTTCAGACCCATCATACAGACCTAGTAGGAATTTTACATTTTAATCATTGTCCCCACCGGTGGAAGAGGTGTATGTGTGTATCACTTTGATTAACCCAGTGTCTGGTGAGACACGTAATGGCCTTGGAGCTGACCAGACCGGACTCAACCTCTCATCTTTTTCCTCTACTTTGAATCAGTTCTTTGTGCTGGACGTGTACAACAGTGATGGGACCCCGCTGACAGTGGACCAGCTGTATGTCCAGCTGGAGAAGATCTGGAACTCATCGCTACAGACCAACAAGGAGCCTGTCGGCATTCTCACCACCCAGCATCGCAACGCCTGGGGAAAGACCTACGCTAACCTCATTAAGGGTGAGCTCAATACTGGCTACATGCATGGACTTATCATAAGCAAAGCTAAACGTCCTTGTACTCGGTACTTGAAGAGAGTATGCAGGTTTTGGCCAGTGAAAGTACCCTGGGGCGGCTGTAGCCTTAGAGTTCACTTAGAGAAGTGGACTTGTGACTGGAAGGTCGCCAATTCAATCTCCGAACCGGAAAATGTTGGTGGGAAAAGTGAATGTATAACACATGTGTAACTCCTCTCCCTCAACAACTACTGTCAAGTTGCCCTTGAGCAAGTGGAGTTATTAAATCAATTTAATAACTTGAAATTAAAGCAGAAATAACTTCAAGCAGATTGTACTTATTTAAATATATATACATATATCTAGGACGTTTTTTGGTAGTTCATTTTTGCAATCTGATTACACAGTGATAACATACAAGTTTGCGTTGTGCGCACGCAATGGGTGTGTCCAGATAAAACCAACAAAGAATCAGTGCGAGCCATCCAGAGGAGCATCTTCACAGTGTGTTTGGATGCACCGATGCCCCATGTGTCGGATGAGATGTATCGCAGCCGCGCTGCTGTCCAGATGCTGCATGGCGGAGGCAGTCGCTGGAACAGTGGCAACCGGTGGTTCGACAAGACACTGCAGGTTCGACTAGGGGCAACACACACACACACACACAAATCTGACACAGATACACTCATACAAAAAATATCACCCAATATAACTAATAGCCTACATGGATTCACAAGTTTTTATTTTGCAATGCATTTTAAGTAAACCACTTGCTTAGTAATTATAAATCTCGCTTCAGTCTAACACACTGTCATACATAACAAACTGACTGTGTTTAAAAAGAGTTGGCATGTGATGCTCATCCATGGTTTCTGGTCTTTAATTTAGTTTATAATTGGAGAAGACGGGACGTGTGGTCTGAACTATGAGCATGCCCCAGCTGAAGGCCCACCCATTGTGGCCTTGATCGACCATGTTGTAGAATACACGTAAGTAGACTTAGACTTATTCAAATAAAAAACATCCTTCTAGTAGCCTGGTGTCACCCTGACTTTTAAGACTTTCTGCTAGCCTTCCCATTCTACCTTGTAGCCATTCTTTATTTGCTGTTGTTGTTTCTGGAAACAGGAAGAAGCCCGAGCTTGTGCGCACTCCCATGGTGCCTTTGCCCATGCCCCAGAAACTACGCTTCAACATCACGCCTGAGATCAAGAATGACATTGAGAAGGCCAAGGAGAACATGAATATGTGAGGGGCAGCTTTTAATTCTAATATTTTTGTATGCGATAAAGAAAGTTGAGTAAAACTTATTGGTCCATACGGAAACACTAATGTAGGGGTGAAACGAGGAGCTATGGTAGCCCGAAGATCCGCCACACAAGTAACTGATTGGTGACACCGTCTTGAAATTCTAGTGCGGGATGTCAAATAATGAATGTGATTTTCTTGCACCATAACTGCTGCTGAGGCGGAGTTGCTCAGAGGGCAACATTAGAAAACTGCTTCTACTGGACATGGGCATGTGTATAACTACATGTGCATTAGGGCTGAGTACCTGAGTATACTGAGTATACAAACTATACAGCCCCAGAAAGGTCTCACTGTCCTGAAATGTGTTCTCTTTCTTCCTCTGTCACACCCTCCCCCAAGAATGGTCCAAGACCTGGATATGAGGGCGATGGTGTTTGAGCACTTTGGGAAAAACGTCCCGAAGGCCCACAAGATGAGCCCTGATGCTTTCATACAGATGGCACTACAGTTGGCTTACTACAGGTGAGGCTCTTCAAAGTCATGTGCAGATGGCCTCTGTTTGTATTGAGGTTTTTCACACTGCACACTGTATGACTAGGATAACTTTAGCTGCATAATCCAAGAATTTTATGTAAAAATATACCCATCTTGTCAGTCTAAATCGCAAAGTGGGGCTGTAATCCGCTTCAAAATTTAAAAATGTTTTGTCACAGAGTGAGCTATGTGCAGTTTACTGACATCCTGTTACATGATTTCTGGTGATTGGAAGTTCTCAAATTGCTAACAATTACCACCTGTATATATTTTGTTTCAGAGTGCACATTAAAAAAAATGTTTTACTTCTTACATTTAAAATTCAGACCTTCAGACCTGTAAAGTACTCGTTACAAATCTCGCAGGTCCAACGAACTTTAGAAACTTTAAATTTGTATTATTTTTGGCCAAACTAATACAGAAGATGGCCACTAACTTTACGAGTGGCACCCATGGCCGATCGTTTTGTCCTAGCCAGTATCTGGTTTGGGAAATACTGGCTAGCTGAACCCATTCGTTTCTACTAGCATTGATACAAAATGCTAACAACCTTCCAGTGGACATTTTCAGTAACCATAGTGACGATTTAAAAATGCTTTTCAATTCTTTACCTTAGGATGTGCGATATTGAACCCAAGTATAAAAAACGGACCTATCCCATATTTTTTTCCAAAGCTTGGCGAAATTGGCTTTGGCCAAATTTAGAACTGGACACTGTGATGTGAATGCTGTCCATGTTAGTTTAGTGATGTAACAATTGGGGTTTGTGATTCACAATTGGCTTTTGTTGTCACAATTGGCACTAGTGATGTCACAATTTACTTTTGTGATGTCTCAATTGTTTTTTGAGATGTCACGATTGGCATTTGTGATGTTACAATTGGTTTCGTGATGTTACGATTGACTTTTGTGATGTCACAAATTGGCTTTTGTGAACTGGACTTTAGAACTGGACGCTGTGATGTGAATGCTGTCCATTTAGTTTACCTCAATGTGGTTCCATGGAGAAGTAGTAGTAATTTTAATGCAAAAAAGTGTCCTCTATTCTTTAATTTTAGAATTGTCTATCCTTTGTAATAATAAAAAAAAGTTTACTTTTTAATACTTGTGAGTACATTTAAAAGTATAAACTTTTTGACTTTTACTCAAGTGTATTTTTAGCTAGATACTTTGACTTGTAATTGAGTAAGACTTTGAACCAGTACCCATACTTTAACTTAAGTATAATTTCTGGGTACTTTTTACACCCCTGCATAGTAGTAGTAATCATATGCACTTGTTATTAACTAGTAACTTAGCAGAACATACAGCAATTTGCTTGACTGGCAGATAAGCTACCGGTAATGAAACTGTTTTTCAAGTGTATTCAAAGCAGGTTTCTCTTCCTCTCTTGGCAGGATGCACCAGCGCTGTTGTTCCACATTGTGACTAAATCTCGTAACTCCATTGGATCCTCACAATATCGGCAAAACCTCATAGCTCCACCCCGTCTCCATTTTGAATTGTACCGCAAGCGCTGCAAACAGCTGAGCTGAAAGTAAACAGTGACAACTTTACGCGGCGATTTTGTTTTTTTTCATTTCCTGAAAAATTACGGTTTTGGACATAGAAGGTTTGCGCCCGACAGCGACGATATATAATATATGTAATGTTCAAATGTTATGTATTTTGATATGACCTTTGGAGCAGTTAAACTGAAATTTTACATGGCATCGACAATATATATTATAATTCCCTGTGCTGTGGCTGCTAGCCTCACCTTGATTGTCACAACTGCTGGCCATCCCCACAGCAAATGGTATACACCCAAAAGAGAGAGAGAAAAATGTTCATTAATGAACTTTATTCATCACATACACTCACATGCAGTGAAATTTGTCTTCTGCTCACCCCTGACTAGATACACACAACATATCACTCCACACACGCACATGCATTTTCAGGTCAGGTCAGGGCAGAGCGCAGCCATTGAACGGCGTGCCTGCAGCAGTTTGGGGTTAAGTGCCTTGCTCAAGGGCACTTCGGCAGTGTTGGTGGGCACCTTAGCTGTGGCACCAGTCATTTTTCCAATCAACAGCTCACAGCTGGAATACACCCCCCTGGTGGTGTTGGGGATCGAACCAATGACCCTTCGGTGATGGGTTGGTCTCTCTAACCACTAGGCCAACCTGCCATCCTGAACATCACTGAACAGCTAATTTCAGGCAAACAGGGGACAGGGTCACAGATAGACATAGACTGATAAAGTGTAATATATTCCATTTATTGCTATTTTAATGTCAAAAGTTGCTGTAAATAATCTAAAATACCAGTAATATTTTTAAGCAAATGTCTTTAATTATGTAATAATTCAAATAATATCGCCATGTGAATTTTACTTTTTTTCCAGAAAAGTGTTAAGGTTCTAGCATGATGGGTATTTCATTTTGGGATGAAGATCTATATTTGAACACTAAAAAAATCATGTTTACCCACTACAAGCGATATGTAACATTCCTGTCTTGTTTCTGTGCTGGATAGAACACAGAAAAGGTGGCTTTAATGGAGAAAGCTGTAAAAGCACACAGGTCATACACTGACAGGGTGAGTACTATTCATAGCTCCATGAAACATTTCTCTTTGGAATGTTTCAAGTCTGTGGAGGCACAGCTTTTTACCATCACAAAGATGCCTTTTTTAAAATACCTGTCAGCTGATACTGTTGTTAAAAACAGTTAAAAATGATTGTCAGAGAGTTAATATTTATATCTTGTAAATCCCTCCCCACCAATCAGGCTATCCGTGGCCAGGGCATAGACCGACACCTCCTGGGCCTTAAGCTGCAGGGTGTTGACGACCAAGTCTCCATGCCTGATATCTTCATGGACACCTCCTACGCTGCGGCCATGCACTACCACCTTTCCACCAGCCAGGTATGTACCAGGGTTACCTTAACATAAAGAATAATACCTCTATATTTCAACTAAGCATATTATTCCTATGACCTAGTACTGCAAAATACTATGAATTCAGTACATTTCTAAGAGCATCACAGGAAAGAAAAAGCAGGTTAAGTCATGTTTAAATTTTTGTTTAACATACATGCATCTTATCAGACAGCTAGTAGCTAGACATCCATTATATGACATGCTTCTTCCCTTTTTTCCCACAAAATTGGGATGATGACCCCCATAAACAGTCTGCAGTATTCTAACAGGTTTAATGTATATGACAGTTTTTGTATGAGTATAAAGTCAATTTACCTAGGGTCGCAGTAGACAAGCTATTTGTGCTCGTGGTTACTTGTTTTTTCAGCTCCTAAAGCTTGTATCAGTGTTGATGTACCTTGGCAACAAATGGTTGTCGAAGAAAGAGGACGTGATGCCATTGCTGTACGTGCCAGGAAACATCAAAACAAGCGGGCATTGCGCATCAGCCACAACCAGGCTTCCATTAATGGAACAAGTGGTTCAACTCTGAGGTTTTATGTGCCGCGTTGGTAATCGTCCATCACCGTGTTTTTAAAACTACTTTGACGTTGTTAATCAGTTTACGGTTTACGTACTGTTCACAGGTAACACTGACAAAACTGATGGGCTTAGTTTTTTAATACTCCATGCAATTTAGGCTATGAATTTGTCATGGCTTGTATTCCTTTGTTTGATTGTTGCTTTATATCAGAATGTTTAGAATTTGTTTTAAAATGTTTTTGAATCCACCAGAGAAAGTAGTGTGATGGTTGGTGATAAAAAAAAAAATCACTCAAGCCACTGCTGAAAACTATTCTCTTGTCTTTTGCATGTTAGGCCTAGTCTTAAAGGATACAGTCCACACTAAACACTTGTTGAGAGTATTTTTGGGTCCATTTTGTTGCTTAATCCTGCAGATGATATTTTCAGCACAGCTACAATGGAGTTTGATAGCACATAGCAGTTTTTCAGCTATCTAAAACATCATCAACAACATTAGGTTGATGTCATCAACAGTAGTACGTCAGGTTTTGGTGTCAGCCACTCAGAATCAACGGCATTGTTCTCTCTCTTCACTCACTTTTTTCTTGAATGGAAAAAATCAATGCGCGATCGCGATCACTCTTTCTACCTATATGTGTACAACCTCCCTCTCTGGGGGTTGTTGAAAGGCATTCTGGGAAACCAGAAATCCCGATCAAGAAAAAGTAACACATGGTCACAAAATAAACCCTGGAATGTGATGTGATGATATGTGATATTAAACAGTGTCAAAGTATTCAAGGGGGGGGGGGGGGGGTCCTTTTGATGACACTGCCCATAGGTGAAAGAGCAACATTGGATGACTTACCTAGTAGAACAAGTGTGGTGCTTAGCATCAGCTGAACAGGTGTTGGTAAAAAGGAAATATCCCAGTATTATTTGACACTATGTGCAGAACTGTTGCCTCAACTAACCACTACCCCTTCTCATTTCTGACCCCCTCCCAAACCTCCCCCAGGTGCCAGCCAAGACTGACTGCGTGATGTGTTTTGGCCCCGTTGTACCTGACGGCTATGCATTCTGCTACAATCCTAGGAGCGAACACATCAACTTTTCAGTATCCACTTTCAGCAGCTGTAAAGAAACGAATGCAGCACACATGGCCCAGGCCCTGGAGGACGCCCTGGTGGACATGAGGACCGTGCTGGATCAAACACCTAAAGCCAAGCTGTGAAGCTATAGCACAGGCTTAACTAACTTGATCAAAGCTGAAATGGACACTACAGGTCTGTAACAGGTCTGTTATAACCATAATGACTCAGACAAAACTCCATGAAAGAATTACCACTGCTTGAGGGCCATTTGCAAGGCTACACCTGTGCAAGACTACCAAGCTACAGTGGGCTAATCATCAAGCACGTTAGATGATGCTGTGATACTTGTCTTGCAGGGATTGGGCGGAGCTAGGTTTTCAAGGGTTTACATTGAAGCATCATGAGACATAATGATGCATCTGCTTTGTATCAGAATGCAAAAAAAGAAGAAGAAAAAAATTGATTGTGACTTGACTTGTAAATTAATATATTTAGCGGGTTTGTTTTTAAAATTACCTTATCACGTCGTTGTGCCTGAATTTAAAATGGTTGATTCAAATTACATTACATGTTTATAAACTGAAATCCGTAGCTGAATCCCTCTCAGATGATGCACAGTACTTGTGAGCCAGTATAATGTTGTTTGTTCAACCCTTGATGCCAGATTTTCTCTTTTTAACAAAATGGTAAATTAAATACATAATTTTGAAAGCACTTGCCTTAGCCTATTACTTAATAGCACTGATTTTGCTGAGCTCCACACTGCTTCATATTGGAACACACCTGTTAACTGTCCAGTACAACCAGAGTCTACTACTGTTACTCACTGAGCAGCCCCACTGGAGCAGTTGGGTAAATGTTTTCCTACACGAGACAGCCACCTGCAGAGGTAGTGGCTGATGATTCTCCCAAAGCCCTTGAGAGTACACATAGTCATAGACTATTAGAAACCACAAGATTTGTGGGAGGATGTCCTGCTGGTAAATCAAGGCCTTGAAGTTCCCTGGCAGGCCTGATGAGTCCACAACTGGTGTTGAAGAGCAGAAATGTGGCTGACCAGGTGCATCCCTGTGCATCCTAGAGAAACCAGAGGTCTGGAGAAGACCTCGGACTGCAACTTGCATGTATATACTGTAGATATAGATGTATATATATATATACATATCTTGGACCTCTGGATTTCTGCTGTGCCTGCACGCATCTCATTATCTTATGGATGAAGAAATACAAAAATAAATAATAAATACAAACAGAAATGGATACAATTGGGAAATAATACACAAATGATTTGGATTTTTATATTTTATTTATTTATTCCTATGTACATTTATTTTTTTAATTGACTTGATCAATTTATTTATTGAGGCATTTATGATGATGGCCAACTTAAGGCTGTTCTGAAAGTGATACTCAAGATAGCAATTACTATCGTGAAACTAATCAAAGAAGCTGCACAGAACAAAGTTTGCTAATCACTAAAAGTTCCATGGAAGAGATCCCATGATGGTCTTAAATCATCAAATCAAATTCCATCCTCTGTAAAGTGTGTAAAAAAAACTTAAGTAAGTAAGATATCTTTAACAAGATATCTTTAACAAACCATGTTAAAGTCCATTCACATGATTGTGGTTTGTGTGGAAAAGATTCCATTTCATGTAGAGCTTACAGAAAGTTTGAAAATGTATCTCTGGGCTCACATGTTATGTAATTTTCTAGTACTTGTACTGAAGATCTCACGACAGGAGAAACCCATTGGCTGCTTGGTTTGCAGCAAAAAGATGTGATTTGAATGTGCATCTGCGGAGACGCATGATAATTCATACAGAGGAGAAACCATTCAGTTGTGTCGCAGTTTGTAATAAAACATTTTAGTAATAATGGGTAAGACTCGAGAACCCATACTGGAGAGAAACCATACAGTTGCGGTGGTTGCGGAAAAAGACTTCAAAAAGCACAGTGAGTATATGTGTCACACAACAGCATCAGCAAACAATGCATAGCCTATTAGCAGACACGATTTATTTGGTTTCATCTGTCAGTGCTGTCCCATGATGCCATGCGTACCTGTTGACAACATGCAGCTTCTGAAGTTTGTGAAAAAGAAAAGGTGGATCTGAGAGGGAGCGTTCATATGCGTTCATAACACATTCATAACACATTCATAACATGTTCACAAGCAAGGGACCGGGTCAGTCAGAAAAAAAGATGCTAGTCATGCTAGTGCATCACAAGTGCCTGCACACTTGCTTCTAGCTAAAAAGAAATTCTTTTACGACTGAACAAAACCAGACAACTTGAATCTATTTCTTGTAAAAGAAGAACGTGCAGAATTGAATTCACGCTCATGTTATCATATAGGGAAGGTGTGAGGAAGAAAAAAAACACCTGGAAACTATAGTGAAAGTAAAGAGCAATGTTTTCTTCTATAAGGTAGATATGCCAAGGGAGTAAGCCTCTGCATGTATAAAAAAAAAAACAAACTAGGGCGCGCCAACTGACATGAGAGCTGGATAAAAAATATTCCCATTTAGATATAACAGTGACATAGAGAAGAAAACACTGATCTTGGATCTGTACAAAGTAGACCTATTAGACACCTTCTCTGCCCATATCATCAATAACCTGTCCCTTATTTTGCTATTTAATTGTGATTGGATTAGGCCTATAATCACAAAGATGTAAGTAGGGTAGGGGTGTATTGTATTACATAATATAATATTTCCCCCAATGAAATATTATTTTTCCTCACACATGCGAGGGTGTCATGAGGAAGGCGGTCATCTCTCCTGCCATTCCTCCTGACCCACCTGAAGCCTCAAGTTCCTCCTCCTCTCTTTCTCCCTTTCTCTCACTTCCCAGTCCCCCTAGTCTCCTCTCTGTTCTGTTTTGTTTCAGGTCCTGTCTTTCCTGTCATGCTGCGCCCCCTAGGTGTGCACCCAAGTCACCCAGATGGTAGATCCGGGCACAACTAGGTCCAACGCTGGTGGCTTGAAAAGTTTTATTTTTGGCAATCCACATTTACTATTTTGAAATATGTTTACAGCACTGAAACGCTAAAGCTCCGTGATTTGTGACACAACCGCGCTCCCACTCTGCTCTCATTAGCTAAGCTGTTCAATAAAACGTGCACAGGGAGAAAAAAAAAATCACTTCAGCGAACATTTGAGCATTTGCAGCACAGCTTGGATGGTCTTTGGCATGTGCCCTCCACTGCGCCTGGCCGCTGGCGTCTGGCTGCCGTTTCCTTATAGCTGCCTTTTTGAGATAACTCTTCATCGTTGCACTCAGATCGGCTCCAACATAAATAGCTGGATTTTTTTTATTTGCTGCCATCTGGGGTAACAACACCCATAATTTGCAGTGTTTGGTATACAGAAAAAAGCTGTCTGGCAGACCAGCTTACTTGGTTGTCCTGAGGCTAAGACTCTCCGCACTGCCATTACATAAACACCCACGATTTTTCAAAATAAACACCTCCCAAAAGATGTCTCGAGCAGGGCATTTTTTCACATGAGCCTGTCCCTTTTGCTACTTGCAAGTTTTCAAATGAAAAATTTAAACTAATGTAGCAGAGTAGAGAAAGAAATGGAGAAAATTAGGTGTGAATAACTGAAATGATGATGAGTTGGACATGGATGTCACACTCCTTATTAGGCGATGGACAAAAGAAAGCACGGCAGTAATTAACCCATCACAAGGAATTCTGTGTGTGTGTGTGTGTGTGCACCTTCACACCACTTATCCACCATGCTTCGCCCATGTGCACACACACACAATTATGTATGAGGTCTGGCCAAGATGGCCCTCAATACCCCAGCCACCCCATATGAACAAAGCAGAGTAGCAGAGTACTGCTCCAACTTTCCTAATCTCACGAGTGTATGTGTCCTCTTCCACTTCCATCCCCTCTGTTTCCATGGAGACAGGCCCCTGTGAGCCAATCCCAAAGGCCCCCACAGCCAGTGTGACCAATGGGATTAAGAGCTGATGCAGTAATAAAGCTGGGGGCGGACAGCCAGGTTTAGATAATGAATGTCGACTGGGTTACGGAGTACGTCATGTGGGATGTGGAGGACAGGGCTGACGTGAGGTTTGTGGTCTATTTGTGTGTGTGCAGCCATATCTACTGGTGATTGATAGGAGGACTTTGCATTAGGAAACAGGACTGTCTTTTGTGTGTGTCATATGTTTTTTTTTTACAAGTAACTTTCTGACCTGAATTACTTTATTTCAACAATTCCAATATGGTATCCACTCTCGCTGCAGCCAGCCCTGAAACAACATTACCTATGGTCAATGCCGGCCCAAACCATGAAACGGCTATTTGCGCTTGCTGCTCTGTCTGCAACATCACTCTGCTGCTGGAAAAGTCATCAACCTGGCCAGGTGTCTTTGTTACGGTCCGAAAAGTGGACGTCATTTCTGTTAAAGCAACATGTCAAAAAGAAGCTATGCATCGGCATCTCCTCTGCAGCACAACTCCATGTGTGCACACATTACATTCTGTAGTGCTGCATTAACCTATAATACTGCATTTAATACTTTCAGTTTCCAGTCGAGGTTAGTTTATAGTTGCAGGACTTTTATAACTAAATTGGCATCTTTCAAAATACCTCTATTTTGTTTGTTTTTGTTACACAGGGACACAAGGACTAAGACATTTTTTTGCTCAGGGCCCCCAAAAACCTAGGGCCGGCCCTGGTAATGGTGTCGTTGGAGCATGTGGATCCATATATCTGTTTTCTTTCATTTGCTATCATAGTTTTTAAACTCACAGAATAACTCTAAATATATTTGACCATGCTTCATGCATATATATATATAACATGATTTCTCACTACCACTTCCAACAATAGGAAGATGTGTTAATAGTAGTTAAATAGTTTGTCAGGATACAACAGCAAGGGACTAATGCCCAACAGGGCTGTCTCTTTTCTACAAAATGTGTTGAGTGAAACTGAAAGTACTAAATGCAGTGTTATGGCTTAATGTGCCACTACAGAATGTAATGTGTGCATGCATAGAGTTGTGCCGCAGAGGAGGTAGGTCAACTATCAAACAGTTTTATGAGTGTCATGTCAAACGATGGTAAGCGAGCTTGGTGTTCCACCATGTAGTGCACTTTTAATCAACCGCAGGCATGGGGCACAGCTAGCATGGTCAAATGTGTTGAATAACATTCGGTCATCAGGTTTTATCGAGGTCACACCAGCAATCTCATAATGCATTTGGGTCTAGCCGATGTTAGTTAGGGTGATTGAGTAATATTGAATATAGTTCTCCATAATAAATTGCAGGAGTCCCATGTACAACTGAGGGATATTTGTAAAGTAATGTGTATTATGCATACTGTGGTGTTTCTGCACTGCACTTCCCAGAGATCACCTGTCAATCAAACAGTGTGTCCAGTACTGTGATGCCTTTCTCCTTGGATTTTCTATTGATGAAGTTTCTGTAGGTGGTGCTCATCTTTTTTTTGACTGTTCAGCCCATGTGGAGTCAAAAATCGAGCAAAATCAACTTTTCAAACTCTTCCTCACTTCCTTCATTTTCTGTGCATGCATCATTTCTGCCAGGAAGGGCGGACCCGACTGGCAGCAAGGGAAACTTATATAGAGAATCTTTCTGCTGATGTTTAGTTGTTTTGCTGCAGCAAGAGGCGATTCTGTTCTGTTCTATTCTCTTGTGTGGAAGCCTTTAGATTTAGATTTCAAGTAAGAACTTGGAAGGTATAGCTCATTGACAGCAGCAAAATTAAACCAGTTGTGAAGAACAAAGATTTTATTTGATCTATTTTGTTTGTTGAAGTCCTCTTCTTGGTGATGGAACTTCACAGCAGCAGCACAGAGCCTTGATCAGCCTGGAGAACAGTTGCTAGATCCTCTTCTTTGGTTTGACCTCTGAAACTGACGTAAAAGGATCACCCTCGCTCAACAGTAGGAACAATTATGATGTGAAGCAGAAATAATACATTTGTACAGATAAAGTTTGGCTTTATCTCTTACATTTCTCCTTGTTTTGAGTTTCTGGGACAGTGGTGGACAAAGCTCTGTTATCATACACAATGGTGGATGAAGCTCTGTGAGTGTTTGCATCATTGGGCTCTACGTCATCTCTGCTGGTGCTAACACCGGAGATTTTCTCAGTAGACGAATCCTCTAGTGTACAGATGCACATAGCCAGGAATGAGGCCTTCACACTGGATGAAGTAATCATTCCATCCATCCATCCATCAAGCATCTATCTAAACACACACGGTCACTTCCTAAGAGCTGTGGTCTTCGTTTTCTTTCTCAGGTGGCTCATGCAAGGATGCTCCAGAGCTTCAGCAGGCTTGATCCTCTGCTCTGGATCCAGGTGGAGCATCCATTTCTGGAGGTCCAAAAACTGCCACACGTCCTCAAATTCTATGGCGTCCCTGACCTCCATCTAGAGCTCATGGTGATGAGGCGATAAGGCACCACTGGGGCTGTCAGGTGATGGAGAGTTTGAGAACTAACAGGCAGCCAAGAGAAGTATACTTTACTGAAGCGTGTTCCTGACCATTCCGAGTCTTCCTTGATGCAAAGTCATCAATGACTCATCATAGGAAATTTGCCCAGCAACCACACAGTTGATGCTAATGACAGCAAAGACCACTGAGGTGATCCTGTGTTATGTGTTGGACCTCAGGTAAGATTCAATGAACTTGAGCTTATAAAAACTCCCCTCTGCTCCAGCTACTGTCACTGGAAGGGGTGACAGCGACCCTGAGGGCGATCCAGATGTTTGGAGAAATCTCTGTGAGCTGCTTTTCATGGATGAATGTCAGCAGCTTGAGCGCCGTCATGTTCGTAGATGGCAAATCAGGCAAACTCCATCTAAGACCTGTCCTCCGTGGCTTAATGGGTTGCCACAGGGCTTCTGACTGTTTTGTTAGCTCCTCAGTTGACAGATTTTGGAAGTCTGAGAGCACTCCAAACTTTTCTTTTTAGCTACATTAGCTATATAGATAGTTATCAAAGTGAAAACTGAGGATGGCTGCTGCTGAATCTATTTCATAATCAAAGTGGAAATTGTTTTCTCTCGCTGTTTTTTTAAGAGAAATTTCAGATGAATTCTAGGGCAGTTTGTAGCTAATACTAACTTGCTAGTAGTAACCCCATTAGTGTAGCCATGTATCTTGATGTAATAGCGCTAGCTACTACTCCATGTTGATGGCATAACACACACCTGACGGCTTTGACCTTTTCATTTTTCCATGTTGTTTTTGTAATTTCTTTATATGAATCAGGCAAAATAGCAGGCTCTGCAGCTGTAGATATCATTTCCATATGCTTGGTGTGTTTAAGGAGAGCGGGGGCGCATTGGCATGTTATTTAATTACATGTGATGTCACTGACTTGGACAGTGAGAGTTTGAGAGAGGAGCACTCCCCCTCCCCCTCTTGCTTGGTGATGAGGCCACAGGAGTAGTGGGAGGAGGGAGAGCGTCACAGTGAAAGGCGCTCCCGACACGAGCACCGATTCAGAGTGACAGACAAGCGCTCGTGTGCCCCCTCCGGCATTTGCCGCCCTAGGTGATTGCCTATATCCCCGATGCTGGAAAACGCCACTTTGCAACTTTGACAGGTCCCTGGCACAGCTTACAGTAGCATGTAATTGACAGAAATATAGGCACAATAGATACCAGTAAGCTAGCTTATTAAAAATGTCTAGTGACCATTTACTTTTCTGCTATCCCAGTACTCATTTCTGGTGATGCATTCAGACCATTGTTGTGGAAGAGCTCTGAAATTACCAGTCAGGGGCCAGATGCATAAACCTTTGGGTTTGGGAAATTCAGTAGCCCCAGAAATGGAAGGTACATCACCAATAGCTGTTTTTATACTGTGCATGTTTAATAGTGAAATTGTCCTTTAAAGTTTATAAGTGATCTGGGACAGGAGCCTCAGTTAAATGCCCACAATGTAATATAATGTAGATAGTGTATTTATTAGGGTCTGAAGTATCCAGTATTCATAAAAAATTCAAGAAGCACATCATTGCAGCTAAAAAATACTACCGCAAGCTTTGTTTTTTTTAATTCCAACACTCAAATAGTTTTTCTTCTAAGACATCACGTGACGTACCAACAAATCTATTAACACAAACACACACACAAATACACAATATTATGATTATGCATGCACACACACACACCAGGAAAAATGTGTATATAATGCGCACATAGAGTTTATATGCGGTATCATTTTACAACACAAACACACACATGGTCATGCACATGCAAGAGCAGACACACACTGTGCTTGCAATGCCTTTGGACTGAGGCAATGCGCGTTCGACGTGTTTTTACTCAAATTAATTCTGTGCTTTTTTATATAACCTATGAGTCACGCTAACCTACATAAATGGGCCATGAACGCAATAAGAAAAGGAGCCTGTATTTACTGTCCTGTAGCCGGCCACAATAAAGCTGACATACTGGTGGCTTATAGTCATCAGCAAAATGAAATGGCCACAGGAGGAGAAGAACACATTCAGGCATGACTGTGTGTATGAATGTATGCATGCATATAGTGGTTTTGGCCCTTTGACTTTGAAGGCACTGTGTCCAAGCGGTGCAGTGGTATGGGATGCAGCCCTCTTATATTATCCATATGTGAGCGCATTCACAATCAAGAGTAAAGGATAAAGCTACAGAAAGAGATAAGGATGGAAAGACTGAGATGAATGGTTGGCCCGTGCTACGCAGCCTGTTGATGGTATCTACCGGCTGGCACTTGCTGAGTGGGTCTAGTCACATCGGATAAATGTTGACTCTGCGACTTTGGCTTCTGGCGATACCTTCGCCTTTCAAAAACATGTACTTCATTATCTAGTAATAGCACAAAGTAACTTTTCATGCTACCTGTCAAGCAGTGTGTGCTTTTGAATTTTTTGAATTTTACAGTCAGCACTATCAAGTTTAGTTTAGTTACTTTAGTTACTAAACTATTTACTTCAAACTATCTACTTCAACTATAAACTCCAAATTTCTAACTGTATTTATCAACTTTACATTACGCAAGATGACGGCTCTTCCTGCGTTACCAATGGCTTACAATGGCTTAGTGGTCTGTAAGTACTGTAGTAAGTACTAATGACTACTACAGTTTTGTTTTTTTTATGTTTTGACTACAGATTCTAAAATGGCCACTATTCCTGCCTTACCAAGTGCTTGTAAAGCATTACTTCTATTTTCTTGGGCATAACTAATGTTTTTTTGTTTGGAAGTGGAACCATCTCTGTACAGCCGCAACACACCTGGGATACTTTTTTGGTGTGCACACCCGCTTGGAGTGCCTCTGGAGTCTTTTACAACTGGCAATTCTGGCAAAGCAACAAATGATTACAGGTACACCAATGAAATCCGCCCCTAGCGCCATAATGCTATTAAAACGTTAACGTTATGCTAACGATAATTAGCTTAACGTTAGCTAACATTTTTCTGCATGGCACACTAGGGGCTCTAACCTTTGCTAAATCGATAGTCATGGATGTAATAATTACAAGTATCGAAAATCAATCTTCTTTCTGATTTTATTAGCGTACCTGTAATCATTTGTTGTTGATAATTCAAATTTACACGTGGACTCTCATATTTGAGAGGACAAAGTGCAGGCTTATATATGTAACAGGAGGAGTCACTGGCTGACTGTGCATGAGCCTGTATTTCGATGTATGTGTGATTGCTGTGATTGGCAGTAGAAATTGTGTGTGTGTGTGTGTGTGTGTGTGTAAACAGCAACTTGTGTATGTCAGTACTACCAGCTGTCATAAGGATGACTAAGGTACAGATCGTGGATCGTGAGCATCACAGAGAAATGCTGACACTAAAATGCAGATAATGATAATGATAACTCAACTCCATGAAACTATAATATATATATTAGCTATATTATGTATAATATAACTATAATCTTCTTCTTACATGTCTTGTTTCACTGACTTGTGACTTGGGCCCATGTGCTATGTGTCATACTTTCCCCATAAGGAAATTCATTTTTTGCTTCCCCCACTCCACAAAGAGGTCAGAGGTCAAGGTCAGCTACAGAGCAGCACCCCTGGAGCTGGTAGGGATTCAGCGTCTTGCTCAAGGACACTTGGTGGAAGCTTGACCCCAGAACTCTTTGTTAAAAGGACACTTTCCCTAACCGACAGGCCAGATAGTCTGTGCATGCCCATGGAAGGGCAAGCAGTGAAACGTCATCATTTTCGAAAGTTTCCGTTTTCGCCGTCCACACTACAACGGGGGGCTGGCATTTTCAGTATTCACTTGGGAGAGCATTTTCGGAAAGCTCCGTTTGGGGGTTAAAACACCGCTGTAGTGTGGAGGGGAGGCCCACACTAAGTATGCGTTTTAAAATTTAAACAGCTTAGTGTGGACATGGCTTTATACACCTAAAATGCTTCTCCATTCCCCTCGTTTCTGGGTTTGAAGTCCACTCTGTGCCTATGTTCTTTCTGAATATGAAAAGAGGATTGTGGAAGGTGAGAATTTATAACTAAAGGCCCTGTCACACTATTGCGTATCGGACTAGCGTATGCCAGCGTATGCCAGCGTATGAAAAAAAACACTCATACGCTGGTATACGCTGACATACGCTAGGGGTACGTTAGGCATAGGTTTTATACGTTTCAAGCACGGTCGCATACGCTGGCATCCGCTGGCATCCGCTGAAAACGCTGAACATTTTTAAGCATGCTTAAAAATGTTGAGCGTATGCCAGCGTATATACGCAAAGCATACGCTAGGTATACGCTGAATACGCTCGAGTTACGCTAGCGGTACGTTACTCATAGGTGGAATACGCTGGTCATACGCTGACATACGCTGGGGGCCCTGTCACACTATTGCGTATGAGAGAAACGTATTAGTTGCGTATGAAAATTAATTTCATACGCACAAAAAGCCCTTGAAAATACAGAGTTTTTCTTATACTTACCGTATTGAACCTATGCGTAGCGTATGAGTGGCGTATTGCCAGCGTATGGCCAGCGTAGTATGCGTATGGCTAGCGAATGAGTAGCGTATGAACTGCGCATGTCCAGCGTACCGCTTTGCAGCATTATTGCAGTAGACGTAAAGCTATCAACATGGCTCCCAAGAAGAAGACATCGTCTACCCGGGGCCGAGAAAAGGGCAAGAAGTAGGAAATGGGATCCTATATATACACTTTATCAAAATGCTGGCAATACGCTGGGGATACGCTTGCCATACGCCAATCATACGCTAGTTGTACGTTAAATACGTTACTCAATCGTCAGGCATACGCCTGCTGTACGGTATCAATACGCTAGCTGTACGGTACACCTTCATGCCAGCGTATTGCCAGCGTATGACCAGCGTACTCCACCTATGAGTAACGTACCTCTAGCGTACCTCTAGCGTAACTCGAGCGTATTCAGCGTATACCTAGCGTATGCTTTGCGTATAAACCATACGCTGGCATACGCTCAAAATCTTTCAGCATGCTTAAAAATGTTCAGCGTCTTCAGCATATGCTAGCGTATGCCAGTGTATGAGTGTTTTTTTTCATACGCTGGCATACGCTAGTACGATACGCAATAGTGTGACAGGGCCTGTAGTAGTAGCAGCTCTTCTCCAACACCAGTATGATCTGATCGATTTGGCAGTTCACCATGTCACGTGATAGCGGTACGCTGGACATGCGCAGTTCATACGCTACTCATTCGCTAGCCATACGCATACTATGTTGGCCATACGCTGGACATACGCTGGCAATACGCTACTCATAGGTTCAATACGGTATTTTCAAGGGCTTTTTGTGCGTATGAAATTAATTTTCATACGCAACTAATACGTTTCTCTCATACGCAATAGTGTGACAGGGCCCTAAGGTGTGACAATTCATGGTTGACGTGAGGTTTTCACAATAACGCAACTTTGACTTCCTTTCTTTAATTAGGTACCCCTCAATAAAGAACAAGCAAGACATCATTTGTAGAAAATCAATTGCTGTAAACTGTGATGATAGATTGATAGTCTACAGCAGGCCTATTCAACAGGCAGCTCGTGGGCCAGATCCGGCCCTTTGTAATGTTTCAAACAGCCCGCCAGACTTCTGGCAATTAATATAATAACATTAATAATAAAACATAAAAAAGAATTACATTAAAATTAAAAAATATAATTAAAAAGAAAGGATGAGGGGTAGACTGACCGGCCCACCTGTCCCATGTATTTTTTTGGCCCACTTGCCAACAAAGTTGAATAGCCCTAGTCTACAGGTATAGGAGTGAAATGTCTCACCACTGACTGACTGATCTGACCTTAATGTCTCCTGTACATTTATGTTCTGGACAAAAAGGGTTTACATACATGTTCTACTTGAATTTACAGTAAAGCATTTTCAAAAATTTGTGACATTTTAATTTGCGCTTTCATTTGAATACAATAATGCCAAATGTATGTGCGTGCATGTATGTGTGTGTTTGTGTGTATAGATGTGTGTGTGTGTGTGTATGTGAGAGCGCATCTACTTGTATGTGTACAAGTCATGCTCTGTCTTGACCGTTCTGCTCCTCCTCATCTTGACTCCTCTCCATCTCTTGAGGTGTTTGCACCGCAGTCTGCATTCATTGATCAGTGAGTTATATTCATACCAAACCCACCGACAGCAATGAATGTTTATTGCAGCTGTTAGACAGAGGAGGTGTTGAAGATCCATGCCCCCAGCCTCTTTTAATCCAGCAGGGATGTTGTGATTTTTTGTTGCAAAGGTTTGTGTATGGCTAGTCTAGCTGCAGCCTGGAAGGCTCATCCCACCCATAAGCATTCAGCCAATCACTGGCAGCATCCAGCTAAACTGCCAATCACAGCCTCTTTCCAAGCCAAGCAAAGGTGTTTACCAGCTTAGCACGTTAGCTTTAGACAAACTCCTATCTAACACCATTGTAAAAATTCTGTGCTTAAATTTGTATATTTGGGAATCTTTTATTAATTTATCTATTTATTATTTTAGCAATAATTTCTTGGCTAGCTTACTTTGATGTCAAGCTAAAACCCAATCAGCTAACATGCTAGTTAGCCAGCTACCAATCATCTCTACTGCTAGCTTGCTAGCTAGCTTAATTTAATTCAGTTAATTTGTGTGCATCAAGTTATTGCTATAGCCTAGCATCTCATAATTGGAATATACTCTGGGGCTGAAAAGAAAGCATGCTAGCTCCATTGCTGGTTAGTGCGTTAACATGATTTCATGTTTTAGGTAGCCAGCAAATTGGCTTGTTGGATGGTTGGGTTTTAACATGGCATCAAAACAAGCTAGCCAACAAATGAGTCCCACATATGCTCAAAATTTAAGAGGCTGTGATTGGCTGAGGTGTGGAACAAGCCAGATGAGTGTGTATGTGTGTGAGTGTGTGGCCAACCACCTAGCTGTCTGGCTGTCTCTCTGCATGGATAGTAAGAGCAGCCCTCGGGGTACAGTCAACGGTCGATGGTTTCTGTCAAGAGTGTCAAACTCACCGACAGCGTTGAATGTTTCCTGGGGGCACCAGAGGAAAGCTGGCTCTCCCTCACACTTCCCTCAAACACTAAATCCTCATGTTGTCTGTTTCTTCCAGATCAACACAAGCATGTTATTTTTCACGTTGTGTATGTGTTGGAAATTGGTAAATGTGTACATTTACAGGGGAAAGGTTTTACAGATATGTATTCTGTAGTTTTAACTGATGCTATTTCCACCATTCCTCTGTGGTGGAAATATATATATATATATATATATGTTTGGATTTGTATGCGAGGGTGAGTGTGCATCATCTTTATGTGCAGTATTGTAGGTGGATAGTCTTGCATCCCTGGGTGCAAGATGCCCTGCTGCAAAGATATCTCACGACGCGGGTTTGTTGCCGTTTGCTCTTCCTGATGTGGTCCTGCTGCCGGTACATCGCTGGCGCAAATAACCTGGAATTTAAAGAAGACAGAAGCTGGAATAAAAATGAAGCCAAGGGTGAAAAAAGCAAGGTGATATTCAATATATATATATAATAATATTCATCTCCTGTTCTTTTGCCATTTGGCCCATGTTATAGATAGATACTTTATTGATCCCCGGGGGGAAATTCTGGGGTTGCAGCAGCATAACAGTATCAACAAGAATGTACAAAATAGAAGGCAAGGTACGAAATACAAAATACAAAAATACAAAAAACAAAGTACTAAAATACTATACACACTGTCTTTAACACATCCAGTGCAGTAGTTTGAGACACAGACTCTTAAAACCTGAAGCTGTTCTCCATCGCCCATGAAGAGAAAGCTCCTGCTCTGTTGCTTTGAAGTTTGCAAAATCATGTTGTCATATATTATTTATGCTGATCCTCATCAAGAGGGTTCATCTCCTGACACTGAATGGATATTTTAATTGCCGTGTCCTTCTCTCTCTCTCCCCGTGTCCTTTTTTATTTAAATGTGCCACGCGATGCCAAGATGGCAAAATTCCGCCTACAACGCCCGGTGCTGTTCATCATGCAACTAAACAAAGCGCTTGGCTGGTGTAAAATATGGGTTTTTTCATCCTCTTTGGTTTGCCCACTGATACCTACATTATATAAGGCTATAGGGGGATATAATGATCAATATGTTGAGTAAGTAGCGCAACAATTGCCGTTTGTTTGGATCAGCTGATGGGGTTTTAATGAATCAGTGATGATTAGTCTACGCTGCATTTTACAGACATAAGACAGTCAGTTTAAGGTGAGGTTAGGGAATGGAAATAATTTAAAGTGACAACTCTATAGGGTGAACCCTTCCAGTCCGGCAGAGCAAACCCAGCATGACGGATGGATGCAGGTTGTTAAAATCTCCAGCCGTTCGGGCAGTAGATCAGGGTGTTTGCTGCCTCTTAATATTGGAGAGAAGGTGGGTGGCTCATGGACAGCAGATAGAGTCATACATGAGTTTGCACCCCAGATATGTTTTGATAGGGGAAAAATATGCACCTTGAAGGTGGCGAAGATGAGTGACACCTGGGGAGAATAAGGCAGGAGTGAAAAGTGACAGAGTTGTGAATGAATCGAGACTCGATTTCTCTGACAGCTGCAGCCATTCGTATAATGGGGCCACTACCGCCACGGGGCAGAGCTTGAGATAAGCAGGGGAAGCAGGAGCAGCCTCGGGGAGAAATGTGAGGAAGAGGGAGGATAATGAGGGGTAGAAGGAGGAGGATGGAGCGAGGCTGAGAGGACAACGGAATTTCTCCTCTGGGCAGAGGAGAAAACCCCGGAGACGGCAGGGCGAGCCGGCAAATGGCATGGCAACATGTTTCAGTGGGTTGTGTGTTCAAGTGCATCAAGAAAAATCGAGAACCCCCATTAGATGTAGCCAACTGGGAGATGAGATTGCGACGAGACAAGAGACGGGATACCTAGCGAATGGCCGGTGTGCTGACCAGGGCTGTAGATTTATGTCACATTGTTATGGGCTGTAGGACAGTTTGACAGTGGGAAGGCCCATCTGTTAATGGGAGTAGAGGGTGCACCCATGTGAAGAAGCATCCTGCAAAATTGTGGAAAGCAGAGTCTTCATGCACGGCCAATTTGTGTGTCATAAATATGATTTTGGTGCAAAACTACATTTTCATTCCTTTGCTATTGCTAAGTTCCTTTCAGATAGCTTGCAATGCCTTTAAGCTGCAGAAGCTCTAGAATCAACCTTTTATTTTTAAAATACAGCATGTAACTGTAGAATTATTGTTTGAGGAGTGAGTGAATCATAAATGCATGTTAATTTCCCCAATATTAACCACATTTTTTCATTTCATGTAAAACAAACACCTTTTGCAAGTTGTGAGAGATGTAAGGTCACTTTAGACTCTGTTGCATTTCTTCAACAATATTTACTTTTTGTTAATACGATTAGCTATTCCATTAGAATAATACAAGATTTAGTGCCTTGCCCAAGGGCATCTCAACAGGTTGCAGGAGTTCACTTTCCCCGCATGGATTAGCAGCCTTCTGTTCACCAGCCGGCTTCTCTGACCTCTGGCTACTGCCGCCCCTTGTTAGAGAGAATCATTAGTTTGAATGTTAGTAAATGGCTTTGAGTCCCACACCATACCGTATGAGGTCCTTGAGTTACCTCTATCTAGCCTTACAGAGGAATTCAGGCATCTTAGGCATCTATTATCCCAGAGTAATACTTAAGTTTAAAAAAAAGGCTTATGAATTCTGTCTAAACTATGCTGCTTATTGTTTCATAATGAAAACGTATAGCTCCTTTAAATTATTATTTTTTTTTTTTTCCATCCGTCAGAAAGAAAGCCTAATGGAATGAAACAATTTCGACCATGCATCCATATGCAGTGGTGCAATTCCAGTAATATCAAATCAGTGCACAGCTGATAAAGAATTCCTTTATTTTGCATTACAGGTCTACTTCCGTGGTTTCGGAATACCAATACTTTAACCAGCTTCATTCCTTCTGATGGAGGATAGCCAATCGCATGGAAAATCAATCATTTCTATCATCAATCATTTACCATAACCACGGGGAAATAATTCCTGGACTAGCGTGAAATTGATTGGTTGATAAATATAGGGGATGAAATCAACTCTCCTCCCCACTTACTCTACCGTGCACAATTAGGTGTCTAGTTGAATATAAAGAAAAATGAAATTGTATCCACATATTGTGAGAGAAGTAATGTTTTTCTATTTTTATGGAATCAGATTTGGATCAAAATGTATCACAAAAGATTGACAATATCAAACAAAACAGAGACGGCAGAATTAATTTCTTTGCAAATAAAAAGGGCGATCCCAAGAGCAAAACGTAAGCTCTAAGACAGAAAAATGATACTGAAAACAAATGTAGGTGGGCTTTAGAGGGCTACATCTCAATTGGTCGATGCATTCTAGAGTGAAGATTGAATTGTAATCAAGGGATCAACCGATATGAATCCATCAATGTTTTCAGTACTGTTTTTCTCTCACGTTTTGCTCTTCCTTGCAATAAAATTGATTTTGCTGTCAATTTTAAATCTTTTGTTTGATATTGTCAATCTTTTGTTTGACACATTTTGACCCAAATCTGATTCCATATAATTGCTGCTACTGCATTGCTTAGCCATCTTAAAATCAATCATTGTGAGTTTCGAAGAAGATTTCGGGTGCACTAAGCCCCCCTGATGGGAGTTTTCCCTTCATTACATTTCATCATCTCAGTCGTTCTCACTCAGAATTGTGTTACTTGATGAAATACTTGAATAGGATTTGGCTCATTTGACACTTAATGGACTAAATAAGGTTCTCAATGAAGACTAATGACCAAAATCAAGCTCACCTTAAAGTATTCATTTTGGTCAAGACATCACTACTTGCCATAGGAAATATGTGATACTTAGGTATGTGCGGACTGACTAAGCCAGACACATACCAAATGTTTTGACTTCGATAACATTTTCCTCAATCCTGAAATATTGAGAACGACTGCCGGCGATGAGTTAGCAGAGCTCTCTCAAGCCCTTTCTGTGGGGCGGCCGCCTCCCTCCCCCAAAAACTTGGCGCTCTACCTCACGCTAAAAAAGGTTTTCATTCGTGGATCTCCGCCATCTTTGCCTGGCATCCCCCACCACCCCATCTGACTTACGAGCCAAAACCACCCGCGGCTTCCATCGGTTCTAACATACACCATTATGGGCCTGTGATAAATAAATAGCAGTCAGTCAATTTTTTATGAAGTTGTCCACATTGACAGCTAATGCAGCAAGTCAAGCCGTTGTTGTCTCTATTTCTGCGACATTTCAGTTTTACCCTACCTCAAAAAAACTGGGCCTATTGGTTAAAGACTACCGTTTGGTCAAAATAATCCCATTAAACTCAAATATTCACACATTTTTGTGTAAAAATTGGAAGATGGGAAAGGACTGCAAAATAAAGTTAATGCCTACACTGTGAGCTAATTCATTCCCATTTCATCTCAGTGACACTGTTCGGATCACATCGAGACATTTTCCAGAGTGGTATCATCGGGCATTCGCTCTCTATTCTAATATGTCACAATATGTGTTCTCCTGTATACTGCATTTTCTCATCCCATCAATGCTTTGTGGCTTTCCAATCCCACTCCGACTATCACATCTTGCAGACTCTGACTCGTCTGCCTCAGATCAAAGAGCTCCCATTGCAGCCAGAGCCCCTGGTCCAAGCTGCTTGGATAAACAGGAACCGCTCCAGCCCTGCCTGATACCTAGCTAGCATTTTAACTTTGGCCAAAACCTGTAGGCCTCAGTCGTCAAAAAGAAAAGATTGGTGTTAGGCACATAATACTTGACAGGCCTGCCTCTAGCTGTGACATGCTGAAAGACCTGTCTGTTGCTGGCAACACTGCCAACAACTAAAGCAACAAGAGTCAAATAAATCCTGAAGCCTGAATGCTCGGCAGAAGGTGATTGGCAGGCAACAACCAGCTGCAGGAAGTGAGCTGGCAAAGTATTTTTCATCCTGTCTGACTGAACATAACCTTTGAGTATATGTTTGGAACTAAACTTTTGTGTGTGTGTGCGTGTGTGTGTGTGTGTTCTTGTATTTCTAAATGTATAACTTATGAGGACCAAATGGGGGTCATTCCTATGTTTCCGGGGTCCTATGTTCCCCAGTTGTACATAATGTGCTCCCCCAAGGTCCTATGCACCCAGGGTCCTATCTTCACATCTGTCATCTAACTGATATAAAAAAACATGACATCATGACTTAACTATCTAATTTAATCCAGTTTGTTTTTGCCTCCAAGTAGCTTATTTTTTCTGCATTTATCTATAGTTTATTTTGAACACCTTTTTCTATTTTTAGCTGTGACTGACATGAAAAAAAGGGCACATAGCAACATATATAGTAGTTGTTTTGAAACCTTGTTCCAATAAAAAAAAACTGGATAATATTTATTAAATATATTAACTTGAAACGGGTCAAATTTGACCCAAACACAATAGGAGGGTTAATGTGTGTTAACAGAATATTGAACTGGGAACATAGGACCCTGGGAACATAGGACCTTGGGAACTTAGGACCCTGGGAACATATATACGCTGCCGACCAAATGTCCTCACAAGGATAAAGAGATGAGGAATAGTGAGGACATTTGGCCACGCCTCACTTCTGAGCGGGTAGTTTAGGGCTAAAATCAGAATTAGGGTAAAACAGTTATTGGTGATGTACCTTTTTTTATAGACTGCAGAAAATATTTCAGCGATCTAAAACATCAACGGTAAACATCAGGTTTTGGTGTCAGCCCCTCAGAATCAAAGAGCAAGGGCTTCTTTCTAGACCGACGTTCAACAACCATACAGGGAGAAATCCATCGGAGAAGAGGAGAGCAATTTCTCCACCGAGAGCAGCCTCAATAGACCAGAATGCAATGCAGCAACAAGACATGTGTTTTGAGTAGGGCACAACTCAACTGCTAACGACAGGTAGCACTACTGCTCTCCACCTATACATAAAAACATAAAGTAGTTAGCTTAGCTTCAATGTCAAAGTTAGCTTTGTATTGGATATTGGATATTTTGTGGACATTTGTAATTCGTAACTTGTAAACCGAACAAGTAAAAGCGCATTGATGAATATTTTTGTGATTACTTATATTTTTCTTATGTATAAACACAATCAAATTCACAATCAAAACTAATACCTCATTTCCCATATGAACTGGAGGTCGCATAATAATAAATATAAAGTGGTTGTGCACTGTTCTTCCTGTAATCACAAATATAATGTGCTTTATTATTGAAGGTGGAAAAACAAATATCCAATATTTAATACCGACTATCAAGCTAACTTCACTCAGCCACGTGCAACCAACAGCTAAATGGAACAAGTTCATACCCGTTCTCCGGGGGTCTGTCAAAAGGCATTAATTCTGGGAAATGTAGGAAATCACTGAAGTAGAAGCAGACAAGGCAGCCTTCTCACGGCATTGAAAAAGGAACACTAGCCATAACACGTTTGAAGAATGTATACAAGAGGTCTTGCTAACATCAAATAATATCAGATTTCTGAGAAAGCCTTGATTGCGTTGTACTCCTTCCAGCCCAGTCCAGTTATGTCTATGTGAACGCCTAAATACAAGAAGGCCCTGTTGATGAAATCTGTGCCGAGTTGTTGTGACACAAGTTGACGAATACATTTAATTTAATTTCTAGAATCTAAAACACTGCCATAACTTTGCAGAATCGTTAGAATATTTCTGGAGGCAATGCTTAACTGCATTAATTCCACATTTAAAAGTGTGCAAAATAGAAGAAGGAAAACTCTTTTCATAATGTGTGTAGATGCAGTTCAACATATAAAAAAGCATCATAACCTGAGGGCAAGGGGTCTAAAATGTTCGTTAGACTTTGTTTTTGGGGGACGGGAACAATACAAGATCTACTATATATCATAGCTTCTTAACAACGTTGATCTCGTAATCCAGACAAACATTTGTGGACCGCTCTTGTCACTCTGCTCTACGCTCGGAAGGGGTCATGTTCATTGGCTGCCCTCTCTGAAAACTTCAACATCATTGGAACCTCGGAGGCTAAATCCTCATCAGATGGTTTCCCTGACTCATGTACCATGATGCACCAAATGCTCTTTGGAGGGTGGGGTGGGGGGGCACTGAGGGAACTGGAAGAGCGGCCTCTGCTAGACTTGCATAATACAGTCAGATCCTTAATAGCATTAGGACACATTTGACTTTGATGGTCTTTACTCAAGAGAAGATGATCAATCTAATTGAAAGTTATGGTGCTGTTGTAATACTTTATTTTTATTTTTTCAGTGGATACCTTAGAGTTAATATAATTATAAAAGACCCTTCAGATTTCACAATAACATTTTATTAAGGTAAGAAAAGATATCATCAAATATACTCTCTATCTTAAAGGCCCTAGTGCTGATGATTTCTGATGAATAGGTCCCTCAAGGGTCTTGGACACCAGATTACAGCATTACGTCCGGCCGCCAGATATCATCTTCCACATCCTTGGACTGAATTCATAATCATAATCTTAAAAATGATGACTTGTAGCCTCTAAGTCACTCCCTGTCCTCTTACTGAAGAGGATAAACATGTTGGCAGTGAGGCTCCTAATATTCTTGTTGATGGTGTCTTTTGTTTATGGTAATTTTGCTAATGTCTCAAAATTAATGCTATGATTTATTGACATTGAAATGCTACAAGTGGCACCTTTAAGACAATAGATGGGCCTTGCAGGACAGGAGTGAGGTGGGAGGGGGGGCTTGTGGTGGAGGGTTGGTGAAGGAGAACGGAGGAGGTGGATGTATGGTGTAATTTTGTTAATCACTGCTTGTCTCTTCCTCTTCTGCTCCACTGTAAATCACAGTGATGTGATTGGCCGCAGACGCTGCAGGTCTGCACATGAAACTGGGTTGGGGTGGTGGGAGAATGAGCAGGTTAATGTTAGTGTTGTGTATGTTTTGTGACACATCGCAGAGTTTCCTCTGAATCACTTCAACCGAAAGTCAAGAATTACAGGCAGATTCTGAAGAGAGAGGCTCACTTGTCATCTCTGTATTTCTATACCTCATTTCTTTTCAGGGCTACATCTAGCACAGTCTTCAACCGCTCGTGCATTGATTGGGGATTTATTTCCTAGTATGGTTACTGCACTGGGGCAAGAGTACCTCAAGCTCAGGTGGAGTTGAACATTTCGGACTTCTCCTTGACACCCGAGCTTCCAAAGCTCTGATGATCTACGCTGCGGCACTCCTGCTCCGTTGTTAATTAACTATGGGATTAATAGGGCATTTAGGAGCCGTGGACTGATGAAGCAAAATCTCTGTCAGTGCTCCCAACATGTATTAGCAAATGCAGTGGCGGCATCGTGGACCATCGTGACAGCTTTTGCGCTCCTTTCATTGTTCATGACGAATAGAGCTAGAAGCTGTTGACAAGGTTGCTTCACGAAAAGAGCTGCTTTCATTATACATATGTTTCCCTCCCTTCATTTGTCTCTCCCTGACCATTGTGCTAAGCATTCCTCCATCTCAACCCTCTGATTCACCATTTACTAATCTGTCATGATGGCTCCACTGCTCTGCCCTTATCTGTCCTCCAGAGGGCAGATTTACCGGCTACAAATTAGCTGCAAGTGGCTTTGTGGTATAGCACTAGCAGACTTGTGTGTACTTTGTGCTGTGCACAAAGTGCCAAATGCAGACCAACTATTTCTCATTTACGGTTTCTATCCACTTTTTCCACTGAAGTGGAAACTCATTGGCATGATGATACAGTGAAAACCTATAGATTTTCCTCACGTATTCACTGCACACCTGAGTGGTCTTGTAGCTGCGAGGAATAGCTTTGCATGCTGCGTGTTTTATTTCTACCTATTGCCTGCACAATCGTTTAATTCATCCTTTAGTGTGTGGCTATCCTCGACATGACCAATGACCTTGAAATTGAGTTGATGTCTACAAACTACTCTGAACTTATCGTGGTTAAATAAGCCCTCACATTTGGAAGTAGGCCTCGGCGTAAAAAGGTGCCGTAACAACATTAATGTTATGCTTACAAAAAAATCTCTCTATTTGCAACCCTTCCCCATCTTTCTTGCTTCTTCAAGTTTTCCCTCAATTCTCAAAAGTTTTGCCTTTTCCTGCATTCTTAACCCAGACACTAAAGCAGAACCAGACCATTTGATGCCGCTGTAGTTTACCAAGCTACAAATGAGACACATGAAAAGAAGGCTGTCTCTCTCTCATCACCTCTTTTTTTTAATTTACAGTCTCCCGTCTTATCTGTATCTCTGCTCTGCTTGGCCTTTGATCATCTGCCAATGCAAAGGTGCATGGGAAATAATTAGATCTCCTCGGGTTGAGAAATGAAAGGGCTGGGCCCTGACAGCTTTCAGGATGCTCCAAAACCGGTGGTAAAGGAGTAAGGATATTATCTGTGCCATTATTATTTTAACACCCCCCTGCCCGCCATCACATTGCAGCATGTATGCAGCTGAGGACACGAACACTTCCTTACATACATGACGCTGAGAGAGGAGCACATTGCGGCCGAGGTGTGGGTCACAGAAGGCAGATGATCCATCCGTCCTAACCTACAGCACGACCCTGCTCTAATCCGCACTGAAGCAGAGCGAATGGCTGCCAGACGTTCTAGACTAATTGACCCTGATATTCAGTGAGCAGAAAAAAACCCTGTCAAATAGCCCAGGACTGAGGGAAAAAAATGTGCTGACATTTTCGCACACTGTACATGTTATTTGAACTGACACTCATATGGTGAGATGTACTTTTGTGACAACTATATCTATCTATATCCCTGCAATGACAAAATAATTGCTAACCATTCATTCATTCTAATTAATATTTTTCCACAGGGGTTCAATTAAATTTGATCAGGGCCACATTTCCCGATGCCTACCATTCATTATTTACAGCACAGTTAAAGCATCAGGATGGCTGTTCACCTTAAACAACAATACAAAAGGAACAACTTACGTACCAAAATGTATTTGTAAGACGATGATGAAATGGCCATGTATTTAAAAAAAAAAAATCATTATAATTAATGGCCAAGCAACATAAACAAAGGTGCCCTGGGGCTTGACAAGCCTTACACTACTATTGCAGCAGTCCCATCTTGGGCTTAGAGGTGATGTCATCTCTACCATCACCATCAGCATCATCATTGTCGTCATCATCATCAGTAGACAATTCACACTTCACACACTTCTACAAAAATGATGAAATAATTGCCACCAACTTGCCACTGTATTTTATATTGAATACCATGCTAGAAATAACCACGTGGCATTTACCCTGTCATCAGTTTATTTGTGCTTTAGTTTACTTGCTCTGATCTCAATGTCATCAAATCAAGCGTAAGTGAATGATTAGACATTTTCAGCACCTTGGACAGTGGAAGAAAACGAGGATGCAACGATCTCTGGGACAAATCACTTCATGTGCTCGTTTGAGAAAGGCCTGTTACTTGGTGGGATGCAATGACAATGAAGAGCCTTGTTATGGAACCCGAGGGCTTGGTCGCTGTCATCAGAGCAACGTACATAGGACTCATTGCCTGCATGAAAATGTGGTGTTGAAGTTACTGTCACATTGATTTGCTGTGCCACGGCAAAATAGTGGCATGTGTTAACATGGACGAGACAGGCCAGCTGTCGTCCTGCTCTGAAGGACAAAAAATATATGTTGATATAACACAATATGTGATTCCGCTGCTATCAGCACCAGGATTTATAGTGTCCCAATTTATCAAATCCAGAGTGTAATCTGTATTTATTGAGAAACAGTCATTTTGCAGATTCTAGACTTGAGTTAATTCTTGTAGAGCTTGCAAATAGTCGTTTCTAGGTGTGTCAGAATCATTTCCACATTTGTATAAATAGGATTTTACTCACTTTCCTCATTTCACAGTCACAGTGCCATTTCATCTTGTCACTTATATTCATGAAGTCTATCACCTCATCTTTTCCAGACATCCCAGAAGCGTTAAAACAATTTATTAATGCTCCACAGAGTTTTATTAAATAATATTCCTGCTAGGGCTCCAGATGTACACCTGTTTTATTGGCCTTTGTTGACTGTACAGTGAGCACATAGGAATGCTTTAAGCTGAAAGGGGAGATGGAATTCCCTTTTCATCTTAAAGTGTTCCTATGTGCTTGGAGGTCTCCTCTCTTAGAGCAATTTGAACATAGCCTTCCATGCAGCATCCACCTGCCACCTTACCTAGCGTTCTTCTTAACTTTCTCCACAGACACACACACAAATGGCAACAGATGAAATTGTGGTCCAAGACTTCATTTTAAGGAATATTTGCTGTGGAGGTCGGATGAGAGGAAAAAGGGCCCGAAGCAAGCCTTTAGCTTTCTGTGCAGCTATTATTGCCACTTCTGTGCAGAGAGAGGTGTGTGGGTGCAGCCAGCATCGGTGGGGCCCGGGATGTGATGGGCTTCACCGAGGCACAGGCCTTCCAGAACTAGAACGTCCAGGGCTGCAGCTGCATTTGAGTCGATCCACAAGGCTCTCAACCCAAGACACACGAAAAGTCGCACAAGTTCCAATCTGACCGGTCGGACTTCAAGTCTCATTGCCGCGTATCGGATATGCATCAGACCTAAGACCTCATAAAAAGGTCTTAGAAAGAAGAAAGACTCAGACTTTCAGACTGACCCGGGAAACACCACCTGACACTCTTGGACAATATACCACCATGGTTCTCCCTGTGAGACATTCAAGGCAATGTGGAGAACCTCTAGTTAATGCCAGTCCACTCTTTTTCAGTTTACCACAATCAAATATCGGGCTATACATTTAACATATACGCCTCCAAAGACTGGGAAACTGGCCTCTGTCACGCACTACAAGAATATATCCAAGTAGGGGGAAGTCCATCTTTGCTAGTCCTCCTCGCCATGGGAAGTAATGGGATGGGAAAGCAATGATTTCAGGCGGCCACAACGATGACCCTTGGCACGCATAAGGACACTCACAAAAACACACACACACAGGTTTATGTTACTATGCTTATGATGACCTTCATTGTTGACTGCATTCATTTCCAAACCCTCTCCACTACATGCCTTAACCTTTACCCCAATCCCTAACGAAACCTAATCCTAATTTTAAGCCTAAACCTAAACCCAAATCCTATCCCTAAAACAGCCTCATCTTTCTATCCATGTGAGGACATTTGGTCTTCATAAATACAGAAATACAAGACAGGACACACGCGCCTGTCTTTTTCGTAAGCACACATGGTTAAGTACAGGCCGAAAGACATCTTTACGGCTCAGCAACCAGGAGCAGTCTGGCTGTCCACCCGGCGGGAAACATCTCAAAAACCTCTCCCAAAGTTCAAATCGAAGGGGTCTGGCCTTTTGTGTCATCTACATGTAAACCTCTCCCCATTTCATCACCTACAGCTGGCCTTCTCAGGGGTTTTTTTCATGCAAAGAAAAGTAACATTCACACATGAAGCAGAAATAATCCATCAGAAGAAACCAGACAATAGAGGAAGGAAAAGAAGAGATCACAACCCCTGCTGTAGAACCCTGTGCTTAGAGTTCATATAGACTTTAACTGTCCTTTACTCACGGCAACAAAACCCATAGCCCATTTAAATCCTCTACCATTCGCGTGTCACTGCTTGTATGACTTCAGTAAGGTCTCTAGCCAGTTTCACTGAAGTATCTCACTGCCCCAATCACCTTTTTCAATGTAGTGCATTCAAATTTAGCAACATTTCGACAAACTATCCAGGAACTTAGCACTATTGGAACTTTTACCTTTCGACCGGGGGATCCAGGCCCAGATAGAGCCTGAACCCAAAAGAAAAGTTCCTGCTAGCGAAGTAGTATGACCAGGATCCATTGGGGTGGAGTTTCAGTACTGAACAATGCTGATTGGTCAATACAAGCTACGCAAGAAACGTCAAGTCCGCCAACCGCTGTGCTTGTTCAATACCGGTAGCAAACTAGTTCCGTATCTCATTGAACACGTCTCGAACAACTAGAAAATCATAGCTGCTTGAACTTCCTTCATGTTTGCTGAGTTGAAATTGGCACTGTTGTTGTGGGAGTCGTGGCGTACCTATATGACGTTTGAAACCAAAACAGTCGCACTTTTGTCGCGTCACATATTCCTTAATTGCATAATCTCCCCCAGTACTTTGGTGCGGGGAACTAAAAAAAGCTTCCTGCTGAGAAGGTTCCTGCTCAAAACAGTACCCAAAAAGGTTCAGGTTCCTGCAGTTGGAAAAACGACTTTGCCTTTTCTTCATGCAGGTTACGACTCAATCGGCAAAGACGGCTGAGGAACCGACGGACGATGGCAGGATGTGCACGTATCCGTGATGCGGTTTGGTTGCGGGTAATAGGGTTGAGGTTAAAACGAAAGGGGGGGTACGATCCGACACCTGACAACAACCTTTCCGATTGTGTTTCTTTTCGCAGCAGCAGTTCCTTAACAACTGTGTCATCGGCGGTGCAAGTGGCAGACATCTTCTCAAGGCTTTGACTTTGTCTCTCCCTTCCCGACACATTTTGTTTTCACTGCTGCAAATTGGCTGAGAAGAGGCCCCAAGGGTTAACGTTTCGGAGTCAGAGTCAGTTGCCGCGGCCTGTTCTCTCTCACTGTTTTTTTTTTTTCTTTCTTCCTCTCTCATCTCTCTTTTTAGTGGTGGTGCTGTGTGTGTGTGTGTGTGTGTGTGGTGGGGGGGGGGGGGGGGGGCAGAAGCGGGGAAAGGCACCAACATGCGAGTGGTTCATCAAAGGCAGTCATTTCCTGTTCACCCCCGCTCAGAAAAAAAAAAACCCCACACACACACACACACACACACACACACACACACACACACACACACACACACACACACACACACACACAAAACACTCACCCTCTGTACCCTCTAATCCTAGCCCCCTCTTCACTCCCACTCCACCCCTCCTCCTCCTCCCTCGCTGCTCCTCTCTCTGCTTTGTGTGTTAGCATGGTTTGAGCATTGGGTGCTAACAGATCCCTATTGTCCGGCTGAAGGGGGGGACTTCAATGGCGAATGGATTGGCCCTGTCTGGTTTCTATTCAAATCCAGGCAGTGGCAGTGGCTGTGGCTGGGCCAGGCTAGCAGGCTAGGGAGTGTGACCATGTGGGAGGGGTTGGGGGTCGGGGTCGGGGGGCAAAGCTAGGCTACCCAAACCATAGTGTAGGGGACATTTAAAGCATGTGAAGAAAGTGCAGGGAATCCCTCAGGCTGTGAGAATTGAATTTTTACAGATATTTGAAATTCAATATCTGACCATTTACAATATGCCAACATTTTCAGTATTTTTTTAATTCTCATTACACCAAATCGAGTTTTCACTGCCTGACTGTGTAATTAATATTTAGGGTTTTGCGATTTTCGTTGTCATCGCTCTACTGCCGACAACTTTCCCAACAATACATCTACGTTTCCTGTCACCTAACACGTTCCCGCGCCTCCTTCCCCTCCACGCTGCACTCCCTCCGTGTTTGGTTGCTGCATTTCTTCCTATATCTTTTTTTTGTTTGCAGTGTTATGTGCATTTCACACTTTTTTAACTCTCTTTCTCAACAGTTTGCTGCTGGAGCATATTATTCCCTCCCATAAATAGTGCTTCAAGAGGGAAAACTGTACATGAGGCGTTCACTTATCTCTCCAAATACAGAGAATTGCACAGCTACCCTTTAAATCTCCGTCTCCACTGGCTTGTGACCTTTGCACCGGGTCCCATTTCTCCCCCCCCGTCCCCCGGCCCCTAACCCCCCTCAACAGCTGGCTGTCCTGTCTTATCCAGCCCCTGCACTTAATGACCTATAGACCTCTGTCTGGCTGGAGCAGGGGGCCCTTCTGTTTTTGTCCGCCGTCTAGCCCAGTAACACCCCCCCCTCCACTCAGCCACACACCCGGTCATCTGTGTTCCCTCCCCCTTCCTTCCTCCATGAGTCGAAGCGACCCCGAGTACTGAAAGCCAAGCCGGCCATGCTCTCTGTCTCTTTCTGCCTGCCCTTCTTATGGCAACTCCTTTCATGTCCGCCCAGTTGACCTTTCTAAGCGCTGCCTTTAGGGCACAAACAGGAAAAACAACAAAACAGCTTATCTGGTTAGAAAAAGAAAAAAAACGTCCACCTGTGCTGCAGCGTGAGCAAGTGACAGCGTTTCCAGTTGAGCCAAAAGGGAAGCGATGGCAATAAATGACCTCACCCTGTTGCCAGTGGCGGGGATGGAGAGGACAAAGTGTCCCTCCGCGCTGAGGCTCGGGGTGCCGATCGCTCTCGAAATAGAATGAAAAGCAAAAAGTGAACGGAAAACAGCAAGAACAAGGGGCATGCTCAGGGAAAGCATGCCACACACACACATTGTCTGAACCAACACAAGGACAAAAGAGATTTAGAGAAAACATTTTCTGCTTACCGACAGAGACAGAAGTAAGTCCTGTGAAACTTCATGTCATACGGGGTGAGGGTGGTGGGTGGGATGTACTTGGGGAGGGGGGGTAATCTGTCAAAAAAAATGCGGCGAGTGGAAGGAAATAGGGAAAAGAGGCAAGGGGGGGGGGGGGGGGGGGGGGCTGGAGAGAGAGAGAGCGAGCACTGCCACTGGCACGAAGGACGGGACGATGATTCCTGTTAAAGCATGCTCTTGTGGGGAAAAAAAAAGTTGAAGAAAAAAAGGGGGTCCATCTCTCTTTCTCTGCATCTGTCTGCTGTATCTCCCCCTCCCTCGTGCGCTGTCTCTCCTGCTCACATGTTCCCCTCTGCTTCCCTGACAGGAACTCTGCCATTACTCCTATACACGGATAATCGGCAGCTCAAAAGGAAAAAAAAAACACACACACACTCTTCCAGGCTAGGACGAGGCACTGAGCAGCTCCACGCTTCCACCCAGCCTCATTTGCCCCACTTGAGTTAAACTATATATGACCCAGCAGCAAATTCAGTCATGTGGAGAGGAAGGGCGCTCCCTATTGGCTGAGCCCTTCGGCAAGCTCATTGGCTTAGCCGGGGATCATTGAAAAAAACAAAAACAGGAGGGCCCTACATGATTCAGAGGCTGCAGAGCCTGGGCAGGGTCAGTGTTTGGGTGTCTGGCTGCATGCAATCAGGAAGGGGAGACAGAAAATCGTCCCACTTGGCACTGGATCCCTTATAGACATGCAATAGGTGATTAGTTAACTTGATTTGTTAAAATATGTCTGGGATCTCTGTGCATTCATGCATGTGTGTGTGTGTGTGTGTGTGTGTGTGTGTTTATGCATGTCTGCGTTTGAGGCTAAGGACTGGTGACTCATTTTCACAATTCCCATCCATCCTTATGGCTGTAATCATAGCTCTGTACAAACACATACTCATAAACACTGAAAGTTACGCACAGACCCGGTCATGTGACACATACCTCTGTCTTTGTCTCAGACGGAAGTGAAAATCCCAACTGCATTTTCAGCAGGTGGGGGGAATCGAAGGGAAAGCGGCCTTGGGACGTTGTCTTATTGTCTTATTAGCCTAAATCAGCCTTAATCACAAAATCCGGTTGCAACAGAGAACAGTTACCTCTTGTAGTTCTTTTGATGTCAATACATAATAGTGAGATGTACAATTTGAACACATGTCCCAACTTCTCTGTGACACTTCTATGGGGAATCACGCTTTCTCGTGTTGGGGGGGTTGAACTACCTTTCAAGGTTCTGTTTTGGGCAGCTTCCATGTGCATCCCTGGCTGCGCTGGCTTGGAGGCAGGAACACCTGAATACATTGGGCCTCATTCACAAAACTTTTCTGAACTGATCTGTAAATTTGTCGTATTCATGTGCAAAAGTAAATAATTCATGCGCGAAAGTAAACCATGAAAAAGAGGGAAAAGAGGAACTTAGATTGAAAGAAAGAGGAGACAGAAATTAGATTGAAATTATAAATTAGCAAAAAAGAATCATTATCAGCCACAGCAGGACGGCAGCACACTGTGGTGCTATCCGACGTGGATCAGAGGATCAATAACATTCCGGCATTGGAGTTGGACACAGATCAAACCCAGGCTGCATCTTCATCAGATGGTAGGACTATGTAAGTGTATTTGTAAGGCATCCAGTCCATGTGATCATGGTTATGAATGAGGACAGTTCGGCAAATACGCGATTGCAGCCTAAAAGGTCTTTTTTTTTCTACAAGGCCACTGAAACATTTTGTTGGTAATGAGGTTTGGCACTATTGTAATGGATTTTGCATAAAGAATAAGAGATTCTAAGTGCCTTCCCGCATGTTTCCAAAGACGTAGGTTTTGATCGTACCAGCAAACAAATTCAGACAACAACGTTCGTACGAATGTTTTACAAGCAAATCTGATCTTACGCACGTTTCGTGAATGAGGCCCAATGACCCTTGTAGCTTGTTATGTTGCAAATAGTGTTTGACCAACACAGTGATACTAAGGCTGATATTAAGAGGTACTGGACAGTTTTTGAATCAAAGCCGCTGACAAATATTTTGTGCCAATATTCAAGATCGTTGAATTGGACCACTTTCATGTAAAAAAGTTTCTGAAACCACACTAAACCCAACAAATTACCAAAACTACTCTAGCATAATGAAAGAAATAACAAGTAAGCAGTTAAATACACTTATATTAAAATGAGTTAAATTAAATTAAATTAAAGGAAGAAGCAGAATTTGCCAATATACTACCCCTAACTCATGATGTTGGCCACAAGTCAAGCAAATCTACTCCCAATCTATAATTATGAATATGTTAAAAGAACCTATTATGAACAGAAGAGGACCATAATTATCCCTCTACATGCAGTATACAGTTTGCATGTTAACCATGTTGAATAACACCATCCAACATTAATATTTAGCACAGGAGTAATTCATTTGGCAAAGCTGCATGATGCAAAAACCATCAAGGCAGTTTCAGTGGTCAGAAGACATCTACTCTTCTTTTGATGCACTTTTCCACTTATAAAATTAAAAAAATAATATAGATAAACCTAGCATTACTGCGTTTCCCCCTTTCACCAACTGTCTGATGGCTAGCACTTTGTATTGCGAGAGACTACACATGCTAAAAATATTGTGCCCAGCGAATGTTTAAAGGAGCATGCCTGTGTCAGACAGTTTATTTTCTGATCTCATACATGCCTGCCTGTTTGCTTGCATAAGCATCTACTGTTCACCCCAACAGAAGTGCTCAGTTCGAGCTCTAGAAAAGGTCACAGCTGATCTTAACAATAAACCAATGTCACAAATCATGACAGATACAAAGGCTGGAAAAATAAAATAATAAATGGTAACACTTTATAATAACAATTAATCATTAATGTCATAAATTTTCCATACCCACTAATTACAATTTCCAATGGTTAACTATCAACTAAATAATGTTCAGTTAATTTGTTTGTTGTTTGTTAAGTTAAGTTAAGTTAAATTGTAAATAATATATTATTATTATTATTATTATTATTATTATTACTATTTAATCATTAATTCATGTTAATGTTAACAAATCAATCAATAATTTATATACAGAATTGTATCATATATGCTCAGAAAATAAATTATTGATTTGTGACAGTTAACAATAATTTATTTTGATGGCAATAACCCGACCTTGCCAGTGTCGGGGATGGAGAGGACAAAGGGTCCCAATTGTTAACTAATTTATTATCTAAGTTTTATTATCTATCTTTTAAATACCAAGTTTAGTATCAATATATGAGAAACAAATGATTTGTAAATGGAAAAAGGAAAAATCCACCATAAAACACAAACTCGCGAACCTTGTGCTAAACAGCTAAACAGCTAAAACGGAGTTTAATAGGAAAAAAATGTTCAACGATCTAAACATCAACATCAGGTCATACAGACTCAAAGAACAAGGGCTTCTTTCTAGACTCACCATTTTGCACCAATGTTCAACAATCATACAGGGAGAAATCCATCATAGGCCAAATCTGTCAATTTTTCAAATGGCAATATGTCAGGTGCAGAACTTTTCTTCAATGATGACTCATGCTTATATTCTCACTGTCAAATAATTTGGACCCAACTAATGTCCGCTTGTTATAAGCAAAACATTGCACAATCACACGATACACAAAGCAAGATTAGATTACAATATGAGATCACAAAGATTTCTAATGCGTTTAGAAAAAAAGGAAAAAATCTTCTAACATTTTTGACCTGCAAAATCAAGATACATCATGCTTACTGAGAGATTAATAACTAATGAAGAAACTTTTGCAAACACCTAGGAAACTCATGATGTTTAAAACAAGTAAAATACTGGCAAGTAAAATACTAATGTTTGGTAGATCTGTAACTTTAATATTTCAATATTTAATATATTAAATGCCAAATAAAATGAATTCCCTCTCCATAAAAGCCAAAACCACCAGCACTGCAGGGAGTGAAGGGTAGTTTCTCAGCGTTTTCTCAAAAGCTGTTTATCCAAATCACATTGAATAAAAGTTTGTATTGGGTCTGGGAAGGCTTTCTTAAGAATCCATTACCAACCACGACGATAGGCCAAAAGCCTGCAGCAGGTCGCTTGAAAACGAATGCATGAAACAGTATACTAGCTGCATTAGGCTATTTACCTGCTTTCCACTAGACACTCCACAGAAATATCTCTCAAGAAACGTTAACTGCATAAGCTATGAAGCGTTTTGATCATCAGCAAATTTCTACCAGGATGTTATTTTGTGTAGGGTTGAATGTTAGTAGAAAGCATAACCAAGTTATGACTCAGGGTAATGCTTAAAGTTACGGAAGCGTAATGCATTCACTTGAGAAAAAAATGTTTGTCCTGTTTTTCTGAATTAATGAGATGAGTATCTCAGTATTCTCGTTAATTCAGAAAAGTGCAGATTTTTTTGCCATGAAAACCTTTCTCCGATTTCTGAGATAATAATCTCCTTAATTCAGAAAACAAGAGCAGAATATTTTTTTCCATGAAAACCTTTCTCGGAATTCTGAGATAATCATCTCATTAATTCGGAAAAACAGGGCAAACATTTTTTCTCAAGTGAATGCACTATGCTTCCCTATAAAGTAGACAGGCTATAAGCATTCATTTTCAATGTTAATGACGCAGTGTAAAGTTTTCTGTGGTTAACAGGAAGTGATGATATATGCCATGTTGTCGTACAGACAGAGGCAAGTCTGTGACCATGTTTGATTTTAACATCATATTCATTTAACTTCATATTGAGTCAGCACTTTTAAAAAAATATCTTGCGCTACATATCTGATTGGTATCTTTGCATGTCCTTGCTGACCACAACTGCCCTACATTTGACTGGACCACAGTTCAAAAGTGCATCTAAAATCCACCTGAAAAGCTGATGAACGTTTTCAGTTTGGATTAATATTGTCCGAGAATGTCCCTATTTTCAATCCCAGTATAATCCTAGAGTCTCTTCCAGTATTCCCGGGAATCTCATTTTAAAAATCTTGTGTATAAATACAAAATACCAGCGCTTACCTTTAAACTGCACATGGACAGTTGTGGTCTATGGTGTGCACAGAGACAAATATGCACAACAGGAAGAGTCAGACATTCATCTGCCGGGCACATATAAAAATCAAGATGATAAGGGATTGTCCATTGTCCTTTTTTAATGTGGCATTCTGGTTTTCTACTGTTGTGAACCAGTGACTTCCTTAGCAGAGAGGACATTGCATTCTTTTGAGCTGCTTTCACAAGCTCACAGAAATACTTTTTGTTAGCATATGAACCTCAGGCTATCGACAAATCATCCTGTCTTCCATCGGCAAGGATACTCATTCATTATTCATCTAGGCAACAGGTCTAGAGAACATGACAGCAAATACAGATGGGTGGTGAGGATTACACATGATGTCAACAAATCCTTATTTTATTTGGACTGTTTATGGATAATACAAGAAGGATTATATTTTAATGAATAACCAAATAAGATCAGTAGGTCTGCTGTAGAAGGCAAATAACAACACCAGTATGGCCTAACCAAATATGGATTGTTATAGATATTTAATGATTGGCAAAGAAAGAGCCAACAACAGCAGATGCCTGAAGGAAATTAAATGCTTTTACAGATGTGGTATATGGCAAATTGGTTTGGCTTGACCAAATTGACCAACTGTACGACAGAGAACGTGGAGTGTATTTTATTTTAATCTTTTTTTTTTTTTAGAGTGCAATGATGATTTAGCATCACACTACATAAATGTATGCAATTTGTGATGTCCTAGGTCTGCACAATATTGATATTGATATTTTTCAGAACTAGAAAATGTTAAAAGAAAAGTGTTAAAAAAATTACTTGCTTTTAGTCAAGATTTTCAGAATTTTACCATGATGAAAACCTTTTCCCAATAGGCTAATTGATTTATAGAATATCTTGGTTTCAAGTCCACACAGGACCCCCTCCCTCTGATTAAATCAATTCAATTTGATTCAATCAATCAATTTGTTAATTGTTTATTAGTTCATATTGCGATTTTCGATTTTCGAAATCCATCAGATTTTATGCAGCCCTAGATTTTTCTAGTACTCGACTTCCCTCTCGGGTGTGAGATGGAAGGAATCTGGTTGGAAGGATATCCATTTTTACTTTGTAGTGATTGTATTTTTGTACAGAGCATTGTAACTCTATTATAGGGAAACTTAATCTGCTGCATATTCACATGGCAGTTTACATTTATTTCACAGTCGACAAAGTAAAGCCCTCGCCTTTCTCCATTCATGTGATTTTATTGATAATGTTTCGATCTAACACAGATACACAGGCTGACTTAGTATCAGCTTGTACTTGTAGGCATTGCCAAAATAACAAAACTGACATTAAATATTCAATTTTGGAGCATTTGTGAATTTGTTGTGGGGGGAAAAAATCAACTAAGTATTCTACATTTGGGTTATGGCAAAATGATAGAGAACTTGGGACATGGGGAACTATTAGGGTTTTCATTTTCTTCTCGTTAGATAACTAATTGATTCAGCACTAAACCTTTTTTCTCACCTTTTAGAGATATGACGCTGGAAAGTACCCATTTTTAGTCATTAGGCCAAAAACAGTTGGCGTGATCACAGAACAAAGTTTATATAGACTGCAAGCAGATGGTTTTGGCAGTGTCCTCCTCATGCATCATTTTAAATAATAAAATTGAAGTATGGCAACATTTGCCACAATTTTGTCACACTCCTTAAACTGCGGATATGTGCTTAATGCATACTTTCTTCAAGTTTAAGGCTTGTTGATGGAAAGCTTTATGCAACCTAATATGACTTTAAAAAGAGGTCTATCTTTAGTGCACCTTTACCTATGTTAAGGTGAATTTACCGTAACATCTACAAAAAATACAAACTGTTCTCAGCTTCTATATAGATCAAAACCCAGGTTAGTTAGTCTTCATTACAAAAGTCTGATTTTCAGTGTTGGCCACCCTTTTTGCTACATTTGTATTACGGATTGGGCCTTTTAATAGTGAAAATAACTTCACCATCTAGAGGACTTTGCAGATAATTTGTATTTGCAGATAATTCACAAAAACATGTACTTAGAAGTGATGTATCATAGCACACCTCATATTAGCAATTTTATTGGGCATGCAACCAGAAGCTGCCCATGTTCTACTGAGTAGGCTGGGTCATCAAGTTCACAAGTCTAAAAGCAAAACCAATAGGCTTTTGACCTGTGGGTTTGACGGGTCATATACTCTGATGTTGTTGCTGCTCAGCCTGGATCACCTTTGTGCGCATGTGTGTCACGTGATCGGACAAAACGGGTACCACAAGCCTTCTCCTGCAACTATGGCTGCATCTCATTACTTTGACACTTGCAAAAGTATGCATGTGTACAAAAACTGGGTCACATCTGCACACAGATGCCAATAAGAGTTGCAGGATAATCTCCGATGCAAGGCCAATGCTGCTGATTTGGTACGGGAGCATTTCTTTTGAAGTTGTTGCAATGCGCAATTTAGTCTGATCTCACTCTCGGTGAAATGATTTAGACATTATGAAACAGCATTATGGGCAGCTAGAATGGTACTGCATGTATCCTGCAGCGCACGTATATTTGGAGCGTACATTTTTGGTGAAAACGTGGAAAGTATGACTAGCGAGAGTGAAATAGCTGGAAAGATGGACTGAAAGAGAGAATCTAATGTAACCCTGTTGAACTTAGCCCCCCACCCCACCCCACCCAGCCATGAAAGGCCTCCCAGTCAGCTCTGCCCTTGGTTAATGTCTGGTTGCTGAGCAGCGGGGGATGAACGTCTGACTTCTGACTTTCCATCGCCAGAGTTTGTGATTTTTTTTTTTGCGGTCCATCAGTTCACTTGTTCCCTTTCTCTAACTCACTGCCTCGCCGCTCGTCTCCTTGATTTCTCTCCTTCACTTTTTCCATGCGCACACACTTTTATTATACTTTATTATACTCTCCCTTACTGAGTCATTCGGCCTTTCTTGCAAACACACACTCGCGGCCAACCTTCGCTGGTTTTCCTGTGTCGCGCATTAGGAACCGCGGCTTGGCGTCTCGTCCTCATTTGCCAGCGAGGACCGAGTCCGCTCATTGCTCCAATTCGGAGCGTCTCTTTTAATAAACTGCAGGAGCCGGAGAGAAAGGAAAACAGACACAAGCCAAGTGTTTGCTCAGGTGGTTTGACTTAACCCCCATCTCTTCAGCAACACTTGGTGTTGTCACTGGCTGACTTAACCCAATGTCTGGCCCTGCTCAACAGGCCATCCATCACCCACTTGGAAAGCATGTATGTGTGTGTGTGTGTGTGTGTGTGTGGCAGTGAGGGCGTGGAGGGGAACAATGACAAATCAAATTACTGTACCAGTAATTTAGGGACTCGAGTTGCTATAGGACAGGCAATAAGTCTTGGTCCTAGATGTAGCATGGATTTAAAAAGTCCAGAGTTGTCCCAATGCGAGGCAAATGTCCAACGGCGAACATTTGAAATTGAAAATGCAATGTCTTATTGTTTTGTGAAAATGACACACTGACCGAAGGTTTTGTGTTTTACCATGGCAAGTCAATTGATCCATGAAAACTCCACAGTGCGGAGCTGGAGTGGAAGTTCAGGAGCGGGCAGGTCGGGGATGAGGTCGAGCATCAAGTGCTGATTTATGGCTCGGTGGCTGGGGCCTGGCCTGAGTGGAAACCGCTCCCAGATGAGTGGGGAGGGTGGAAAGGGGTGTGTCGAGAGGCTATCTTGGGACTGGAGCTCGGGGCGCTCTTGCACCAGAGAGGACCATAAGAGTTAGTTTGGATAGGGTTATTGGGTTTTTATCTTCTGTTGCTCTCTCAACGGGCTTAGGAGGTCTCAAGAGGTGACAAGTGTTTATGTAAGAGGAGAAGCAACACAAGCAGGACAAACGACTCGCCCTGTTATTATTCCTCCAGTCGAGTCACTCCTTTTCTTTTCTTTTCTGCCTTCCTTTCCTTATCATCTTTATCTTAGTCTCTATAAGGAGCATCAAAGGTTGGCCTCTCTCTCTTATGTCTCTATTTTTGTCATCTTTAACTCATTTCGGCAGCCACCCCTCCCAGCCACAAATGGGAGCCACATGTTCCCTGTTAGCGGCTGAAGCCACCTCACTACCCCCTCCCTCCTTTCCTCTACCCTGCCCTTCAACCCCTTCCTGCCTCTGCGACCACTGTCCACTGCCGCTGCCAAGTGAAAACAGACAATGGGAGACATATGACAGCGATATAACACAGGAGCGAAGTAGAGAAAAACAGAAGGACAGAAGGATGGAGTAAGATGAAAGATCAGTTTGAATTATGAACCCAATATCCTACCATGTATACTGCAGTATGTGTTCCTGAATTTTTTCTGGGTTTCTGGAAACTGCCATGGTATAAGATAATAAGTAAAGCAAGACAAGTGGGCACAGTCACTTATCTCATGTTTATTTGATATCCTAAAGCGATGATCACATAAGACACTTTTTTTTTTTTAATGTGCCTGCACCTTTCGCCACGGGCACAGACGCTCTTCGAGAGCAAGCAGAGCAATCGCTTTCTCTTTTTTTATTTTATTTTATTTTTTTATTTTAATTGATCATTAGCCCCCTTTATCACTTCAGGTTAGCTTGATAAATAAATAAGTAGTCTTTGCAGGCACCTTTTCTTTTGCTGTGTTTGACATGTTAGCTTATATGCACAAACACATATAGATAGATAGATAGATAGATAGATAGATAGATAGATAGATAGATAGATAGATAGATAGATAGATAGATAGATAGATAGATAGATAGATGCTTTATTGATCCCGGGGGGGAAATTCTGGGGTGGCAGCAGCATAAAATTATCACAAAAAAACAGAATATAAAAGTTCAAGGCCTAAATACAATAGAATGCACAATAAACATGAAGTAGAACCAGGAATCTCACTAATCTCAGTCCGCTGTTGCTTGTAAACCCACCGCACCACAAGCCCTGTCGCCTCCTCCGTTTGTGTGAGACAGACCTGCTAGAGGGGGCAGACTGACCTAAAAAAAAAAAAACAGCTGACAAAAACCTGAAGTTAATTGTTAACTTTTTTTTTCTCCAATATTGAACTTGGGATGTTATTGTCCATGAAGTGACATTTATCTCAGCTAGGCAACAAGTCACGTCATCATACATTATTGAACGTTTGTTCCCTCAGATGAGCATTGATTGTCCATCGTACCACCACAAATAAAGTTCTGAGCTAAGGGAAACACTGAACAACCATAAAGCCCCCACTTTCCACAACTCATAGTGAGACAGTAATAGGATGTCTGACTCTCTTGGGTTGAAAATTCCGCTCAGCTGTTCAGAAACTGCAATGTACCAACAAATCAAGGCTAATGGGATGGGAGACACTGGTTGCTCGAAATAACCTGGCCAGTAGTTTACACCCAGAGCCACTGCTTGCTCTTTTGGCTGTTTTTGAAGCTGATGTAAGCTCTGACCACAAGTCCCTAACTCCCCGAGTGGACTAGTCATGGACATGGCTTCGTATCCATTGCGACCAATTTCCACAAGGCACATCCTGACTCTTTCTGGCCTAGCCTGTCCATCCTCAACTGCTAGTTCAGTGCATCTAAGCAGTGGTTTCCAGCAGCTACATGAAGTTGCCTACAGATGAAACCCTTAGATGTACCTTTCCTATTGCTGCAGTACTACCAGCAGTCCAGTACATCATCAACAGCAGCTTGGAAAAAGGCATCATCATGACCACGATGACCCACTTCCTGTTTCTCAGAAGCTTAGTTCTGCTACATGGAGGTGTTTGACGTGATTGCATGTTGCTTGTTTTTTTCCAGCTTAGTCGCTCAACTGAGACTTTGTCCTTCTCTATGGATTCATTCTCATTGCACAAGGTTAAGCTTGTACATGGAACCGCAGCTGATATCTTCTCTTTGAACAGTGGAGGACCTCCTACTCAGCTTGCTTCAGCGCTTCAATTGTGAGATTGCTTTTGTTCATGAATGAACTTTATTCGTCACATACACATACATGCAGTGAAATTCTTTTTCTGCACACCCGACTACACACATACACACATATACACACTATCATATCATCATAGGGTTGGTGGGCGCCGTAGCTGTGACACCAGTCATTTTATCAATCACCAGCGCACAGCTGGAATACACCCTCCTGGTGGTGCCAGGGATCGAACCAACGGCCCTGCGGTGATGCATCGGCCTCACTAACCGCTAAGCCTACCTGCTGCTGTTGGGGTTTGATTTGTAGTTCCACGTGTCTTTGCTGAGCTCATGTCTCTGTTGACAGGCCTCAAACAAGTGAACTATAGGTTTGACTGAAGTTACTTTCTGGCCACCAGAGAAACCTAAGAATGTCGGACTCTTTACTTGGCACTGCCATGTGCTGGAATGTGGTTTCAACTTATCCATCAGTGCAACTCGCACTTGCTGGAATTGTGTTACGACCCCTATCAAAGTGTTAGCGAGATCCAACCTCTATCAGCTGGCTGTTAAATACGATCCCTTGAACACCACACAGGTTGTGTTCTTCTTGGACCCCATGGTATGGTATGGTCCAGACCTTCCAGTCAGTCCGGTTGAGCTCTCGATGATGATGTTAGCCTTGAAGTCTAGTGTAGGCTTCAGGAAATGAAGAGTTCTTAATAAAGGTTAATTACTCATTCTGTTGACAGAGCCTTCTCTTAATAATCCTTTTAACAAACTTGTTCTCACTAAGCATTTTAAACACATTTTAAAACGTTAGATGTAACATTTTGGAATTCAGAATAAAGAAGTTGCATCCAATTTTCAAAATATTGTTACAAAGATAATTGATGGAACATCTTCATTTCCAATTACAATAATACTAATTGGATGTCACTTTTTTTTTTTTTTTATCTTTCAGATGCACGACACGTTACATAAATAGAAAATCTTTATTTTCAGTTTAAACAATTTTGAATAAATGCAACTCTTTTAGATGATAGCAAATTTTATTTTGTTTTCTGCAATATTTTTCACTCAGCTTTCACCTTTCTGGATTGTTTGCCAAGTAGCAAAATGTGTTGTTTGCATACACTGTGATGAGGATTTTGCCAGACAATGAGCCAGAAACAGTTTTGAATTTTCCTCTCAAAATGTATTCTTTATTTGTTTTTTACCCTTTTATGTTATGTTTATGTTAGAGGATTAGCAGAAACAATACCAACACCAATTCTGGATTACTAAAAGCTCTATCTTCTTACGTCACGTTCTTATGTTGCACTTATTGTAAGTCGCTTTGGATAAAAGCGTCTGCTAAATGCCTGTAATGTAATGCAATGTAAAGATGATGCTAGTTGCCAATTTCCCCAAAAATAGGTGTAGTCTTTTAAAGTTAATTTGCAATTGATATTTATAATGCAATGGAAAATTGCAACAATTAAACCATTTTAAATGTCAGTTTGAGTTCCTTAAACAGACCAAAAAAACTGTCTGTAACACACAAAAATTGTTTGAATGCAATCAGTAGGAAGAAAATACAGTGCTTCAATGGTGGATGCCATATATTCGGCATATTAAATTAACTGTGATACTTTAAGGTTGAGAATTTATTGTTAATGTAATTGAGCATATAAAAATGAACCAAATAATGATATGGATAACCCTAACCCTAGGATGAGCATTAACAGTACTGTGCAAAAGTCCTAGGCACCCTAGATTTTTTTAAATATAAATTTGATCTTAGATTATAGTTTATAATGAATAGATTTATTTATTTATAGTTAATTTTTTTGTTTTCTGCATTAATCAAATCAAATAAAATCACATTTATTTGTATCGCCCTTAATCACTGTTACAGTGTCAAAGAGGCTTCACAGTGCCCAAACTGTGAAACAAAAATGGTTAGTACACGACATCCCCCAGCCTTGGACCCTCACAGAGGATAAGAAAAAACTCCCACAAAAACCTTTTAGGAAAAAAATGGAAGAAACCTCGGGAAGGGCTACTCAGAGAGGGATCCCCCTACCAGGATGGTCGGGCATGCAATAGATGCCGAGTTTGAGCAAGCAGCATATACAGAGTGCATGAAAACTCAGTTTTCTTGTCCTTGCTGTGAACTGTCTTGCATAGTAATGCATGGCATGGGATAATGTGAGGAAGCTGAAGACGAGGCAAGCTGTGGCATTCTGTACAGTCTGAATTCACAGCTATAATGCTATTACTTAGAAACAGAAGATGAGTAAAGGACGGGTAATCACGAAGGGCGATGATGCTGCAATGTTATCCTACTTTTTGATGTAAGACACGTTGTGTGTGGTCGTCTTGCAACGGGAATCTTGGAACCAGGTGTGTGTGTGTGTGTGTTTGTGTGTGTGTGTGTGTGTGTGTGTGTGTGTGTGTGTGTGCATGTGTATATGTATGTCTGGGGATCACAGGTAGACTAAACAAAAACAAACCTGTAGGTCGCTCCAGGCAGTAGAGAGGTGTTGGGACATGCCTGTTGTAACAGGACCTTCAGTTTAAAAGGAAAAAGGAGGGGCAATGTTGTCAAGCGAGCCTGAACTGGAGGTCTAATATATACACAGTGAGAATTTTCTTTTGATCCAGTCAGAAGTTTTCATCCAAAGTGGTTGAAACATCCAGCTGTACATGCTTTACTTCCAAACCTTGTGGTCTCATGACGACACTGTCCAATGCTGCATTTTCCTTTCAGGCAATTCTCTTGGTCATACCCACTCACCAATCAGGCTATGTTGATTGGCCATGGTGTTGTAAAGCTAAACTTGCATCCACCGATCATCAACACAATTGGCCAGGGAGTAAACCAAATCATCGGTACAATCAAATCTCATATAGTTCTGATAAATGTATGCATACTACCACACATTTCTAGGGGCAGCCAGAAGGCCTAGTCCAGGGTTTCTCAAATATTTTCATGTCATGGACCCCCAAATAAACATACAATAGGCTACCAACCCTATTTGTTTAGATTTAGACTCACTTAGTCTTTTATTCTTCACGTGTAGACACACAAATTAGTTGGACCTAATGATAAGTAAATCGTTTATCTGCTACGAGACCTTTCTGAAAATTCAGAAATAAAAGTAAAACATGGGATCATCTATGGAATTCCTCTAGCTACAGGTCACCACAAAAACAAAACAAAACACAGGAATGTCACAAGGGAGAGAGGGAACTCTGGAAAATGGGCTTCACATTCACCATGGCAAGAGTTATCCTTTCAAGAATCTACCAAGAAAGCCAACCACCTGATCATGAAGCTATGCTGTATTAGCGAACAGCAGACAGTCTGTCCTAATCTCAATTATTCATCGGGTCCGGCCTGAGGTAGGAGAAAGAACCACAGTATGAAAAATGATGGAAGAATAAAGAAGAAGAAATATAGTCGCAATGCCACTCTGGGGGCATTGAAGTTCTACTGGACATATAAACAATGTATAATCAACACCTTGAAATGCCAGAAGTCACATGTTTGCACCGAAATGAGATTGTGTCATGTTTCTTCTACCCTGGATTCAATCTCTCAACCTTTGGTGCCTTTGGTTCCAGAAGAAGAAGAAAACATTTGCAGTCATGGGCTTTCTGCTGATGGGCAGGTTGATGAAGGCAATGAGTAGATGTAGGACCTTTATATCATTTGTCTCTACGCCACTCACACATGCTTGGTCCTCTGTTATCTGTCCCAGAGATCAGCTGTCAATCAAACAGTGTGTCCAGTACTGTGACGTCTTTCTCCACGGATGTTCTGTTGATGAAGTTTGAGTTTCTGTAGGTGGCGCGCTTTTCTTTATCACTGCTGACGCTGACAGTTCTTCTTCTATTTATTCCAAACAAAGCAGAAACGTCAAATACATCACTTCCCGAGGAAAGACCTACCTTATCAACAGCAAATGTAAAATATTTCATGAATTAGCTGTAGGTTGAATCACTATTGTGTTATATCAGTCAGTGATAAGAGATTAGCACATTTATTTATACAACAATGTGCTGGATTATTACTTTAAATTTAGTGGGGCGTGTCTGTGAAATTAGGCTACTCGGTATAATTAAATAACATAATGTGGGCATCCTTGCTGAGATGAGTGAGCAAAGTAGCAAATTAATAAGATGGGAAGGTTTTTTTCTGGTACAAAGCTGCTCGGTGCATGAAAATGGGGCCTCTTATTTTTGCAGGTCCTGAGAGCTTTAGCTGCCAATGCAATGTAACAATTCAAACGCAAGACAGAGGAAAAGGGGGATGGAGAAGGATGGAAAGGAGAAGCGCAATGGGAGTAGCTCAGTGATGACGGGTACAAATGTTTGAAAGGTGGGGTACAAAATAAGAGCCAAAGCAAGCAAATTGTGTAAATAAAGAATAAATAATAGGCATGTGAGGAGAATGGGAGAATTGAAATGAAATGGATTTATAACTAGACAGTAGAAGTGTGCAACATGTTGTAAGAAACAGTACCAATCATTCTGCGACGAAAAACGATCGGCCAATCAGTAAATTGAGTGCTGTTAACAGTATTCCCTTTTATATATGCTATATGCATTCACTTAAAATGAATGAACCTTGAATATATTTCATGCATGCTAGTTGTTCGATGTAAATAAATGTCCAATCTGGTCTTTAAAATACACCATTCCCACCAGTTTAGGTTGGTGTACAATAGGAGTTAATGTGCATCACTGGGCTTACAATTCAAGTTGATTCAAATTAAACTTTATATCCAGTAAGGGAAATTTGATTTGCAGACAGGTTAATGACATTAAAAATATTAAAAGTATTTATTATTTTATTAAAAAAATTAAGCAAATCAAATCAATCAAAATAGTTCCTCATCCATGCAAAAATGGATAAATGAGTCCCTGATTCTTCAATTTAGGCGTTTAAAGCAGCCTAGAAGGCATCAGTTTAAACTTCCGTCTAAAGTGCTGACCAGGGCAGTTGAAAATAGTGAGTGGGGACATTTGATGTAGTCTAGCCATTATTTGCACATCTTTTTATACAGCTTTCTGAAATCCAGGTTAGGTGCAAGTAACACTCACAGTTAGCACATACACACATGCAAGCGTGCACATGCACTATACATTTTTCACCACTGACTTAGTTTCCCAATCTGTGTTCTCCCTTGTGTATTACAACAGCCCAGGACACCTTGAAATGCACTGTGTCACTGAGTACAACTTTCTGAACTCCTCTTCCCTTTACACTCCTGAAGCAAGCGTAGACTCTCATCCTCTGAAGAAATAAAAAAAAAAAAAAAAAGGAGTGGGAAACAAAAGATGAGAGTCGAAGGAAAGAGTCTGTCATCTTGTTTGAGAGGCCTGTCATTATAATGTTTGCCTGCGTGGAAGAGCAAGACAGAGAGAGAGAGAGATGAAGGGAGATAAAAAAAGGAACTCGGCAGGGCGTCTAATCTCGAAAAAATTTGAGATGAATAAAAGATGGCGGCTTTATTATGCACAGGCCTTAAAGAAGCCAGAGGGCGAGAGAAAAGCCAGATGTGGCGAGAGATTACTTTTCGGCATGAAATGTCAGGGAGGGAGGGAGGGAAAAAAAGAGAAGAAAGGGTAGAGAAGGTGGGTTGGTGGAGAGAGGCAGGTCCCCCAAACTCCCACCACTGTAATTACATTGGGGCATGCCAGTGCGTGCACGTGTGCACGAGGGCTGTAATTGCATATGCGGCTGTGCTTTTGCGTCTGCCTGAGTACAAACCGTGAAGCTGCGCCGGTTCTCAACGAAGCCACTTCAAAGACTTCGCATTAACCCATAAAACCTTTCGCGAGATCAAAGTGGTGGAATCAGCAGCGTCCAATCAGCTCCTCAGCTTACATGCACGACACCATGAATGTGTACACATGCGCCTTCAGCCACTTCTGTTTTTTCCCCTTTGGTAATTGGAGTGAATCTTATCATAGCCTACCATAATCCTACCCATTCAAACAAAAGTTTAAGATATTAAGATTTCTTTTTTCTTGCCATATGCGGAGATAGTGTAAAATCTGGACAAAACATGAGTGAGAGAAGAGAAAGAAAAACATTTCGGTAAATTAAATTCATAATACCACACAAATGCAGTGCCTTGTTCACTGAAATGGAAGTATTCTTTCATCAACTGCCCGTTGTTTTAGACTGACTCTTTTGTACACCAACTAGTTTCCAGGCTGAGGGGAAGGAGCTGGGTTGTTGTGTTAGCAGTGAAGTATCACCCTCTTGTGGTGAAACAAGAAGAGCTAGATAGCTTGACAGACAGGCAGGCAGACAGACAGACAGACAGACAGAAGGTGCAAGCAAAACACACCCTTCTGTCCAAAACGTTGCATTAGAGATCTACTGAGGGATATAATCTTACAATTTATTTTTTAAGATTGGATATTTTGTTGCAGTTTTGAACATATCTACACTCCAAGGTTCCAAAAGGGTTTTTTGTAGATGGGTAGGGTTCTATCTAGAACCTTTTTCAACTGAAAAAAAGCTTTATGGGAGGAAGGATTTTTCGAGGGTTCTTAGAAAGCAAAGGGTTCTATCTAGAACCCTCTTCACTCGACTGGGTCCAGTGCAACCGCTCTCAGGAACTGGATGCCACGGTCTCCCTAGCAGAGGATCACCTGTCCCTGCGGCCTCGGGGAGGGTTGCAATGAAACGAGTTAGTTTGACACTAAAACTGCATCTTTGTTTAGTTGCACCATGGTGAGTTAAGGTCCATCTTAAATACTAGATCGTAAAGGGTCACACAAGGACATCTCCTTCTGGAGCCAATAACATACAAGCCAAAATCAATTTCTCCTGCCTCAGTTAACGTTTGCTAAATCAATATCACCTGACTGACGTGATAGTCTGAGAAAGAGGATATAAAGACCCTACTCTCTCTTCGAGGGGCAGGGTCTTTATAGCCTTACAAGTTACACAAGGGTTTAACTTCAGGTCATAACAAGATGGCTGGAAGAGACAGAACAGTGATGGAAGACAAATCAGTTGGAGACACTCAATTGACAGGCCTCAGGTCATAGAATTAGCTTGGAGACACTCAATGTCAGACCCTAGGTCAGACAGATAATGTTGGAGGCTTTAGGTCCCCCTCAAGTTAACACGAAGCATCAGTAACCTTGAATCCTTGAAAAAAGCATGAAGCAAACCAGCCCCAGACCATAATTCCAGTATATGCATTAGAGGGGGTGTCTGTCTTTTGGCCATATAGTGTATGTACTGCAACTACCTCACGCCTCACTCACAGCGTGAGGCGGTCAATCAGAGCAGTGCTCATTACATACAACCTAGAGGCGGAGAGCAGAGCGTATGGGGGCCCAAAAGGGACACTCAATAATCAATTGGTCAATAGATAAATCAATTGATAAATCAATAATCAATCAATTAATGAATAAATAAATGTTCAAATACATGCATAAATAGATAAAACAATAGACAAATGAATCAACAATTTGATAATCAAAAGATAAATTGACAAATGAAAGTATAAATAGATGAACAAATTGAGAAAATAATATTTAATTCACTATTTGATAAATAAATTGATAATTACATTTTCGATTGTTGTATTATCTATTAATGCTTTATCTATTGATGGACTGATTATCTATTGAACCACTGTGTCAGGAGGTGGGACCCAAACTGCCACTGCTACCAAACTGCCACTACCACTTAGGCCGAATCCGAATTCTCATTTTCACCCCTGCGGCTTCGGCTTGGCCCTCGGAACAGAGTCACAAGGGGTAGTGGTAGAAATCTCTCCCTAAGAAATGGGACAACCCTTCAAGACCCTGATACGTCATCGATGATGTTTACATAAACAGACGAGGAATTTGTTATCGGAGATTACTATGGTAATAATGGTTTTACCACAGTGACATTTGCCATTCATCTGATGGAGATAGAAAAGCATGGACACTCGCGATTCGTTCACAACTTATACGTGTCACGCTACCAATCGATCAAACAAGTCATCAAATAAAAAAGACCACTGCTTCATTACCAGACCACTTCATGACAGAATAGCGTTAGCGGGGCTCTGTAGGCGCCGTAACAAGGAGCGGTAACAAGTGCAGCAACTTCGCTGCTGGACTTTAGTTATAATTCGTCATATGCCATCAAAGGGGGAAATGCGACATGGAACTATGTCAAAATGCAGGACTGTCATGCACAAATCAGCCTAAAAACAATGTTGTAACGTTAACTTGCGAGGTAGAGACATCGGCATACTAGCGATTTTTTGTTATGCTTGTAAAGAAACGGTCTATATTACATTGAAACAACATTAAACTAAGATAATACCACGGTTAGAATATTTTTAAAATCTTTATTAACTTAGAAAATACATCTGTGGTTCACTTTGATGGTAGTGTAGCGTTCGCCATGATCTTCCAGTTGATTCGCAGGTCATTCTGGGAGATTTCTCCTAACCCTCGGTTTGTAGTGTGCCCCTGAAAAATCTCCGTTTGGAGGGCCATGTAGCCCTAGACCTTTGTCCAACCCCTCCATCCCAAGAGAATTGGGACATCCCTACCCCTTCACGTGAACGTGCAAAACGGAGGGGAAGGGCTAAGGGGTGAATTGAGATTCGGCCTTAGTTTCTCAATGATAACAATTCTGTGTAATATTGTACTTTCGTGCCTTGTGTTTGTGTATGTGGGTGTGTGAGCGACACTCTACACTATTTATGGCTCATGTCCATAAGCTTATTGAATACAACTTGCAGACAAGCTAGGATTGACAATTTTGTTGAGCTAGTTAGCCAATATATTATTGGATGCAATCTATTTGCATCCAAACAGCGCAGCCAAACAACCAAACGCGATTGTACTAATAGTGGCTAAAGTTTACCAAGCCTGACACGTTCGACAAACTTATAAAACAGACACTGGTCCCAACAAATAACTTTAAGATGAGTCCTGACTCCAACCAATAACTTTACTTTTACTTTACTTTACTTTTAATGACTCCAGCTTTAGTTTTCTTACTTCTTCCACACCCAACAAGCCCGTGGCTAGCCCCGCTAGCTCGTCAGCTAACCAGCAGTCCAATATACTAACCAGACTAATTTGGTAAATTAAATCAAAACATGGTGACACTTACAGATTCCAATTTTGCAGATGGGTCACGTACCTTATGAATTGCTCCATCATTAAGCTTCAATTTAGATGCTAATCCTGCGGTTGCTCGAGCAGTCTGAGGAGTGATCATCACACAGAAAAAACTAAACTTAAAAATAAAATTAATCCCCTCTGTCCTGGCATTTTCGCGTGTCAGGAGACTGTGCAGGGATCGATGTTGCTGCCTGCATCCTACAAAATAATAACTGGAGAGTTGATATATCCCTAGATATGTTGTTTTAGCTTCACTCAGCAAAGTAATGGTGCATTCCAGTGTACTCGAAAAAAACGGTGTCCGAATGTGATGTGCACCGATTCTATTGACAAATGGCGCTGTAGTAGTTGATGTTGAGTTTAGATGCTTGTAACATTCTGAGACTTACCATACAAACATGAGTTTGCTGCAGGCGATTATGTTTTCCTGAGCAGATGCACTGGAACACATTTAGATTGGAAGTCAGGAATACCGACTCGGAATTATCAATTTCCGAGTACAATGGAATGCACCATAAGCAAGGCTTGCGGCACTGCGTGAGCTGCATTTTGCCACTACCTAAATGGGATTAGTTGTTCACCTGGGCGTGGGCATGCTCTGAGAGGGGCTGGATTAGCCCCTTATGACGTCCAAAGGAGCCACTTTCTGAAACTGGCTGTTTTTCTCCTATCTTTGGCACCGTTTTTGGAAAAAGGAAAATACAGAAAAACGGGTTGACTTCCAGATTTCAAATTTTCTCAGCTGCTTAGGGAAGTAATTTCCTGTGGAACATGTATAAGCGCCAGGAATAAACTGTTTTCCATAATATGGGACCTTTAAAGGTTACACCCTCATCAGGATAATAGACATCTGGCTGATTTAGTGCTACCATCGTCCATACCATCGAGTGGCCCACCTTGCACAAATAGACTTACAACATCAGCCACTCAACTATGGTCATTAACCCTTTACCTATCCAACTTTCAACACTTGGGAATAACGTTTTTACAGTACGTGGGGGAATGTGGACGAAAACGTATATAACTTGAAGAGACCTAAATTAATAAATGGTTGATTCAGGAGCTGGAATGATTCCTCAGCTTCAGAACATCTCAGTGGCTCTGACAGTGCAACACTGTAGTTTGGCCTCCGATGCTTTACGTCCTCTCACAGCCAGTGCTTGGAGCAGGCATGCAGTATCGTTTTTGCAATTTGTATGCATGAATTGCATAGGTACAATCACACTTTGAGCTAGCAATGACGCAATAACTTGTCGATCATTTTTGCAACAGCTTCCAGCTGCAAAGGATACTGCAGTCTTCTCGGAAGTGGTTTGGATGAGTCTACAGTTATCTGTACAGGCTGCAGATGTAGATTAGGCCCAGAGTGAGTCTGGCACCTCATCGGGGTGAGCCCTATGTTCCCTCAGCACCTATGAATTTTTTTCCATCCAAATTAGGTGTTTCCCCCCCCCACACACATACACATTTTTTATTTTTTTTATTTTACACACTTCCTTAGCCCATGTTAAAATCTGTATAACTTTTTGAGATATCGCGCTAACAATATCCGATAACAGACAGAAAAACAAACAAACAGACAGGTGCGAAAACATTACCTCATTCGCGGAGGTACTGATCTGAGGGAACATAGAGCTGAGGGAACATAGGGCTCAGGGAACATACGGCTGAGGGGACATAGGGCTGAGGGAACATAGACACGCTCCCACATCATCAAGCATCGATGAATGCTCATAGTCTAGAGGAGGAGCTGGAGGTTGGTTGTCTAACACACACAGCAATACACTGGGGGAATTTCAACTCTGTACCCTTTAAGTTGAAAACTTTCCAACTATTAGACAGAGTGCACACAAATTCACCAGGTATTATAATCAATTTAGTCATCCTTGCTCCTTTACCCTTTGCGACAGCCACTGTGGAGGAGTATTCATAGCATACATTTGTTGCTGCTGAGTTCTTAAAATCCTAATCGCACACCTCTGTTGGCCCCAAATACAAGGAAGAAACTTTCAGCTCGTCTGAAGTTTGCAAATATGGTAAGACTTCCTCCATATATCCATATATCTTTTTGGTAAGCTACTGCTCAGCACCTGGCCACTCTGAAATTTGTTGCAACACGCAGGAAACGTGTTCAGCGGTTTGAGGCGGTACCGAGATAAACACACCAGCAGGAGAGCATTTCATAGCATATTTCCATTTACACAGTAAATCTCGGTCTAATAAATTTACAGGTGTGGCATCTGTTGATCAGTAATATATTAAGACGTTAGTGGGGCGGATGGCAAATCACTTTTCCTAATACAGGAAAGTGTAGCTCCACTATCAACCGGAAAAGCAATCAATTTACCCTATACATTCAATTTGATCATTGGCTCCTCTTTTGAATTCTGTGACAGATTTTGCACACACATTTGGTTTGGTCTCCCTGCTACATAGGAGGAAGGCTTCCCTGTTGGTTTTCCCTGAGCTGTTTCCCTGAGCATTTTCTCTAGATTATCCAACGTATCACTCCTAAAGGAACCCCACTCAAGGAACGGCAAATTGCTGTTTGATGTAATCTTCGCCCGTCTTTTCAGGAAGTCATCTGCTTGCGAACAATATGTTTCAGACATGTAGCTTGTCAGACTCCTTATCGGCGAGTCATTTTTCTCACATTTACTTTCACCATTTCCCATTTTGTATCATGGGATCCCAGACATACATACAATGTATCTTTATGACCAATTCTAATTGATGACCTTCTAGCCAATCATGTTGAGGTCTGCAGAACTGCAAAGAATTTACTATGTCCAGACATCTATCGGCTTCCAACTGACTTTATCTTTCGGTCTTTAACTTAACTCCAAGCCCCTTGCACCCAGTAGGGCCTCTAACTCTCAAATACAGTTAGACCTCCAACTCTCACACACGGTCGTGCCTCCAAACCACATCTCTCACTTTTTTTGGATCACGTTCTTTCAGGATCACGTACCCAGTATGAAATTACTGCAGCCACTCCACTTCTGAGAACCAGTCAAGAAATGGCAACTTAAAAGGCCCAATACCTTATCCAGATGTTAACAAATGGGAAAAGACACATGGTTTCATTCTCTAATTGATTGACAGCTCTTTATACAAGGTAATGTTGGTAATGTTTGTTAACACTGGAGTACAACAGACTTATATTCTGATTTACAATGGGTGAAAAAAGTTCCTGATTTTCCATAATTACAATCAGAGATTTTAAAAAGCCTACTGCAAAATTTGAGATTTTTACCGCAGAATCCTGGGGGTCCTGCTGTAGACTGGAAGAAAGTCTTGTTTAGAGATTAATCAAAATTTGAACTTTATGGTGGCACATAAACTAAAAACTTTATCAGGGGAAGCAACAATCAAATCGCTGACAGCACATTCGATTACCTTGAACAGGGTCCTGGAGTTATGACGGAAATGTCAGAAATAAGCTGATCCAGCATCTCTTACATTCTGATACTTGGACATCATCTTAAAGACATCGTCTTTGTATGCTCATCGCTGCAGCATGCTGCAAAGACAAAAGGCCCACTTGATCCAGCTGGCCTTCGAGAAGGACACGCAAATTCAGAGTGGAATTCATGAGTGGCAGGAAAGGCTGCTGTGAAGATTCCATTGATTCAGCAACATCAGTCAGTTCATGTTTTATTCGCACCTGCCTTGATCTTTCAGTGGCCATCTAGTCTATAGGCTATGTTTGGGGTTTTATAAACTGGCTTATTCTTGCATTCACTGTAGTGTTGATAGCTCAATGATCATACAGATTTTTTAGGCTTGCTAAGATGTATCTTTTATTCCTGCACCCGCCGAGAAAGTTGTGCTACTGTAGGTAGCACGCCTGTTGGCGCTGACTTCATAAAGTGACGCGTTTCTGTCATTCAAGTCATGGCATTTAATTAATCTCATATGGGCTGGTTTTGCAGAGTATATGGTGGCACTGACATATGAAAGCCAATATTGGAGTAATACACTATGAAAATAGGCTATGGACCCCCCCACGAAAATGGTGCTATGTCATAACCGATGAGCTGGATGAGCATGGAAACACTGTAAGCATGTATGTTCTCTTGTCTAATACTCTAAGCTCCAGCCCAACCAGACAAGAGAACTCTGGGAAAACTACATATGCAAGCGCTAACACTGAACTCTGATATGAAGTAGACCTAAATGTACATGTCCTGAAGAGAATTCTTATCCTGACACATCACCATTTATGCCCTTGCACCACTATAAATTCTATGCTCATGGTTCACGTTGACTGGTGATGTCTTCATGTTAGACCAGTGGTTCTTAATCCAGTCCTCAAGGAACCCCTGTCCTGGAGGTTTTAGCTCCAGCCTTACTCAGGCACAGCTGAACGAATTAGAGGCTTCAGGTTTTCCATCAAACTTTAATTGGTTCAGGTGTGCCTGAGTAGGGCTGGAGCTAAAACCTCCAGGACAGGGGTTCCTTGAGGACTGGATTAAGAACCACTGTGTTAGACATAAATATTTTTTCCGTAGATCATGATCATGAATCTACAGGAAGTCACTGTGGTTAGCAGCTTCATGTCAGTATATCTACCCCGCAAGGTGGGACGGACATTAGAGAGAAACCACACTAACCTGATGAGGAGATAAAGATAGAGAGGAAACAGAGGAGCTGACTTGTCAAACATTAAGACATAGAGACGAAGAGACACTATTAGGAGTACCGACTGACCAGGCTAGTTAAGGCGACGGACTGACCAGGCTGGTGAAAGCTAAAGACTGACTACCGACTCACTGGACTCCCAGCAGCAGATATGGATCCAATAGTGATGCTGTTCATGTTGCTCTGGAGCACAGGTAGGACACTGATTTAAAGAGATTGTTGAATGATCAGTGACATCTAAATAAAGCTCAGCTGATTTATTAGTGTCACATACAACACTGAGGATGGAATAAGCACCAGCCAAAGAAAAAGAAGCGCGAGAGAAAACCCGTCTTACCCAGATACATCTGCACAGTAATCCTGCGATCAAGTACGGTGTCTGTGTTGGCTCAATAATACAGCTGTTCATGACAAATGCTCTACATCCCCTTTCTTGACTCAAATGACTCAAGTAAATATCAATAAGTAGCCACATTTCTATGTCCTGTCATTGTAACAAAGAATGTCATGTTATTTTATTGTCAGTTTGTAAAAATGTTTATCTTCTTAAAGCAACTAAATGTTTAACAAAATCATAACCAATGCTCTACAGAGATATTCAACATTGAATCAGGTTTTTTGAGCTGTAAACATATTAATGGAGTCCATGTGATGAAACCAATCAGCACTGGACAGAAATTCAACATTGCAGATATAATTTCAGAACACTGCTTTCAGGGACAAAACTAAATTGTTTACATTTGTCTCTCCTCCTTTGGTTGAAAGATTCCTCTCAGCTGCACTGCCTCCACCCAGATCGATTAAAATAAAATACTGAGGATTTAGGGTTAGCATTAGCAAAACATCTATGGATGGATGGATGATGGAGAGTATGGATTAATAACGTGGATTTACTTACAGATGTTACTAACTATTGATTACTAAATATGGATATGGATTATTAAATATGCTGAGGGAGACAGGCTGAAAGCATGTATTTCATTACTCCTCGATGAGATGGATAGGAGACAGGCCTTCAATGTAAAATCATTAATACTGAACTAGTCTAACTAAACCTGTTTCTGATTCTGACAATGCCTGTGGCATGACTATGATGAGTGGCTGTCACGTGTTTTCTTTTCTTTCTTTTTAATAAATTTAATTTACACACTTATTATACATTTTTTAACAAATTGACAAACTTCTTATAACTTAGCCATTGCCATTATTATTTTTTTTTTATAAAATCTAAAATCGTGCTGTATTGGCAGTTGGCCATTTTACCCCTGACCTGTGTCTCGTTATGATTTTTCAATTTCAATGGACACAGATAAACCGATTTGTTTGAAATAAAACGAAAACATTGTGCTGTTTTCCCTAAGGCTTGAATTTGAAAATAATATATTTGAATCATTAGTCATATTGAATGAACTGTACTAACCAGTAATACATTACAGGTTTATGAGAAATCCCCCCAAATCAAATGTCTTCTATATGGAGAGATTTATCAACTAGTATTTATTTTATTCATGTGAATTTTCTACAGCAGATTTACATTTAATGTTCCTAATACATATATAATAGCCTACATACTTTATGGGGTAATTCCTTTGTAGCTATTACGACCGTGTTTAATAAACCCAAGTGCAAACTCAGAGACAGAGACGTAGGTAGGGAAAAAACAGGTTTTAGTGGGGAATCAGTAAGGGGAATGGCAAGGCAGGATGGCAGGCTGGGGAGACAGGCAGACAGGACGACAGGCAGGGAACCAGGAAGACAGGCAGGCAGGCGGTGGTAGGTCGGCAGGCGGGGGTCGGGGAAGGAGACCGGATCTGGATAATGGATAGTAGGTTAGTCACAAGGCGTAATAACTACAAAGCGGTCGAGAAACAAGATTGACGGGGCAGTACAAACAACGATTTGACGATGAGTGGCTGGAAAGCCGGGGTTCTTATAAAGGAGATGACTTGCTGAATCATAGGTGTGAGAGGCAGAGCAGGTGAGCGGGAGGTAATGATGAGCCAAGGAGGAACCGGAGTCAGGAGCCACACCCACCAACACGTACACACAAGCACAGACAGACAGACAGAGAGACACTGCTAGGAGGCAAAAGTGGAGGGCGTGACAGTAGCATCTTAAATGATACTTTACTTTATTAATGAAATATGTATTAGTAATTGTTCAAGCTCTCTTCCACTGAATACCCTCAAAGAACAGAATATGACAATGGAATATAATTTAACTAGTAACTTAGTAACTTAGTAACTGTTAGAATTCCATAACAATTTCAAACCAAAACTTATAGTAAAGAGCTGTTATTTTTGTAAAGGATATCTTTATTATTCCATATAAAAACTCAAAAGTTATCTTAAGGAGTTAATTTATCTGTAACAAACAATTTTTGTAAACTGTTATACAGTAGTTCATTAACGATAGCCAACTACTCTGGTCAAATCATGATATTCATTGAATTTCTAATTTTTGTACTCAGGATTCCAGGCTGAAATAAAACACGATTCAACAGGTAAAAACAGAAACTAATTAGAAATGGAGAATTTATGTTTATGTTACTTTATCAAAATAAAGTAACATTACTTATTTTACTATTTACTCTCTTGTTCAGAGCCTGGTGATTTCAGGTTGGTGGGTGGAGCCAGTCGCTGTGCTGGTGGACTGCAGATGAAATACCAGGGAGAATGGAAACCAGTGAATTCCCGGTACATTTGGAACCTGAAGTCAGCAGCTGTAGTGTGTAGACAGCTGGACTGTGGATCTGCTGTTTCAACAGGATGGAGAAGTGGTTCTACAATACAAACTGTATCGTGGATTAAAGCTGACTGTGGTGGATCTGAGTCTGCACTGAGGGAGTGTGTAACAGTGGTGGGTTCATCTATGCACTATACCAGTCTGGAGGTGATCTGCTCAGGTAACACTGAACAATGACATCACTTTTCCTCAATTGCTTTCACACTGACAGGCTGCATGATTGCAAGCGATTTGCAGCAAACATGCAGAATTTGCTTAATACAGTTTAAACTTTAATTTGTGTGTTAAAACATGAAGAACTGAATGTAGATCAGGACTGAAACTGGACTCTCTCTCCAGAGTCTGTGAGGCTGATCAATGGGACTAGTCTGTGCTCAGGCAGAGTGGAGGTGAAGTCTACCCAGTCCTGGTCCTCAGTGTGTGAAGCTGATTTTGACCAGCAGGATGCAGAGGTGGTCTGTAGGGAGCTTGGCTGTGGGGCTCCTTCAGTCCATCAGGGGGCGCTCTATGGAGAAGTGGAGGCTCCAATGTGGACCAAAGAGTTCCAGTGTGAAGGCAATGAGTCCCTTCTCCTGGACTGTGGAACCTCAGGCTCAGATAGAAACACCTGCTCACCTGGCAAAGCTGTTGGACTCACCTGCTCAGGTAGAAGACAAACTGCTGCGTTGATTTGGCTTGATTTCTCTTCAAATGAAAGTAACATTTATTCTATCACCATTTACTGTCTTGTCTCTGTTCAGAGCCTGATGATGTCAGGTTGGTGGGTAGAGCCAATCGCTGTGCTGGTGGACTGCAGATGAAATACCAGGGGGGCTGGAAACGAGTGACTTCCTGGTACATGTGGTACCTGAAGTCAGCAGCTATAGTGTGTAGACAGCTGGACTGTGGATCTGCTGTTTCAACAGGATGGAGAAATGGTTCTACAGAACACACTGCATGGGAGATTATAGCTCATTGTAATGGATCTGAGTCTGCACTGAGGGAGTGTGTAACAGTGGTGGGTTCATCTAACATCTCTACCATTGTGGAGGTGATCTGCTCAGGTAACACTGAAAAATTACGTCACATTTCCTCCACTGCTTTCATACTGACGGGCTGCATGATTGCAATTGATTTGCAGCAAACATGCACAATTTCCTTAATACAGTTTAAACTTGCATTTGTGTGTTTAAACCATGAGGAACTGAATCTAGGTCAGGACTGAAACTGGACTCTCTCTCTCCAGAGTCTATCAGGTTGGTGAACGGCACTAGTCTGTGCTCAGGAAGAGTGGAGGTGAAGTCTACCCAGTCCTGGTCCTCAGTGTGTGAAGCTGATTTTGACCAGCAGGATGCAGAGGTGGTCTGTAGGGAGCTTGGCTGTGGGGCTCCTTCAGTCCTCCAGGGGGCGCTCTATGGAGAAGTGGAGGCTCCACTGTGGACCAAAGAGTTCCAGTGTGAAGGCAGTGAGTCTCTTCTCCTGGACTGTGAAACCTCAGGCTCAGATAGAAACACCTGCTCACCTGGCAAAGCTGTTGGACTCACCTGCTCAGGTAGAAGACAAACTGTGGCGTTGATTTGGCTTGATTTCTCTTCAAATGAAAGTAACATTTATTCTATTACCATTTACTGTCTTGTCTCTGTTCAGAGCCTGGTGATGTCAGGTTGGTGGGTGGAGCCAGTCGCTGTAATGGTGGACTGGAGATGAAATACCAGGGGGGCTGGAAACGAGTGACTTCCTGGTACATTTGGAACCTGAAGTCAGCAGCTGTAGTGTGTAGACAGCTGGACTGTGGATCTGCTGTTTCAACAGGACGGAGAAGTGGTTCTACAGAACACACTGCATGGGAGATTATAGCTCATTGTAATGGATCTGAGTCTGCGCTGAGGGAGTGTGTTACAGTGGTGGGTTCATCTAACATCATCAGTGTGGAGGTGATCTGCTCAGGTAACACTGAACAATGACGTCACATTTCACATTTCACACTTCATTTCACATTTCATATTATCTAAAAACTGAACCAAACAGGGATATGTTAAAGTTCCCTTAATGTATTTACTGCAGCTGTTCAACTCATGTTAGATGATCTGACGTGATGATTCTGATCTGTTTCAGCCTTTCCAATAGAGCTCATTATCAGACCAGTTGTAGTGTTGCTGATCATGGTGTTGTCTAACACTGCCCTCTATTTCTACTGCAAGGTATGTACACGGTTATTCACTAGACTAGAGGATTGGGTTGACTGACGTGTTTAGATTGTATATTTTTAGGTAGAAGAGAATCAGAGAGATCCAGTAAAGGATTGTTGCTGCCATGTCTCTCCAGGCCACCAGGGGGCAGACACCAAGAAGAAAGGAGAACATTGAGCTGGATCATTGTAATCTTGGAGGTTCCAGTGCTGAAGGTGGGCCGAGTGAAGAGGAAGAAGCCAAGGGAACAGAGTAGGATCTCCAAGGAGCTCATCTCACATCCAGATGGATTGCTCTGCTATCACACGACTGTCCATCACCTTAGTCAAGGATTTTACAGTTACAGAGCTGTGATAGATGTTCACAAAACTCCCAGTTTCTGCTGGATTCAGTATTTAATGTTGCCTCTCATTCTGTGTGGGAACTGTCTGGACTGCAGATTCTCCCTCTTTAACTGGTGGCTGCAATTAGCTCCCAGCTGGCTGATTGCTGATGTGCCACAACTGTGGCAAGATGGCCGACACGCTGTGGCCTGCTGGGGAATGTAGTCCTTTCCACCCAGTTTGTCTGACGCCTCGTTCTGCCACAGAACAAAGTGCGCCCCCTGTCTGTCATGTCGTAATACAGGTGTGGGAAATCTGTCCATACAGTCAGTGCTGTAACAGCATGCTTCAGCAAATGAATCTTCAGCCAATCAACTGCTGACAGTGATGGTGCATAGCAAATCAAAGCACTGTTATGACTCCTTGATATGAATCTTCAAGTCACCCCCTGTCAAAATAAGAGCCTTTAGAGTGTAGGAAATATCAAAATATACTACAAATATTGATGAATTCTATGTGTCCATGTTTAAAACAAGTATGGTATAAATAATGGTAATCCGAATCTCATTTCAGTCTGACTTTAGGACTGTATCCGTTTATATGTACAATTCCAGTGGTATTGTAAGACCAGTGAGGTATGGACAAGTTGAAAAAGCGTATTTCACTTTGGTAGACCATCTGTAGATGAAGTAGATGAAGGCTGGACCTCTAGGGATCCAGAGTCAGCAGCAGCATCCAGGTCTTTGTATATAGCCTCCATTCACTGATCTGGTTGGAGAGAAAATCCATGAAATTATTGTTCCTGTGTACATGCTCAAATGTTTCATTAAGAAATTTTGCCTGGCTGCCATTTTGGATCCACTGAACTATTGTTCCTATATGATGTGTAGGTTGGCAGTCCATGGCTGCAGGGCTGGTAGAGACACTGAAAAAGACCAGCAGCCTGTTGCACCAGTGAAAATTCAAACATAGGCTAGTGTGAACAGAAGTTCACATATTACTAATATCCGAACGGGTGTGCCAATACAAATAATTCCAACATAGACAACTAAAAACTCACACTGACCCCCCCCAGCCTACTAGGTAGAAAGTCCTTTGTAAAATATTGTTGGCATGGAGCATCAATTTGATGGGAAACTTTCTGTAAAACCTGGAGGAACAAATACAGCATGACAACATAAAACTAGATGAAGATGAACATGAAGAACTATAAATTTAGCTAGCTTACAATAAAATAAATAATTGTATTAGGCCTAATTATATCACTTTTATGTTGTTGAAATTAATCTTTACACCACTTGATGTCACTACTGTCTGTACATGTAGTTGAATGCATAGTTTTATGTCTGTGGTTGTAATGGGGACAAATAAATCCTTATCTTTGTACTCATACGCGCTGATCATGTGGGTGCTCCAGTGCTCGAGCACCCACCGAAAAGGTTGAGCACCCACGGGGAAGGCCAATTAAAAATTAAATAAATAAATAAATGTATTCAAAAAACTGAATCTTTTTTTTTTTTAAACGCATCTATTTATTCTATTATTACTTATCGGTAAACGTTTTAACTACAAATCGCATTATTCAATTAAACTTGTTACAGGTCTGTGCGTGTAGCTACTAGCTAGCGACACAGCAAGTGTGAAACACAGGTGATGATCGGGTAAAAATGTAAAAATTTTGTAATTAAAAAACCGAGAGTGATACCGAGTGTAAAGACAGTCAAAGTGAGGCATCCACTACCAGTGATGAATTTCTAGAAGAGCAGTGTTGCATTTCGTTTTGGTGTGTGTCTACATCATGCGTGCCTGCACCACGGTAATTACTAAAGCAAGCGCAATAAAAGTGATTTTGTGACAATCTTCACCTTGGTGGTATTCACTTAATTTGACCACCCACTGGCAAAAACATAAATCGGCGCCTATGTTTGTACTGGATAACATACCTATTTGATATTGTTTGGTAATTGGTTACCTAGCTTTATCCTCTTGTTCTCTCACTATCATGTAAGTGAATTAATATTATTTCAGGTTAATTGGGCCAGGAGAAATAGATTTTTCCTCATATGTTATTGAACATTTTGGTTAGTGGTCCCTTTATCATCTAGTAGTTAATTTGTATCTTAAGTCTCCATGGTGCAACTGAACAAAGACACAGCTTTAGTGTGAAACTAACTAGTTTCCAGTATTTAGTGTAGCCTTCACAGCCTAACTTAGGATCAAACACACGTTCTGCTGCTGCAACAGGCTGCAGGCTTTTACCTTCAAAGTGCATTTTATTCTTGGAGCAGCCTGAAGACCTGAGGCTGGCAAACCTGGTTCAAACTTGGTTTACAACTTTCTGTAAAACACATCATTATAAATACATCATCATTACTTAAAATGTAATAATGTCTGCATGTGTAAGTTTTGTTTTAGGAAGGAAATGATTCTATTGTCTGTTGAATGTGACCCTGAAACATTCTAGTATCTAGTGCTGATTCTTGGAAACACAGGCTCACAGGTTTGATCCCTGCAAGGTCTAATGTGTCCATCAACAGCGTTGTGTTGAAGCCCTACCAGCTCACGCTGGATAAGAGTGTCAGATAAATGCCTAACAAGGTTTTGTTGTTGATTTGTATAGTGCTTGATTTCTATTCAGTAACCTATCACTGCAGTCTTGTTAACATAATATGTATAATTATATATATAGTCTATATATTCTTTTGTGTTTTCGTGATGAATTATCCAATAAACATAATTTCAGTGTCATTAAGTAGCTTTGTCTCTGTCTTCACTGACACCAAACAGCAATAATCTAACATGGAATGAATCCAGCAGTATCACTGCACTGCTGTAGAGTTACCTTAACTAAACCAACCCACAACAAACTGGTTAATACCAGTTTAACAGACTAGTTAACAGCAGGTTAACAGAGAACAGTGGTTTACAGCAGGTAATCAGACTACTGCAAGTGTCCCTCAATGCAGTCCAAAGAATGGGGCAAGCCTGGATACTGGGAGAGGCCAAATGTCAGGTAGGCTGGGTCATGGCAGAGCCTCGCCCACGTCGTACACGTTACCAGTATGTGTATTTCATCTACTACTACTACTGTATCTATAGCACCATCTGCTGGACATTATATGTACAGTGCCTGGAAAAAACATTTGGCCCCCATTCCTTTTTTCACATTTAAGAGTCTCACAGTCTGGGATTTTGATGCATTAAATTGGATTTGTTTTTATTTGGGACGCATTCTTCTTCACAGTGCCCCCCCCCCGCAAAAAATAAATATTTTCCAATTCCTTCTTGCAAAATTGCTCAAGCTGTGTCAAGTTGGTTGGGGAACGGTGATGGACAGCAATTGTGAGGTCTTGCCACAGATCTTTGATGGGATTAAGGTCAAGACTGAATCACTCCAGTGTTACTCTGGCAGCGTGCTTGTTCAGGCCACAAGACTTTCTCCCACATATCTGCAGTATCTTCTAGGTGACATTTTGCAACGTCTATGCAGGCATGGATATGTTTTTTTTTGTCAGCCAGGACTTCTACTTTGCTACTCTCTTTTTGTGGAATGCCATTGAGATTGTCAATCTATGAACGTCACCTTTCATCGTAGCCAGTGCCTTTTGTAACTTATGTCAAAGTTGGCTTCACAGTGGCTTTCCTAAGACGTGCCCTTCTTGTCCGGCAACTAAGTTCAGAGGGACGGCCTGATCTGGGCAAGCACAGTAGTTTCATATTTCTTCCACTTCTGTACGATGGACTGCACTGAGCTCCGAGGGAGCTTAGAATGCTCTTTTGTCTTCATTTTGATTCTTTCTTTTGCAAGTCTCTACCATGCTGTGTGTGCGGGGTACTTATGAATACTTTTTTTTCATCTGATAATTTCCCAGTTTTTCATTTTTAGGGATTTTTTCTTTTTATTTGACATTGTGCTCATGGGGTTTGTAGATCAATGGGGAAAGAATTAGCTTAGCTTTTCATGGTCATGGCATAAAAATGATTTGGTTCATGCAAAACATGGACTACACACACACACACACACACACACACACACAAACAGGTTTGCACTTCTTTGTGAGGGCCTGTATTCATACCCTAACCCCTAACCGTGACTTCCACCCTCTCCATTACATGCCTAATCTTAACCTAATCCTAACTGTAATCTTAACCCAAAACCCAAATCCTAAACCCAAAATAATTTCCTCATCTTTTGATCCTTGTGAGGACATTTGAGCCTGATAAATATAGAAATACAAGAACACACACACAAACACACGCAGTGACAAATCTGCTTGTTATAATGCCTGCATCTTCTATCAGCTCCAGGCCCATTGGTCTCCTTGCAGCCACTTCCTTCCTGGAATCTAAATGTCACAATTACAATACCCAGAGAGAATTTGGCCGAACAGCTGAGGCCCAGTGAACTAGGCCCTGTAAGGAGGAAGAAAAAGCTCCGTCTCTGCTAGCCATACAGACACTTACTTACCCCCCCCCCCCCCCCCCCCCCCCGCCCTTTCACAGACTTGCTTGTGTGGGCAGACTAGCATTTTAGTCCAACTAGCTCACACAGCAATAGCTTGACTCCACTCACCCACCCCAACCCCTACACCAGCATTATTATTATTTCCAGCACCATTCTCTGCATTTTGTTATACCCAGCCTCTCCGCATTGGGCTTTCTCTTCTTCTCCCAGAAGCTGTAGAACGTGCGTGGATGGCAGAGGTTACCTCCTTGCTTCTGTAATTACCTGATGCTGCAGAGTACCTGCAATGCACCACTCTAGTTGGGACTTCAGATCAATAGGATTTGAAGATTGACACACACCTGTTCCCGTGGGAGGCCTGTCCAGTGTTTGGAATTGGTCATTTGTACAAACCCACAAGACTTGCTTGCAGCCATGTACTGACGCTGATGTGACTGACGTGCCAACATTAATGTTCTCTCTGGGTTCTTTAATTAAACAATCTGAATTTGAATGACATTTATTTGTTTTTGTAAATGGGATTTGTTAATTTAAGTGTTTACAGTTTAAAGGATTTCACACGGCACACCTGACCTCGCCTGACGGCACACTAGTGTGCCGCGGCACACCGGTTGGGAAACGCTGTTCATGGGCTGTTCGCAGGTCATGCAAGTATTCTTTATTTACTCATTAAAACTCATCATGTAAGTGATATATTCAAACCTTGGACACCATGTCATTAAGGCAGTGCCGTTACATCACCATTTCTTCTCATCCCTGATAACTTAGTCTATTTAAACCATGATATCATCTTGACACCTATGCTATGCTATGCTATGCTATGCTAATCACACTAGAATACACATTGCGCTGCAGGTACTGCATGTAACACAAACATGTAGATGTTAGAACCGAAAGGGTTTAACAATGTTAGAAAGGTAGTGACGCCAGTTAAAATCCCAAGTACAATTTCAGTCTACGACACGAGGGAGTGGTTAGAGGAAGAGGCCACAAGTTTACACTATGTGATAAAAGGTGAAAAAGCACTCAAACACTGAAACATTTTTTGTCTTTTATGGCATTTTCTATCAGTTATACTGTCAACACACTCCCTACAAGAAACATTCAGCCTTGGATTTTACTGACTTCGTATCATAGCTGGCCTGTGAGATCTACTGTAATAATTAGAATTTTCATGTTTAAATGACATTTTTACGTTGTTTTTTTTTTTAATGGGTTGAGGAATTTTCATGACCAATACCTAAATACATAGGTGTTGCAATGTGAAATGTCTTTATTAAAGCACACAATGCAAAGTTATGCAAGTTAACCTAATGGGTCCAAATTAGCACTAATTGTGCTACAAATGTTTGCATGACGGTCTTGGTCATTTATATGGTTTTGTGTGGTTTTGAGAAACACAAATGTATAGGAAGAAGATGGATATCTTATAGGGATAACTTTGACTCAGCTTGTCCCATTTAAATTCCCAGAGATAGACTCCCTCTCTCCAACGTTTCTTTTCAGCAACCTAAATCTCCCCCTTTTTCACAGGATCCCAGACCAGACTCTTTGACTTATCTCTGATAATCCGTCCAAAAGGTACCCTTGCCATCTTGGTGGCCAGTTGGCACCTGGTGTCCCTGCGGTTTCAAACAGGAACACCAGTGAATTTGTGAAATGTTAATCATATTGTCAATTCTTTTAGCGTTCACTACTGCCTCCCATACCCAAAAACAAGAGAGTACAGCTAAATGGCAAAATGGAGCAAAATGGATGTTTCACAGCAATGTGTTATGTCTGATCTGACAAAATGTTTGAAAGAAAGTGGGTTCATGCAAACAGTATATGTCTAAGGTTTGCTTCCATTTGTGAAAGAAAAAGTGATTCTTACCATTGCACGCAAGAGAAAGTTTCCCTAACATGCGACAGCAGACTCCATTTCCACGCCCACCACAAAAGGGATATCAGGGCAGTATTGAGCTAACTGGGTATAGATGAGCCAGTGGGGTTACTCCCTATGACTGAAATAGCAGATTCTGGAAAATAACCAAAATTGCAATTGGCAGTAGATGGCGCTACCACACCTTTTCGTGTGGATTTAGGAGTAATGCTAAATTTGCTAATCCAGCCCTGAAACCAACTGATATGTCTGTCAAAGCAGTGGCCGTGGGTGGGATCCCTTTCAGCGTGCCACTGTCTCAACCCTTTCCCGTCTGTCTTGGCCCCTTTTACCACTGCCAACTGGAATTGAACTATTTACTCAAGATGGCATTCATTTAGAATTCCACAACGCAGAATCAGTCATTTCACATATTTTGCTCACCTATTTCAGATCTTCCCCCTGCCACTGCCACCACAAGCTAATCCTTTCACTTCCACTATGTGACACTTATCACAAGATAAATGCTGGAGGAGTTGTATTGGCCACTACCTCCAAATGATGTCTGTGTGATGGTCTAATACATTCGGCTTCCCCTGTCCAAATACTTCAAAACCTATGCCATGGGTTTCCCAAATCTCTCCCCAAAGAAATTGGCTGGCATTCGTTCTGTCAATGTCTGTTGAAACAAGGGGTTCTTGTCTGATGTGACAGCCCCTGCAACACCCCTATTCTGCCTATGAAGAAACCGGGTAGAGGTGAACACAGAGTAGTCCAAGATTTACAAGCTATAAATGCTTTGGTTATTCCCAGCTTCCCAATTCCTGCACATCCTGATAGTTAGTGCCTATTTGCTTTTACCTATGAGGGACAGCAATTCACATGGAGTCTGTTCAAAAACTGACTGCTATATGCTTTACTTCCTCATTCTACTAACTATCATTAGCCCAAAACTACTAGCATTTTCGACTGGCTTTGTGCTTGCTGGTATTGCCTTACTCCTAATGCTGTGCATTGTTATCTCCAGTATCAAAGCTTTATGAGTTACTATATGCCATGTGCTGGTTTCATGTGGCACCTTGATGCGCCACCTTGATTCTGTCCACAAAATGCCTCAAAGTCCCATGAATCTGGGAAGAAATGCAACAAATAAGCTCTTAATGAAGGTCAAGATCACAGTTAATGGATATAAATATGAAACCTAAAAAGCTTGTCCATTGTTGAAGCCTCCAGTAGTTGTTCTATTATTTAATTCATTTTCATCTTCAAAACAAAGTGCTCACAAGTAAAAATTCAGAATCACCCCTCAATGTTTGAAAGGACTTTCTGGCTTGGTAATTCACACAAACTTGATACCCTTCACTTGATTTATCTCCTTCATTTGTAAAGCTTTACAAGTGGCATGGCTCAAAATAAATGACACAATTATGAGAAAAGCCTAATAAAGGACTCCGGGTTCTTCTGTCTGTCTTTAAATGTCAGGACTGATTAATTTGCGTAATAAACTTGAATGCTTTTCTACCCCGTTAGACCTGTTACTGTTCAGTATTTGCAGCAATTTTCCAGACATCTAACAGAAATGCTGATTTCTCTTGGCACCATTATGTTTGCTCTGAATTGTGTCCTCTGTCCACGTGCTGATTAGTACATTTGCATCAGATTTTCATTACTGCAGAGCACTCAGTGCCATTTTTCCAACAAATGGAGACACGTGAACAGTACAACGTACATCACTGCATATGCTATTTAGTGCTGCATTGGTACACACGTGGATGAACTACATTTGGCACTAAATGCGAGCAAACTAAACTTGAGCATTAAGCCGTCCATTGAAGAGCAATAATCAGTTTTAGTGCAATTTGTACATGGCAAGGATATTTCAGTTTGTTTGAATATTTTTATATTAAGTGCTTTTTCCTCTATATTTGTTTATGAATGGTCAGCCAACAAAATGGGCAGTTCTGGGAACCTATAGTCATTCAAAAAAATGTCATTGTATTTTCTAAAAATCATAACTCCCTGTTAACTGTTGTCCCATGTCATATTCGTCAAAAAGTAATTTTGTCCATCTGGCAACACACTCGAGGGGTACAACAGTCAGCTGATCCGTCAGCTGATGCATAGCCATCATAATTGCACGGTCTATTTAAGCTGCCACACTCTCACTGCTCACTCTCTGCTGCCATCACCCTGCACACCGTGCTTCGCTACAGCAGTTTATGCTTGCCAATGAAGCTCGCCCCAGCACCAACCTAGCATCCACCTGTGGGCTCTGTCTTCTAGTCCCCCTTGGGGGGATTACTGCAGATCGCGCCTTGCCTCACTCGGCTGGCAAAGTGAGTTAAGAGGAGGGCGATGCAACAGGGCCCTGACGCCAAACTAAATTGCATTTACATTTTATTCTCATATAAAATGTCAATCAATACGTGAGTTGTTGCCTGAAATGTAATTATTGATATTAAGCACAAGGAAGGGCCCCAGGGCAGCTAATGTTGGAAGTTAGCCAAACTTTTATCAAATTATACATGCTAAAAAGTGAAAATGTTCTTGTGTTGTCTCCATAATGCATTAGTGGGACATATATATGGTTGGGAGTCCGCATGGAAACATGGTCACTGTATAACGGAATAAACTGCCGATAGACCTACGTTCATTGGTTGTTATTGAGGACAACATAACATGGTGTCAGAAGGGGGATAACGGCACTGGCAAGACAAGGCAGAATATTTTTTTAAAACGACTGAGTGAAAATGAGAGATTTTGCCGCAAAGGAAAACCGAAACTGACCGTTAGTTAGCTATACGCAAGTATGCTAGCTAGTAGCAAAAGAAAAAAACAATGTGACAATGTGTAGAGTAGCAGAGACCACCCATGCGCAACCAAGGAGCTATGCATGGATGAGACCACTGTGCATGCTGTAAAGGGGCTGTACACAAAAGGCTATTCAAAACAAAAACACTACAACAAGAAAAATCAAAACACTACGTGCAGAACGTGTGGTGGCAGTCACAAGCCAAAAGCATGTCCTGCATATAAGGTGTGTAAAAACTGTGGGAAAAATAACCATTTCTCCAAATGTTGCAAAGCTGAGGCTACAAGCTAAACGGTTCACACTGTTGAGGAGGAGCCAGAAGACTTCTTTGTTGATTCTGTGGAGATCAGTGATGCAACCAGAGCTGAATGGATTGTGCCATTGACTATAAATGGGACTATTATTCCGTTCAAGCTGGATACTGGGGCACAGGTAAATCTTCTGTCTATGAATGACTACAAGAGACTGAGAGTAAAGAGCAAAATTCACCATGTGAAAATCAAAGTTACTGGCTATATTGGAGAGAGCGTGCCAGTAAAAGGAAGCTGCATTGTAACTGTAGAGCGTGTGAGTATGCAACCTAGAGTGTGCAACCTATCCTAGGAATCAGTGCATGTGAAAAGCTCAACTTGGGTGTTTGTAGTGACATCAGTGACTGAAGAGGAAGATCAAAAGCCACAGCAGAGAAACCATGGCCAAGAGACATTACTGACAGAGTACCAGGATGTATTTAAGGGTCTTGGCTGTTTACCTGGTGAACACAAGATACAGATCAACAAAAGTTTTACCCCAGTGGTGCACGCATGCAGAAAAGTTCCATTCGCATGGAGAGGAAAACTCAAAGCGGAATTGAAATGCATGGAGGGATTAGAAGTAATCATGAAGGAAGATGAACCTACAGACTGGGTAAGCTCACTGGTGATTGTAGAGAAGAACGGAGAGAGGAGAGCGGAGAGCTAAGATCTCAATGGAGCTATCAAGAGAGAGCATTTCAAGTAGCCAACCAGAGAAGAGATCATGTCGCAGTTTGCAGGTGCAAAATGGTTCAGCAAGCTTGATGCAAGCTCAGGTTTCTGGCAGATGAAGCTGGATGAAGCTAGTTCAAAGCTAACCACTTTCAACACACCTGAGGGCAGATACAGATTTCTCTGTCTACCATATGGAATTCTCTCTGCACCAGAAGTCTACCACAAGACAATCCACATGATAATCGAGCACATTCCTGGTGTAGAGACCATGATGGATGACATCATCGTGTGGGGGTCTACCAAAGAGGAGCATGACACCCGAGTGAGACAAGTGCTGGATCTGACACGGAAGTCAATCTAAAGTTAAACAAGGACAAGTGTGAGTTCGTAGTCAAATCACTTACCTTGGTGAAAGATGTTGTCTCAGAGGAGGGAATCAAACCAGACCCAAGAAAGACATCAGCCATCAACAACATGGAAGTCCCAAAAACAAAGATGACATGAGATGCTTTCTAGACATGATTAACTACCTTGAAAAGTTCATACCCCAGCTGTCAACAAGTCTGCACCACTCAGATCTCTCCTGGAACACAAAAATGAATGGATATGATTACATGAACAGGAGGAATGCTTCAACAACCTGAAAAGGATCACCACAGAAAAGCCGGTGCTCAAGTTTTATGATACACAGAGAAATGCAAGGATTTCTGTGGACGTGTCGCAGTTCGGTCTGGGAGCAGTACTACCGCAACAGCATAATGAGACCTGGCAACCTGTTGCCTATGCGTCCAGAGCCTTGACAGGAGCAGAAGCTAGGTATGTATAAATCGGAAAACAGCTTCTAGCAAGTACCTACGCGTGTGAAAGCGCATCAATACGTCTACGGACAAGCCTTTGAAGTGGAAACCGACCATAAGGCATTGGTTTTCAATGTCAAAGTCACTGAATGATTGTCCAATGAGGATACAGAGACTGATGATCAGACTGAAAAAGTATGATGTGAAGATGATCTACACTCCGGGAAAAGTACATGTTCGCCGCCGACACACTTTCTCGAGCAGTCGACAAGAACAAGAAGGTAGACAAACAGAAAAGCAAGCCTACGTTGACATGGTGATGGCATCACTTCCTGTGTCTGCTGAGAGATGCGAACAGATCAAAACAGTGAGGACGTGTAGAGAAAGAAGTGGCACCTCGATCCTATGAGATTCAAACAGAGAATGGACTGTCACTGAGAAGAAACAGAGTGGATCTCAGACTTCAACCATTCACTCAGAGGACTGAGAACCTTCAGAATGATTCTGATATAGTGTCACTCACCTCAGTCAAAGGACAGAACAGCCAGTCTGTCGATGAGAATGGCGCTGCAGCTACTGTAAGCTCACCAGATGAAAACAGCAGCAGGAACAAAAAGGACTGTTAGACCTCCCAAGAGACTGATTGAGAATTGCTAGAAAGCAAATGGACTCTGGAAATGATTGATGGACTGAGACAAAGTGAATGTAGTTATATTTGTTTTCATTAACTAAAACTTAAAAAAAAGTGAAGAAATGTTTAAAAAAAAAAGAATTTTGATATAGTGTAACATGTTTAGTAACAAAGAAATGAGTTATGAAAAGAGTTGATATAGTGTAACATGTTTATTAACAAAGAAAAGAGTTTTCTTTTAAAGAAAGGAAGATGTGTTATGTGTTTAATAACAAATACTACATTACCCATAATGCATTAGCGGGACATATATATGGTCGGTGGTCCCCATGGAAACAGGGTCACTGTATAACTGTCGATAGACCTATACTCATTGGTTGTTATTGAGGACAACATAACAGTTCTACCACAGTGAACTATTGCATTAATGTGCACCTGTTGCATCAGAGGTATGTTCGAAATGCACAAGATTTGTAACATGTCCACAATTTGGTGAGACTGTATGACCTATGAGCAACCAATATTCCTGTGGTTTGACCGGTCTAGCTGATATTCAGCTGTCTGGGCAGGGACGTGCTAATGACAGCTTGTAGCCAGTTTGTTAGCCGGAAGAGGACACCCAATATTCACATCAATGAAAAACAATTTAAGGACTTTCTAAAATGAAATAACTTTTCTTTGTGTGTGCATTTTGAGAAAGAGAGACAGAGAGCGAGAAAGAGAATGAGCGAGAAGAGAAGACAAAATGACATATGGGATTGAGGGTGTGTGCGCATGTGTGCACTTCATACCTACGGATCTCTTTCTGAAGCAGATCTGCTGAGCGAGCTCTTTCGCCCATATTTCCTCCTCCCTCTCCCTCCACCCTGTCTGCCCGGAGATTACAGTGGGCCGATCAGCACAGCAGGCAGAGTCAAAGAGCAAGGTACATTAATAATGCATGGGCTGTGCTGTGATGCAGGGCATCGGGACGACAGGGTGCTCACGATCAGGGAAGCCCTCATCCACAGAACCACAGTGGGAAGAATGCTAATTGTGCAATTGTGCACACTAAGGCATTAGCTTTATGTGAACTATGCTAGCAGAGTTGTCTCAGTCAATTCTGTCTCCCGTGACCTCGTTCCTGCTGAAAAAAAAACCCCAGAGAGGCAATCCTGACAGACTTCCGTTGGTCTCATTTTGTGAGGCTAGGCACTTGTACATCATCCATGGCACCCCCACCCCTTCCATGAAAGAAAATCGATATCTCGCTTCACTCGATCCTGCAGTAGTTTTCTACGCCATGAGTGCTGCTGTTAGTCTGAGGGAATTATATATCCATGAGTGTACTTGTGGGAATTTGTGTTGCTTATCCCCGACACACTAACCCCAAGGTCATTGCTATTGTGGACAGATGGCAGATACAATATTGTGTCTGGACAACATTTTAAATTTTCATTTACCCTGCATTTCATCAAAATATTTAAAGGTTTGATATATACCATGTCCCCATGCCCCACTCCCCTTAAAGGCAGTAAGATTTTTACTTTAATGTAGCCTACAGTCTTCTCAGTAGGTCACAAGATATGGTGGAGGTGAATTTCTATTCTATTCATTCCCCATTTGGTTTGTTGTCCCCTGTATTCACCTCAGTCTATTTTTTATAGCCGTAAAAAAAGCTCCCCCCTATACGTGGAGCCCCTCCCACCCTTTACAATTGCCCATGCTCAACCAGGATGGGTGTGTGCTCCCCTGTGATAGAGCAAAGTCAAAAACAAGAATAAACAATGCTATTGGAGGAGGAACCTGAGACAGACCAAATGAATTAAAGTAAGTTGTACTGAGCTGTCCGTTTATCTCCCAGACAGGTAAGCGCAATTTACACAATCTTAAGATTTTTTTACGTAAACTATCACTACTGGAGAAATTTGTGCCACCAGAACACTGAATTTGAATTATGTGTTCTGAATTTGTATGTGATCAGTGAAATTGAATGTTGGTATCTGAATCTGTTTTTTTTTTTTACGTGAACTGCAGTTAAATTCAGTTTTACAAAATTGTGTTTCAATTTAATTGAAGAACTATTTCAAAATCCCTGTTATGTGTGGTACAAATTTGCCGAGTTGGTTCGTTATGTGTTCCCATTATATGCCGAGCTAACCAGGCTAACGTTACGTTTGTTGCTATGCTGTGCTGCTGCAGTGCCGGATGCTACTTACAGTAGAAAGTGTTTAACTGTTCTGCTAATCGTGGTTAAGTTTAGCCGACCAATGAGAAATCGCTGAGAAATTAAGGACATAGATTTGGTGGTTTATGTTGTCTTCTGTATTATGTTCTCTAAATATATGTTCAAACAGCAGTTACCCAACACAGTACAGGAGGAAAAATAATGTTGTCGCCCATCGGCTATCACAGCTAACTTTTTATGATAGTCATCTGGTCTTTTGGCAAACACATCAATAACTGGTCAATGTCTGTTTTGAAGTGAGATTTCCAAGGGTGTCCCCCAAGATTCGATTTTAGCCCCTATTTTATTTTCTTTATTCATAAACAACATTGGGAAGGACTTGCAAACTGCTAAATTGCACCTTTATGCAGATGATATGGTGGCATACTCAATTGCCCCTTCTTTGAGCCAAGCCATTAAGGAGCTTCAGATAGCATTTCAACAGATTCAAGTCTCATTACATGGCCTCAAATTAGTTCTCAATACTAAGAAAACCAAATTCATGACTTTTTCTAGGACGCATTCCCAAAAATGCCTTCTCCTACTGTGCTCCCTGGACTTGGAATAATCTGCAGAGTATACTACATCTGACTAATTTAGTCCCATTGGAAAAATTTAAAGCCATGTTAAAGGTCCATGTAACTGAGAATTGCACCTGCTTTAATTGAGCTGGATTTAGTCTCTTCCTTGTGTGTTTGATGTGTGTATTCCCCGTCTGTTGTGTTTTTATTTCTGTATTTTGCTGTTTGTATTCCCTGTCTGTGTTTTTATTTATTTTCATTTTAAACTGTAACTGGCAAACTGCCTTGGCCAGGTCTCCCTCGGAAAAGAGATTTCAATCTCAAGGGACTTCCTGGTTAAATAAAGGTATATTTATAAAAGAAAAAGTGCCATAGAAAAAATATTAGTCATAATGATAATAAGCTATACCGCACAAGCCCTTCAGTGTAAGCCCACAATGATCCCCAGCTATTGTGTTCCACTTTCAGCTGTGTTGCACTTTGCACTATGTTTGTAGCAACCTTATGATAGAATGCATCATTTCTGCAGGTGCTTTCATTAATATACTACTCCTAACTGACTTGTGCTGTTAGAAGATATCCCAATCAGTGTTGAGCCATTTCAGAATTGATTGGATTTGCTTCACTCAGTGGCAGGTTTTGTCTGTTTTGATTTACATTCGTCATACATCTTAGCACCTGCAGGGGGTGCTAATTACATACATTTGATAATAATGCCAACATCATAAATAAATCAAAAAAGTACATTAATTTCCTCCATAAAGATCAGTAAATCTCTAAGTCAAATATAATTTGGAATGCATGGATAATGATGATGACAATCCTATTTGGACAGATTATGCTCTTTGGTCTTGGCACCATTTGCTTAACTGAGGATTCCTGAGAGGCCTCTTCATCATGGCTGACTAAGTGTAGGACAATTGATCCTTTCCTCTGCAGGCGCCTCCATCCTACATTCAAGGAATGCATAGCTGGCTGGGGGCTAATCCTAACAGTGCTTCCATTAAGGGCCCTTCAGCTGGTAGTTAGCTGATGCTAAGGTTACTCATGCTAGCATATTTGGATTTCTATTTAAATACAGCAAGCTATGTGACACTAATGTCAGCATGATGCTTGTTGATATTTTAACATTTTTGTTATAAAGGTTAAAGGAAACATTAATGTATCCATTTAAAGATGCTACATGCAGCACTTTTAATCATCAATATATAATTTCATTATCTGCTATTACAAAAAACCCTAAAGCTTTAACCCAGTTTGCACTGGAAGAACAGCGCCCTCTTTGGTCAGGCCTGGTGGCTCAGTTTGCCACATGTAATCCCCCCCAAAATAAAGGCAAAAAAACCCCAGAACAGCGCCCTCTTCCTGTTTTGTAAAACAATCCAGCACATTTCCTGCAAAATCCAATGTGCTGGCACACAATGTAAAATTAGAGGCTGCCAATCTTCTGTATTGTACAAATGCCCTGCAGGCCTTGGAAATCATTCTCATCAAAAAACATGAAGATTATGGCTGGAATCTTTGCATGAATTTGCTGGACAAAGTAAGCTGTAAACTGTGAAGAGATAAATTAATTTGAAGTAGTGTGTAATGTGGCATTCATTATCAAACAAAACCCCAATCTCTTTCATTTTGGTCAGAAGTATAGAAACGCTTGACCTTGAGGTTTTCTTTTCACTTTGGACTGGTACATTATGTATATAAAGGGGAATTTTGTCTACAGTTACATACATTTTGAGTTGTTTTGCCACACTATAGGTGGCTGGCTAGTGGATAAGGCCTTCAGTTCTACTTCGTACAGAGTGCACATTACCTATAGATAGATAGATAGATAGATATACTTTATTGCCGGTTGTATTAGGAGAGGCATCCCTCAGACAGACACAAATCACTTTGTTAATGGCCCAGTAAGTCCTACCAGGTCATCTAAACAGTGCAAGAATATTCTGGGACCAATTTATGAAGTTTCTCACTAGTAGGTAAAATGAATAATGAGAGATGAGAGGGCTCTTGTGGGTCTTGAAGATCTAATGCATTTGCATTAAATTGGATCACAGAGAGCAAAGACTATATTGTAAACTTTGATGTATGTGCATACAAACAAATCAAACAATTATGAATATGACAGCTATGCATGACTAGGCCTAACCCATTACCACCTGCTATTGATTAATCAGAGAGTAATGTTTCTCTCTGAAGCTACAAAATTGTCCTTGCTGGTTGTATGGTCCTTTACCTCGTAAAACACCCCCGGTTCTCTACACTTCTTCTAACATATTCTAACAAGTCCTCTAGCTCCGCTGCCTCTATAATTGATACGTTTAAATGCACAGAAATGAGTCTCTGCGTCTTAACTGTTCTTTTGCTGAAAAATGAAAGTGGAAGCCCCCTGTTGATTGAGGCAGTTAGCCGGTGCTGTAGATTTATGTTCCATTGCCACAGGGCTAGTTATAGCTGGGTCTGACGTACACAGTAAACCTGAAAGGTGTTCTTCTGCTTAATTTTATGGAAAATGTTAAAATGAATACTTTTAATCCAGATGTACAAACCAAGCCGCTGTATTTTACACAGGAATACATCTAAGAAAGTCTACAGAAGTCTACAAATTCAAACAAAAAGTATAGATTCTGTGCTAATGTTCTTTTGCACTTCTTCTTCTGTAGTCCAACGGTGCAGTGCATTTGATGCAATGATGTATATGACCTAAATCAGTGGTTTTCAGTCCCCTCGAGTATCAGACCCTGCTGGTTTTCTATCCTATCAGGCAGTTGATTGCATTCACCTGCATTCCAGATGTAAACCAGTCCCTGATTAGATGGCTAGAGTGAAAACCAGCAGGGCTCTGGTATTTGAGGACCAGGATTGAGAACCACTGACCTAATTACTACCTCATTTGATTGTGATCTCAGCTCTCTGGCTCTCTAGTTGCCTTCATCTCTTCTATGGAAAATACAGAAAAAAATGGCAAACATAGTTTATAGCAACATTATATACAAACATATTTACCAATACACAGGATTTTGTGATGTAATCCTTTGTTCCACAATCCAGGGTGAGCATTCACAGAGAAGCCCAATTCAGATGTCAAATGAATGATGTACTAACCCACAAGTAGACAGGACACCAGGCTACGTTATCATAAATCTACAGGACCATCAGACAGGCAGCACCGTTCACTAGCCACCTAGTCCAAATGCTACAGGGTTGAGTGTGTAAGTGCGGGTATGCCACTGGGGTTATCAAGTCTCCTCCCATCACAGATGTTTTGTTGATTTCAGCCCACAACACCTCCAGAAGGCTCAATAGTGATTCCTGGCATCCCAGAACCACCCTCAGAGCGACCATGCTACCTGCAAACAATGGCCCAATACCAATGTCCCCCCTCACGGACTCACAGACTTTGAGGCACGTTCATGAGGATTTAGGGCTGTCCCAATGTCAAATCATCAAGTGCATGAGGGCGCTCTCGCAGACTTTTTGAGCCCTTTATGCACACTTTCCGTAAGTCCGCATGCCTGCAGACTTTGCCTGAGGGAATTACCCACAGTTCATAGCGTTGTGATGATAAATACGGGGTTACCAGGGGAAGCCTGGAAGCGGTAAAAAAAAACGGTAAACAAATGGAAGGACAAATGTTTATTCATCAACCATTTATTTAAGTTTTTTCTTGATGCTGCTATTTTGACAAAACAAGTCAATTGATTATTTGACAATTACCTCTTGTCCACTCTGTAAGGAAAGAGCCTGGGTGAAGAAAGTAAAAAACGTAAAATAAAAAGTCCCAAAACCATTCCTATACAATTTCGAGCCCTTGCAGCCTCTCGCACTCAAGCACTTATCAGGTGACGTCAGTTAAGTCTGTGAGGGTTCAGGGCTTAGGCTTTAGGGGGGACATTGGGATTGGGCCTATGTCAGTTAGCATGCTACAGACAACCAAAAGCTAACAAGCCAATAAGCCAACACAAGTCGGTATAAGAGCAGGTCAATACCCAGCACACATGCTACTGATAAACAGCCACGACAACCATGCTATTAGCAAACAATGTCTGCTAACATGCTATAATTTTGACCAAATTGCACAACTGTAAATTGCAGTAAATTATTATTCCTTGCACTACTTGTATATATTTTGTATATTTCTTTTTTTGTATATTTTGAGGATCTTTTTTATAACAGAAATGTGTTTATTGTATAGTGATGTGTGCCTCCCTCTTGTTCTGTACTGCTGCATAACTACAATTTCCCCTCTGGGACAATAAAGAGCCATCTAATCTAATTTAATTTAATCTAACAAACAAAAAAGAGAGAACAAGGCCGAATGCCAATTCTCATTTTCACCCCTAGGGCTTGGCCCTTCGGCTTGGCCCTCGGAACAGAGTCACAAGGGGTAGTGGTAGAAATCTCTCCCTAAGAAATGGGACAACCCTTCAAGACCCTGATACGTCATCAATGACGTTTACATAAACAGACAGGACGAGTTTGTTATCGGAGATTACTAGGGCAATAATGGTATTATCACAGTGACATTTGCCATTCATCTGATGGAGATAGGAAAGCATGGACGCTCGCGATTCGTTCATCAACACAACAGAACACGCGCTGTACGTAGGGCCTCACATTCCATGGGGGGCCACATTTTGCGCGATGGATGCGCATCTACGCTATCGTGAGGCGCACGTTGGGCACCGAGTCAGCTCGAGGCAGGAGAGAAAGAGACCTGTAATCTGACACCGTATGCGCCGCTGCAATGATTGACGCCAATCGACATCTGACCAATCAGTGGTCAGATGTGCTGGCAGGCACTTGCAGAGCTGCAGGTGAAGAGATGGCCTCTAAAAGACATCATGAGTAGGGAGCAAGCATCAATGGCACAAGAACGCTTAAGTGGCCTGGCTATCATAAGCATCAACTCGGAATTGGCACAGCAGCTGTCATATGATGACCTCATTGATGACTTTGCATCCAGAAAATGCAGACGTGTGCATCTGTAAAAGGCACACATGCTTGTTTAGTTCACTGACCTGCTTTCAGATATTTGTCATACCTTGGAGGGGACAAGCCTAGAACAGTGAATGTAACACACTGATTCCATTGTTGAACGACACAAGAGTCTTGCTGCTACTAGTTTTTTGTGGGGGATTCAGGTTGAAGTTACTTTTTTTGTTGATTTTTTTTTTTAATTGATGTCTATTTGTGACTCAGATTTATTTCTTTATTTCAGTTTGAAGTTATTTTTTATTTGTCTCATACTGCTTATACTACTGTACCTATACTTATCTTTGTTCTTACTAATAAAGGTTGTCAAGTTAAATGGCATTTTGGGGTGCAGGGGGGCATGACAAAATTCCGTTAATTTTTGGTTTTGGGGGGAGGGCCTCCAAATAAAATTCCGCTTAGGGCCGCAATTTGGCCAGGGGCGGCCCTGCAAACAAGTCATCAAATAAAAAAGACCACTGCTTCATTACCATGCCACTTCATGACAGAATAGTGTTAGCGGGGCTCTGTAGTCTAGCAAGCCGTGCTCTTACCGTTACCCTGCCAGTCTGCACTGGTATTAGAGGAGCTGTAACAAGTGCAGCAACTTCGCTTCGCTATTTCGGCGTCATATGTCATCAAAGGGGGGAAATGCGACATGGAAATATGTCAAAATGTGGGACTGTCATGCACAAATCAGCCTAAAAACAATGTTGTAACGTTAACTAGCGAGGTAGAGACATCGGCATACTAGTGATTTTTTGTTATGCTTGTTATAAAGAAAAGGTCTATAATACATTGAAACGACATTAAACTAAGATAATACCACGGTTAGAATATTTTTTTAATCTTTATTAACGAAGAAAATACTACATCTGTGGTTCACTTTGATGGTAGAGTAGCATTCGCCATGATCTTCCAGTTGATTCGCAGGTCATTCTGGGAGATTTCTCCTAGCCCTCGGTTTGTAGTGTGCCCCTGAAAAATCTCCGTTTGGAGGGCCATGTGGCCCTTGCACTTAGCCCTACCCCTTGATCACAAGGGAATTGGGACACCCCTACCCCTTCACGTGAACGCACAAAACAGAGGGGAAGGGCTAAGGGGTAGGGCCAAGGGGTGAATTGGGATTCGGCCCAAGCCAACATTTGTAGCTTCTAAGGAATCAATGTACTAGCACAAGCACTTCTAAGATAAAAGCACCAGCATGCTTCAGACCCTATAACCCTCAAGAGGACCTATATTAGCTACTTTGTGCCCCCAGTCAGTGTGATTCCTGTTCTGCCAGATCCACTGACTGGCTCCCATTGCTGCTTCAGACATCCTTCACTGCCTGCTTTAAGCTCCACCCACTAATGCCTAATTCACCTAGTGGTCTTAAAGTGGACTTGGCTACAAAACCTCAGCATCCAACCTCCACAGGGCCTTGGTTTCCAACCACCTTGCTCCACCTCTGCTATCCACTCAGCATACCTAAGCGTAGAAGCACTGCTTATACAACAATGTGATTTAATATAAAATGCCAGAATATCTGTTGTCTTATGATTATAAAAAGGATTTAGCTGTGCAATATAAATTAATAGATGAAGATCCCAGAAGTTTTCCCATTGTGTGACGTGAATTTCATATCAATATCAGAAGAGGATTGAAGGAGTTGTTTCCAACATTGCAACTAAAATATGAATATTTTAGTTAAAGTTTCACAATCATGCAACATTTACTAACTTACAGTATATTCAGTAGATTTATTTATTTACAGAAAACTATATTTTACAATACTCTGATGAAGATTGATAGCGCCCGGATAAAGGAGTGAAGTCCTGGAAGTCCCGAAGACTGGCTGATCTGAATTTTCTTCTTGACGACAAAAGGCGTCTATACAAACATTGGAAACCTCTGAAACTGTTAATTTTGAAACAACATAAGTAATATCTAAGTTGGAGGGGACTATGAAGGAGATTTCACAGTAGCAAGTGTGACAAAAGAAATGAAAATGGTTCAAATGGTCAAATTAAATGTCTTGGCAGCCAAAGCAGAAGAGAAAAGAAGACCCTTGTTATCTGTCAAAGTAACAAATTGCCAGCATTATGCTAAGTTTAAGCCCTTTTATAAAATAAATTTGGAGTAATGGCATATATATTGTGCCAATATTTTCTCAATTTACAAGGACCATTTAAAAAAAAAAAAATCAAAATAAGCTTAATAAGAGAAAGGTATCTCCTGGTCTCTATAGGTCTTCATAACACTTTAGCTATTGTTGATAGCTGATAGTTTAGTGACCTACCTTTAATAATTTATCTCATTGACCAAATCATATTTCGTCAGTCATCGCTTTGTCCCCAGGAATTTAGTGAGAAATTAGCAGTTTGGAAGTTTTAGTGTTAAATGATATTAGATGCAGGGACTTGGTTACCCTACGGCAGTAGGGTTTAGTGGAGTAACGCCCCTGCTGGGATAACCAAACACGAGTACAGTTTTCCATCAAGAGTAGCATCACATTTTGGCATGTAACCACGCCTAATCCTTGCGCGTTACTCCCCACCATAATTTGCAGCAACATAAACGTGTGCATTACGGAATAAAGTGTGGTCGCAGCGTTGCTCTCTTGCACACCCCTTCCCAATGCTTCAGAGAGAGATAGCTAGAGATAGCGAGTGTGTGTGTGTGTGTGTGTTTGTGTGTGTGAGTAGTGGGTTGTGGTTGCGCCGAGTAGACGCCGACGTAGATGGTGCAGCAGGGTTGCGCAGCAATCCACCGACGGCGTGAGGAGGAGAGAGGGGGGAAAAGGGTTACTAGGCTGACCAATAAGGCGGATTTACAGTTGTACCTTTTTGGACATGTCCGATGTCGTCATTGGGAAAGCACAGTAGCATTGCATTGCATCCCCTGACCAAAAAAAATGGATAAGCACAGGCTGGGAGTACGGACTGATGCGGTAAGGCTCGAGCTCTACTCATTTGATTTGTAAAGGCCGTGTTGATCTGTTTCTAGCAGAGACCGTGCAGGGGGAAACCCATGATCGGAGGATGCTTTTTTTGCCTCCACTAATTTTACCCGCCGCGTTGCATCCTTTCAGCATCCTCTCTTCATTTCGTTTTTACATCGTAGCGACGTTCACCGGTTTAAAGGACGGATGATACGGAGTGTGCATCCTCTATGTGGTTCGATGCAATGAAGTATCTATTCAGAAGACCAATCAAAGCTTGCAGCGATGTGACCAAAAGTGCAGATAATCTAAAATACTAATGTTTTTAATACTAATGTTTTTAATACTAATCGGCTATTATTTGACGCTCGGGGTGTTGAACACGCACGAGCGATGAGCGATTCGTGATTCGTCCCCGTGTATCGTCCTTCCCGGCGGTCTTTCATGCTTTAATTCTGTCATTTTTTCCTGCCAGCTGATGCCAAATTAATGTGTTCACATCCAGAAACTCTGACATCATCTTCATCATCGTTCGGGGCTCCAGCAGGATTTCACATCCAGCAGCCGGGCGTCTATGCAGTGTTCAACTCCACACACGCGTCAATGCGTCGTTTATTCGGACTTGATATGTTGCAACCAAGTTCATTCGTTTCAAATAAGACAATTCCTCACCTCGCTGCACTGTTGCATCGCACAGATGTTGCACGCGTTATCCTACTTTTGCAGTGATAATGCACGGATAAAGTAAACCGGATATGCACAAATGATAATTAAAAAGTACTATATATATTACCTATATCATTTTATATAATATAAGTATCTTATATTCTTACATTAGTATGTAAGATTAGAATCACCACTATATAGGCTATGATTATACAGAGAGAGAGAGAGAGAGAGAGTTAAGAGAGTTATAGTTATATGCATATATACATATTATTTGTGTATACAGTATATTTGAATCTCAGCCAAACATGATAATCATAAAATTTCCCATTTAAAAAAATGGTGCAAATCTTGCATGATTTCCCTCTGAAAATGTTTAATTTTGGAGAGAAGTTTACTCCAAACCCATCAACACATCCATTCATCAAAGTGAGATCAGTGTTTAGAGGACTTCTGTTTATCAGCCTGTAGTATTTAGAGGGGCAGGTAGGTGGCGTGTCCTTGAAAGGCATACCTTAGAAGACCCAACTCACACTGATGCAAATCTAACCCCTGTAAAAACAAAAAATAGCGGGTAAATCACCCGACGGTTCCAAAATGACAGTAGCCCATAATTCACTGCCATGCCACAATGCTGGGCCAAGTCAGCAGAGCTGGGATTGACTCCATATACCATCTGATTGGTGGTGCTGACTACAGGATCTTGACTCTTAAAACCAAAATGCCACTGATTGGGCCAGAGTCGAATGGCTGCAAAAACATGGAAGGAGAGACAAAAATACGCCAATTTTGCCATCTGGTTCAGTAGTTGCAACTATTTAGAGAGGGATGCTGCAGTTATTTGTAGCTGCTAAAAAAAGAAGAAGACGATGAAGAAGACCCAGAGTGGCCAAGATGTGCCTGGAGTCAACCAGCCTTTGGTATGGATACTTTGTTTTTTTATATTATGTCATAATTTTTTGATAAATTATACCGTTTTAAACTAGCTTTTGGATGTTTAGCCAATACATAATACAATAGGCTGCAATAATAGCCTATGGGTTACTGTGCATTATTATTAGACAAGGCCTACAACTTTGCCTAGTATACTTGCTTTGTCAATAACACATTCAATCAATGCTTGCATTTGTCAGTGATCAATACTAGTAGTTGTTTTCTTTCTTTTTCTTTTATTTATCCAGGGAAGATTGGCAGAGTGCTCTTTCTCAGCCATGTCATACTGTACAATTACTTTCATTCACATTCACATGTTGGAGCTGCCCATTACAGTATGTTGTTGTCAGCCAAAGAGCAGCTCTGCTGGAGCAATTGGAGGTTCGGCACCTTGCACAATGCTGGCCACAAACTAAAATGTTGCGTGAGCGTACATTGCCTTTTGCCGGTGCAGACTGAATTTCAAAATAAACAGCCTGCCTTGTATGGTACTGCATTATGGCCTTAAATTAGGATTCACATATTTGGTCTATGTCCAGTTTTATTTTGAAATGTGTTCTGCACATGCTAGAGGTGCCACAGGGCTTTTTGCAGCAGTGGGGTGAATGCTGGACTTGGATATGGACTGATATGCTTCTTTGTTGTACTCAAAATCAAAGTTTCAAGTGTTTGTTTTTCACATATACCTGTTTTGTATATGTTTCAGAACCTGTTTTTGACCAGCCACTGCTTGCCACAAATGCTTTTCTCCAAGGCTTTGCATTGGCTGCGTTGGGAGTCAATATGTAAGTAAATGCATATGGGTTACTGCCGTACCACATAAATTAAAACACACCCATGAACGATATTTACCTTCACATTGAATTGTCTTTTAACACACCTGTAGACATTCCTTTGTCAATAATAATGCTTGAGGAAACCATTACCCTACCTATAGGGCCACCTCATTGCTTTTTGGAAACCTTATGCACACTAATGCACAGTAATGGTCAATATACCCTCAACTGCTTAAAATGCACTAAAGAACATACACTGAAAATATACCTTTTATTACATGGTAAGACTGTCAGCTGTAAAACATACTATTGCTGGCAACTATGTCAGTAGCTCAACATGCTCATTTTCCATTGTCCTGTTGGTTGCAGATGATGCCTTGGCCTGTGGTGAAGGAAGTGATGGAGGGACTCCTTGGGAGTCTGCCTTCTGCCGAGCTCTGCAGTTTGGCATCCTTTGCTTTCCACCACCTGCAGCCCTCCATGGGAAAAAACACTTTGGACTGGTTGTACACTTTTTGGGAGTAACCAACCCCATTCTAGACCTCAGGTGGGAAGAGAGAAGCTCTTCAACTACCAACTGCCAAGGGCACAATTGGCACCTCAAGGACCCCCTGGCTCGATTCTGCCCATCATGGATTTTGAGCCGACCTGCGTTTGAATCTAGGCTATCAGTTAATTATGGCCTACGCAGTTGCAGCCGCAGTTAATGGGAATCCAAGTCTCAACTGACCGATTACTTCATTCACCGCGAAACCCTCAGACCCGCGTGTCTCATTTGCCACGACACCTTTCTGACGTTCAAGATGTGCCATTCTACACAGCTTAGCTTTTCTAGGCTAAGCCAAGAAAACATTCTGGGCAGATTCTACAAGGTGCGTGATTAATAGCCAGCCAGGGGAAATAGTTTACTGAAACTGATGAAGGAAGTTGGTTATGTGACCCGGCTTTCTATACTACATGACATAATAGGGATCAAACAAATCTACAGTTTGTGAGAGAGCCATAATCTCTGCAGGCCTATGACTACATACCATGTGGCTACCGATGTGTCATATTGGCGCCTGGGAGGCATATTGACTAAATGCCATACAGGCTAGACAGCCAGTGATATTTCATGTTGTATGGGACTTTTAGGCTATTTATTAGCAGGCTATATTAGACATTTAAAGACATGGTCAAATATCACTGATTTTTTCTTTTTCAATTATACAATAATAGATATATGGCATTGAGTTGGTGGTAGGCAGCACCGTTGGCATTCTGAAGCTCATCCCAGTGGAGGATGTACAGCCACAGTGTCGCTCTAGCACCTGGGAACATTCATAAGTACGTTGAAGGCCACCTGTATTCCTCACAATTAGCACGAGGACCTCCCGTGGGTGATCCCAGCTGGACACTGGCCTGCTGCCAGGTGTCACTCGGCGTGATGTCACCGAAACTACATTGCCATGGCAGATTCCCGTGTAGCTGGCAAATAAAGAGATTCTGAGATGAGAGGTGCACTGTGGTGTTTGCTGTGTGTTTGTTGTGTCTGGCGTGCAGCCAATTGGTAATTGCATGTACTTACTTCTTCACATCGTTGATTTGCCAATCACAACCGAAGCAGGATAAAATAACGCTCATAGCAAGTGCTGAAATATTGATTTATGATGTATTTATTTCTTTATCAATTAAAGTACAGATAGTTGGCATGTAACATCTAAGCATTTCAACATTTCAATTGCATGTACTTACTTCCTTGTTGATTTGCCAATCACAACCGAAGCAGGATAAAATAACGCTCATAGTAAGTGCTGAAATATTGATTTATGATGTATTTATTTCTTTGTCAATTAAAGTACAGATAGTTGGCATGTAACATCTAAGCATTTTTGGTGCTCAGTATCCTTTGTGGTTTAGTTAACACCTAAAATATTTCGACACCAAGCTTCTTTATCTGAGAGGAAGTAGACCCTCTACCACTTCTGGCTATTACGCCTGGCTTCTGGGCATTAACCAGTTGAAATGAATGACCCAGCGATACATTAAGATGCAAACAAGTTGTTGTACTAATTAACAATAACCTTACCATTGCCTTAAGCATGTGCTTCTATGCCATACTACATCAAACACTGCTTTGTGGGTATCCCATTCGAGGTTACGCTCCGACTAAGCGTGATAAAATGGCCTGCCCAGGTCACGTGGTGGAAGATGCTGAAACTCGGTGCACGCATTGCTGAGCAGCATAGTCTAGCCTAGTGGTGTTTTATTACGCAAGGTTGCCAGAGCATGAAACAACCCCCACGGAAGAGCTGCTAACTCAAACTCCATCTCCCTTAAGTACAACCTCTTCTAAATGCACAGATGAGATTAGACAGGCTGCTGTGGCGGGATTCTGTGATGTCACACAGATGTGTAGTAGGCAGTTTCTCCATTGACTCTGAAGGGTAAATTGACTTTGGTTGTGTTGTGGGCTCAGTTACAATCTCCTTTTCCTTCTTCCGCTTTATGTTTTATGAAGCTTTTCAACAGCACAGATCAGACAATGGAACAAGCTGCTCTATGTGAGATAATACAGACTAAGGTTTCCTAGAGGATGCAGGATACCATTTTCAAAAGCTGACACTCCCCAATAATAGTCCACCTAAGGAAAGCATGATGGTTTGAGTAAGACGTTGGAGACAAACTAAATCAATGCATTGCCATGGTTATTTCAAATACTTCATCTGCTACCGACACTCTGTCCAGCCCTCCTTCTGGTACTGTCTCCCTCTCTCTCTTGCCAGACAGCAAATATTAGCATACTGACAAACAGCATACAGTTAGTGATACTATGACTCCTTTTGAACTATGTTGGAAAGGAATTTCTTTCCTCCCACACGCTGTCTCTCACTCTGCATCGTGCATCACCGAGCGTGAAATATGTTGGAGGGTGGGGGGGGGGGGGGGAGAAGGGAGAGAAACATGACGTTTCAACATTACAGTGGTGTAATTTGCGGCTCTTCACAATGAACGAGATTGAAGGGGCCAAGCTTTTACTCTGCAGGCATGATATCGGGATATTGTACCGCACCAGTTGACCTAGATATCACGATTGCATATGCCGTCATACATGAAAGCTCCAATTACTTAACCCCTGTTAGCTCACAATGTCTTTATGTGCAGCGCCATGGGTCACAGATCACTAACAATGCTTGGCTCGCTGACCCAATTATAACAGAGCTCGTCCGCCCATGCTTAGCAACATGCTAAGCATGGGCACCATTCACTGCCATTCATTTGGACACAGTGTTCAAGTGTGGCTACTTGCCTGACTCACTGTGCCAGCTGCACTCGCTTGAGGGTTGGAGAAAAACATGTCATTTTTGTTCCGAGCTACAAAGTGGAAAACATGGCCCCGTGTCCTCCTCCCTGACCTTGCCGCCCCGTGTTCTTTGGCATACAAATGTATGACACATCTTGTTGGAAGCATAATTAGAACGAACAAACAGGCAAGGTAGTTTGTTAGATCTTCAGTTGAACAGTGTCACCCTAATTTATTTAGCCTTTGTTTATTTTGGCGTATTGTATGTATTATGCCCTCAAAGCAAGTTCCCAGATAAAAGAATACAATGGGAATTAGACCCACGGCAGTATGTTAAGAAAAAAAACACGACCCAGGCACTTGACCTGACTCGTTAAAGTATAATCGAAAAACTCCTCTCAGGGTTCCAGCGATCCAGTCATCACAGATACTCACAAGACAGGCCAGATGGGTAGCTGATGCACAGCGGTTTTGAAATCACACAATGCACGAGGAGAGGCCACGCTGAGGTCACACATGCTTTGAAATCAAAACACTGTAGACGACAAGGAGAGGATGATTGGATAGATACCTATGTGTATGGAGAGCTCGGACGTGTCCTTTAATGTTTTTACCAAACTACACAATTGCCTATGTGTTTCATTTGTTTAAATAAAAAGTAGGTAGATATATTATTGCACTTTTACTTTAGCACTGGTTATGCTCTTACATGCTGGTTTAGGAAGGAAATGCACTTACGGTTTCTGGTGACTAGTAGTTTGTAGTTCGTGCCTACCTACGTTGAATGCACTTATTGTAAATCGCTTTGGATAAAAGCGTCTGCTAAATGACTAATATAATGTAATGTAATGTAACAATTACTGAGCCATTACTAAGCCTCATTTGAAATGGAATGGCTTTCTAAATACATTGAAGCTTAGGAACTGCAACTGTAAGCCCCTAAAAGTATATCAGTATTAAAGATTGGCAGCAGTCTTACGTCAATATTGTTTAATCGTGATATGTGGTCACAATTCATTATCTTGCATTTCTAATTACATCGGCTCATTTGTGAGCAGAGGCATCCTTCAAGAACACACTACCGATGTGTACGCCTTGGCTTGACTTGGTATAGCTGTTGAAATGACTTCATGCGGTGTCAAGGGGCCCGGCTAGAAGGATTAGAGAAGGGTCAAATTTATAGATTGAGTGACAGGGCAAACACTGGGGGTGGTACAGAACCCCGATTGGCCTGACAGAAAATTGGCAGCAAATCTGATGCTGATGGAATTAATGAGATCACCGGAGAGGGGAGATGGGCCGAAGAGCTGGCAAGCCAGTATAAAGAAGAGTTGAAAATAGCTAGCAAGATACGGGCGAGAGATGGGTATGGAGATTTGAGAGAATAATTTGGCAAAGCGTGGTTGGTTTTGATGAACATTCCAGGCGGCTTCTCTCAAATCTCCAAAGGTGACGCTTGCGTAAAAGAGCATCCTTTTGCACCCAGCCACAAGATCATCAATAATTGCTCGAAGTCACTCTTCTGTTATTCAGACAGAGCTGAGGCAAGGCTGTATCTTCTGTGAGCTGGCATTAACCAGTGCCTAAGAGGCAGATCAACTGGAAAACTAAGATATTCAATGAATCAGACCTTTGCCTCAATAGTCTGTCAAATTGCATGTTGAGTTAAGACGTGGATATATATACCTCAGTTGAGTCAGGTCAGTAACAACATTCTGATCGATCAACAACATTTGACATGCATGCAAATGGCGAGCATTGGAAGGGAACAGATTTCTTCTTGATTAGACGTTCACTCATACAGACTGTCCACTTGACATTACGGATTGTTCTCTGAGCTTAGTGCGATACAGATGAAGATACAGAAAGATACAGTTCTGAATGAACATGTGTTCAAAGTGGGGGGGGATGCTACGTTGGAGGAATTGATGGTGCTTGTTTGACAGGCTCTCTGACTGGCTAAATTGTTTTCTTGTAAGTGACTACTGTCGTGATGAAGAGGTGTTAATGAAAACTGGGTTTGAAGGCCTGACATAAGGACAGGCTACGAGGACAAGTCACTATTATGATAGCAGGAGGGGCTTGAGTCTTGAGACACAATCACTGGTGGCAAGCTGTTCATTATTCATCAGCCATTCTGACGTGAATGAGTCACAGATGCTTCGACGAGAAGTCAAGGGACAATTTCTTCAGTCTGTCCAGGAGGCAATGCCTGAACAATGTATTCTGGGATAGCATGCATTTCTTAGCCACTTAGTAAACTTGATGACTTTTTACATTGGGGAGGCTGTGCCCTCCCTTGTGGACATGTACATGACATGTATAAGTGCCGTTCCTCAATTCCCATGGACTTCACCTTGCAGACACACCCCATGGTGCCTTGATAGAAATTGTCTCCCTTTTGTTACAGTCCCATTATCCAGTACACTGTTGGTACAAAGTAGGTCTCTCTTCTGTCGGTAACTGGTGTGTTTGTGTGTTTCGCTAAGCATCACTAGCTAGCTGCCAAGTTAACATGTCTGCTTGCCAGAACAGAACTAGCCACACCAGCAACACTAGCTTTCACTGTGAGTACTGTCAGTGCAGATGCAAATGGCCTCCAGAAGAGACAAACAGTGTCTGCTCCATGTGTTCTCACACACGTTAAACAAGCTGCAGATGACCTGTAGCTGACCCCCACCCCCCCATTGTGCTGCAATTAGGAAAAACGAAGAGAGGATCGTTGTCCTCTGTGATTCGGTCCTCTGCAAGTGGAACCCTGTTATAAAATTTGTGCTGAATGAATTTTAACCACAGTGTGGACCTATTTTAGCACTTGTTTAGTGCTAGATAGAACAGTGTCAATCAAGTGCTTGCATCATCTCTTTCACCTCTGTAACCAACATGGATCGGAGATCCTCTAGGTCCGTATACAAGCATGCTAGGTTTCAACGGAGATAGATTCTTCAAAATAAAGGAAACAAATATACAGTGTCAGACATCATGAGCTGCTGTGTCTGGAACTCTACTAATACATTTCTTTCACAAGATATTACATCATTTGATGTTTAGATGGAAATGCTGTGTCAGGCATCACTCCAGAATCTCACACAAGTGCTCAATTGGGTTGACTTCTGGTGACTGGGAAGGCATATTTGACTATGCCTATATGTGGTTGTGACAAGGTGCCACATAACCGGGGTCCGTGACAGACAGAGACATAGGCAGGTAGAGAGTTCAATGGCCAGCAGGCCGTTTTATTTGCTAACCCGCAACCTAAACACGGCCCGGGTCTTGACGGCAGCTGTTCGTCGGTGCCGTCTCCTCCGCTGGCCGCCCGCCCCGGTCCCGGCGGGCCAGCCGCGAAGCCCCAAGGCTGCCCCAGCCTGCCAGGCTTCCAGGACACTTTTCAGCTCCAACCCCGGCTGGTCAGCCCTTGCAGGCGGCTCCCGACTGCCCCCGAACCTCCGCTGGACGCCATGGCAGGAGACGGCCCGCTCCCGCTCCGTCTCTCCCATCGCTGGCTCCATCTCCGCTCTCCATCCCGCCGACTGGATTCTCCCTCCACGCCGACTCCTCAACCGTGCTACCAGTCTCTCACCCTGGCTCTCCCCCCGCTCACACATTCACACACATGTTAAAAAGGGCCCGGCTGCAATCAGGCTTAATTGGCCGCAGCCGGTCCCAGATCCAGGGTAGATTCAACTCTCCCCTGGATCCACGTTAAGCCTCACCCCACCCTCCTCCCAGATGCCACAGTGGTCTACCTCGTTGTCATGCTCAACAAACCAGTTACAACTCTCCAGGGAGAAATGCTTCACCACAAGATCAGGATAAGATCAGGATCAGAATGGCTTTAAGTTCTGGCAAAGACATAGCAGCCAGAACCTTTCACCATGGGAAACAAGCTCCAGGACCCATATCCTTCTTTTGACATGTAGCAAATGGACATCTACTTGTTGAGAACAGGGTTACTCATCTGACCTCATGTTGGTCTGATCCGGTGTGGTCTATCCAGCCTGGGATGTGAAGGGATGACTTTGATGCTTATGGCTTTGTTGAAAATTCTGACATGAACTTTACCTTTCGAAGGGATACCAATCACCCATACATTGCAGTAGCAGGAGACTTGAGGCCCTCAGCCAATGATCTGAAAGATTTTATTCCAGCTGCTTGACTCTGAAGGTTGTTCTCTGGGTGAAAGCATTCAAGGAAGTCAGAGAGGGCAATGCAGCATCAATGGCATTTTTGGACTCAGAAGTAATGGCGGTGATGGGAGTAATGGTAGCATTCAACTCTGAGAGGAGGAGAAGTTGAGGCAGATTCTAGAGATGCATTGGGGTGCAATGGCCTTCAGACATCATGCTGGTGTTTAAAGTTAGTGTTTAAACTGCAAAACGTAAACTTAATTTCTGCTGTCAACTACAGTGTTTTATCACTCACATGCTCAAAGAATACTTCAGCTTTTCAATGCTGCCTTTCACAGGGCCAGCCAGTGTTTGGATTGTGTGGGTGTAATATGGGTAAATGGGCGTCACAAGAGAACCATGCATTTCTCAATGAATGCATGTTATTTTGTCACTAAAATAATTTGCAGTATAGAAGACGGCAGATTATTAAATGGGGAATAAGAGGAGATAGAGACTGTCACCATCAATTAGCTAATCAGCTGTAACAACATGAATAGTAGCGGTGCTGTCTTTTGAATATCTTTGATAGGGATTCTGTGATTCTGAAATGTTCTTCCCTAAAGCAAGGAATTGGACCGTGTTGCTATCATAAGTGGACCAACAGTGTATCAATCATGTTACACTGTCTTTCTAATACACGTGTCTTCAATTATAGAAGACTGCAAGACCAGTAGTGCTGAAGGAGAATGCAGATAAATGGAAGTACTCAAATACCATGTGAATTATTGAACTGTGTGGTTGTCCTTTAAATGTCACAAGTTTATGGTTGAGAAGCCTTCATTGGAATAATGCCATTGCTTTTAATCTAATGGGCTTCACTTTTCTGCTTCAGTATGATGTTTAGTGTCTGACATTCCGATAGCGTGTTCAGGTTTAGGATACAACTTTACACCATGTCACTAACTGAAAGGGTTGTGCAGATTCCATTCTGCATCAGCATCTATTCTTCTTATGATGTGTTGTGCATTGATTGACATGAACATCTGCTAAAGTTTCTGCGGACCCCAGAACATATCTGACTGTTTGTTTGTGTGCAAAATGTTGTCAATTAAATGGAACAATACTAACATCAACAACCAATCAGGTATAATACCAGTTAGATTTGTTCATCTTACTCCATTAGTGTCCACAGCATGTTATGGTTAATTCAGCAAAATTACAAACAAAATCAGATTGATTTATTAATTTTGACAAATAAAAAAATCTTTAGAACAGAGTAGCCCTGGATTTTGAAACAGTGTAGACTCCGCACACTCATTTCTCCCCAAAAATACTTTATGTACAAATTCAAAATTCATCATATTGTTAAGATAATTATGCCTTGTCTGAATTTATATTTATATAAATATAAAGAATATATTCATTCTAGTGGAGCCATTCCGCTCCACTAGAGTATAAACAAATACGCATCTGTCACATTGGTGTTGAAAAGATGGTTAGATCAATGCCTGATCGAAACACAATCTTCAAAGTAGCCAATAAATTCATAAAATAAATATATCAAATTTCCCTTGAACTTTCAGTCATTATCTTTACTCATCAAAAGATAATTTAACTTTCAGATCGCTCACGGTGGTGCTGAATAGCTGGTCGAAACTCAAAGTCCGATGTATATCAAAGTCTGATGTATATATATCAAATTCGATGTATATATATCAAAGTTCATTATATATATATCAAAGTTCATTGTATATATATCATATATATATATATATATATTATTTATTTAAATAATAATACTTTTTATTTATATAGCATTTATTTAAAAGTACAGTTTACAAGTTACAGTAATGTATAAAAACAATAATAGTAAAATACATAATGAGGAGATAGAAATAAGAAACACAAAGAAGGGAATATGCATTCAAAGAAGAATAAATACGAAAAATCAAATCTGAGAAAAGAAAACATGAAACAACACACACTTCTATAATAATTATTTGACAACCATGATCAAAAATATTTGCACACCCGTGTTCTAAATGTGCATTTATTTAATGTTTTTTCTTGAATATTTTACTGATACAAGTACAATGTGTTGACTAAAACTGAACTAAACTGAAACTGAAGTGATTTGTAGACCTTTGTACAGCATACAAAGTAGTATGAAGTTTCAATACAGTTTGTCGGTCAGAGTATGATTGACTGACCTGAATTTGGCTCCACATCTTGCATTAACATTTGCGGTAATGATGTCTATCCCAGGTGTCAGACTCTACACCCTACCGATCCGCCACCCACAACTGGAAATGGAACAGAAACTTGTCCATGACATTGTTCCCAGCACTGGATCAATATTGGCTCAGCATTCATCCCCTAGTGTAGTAGAGACCACAGAAACAAAATATAGCTAGTTCTAAAATGAAGCCAAAATGAAATGAATCAAGCGCTGGAAGTAAGTGAACCCAAATTAAAGGGAAAAAAAAAAAAGTATGAACATATGCTGCACCTTTTTGCATAGTCATCTTTTTAGTCATTCATCTGCACAGATATATAAGCATGAAGCTTCTTGTCTTACAATTAAACACAGGTTTTAGAAACCATTTCTCAAAGAGAGCTATATTGAAGTTAAGTAGTTTTCTTTTACAGTTACGCTTTCTGTATATATGTGAATATGATGCTCCCTTTGCACATTGCACAATTTGCACATTGCTTTGTATTGCACATATATTGATATTTCATTTCATGCTGCATATATTTCATACTTTTGGTATATTTTCATTGTACATAATCTGCATTCATTCTTTGTCTCTCTTTCTCTCTCTGCTAATTTGCACACCTTTAACTTTGCACAAATTCATGTTGCAATTGTCAGTTACATACGTTTCTATATCCTCCCACTTGCTATAATCTTGTTTATATTATATATTTTCAGTTTTTATTCTATTTTCCTTTCCTATATCCTGTAACTTATACTTAACACTGCCAATGACCGAATTTCCTCACAGGTCATTTAAACTGAATCCTGCACAAGGTATTTTTTCCTGTGAATAGATTTTCCTGTCATACACTACATATTTCAAACACAACAAGAACGTACGTATTTCCCTTGCAACTGGTTGTACAGCATCATAAAACACGATGTTGACTGTTGATGTGGTTGCTTCGCGTATCTTAAATCATAAAGGCAGTTTTGTGTGAGTGTGTGATTGTGCCCATAATCCCTTAGAACGTGCATTATATTCATTAAAGTTGCATGCCCTTAAATTCACTCATATGGCATTTTGTTGATGAGTAACTATCGTGTTTTTTTTTCTAGAGTCATAGTCCAGTCCAGATTGCATATAGTGTGGGCATTGTCGTGCTGCAGCGTCCACCCACTTTCTCATGAGAAAAAGAAAATGAGGACTAGAGCAGATTCAATTACATCATCATCCCCCTATAGATGCAATGTCACATGTCCTTAGAAACTACACTACTTGCAAGTTTTAAATTGTTGGTGGGGTGTACTTTTGATGTCATGTTCATTTTAAGAACTAAATGGGATTGCTATTCTTTTTTTTTCGTCAGTGTTGGCAGCTCAGTCCCCTGACACCTGCTAAGGACATTACTGAACACAAGATGAAGTAAAAAAAGTCCCCAGAGGAACTATTTTGAGCCTTAGAAAAATCAATTTCTTGTTACATAGAAGACATGGACTTTGTTCATGTTTTTAAAAATAAAACTGTAGTAACCCCAGGAATTTGCAGCCGGTTCTTTGTGTGCACACGAAGTTGATACAATAAGCTGTGAATGCTATTATTGTGTGTCAGTTTTACTATGCATATTCATACAGATGATTCTTTACACTTGCGTGGAGCCAGATGTTTACTGAAGTAACATTTGCATTACTATTAAACAAATTTTCATTAATGTGTGTGGTCATCCAATAACAAACATCCTTTATTTAGTTTTGTATTGGATAGATTATTGATATGGCATAGATTTGTGGTGTAAAATGTACAATGAGCTGCCTGTGAATAAAATGTGTGGCATGTTTTTTACAGCCTTAGACTTCGGTTTAGTACAATGCATTCCATTCCATTATTAATGATACTGTATTGTAAGTCATAGAAAGAAATACATACAGTAACATGCTGTATATCGTAGGGACAGTTTCAATTATATAGTCCCCTCAGGGGTTTAATGTGTAAAACGGGTCACATCACTGAATATGGTCTGCATCAGAAAAAATAGAAAAAGCATGAAATTATGCAGTAGCTCATCAAAAATGTTGTGCAGTTGCGTATCGGCACCTGTGAATGTCACTGAAGGACGACTGAGCCTTCAGTCACTCCCAGTCTGGCTTCCAGCCTGAGTTTTCCAAAATGCTTTTCACAATAAATCACAACTATAGGGAGCTTTCTACAGCACAGTATTACAGCTGGTCTAAGTGTTATTTCAGTGTTTTATGCCCAGTTTTCCTCTTTATCAGTTTAGGTACCCTTAGGGCATACATTGTAAAAGGGGTTCTTTTTGGAGTTGCATTAAAACACATGCCTTTTTACTGCCTTTTTAGGCCTATAGCCTAAAAATATTACTGGTATAGGCAACTGATGTCAGATACTACTACTACTACTAATACTACTACTACTACTACCACTGCTACTACTAATACTAATAATAATAGTAATAATGAATATCTGTCTGAAATAAACATGCAAAATACTTCACTACTTTATCAAAAATGTGATTTAAAATTGGTAACATACCGGTAGGCTAACAGAACATACAGGTGATCAGTCTTGCATACAAAGCATCAATGCATCATAACAGAATGAAAGAAAAACTGTCAAAGCCACAAAAGTGAATCAAAACAAGACTAGGTGTCCCTAGTGATTGCTGGGCTGTTGTGGTGTGTGGTTAATGGACAAGGTTTTTCTTATTCTTACAGCACATATACTTTAACTAATGCACTTAGTGTGGGAATGGGAAATGCTACACAGAACACTTGAAATCAGTAGGAGAGAAATGAAACGGCATAAGAAATAGTTATATATTGTACATTATTTGGCAAAATTATTAATGCATACACACATTAAATGTTGGCATGTTCAGAAGACTTTAGCCTACTTTAAAATTATTACTTTGTAGTGTTTTTAAATATGAAACAAGTGGCTGTTCAAATATTGCATCAGTCATTCAGTCATTGCATCATCGTTGCAGCACATGAAACATTTTTCACAGCTTTGATTATTAAAACATATATAACAAGTAAATGATTTAATCATTTACTTTGTTTTCTAATCATCAAATGTAACAATACCTAATTTTAGATGATGCCATCAAAATGTGTCCATTTCATGAAAATATGTATTTTACCTATGGGCTGCAGAATACTGTAGAAAACATTTTCTTCTAACTGTAGATGTTTGACAGATGATCTGTAGAATATGATTTATTTCCCCATGGAAAGTTAGTTAAATAAATATTACTGACTATGGTTTCTTTCTTCACTTCTGCAGGGACAATTAACATTAAAACAACTTGATGGAGAAAACTAGAAGAGTCCCTTTAAGATGACACGCACAGACCCGCCTGACATACTGGTATCAACTGTGCATCAAGATATAAGAGTGATCCCCATTTCTTCGCACTACAAGTCCTTGCCACCCTCCAAACAATGTGATTCCCCAAATTACAGCACACTGGAGGACAATCAGAGAAACATAAATAAGAGGCACTGCCGTACCTTTGACTATAAGTCACTGGAGTACCCAAAATCTCACCAATACTCAATGGAGTCCCCCTATAGGAGGGCTGATAGGCATGCAGCCAACCCAGATGTTGCCTGGAATGCCTTGGGGCGCCAGCAGAGATACCGCTTTTCTGCTCCAGACATTTTCAGCCATAGGCTGACTCCTCAACCAATGGGAGCAGATATGGCCAGTGAGGTAGTTGTCCCTGAACAAAAGAGAAGGACCAGGTCAAAAAGTGCTCCTCGGGTCCAGACCAGTCTTACGCCTGTATCTTTTGAAGGGTCCTCATCTATGGGGAGGAGGGGCAGGGAAGCCCAAAGGGCTCCAAGGGACCCTCACTGGAGACCAGAAGTGTCACCACGTAGGGAGTCCTCCTATACAGCAACTCGGGCTCATATGCATGAAGTACATCCCATTAAATTGCAGCCTCAAATAGGTGACACCAGCAGATACTCACCCCTCTATGTTGCAGAACATTCTGAGGATGGAGGGCTGGACAAGCCAGCCACTAGCCCTCATGTCAGATGTCGGGTGGACATCAAACCTGATGAAGCAGCATTACAACATTCTGGACGGAAACAAACAACACCTCAAGGGGACATACCCTGGCAGAGGTACCACAGTGGGGGAAGTAGGAGCCTGACAGTGCCACGCCATTTCTCCTACTCTAGAACACCAACTCCCACTGACTCATTTGGTACTGAGTGCAGGCAAGCATACCAGTATTCCCGCAGCATGCCAAATAGTTACCCACAACCCATGGAGATTCCTTTACAAAGAATGCCTTCAGCGGGTGATTACTATGGTAGGGAACGCAGAGCTCATTCTAGTCCTAATGTGCCAACCAAGTTCTTTTATGCAGATGACCCTGGGAGATATGTTACTACAGCCCCTCCTCAACCAACTTCTTACTTTCATGATGACCGTTACATGCCAGGGCAAGCCCTAACTCCCAAAGTACAATATGTGCAGGATCCAAGGACTCGCATGGTGCATGCTGTAGCAGCCAGACCCTATTTTACTGAGATGGAGACCTACCCATACTCAGTGCAGGCAGCATATCCTAAACCCTATGCAGCAAATGAGCCAGGGCCATACATCATCCAGACACCCCCAACAAGAACATTTTATGGGGATGATCCAAGGACTTATCAAATCCAGACTGCTCCGCCAAGAATTTTCTATCCCAGTGACATGTACGCAGTGCCACCAGAGCATCATATACCAGCAAGGGCATATTACACGGAGGGGCGAAGACATGCTCGAGTTGTTCAGCCACAGACAGATGATTGGTATGGCTCAGATGCATCTGGATATTCCACCAACCCTGCCTCTTATGTATCTCAAGTCACTCCAACCAGAGGAAGGCAAGAGCCAGTGCTGACGACCTGGTATGCCAACCCATGTATGGAACCTCAAAGAATCGGCACAGATTCCAAACCTTACTCAAGGTCTTGGGACAATATCCTTAACTCTCGTGTAGAGAGGGAACAGCCTCTGCCTGTTCAGCGGGGTCAGAGCTATGACAACCTTCTTGACCCCAGGAAGCCTGCAGCAGCAGCCACGGATGACAAGCCACAACCAGTGGTAGTCAATCTCTCCAGTTCACCAAGACGCTACGCAGCCTTGTCCATGTCTGATAACTCCTTGATTGACAAAAGCCCAACAGAGATATCAAAAAGCACTACCAATAAACTCTGGTATGTCACTCCTGAGATAACAATCACTGATAATGACATTCGACCAGGTAACCTTAATAAGTCTGAAGGACGGTCTGCCAGTTGGGACATTCTGGACTCCAGAAGCACTGGGGCTCCAGACGCCTCTCTGCATGACACCATGTCTTGCTTTGCAACCTCAACCAAAGAGAAGACACATGAGAGCGCCTCTCTTCAGCAAAGCCTTGAACAACTTGATGAGCTTCTAGCAGACCTTGTGACTGACTACAAGCCACCCAGTAGAAGGGCAAGCGAGGACATTCTGGATCAACTGAAAAAGTTAATAGATGAGGAAGAGGCAGCATCTCTATCTCGAAAGAGCTCAAAGGCGGGGATAGAGGAACCTGTTCCTCTCGACAAGCAGCCCACCTCAATAAGAATGAATCGTGATGCTTTCAGAGATATGGACGGGAGCAGTGATGCAATGAAGAGTGCAGATGAATGCTCTCCAGACCAGAGCCCAGATGAGGATGATACTATGATGTGTTCGAACAACAAATGCCGGAGGACAGAGACCTTGTTTAATGCATGCCTGTACTTTAAATCCTGCCACAGCTGCTACACCTACTACTGCTCCCGTAACTGTCGTAGGGAGGACTGGGACATTCACAAAGAGAGCTGCCTCTACGGAAGAATTGGCAGCATATGCCGTCACATCATCAAGCACTGCCGGGAGACTGTTGAAGTCCACAAAGCCTTCTCCCGCATTGCCAAAGTGGGCTTCCTTTCCCGGGGAAGAGGAGTGCTCTTCCTTGGCTTCCCAAACCCTGGTTCATCCAGTAACTTCCTGCAGTATGGCCTGGATAGTCTCTTGATGTCCCCAACATACCTGTCCCTTCGAGAGCTGGAGAGCTTCAAGGACAACCTAGGTGAATATTGCAAGGAGCTGCAAGAGGCTGGTAAGGAGTATGACCCAAACGAATGTTTCCTCTTGAATGTATCCATTGCTGTCGGTGAGCAATTGCCCGATGGGCCATCACCAAGGAACCAAGCTCCAACTGTCAGGAAATACGCCAAGGTAGCACTGGCTTCCTTTAGCCCTGAGAGAAAGGTTCACAAGAAAGAGAGCGACATGGAAACATTAATTCTCACGCCACCTCCAGGCACAGCGGATATCGACAAAGAGGGAGAGGAAGGCAGGAAGGCCAGGGAAATCTGTTTTATCAATATACAACGGGAGTTAAGAATTCGAGGGGTTTTCTTACGCCATGAATACCCACAGGTGTATCAGCAGCTCTGTGAGTTTGTGGAAAGTAACAGAAGGTTCACACCCACAACTATATATCCTATTGACAAGAGGACAGGTAAGCAGTTCATGTGCATGATCATGGCTGCCTCCGAGCCTAGAACACTGGACTGGGTAGGCACCCCCCATCTCCTTGATGACATTATTTAAGTGCACCTTTTGTTGTAAATATATATGTATAGAAATACATATATATTGTTATACATATTTATATATCAATCCAAGTATAAACATTTGTAGATAAGTATTTTATTATCAAAAAGATATATATTCATGTCTGCGTGGTCAGTATTATTCACTCTTAGAATATTGCCTGTCAGATGCAGAATGAGTACAGTATATTGTTTATTTATTTCCATCTTTTGAACCATTTATGTCCTTTTTCCACCACGAGTCATTTATCTGTAGCCTGGTCATTTCCTGTTGAAACACTGCATTCGTTTTTGATGGCGATTACCTAAACTCACATTTTGGTATTTTGATTTATTTTCAAATTACTAGCAAATATATCCTTGGAAATTTAGATTCTTAAAATGAGATGTTGAACCCATTCCTGTGAGTGAGTACAAAGTGACTATTTTTCATATGTGATTTTAATGCCATATCATGCAGAAAATATAACAGTTATTATTTTCTTAGCTACATGAATACTTTCTATGCAAAAATGCTTAATGAGTTAAGTATCACATTCCTGTAAAATGAACTGTTTCTGTTTTTATATATTATATTATATTATCTTATATTATATTATCTTATATTATATTATATTATATTATATTATATTACATTATATTATATTAAATTGCATTATATTACATCATATTAAATTAAATTATTATTAACAAATATATATATATATATATAATTAACAAATCATTAAAGCAAGATTTTGCTGAAATTCTGAAATTTATTTTCTGAAATTTAGATCAGATGTTTAAACCATTGGTGGCGACATAGTTCCTCATAATTTACTGGATAAAACTGAAGTGAAAAAAGGACAGCTGTGCTAATCTAATCTAATCTAATCTATAAAAAGAGGCAAAGACACAAAGTCTTACTGCTGCTTAGATATTAGTACTATACTGTAAGTTGTACATTTTTTCCTCGTAACTGATTCTAATTCAGTAGTGCTTGAATTTTGCTTGGCAGAATTATTGGAGCAATACTGGACTTGAAGACAACCTCCACAATGATTACTGAAATGGTGCCAGTTTTCGGCCACACAGTAGGTGTCGGCCTGTACTGTTCATTTTGAAACACTGTGAATAGTGAGAGTCAGATTTTCATCTACTACAAAAACAAAAGCTGGTGCAATACCAAGAAATCATGCAATTTCCTATGAAACTGAAGTTGATGAGTTGTATTTTTAGATATATTTACAAATTATGATACATGAATTAGCAGCTGAAGTTATTGTCCTTAGAACAAAGTGTGCCAGATTTGGCACAGTAGCTATACGGTGCATAAATGCTTGAAGAAGACATTAGTTGTGTATTTGTGCTGCACTAGGTTTATTACATGTGTGATTGATATTGTCCTTTTTGGTTGAAGAAAATCAGAACCTTTAAAATGCTAATGACTTTGCAAACACTTTAAAAAATGTTTATCAATTCAACTTAGCCATGTTGCCTCATTCTTTGTTATTTATTTAGTCTAACTGGAATATATTGTATGTTTGAGAATGATAATACCCCAAGAATTTAAAATGTTTTGACTGTCCATCTTGACAAATGACTCAACATATCTGGAAGATGTGGAAGATGCATTTGCCAACCAGTCTTCAGTAAAAGGTTAACACTGTTTTTCCTTCAGTCATTAATCCTGTGTTCCAACATTTTTACCTTGTAATATCAGGTTTCCATAGTTTGGCGGACAAAGTACTATGGAGCTATGGATTTCAAAATCTATTTCATTGAGATATACTTGTTTGGCTGACTGGATGTACTGTACAGATTCAATGAAAAGGCGCTGGCTGCATGTGATTCTATTTTCTATTCTCTAATCTAATTTTATCATGACATTGATGACAATGACTTGCTTGATGATTTGATTTGTGAAAGTAATTGAAACCTCATACTATGTAAGAAACACTCAAGTGAAAAGTGATATTTTCCATTTTTTGTCAGCCATTCAAGTGAAAAATAACAGGTGACAAAGGTGCAAAGAAGAGACCTCACTAAAAAAAACAGTTTAGAAAATCTGTTATTGTATTTTTTTATACTTTCAACATATGTGTCTGAGTGTGTCTATTTATAAACCATATCTAATAAATGGAATGGGAACTCTGGGTACTGCTCTCTGTCTGCTTTGTAGCTGGGCCTCCAACAACTGTGTGTGTGTGTGTGTGTGTGTGTGTGTGTGTGTGTGTGTGTGAGTGAGTGAGAGAGAGAGAGTGAGAGAAATAAGCAATGGACCCCTTTCAGTTCATGCTTCTGCTAGCCAAACAGGATTTGGACAAACGCATCAGGGTCCTCGTCCAAAAATATTAACAGCCAAAGCAGGCCAAACAAGCCTGCCCAATCCTTACCCTTGAAACACGGCTTATCGAGCAAAGCTGGTGTTGATATCCCACAGTTAAGGTCCATAAAAGGAGAGGTACTCAGAGAGGTAGACGTGCCTGTAGAAGGGTAAACTAAGTGCACGACATTAGTGCCCTTGTTAGTCGAGGAGACCAACTGGACTGCAGAGACACTCAAAACAAGGATTTTTGCAAACCCAGCGATGAATAGGTGTACGTGTGTGTGTGTGTGTGTGTGTGTGTGTGTGTGTGTGTGTGTGTGCGCGCACATAGAATATAGGTCATAATGGGTGAAAGGATGTGAGGAAGGAAAGGCGAAGTTGACCAGGCCTCATTCTTTTGGTTGGGCATCACGTTGGTCCATTCAACACTTTTTGACACTCCTTGTGGTCTGAAAGTGGACTGGGTCTTTTTTTTCTCTTCCTCCAGAGGAAATGTCATATCAAACTTTCCTTTGCTTCAATGGAAAACCGTCTTGGACAAAGAATGGTACTATAAAACTTTATATGTTATACTATAAAACCCAAACATTTTGTAGCAGTAAGCAAGAATTTGGCAAGAAGAGTGTTTCTTTACAGTGAATTACATAGGTATCATAACAGTGAAAAGGGAGGGGAGGGGAAAATTACATTATTATTATTATATTAGTTCATCATTCAGTATTTTGAAAATCTAGAAGATCCAGTCAGTGTCATCATTTTATCAGCCGAACACAATTTACTGACTAGCCTTTAAAAACGACATAATTATTTTGTTGTTGTTGATTATTTTGTACCTCAACACGATAACTCACTAGTCATTTTCCATGCAAAATAAGAGCGTGATGCCAAAGCAAAAAAATACTCACTGTATGCTATTTGTTCTAATCGTAGCCCATTATAGGTTCATATTCCTGAACAAATGAGTACAACAACATGGAAGTTTCCGTTCCACTGTTCACTTCACAGTTATTGTAATTTAACATTGAGAAGATAAGCAAGTAACAAGGACCCCCTCTGGTATGTTCAAGAACTGCACTAAACTAATGGAAGGTCAAAATCTTGTTTTTGCAGTATTTATGTGAAATTAAAAAAAATAGATCAATTGATACCAAGCAGTACTTAGCCCTTGGGGCAATAATCCATATTTTTTCAACATCAGGAAAATAAACCCCAACATTTTATTTGATTTTGGCTCTCTCCTCATATTGGATAGGAATGGAATAGGTAAGTGAATCCAGTATGAAGTAAAGAATGAATAAAAAGAGGCATGGAGAAAGACCCAGGAGGAGTTTTAGGGAATGAGATATTTTGTGGCTTACCTTACATTAGAATGAAGTTTATTTGTGTATAAATACAATCAATCTACAGGTCCACAAAATGAGTCTCAGGCACAATGTCTGTGGAGCAGGTCCAGGCTTAAAATGCTGATGACATCACAAATCTTTTCGGTCAGAAAAAAACAGATTGGATTGACTTGTAGGTTATAGGAAACACACTGGTAAATGGTATTCCTCTTTAATAAAAGCTGACTTGTGTATGTATGTCTGCTTTGTATTATTAAACACCAACAACTAAATGGAAACTAAAGGAATTAAGATACAATACATATGCGTTCACTAGGTGTGTGGGAAAAATGTGGCATAATTGAGTTTGCACATAATGGACAGGTCAATAAATATGTATATAATACCCCAAATCATATTAAAACAAACAAAGAAAACATAAACAACAATGTATGTGTTTTAGGCCATGACACTAACATGGGTTCAGGACTTTCTGGATGCTTAGTGAAGGAAATAAAATGAAAAATATAAAAAATATTTGTATGCATCATGAACAAGCTTTAGGTGGTGCTGAAGTGCATTAATGATCTACGTGCCTGCATTGACTATCATTGCAGTATAATGTACAAATAAAATGAAACTTTATTTATATAGCACATTTTGTACATTCAGATGCAATGCAATGTGTTTCACAGATTAAAAGTGCACAGATTAAAATGTATACAATACACACATAGAGCTACATACACATCACTGTAGTTTGTATTATTGCAATTTCAAGATTCAAAGGTTTTATTTGTCACATACACAGTTACAGTAGTACAAAAGTGCAGTGAAATGCGTGGTGGCATGCTCTGAAACACTGCTAAGGTAGAAAAGGAAAAGGGGGCTAAACTAGGAGGTACTACAAAGTACTAAAAAATACTACAAGAACTAAAAATAAAATTAACCAATAATAAAATAAATATATAAACAATATGGCAATGTAAAAAATAAACAATTGAAAGTCAGTATGTATGTACATGTGCAGTATGAATGTGAGCAACCAGAGTGTAAAAAATTTGGATATATACAGTATGCATGTCTATTCACTGTAGAGTAACGTACAAACAATTCAGTTTCAAATAAAGACAATCACTTGACTTGACCTTACATGAAGTTCAATTCCACACCATTCCTCAAGCATCAGAGAAATTCAAGGCAGTCTTATTGTTGCTGTTATCCACCAAGGTGTTATCTTTATTGTGGAACTCCAGCAAAAAGGTGACTTGTTTGACTTGTTGGTATTGAATTGATTCTGTAATTGGACTAACCACTCGCAAAAGGAGGGGGATGTTCAATCCACACCAATGAACTCTGGTTATTTCCATCACTAACAGAGATTATTTTTTTTGCCCCATGCCTCCCTTGCGGCAGTCATGTTAGCCTCGAGGATCAGGGAGAAACATCAAAACTTAAGAGTCCACTGACTTTGGATCAAGAGCTGTCAATTCAGGCCTAGTGTTAGTTATGGAGGTGAGCTGCTGAGCGGGAGTGTCTATGGGTGATATGCCTTTGACAATCCTAACACATTGGCTTCGAGTAACACTATTGACCACAAGATGGCAGGCTAGCTATTTGGGAAAAGCTGCAGGCCTGCCTCTAAGAAAATTGTAAAAAAAAAAATCACTACAGGGATCTCTTTTCCATCAGTGGAGTGTCCCGACTACCAAACTGTACTGTTGCACTTTGCCAAATGGTAAAAGACAAAACTGTAAACTCCCCTTAAAAGAGAGACGTCATGGAACTAAAAGCAGTTTGGAAGTGATATAACTTTCATGGTCAACAAGGCTTAGCTTGAAATGCTCCAATTTAAGATTGATGTGAATCAAACCACAAAAACACAACTACAAAAAAACATGTCTGCTTCCAATAACATAACATATGTTCCTTTGGTTAAGTGAAGGCCAGTTAAAATGACTCTCAGTAGGAGAAGTGTGCTTTGGGAGCAACATAGAGGGTCCAATTACTGGAATTGCTGTTAATATTTCTTAATTTGCAAGAGGTGAATCTATTACCTGATGTCATTTAATTTAATAGTGGTAACAAATAGGGGGAGCATCACAATTTATCAGTGAGGTGCCCACAACTGAAGCTTGGACTCATTAGAAATGTGTGTGGCCATTTGTTTTTACTGACAATGACAAAAATTCTTATATGCCAACTTGGTATATATACATGGATTGGATAGTTAAGTTATAGTTTCAGACTAATTTATTCCTTCCAAGTTCAAATGCTTTCATATTTCAGTAGTTCACAATGTTACACCCCACCCACCTTCCCACACTAGACTAATTTAAATTAATTCAAATGCAAGAAAATGCTTTAAAGAGCATTTAAAGAGCAATTAATGATTCAGTTTAATATCTGAAGCAGCCATATACAATCTAAGTGATATTTACCCCACAATAAATTATGCATAATGTCATTAACCCCAACAAAGGGTCCAGTAATAACAACAACTGCCTTTTTTATGTCACATTGGAAATCAACTTCTTCTTTTTAATTGAAGTTGAAGATTGAGGGAAGAAGCTATGATTGAAACAGTTTTGGAAAGTCCAACTTCCTACTAGGAAAAAAATGCAATGGAATGGCAACCAAAGTCGGAATGCCAAGTACGAAACATGGGCATGATTGACAATAGAGAAAATTCAAGCTCTTTAAAAAACAATTACTTGATACATTTATTTTTTGCATGCATTTAGTTACTAGCCCATTTTACCTTAATGTGTTAGATAAATTGGGCCACCATCCAAGTTGTTTTACTTCAATACTTTCATTTGTTATTTTGATTATTCTACTATTGCCAATTTGTTATAGAAATGAACTTGTGATGCAAACTTGGATATCATAAAGTCATATTTTCCCAACATAGTTAGTTAGTCAGGAAGGCCTTTGCAGCCTTAGAAGTCACAGGTGAAATTCTGTTGACCTCATAATCATGTTAATTGATGAAATTCTATGCTTTACAGTAATATCCCCTATGGCTTAATTCGATTTTATAGTGCAGAGAGATATTTTGACTGAAACCTGTGGAATAATAAAACAATAAATCCTAAAATTAAAGATATAAGGGGAAAAAAAGGGACATTTTCTCATCCTGTTGTATCTAGCTGTGTTTTTTTCTGCTCTGGACTGTTGTCATCATGCATAATGCTTACTGCAAAGGTGTTGGACAATATCACATATTTTTAGTTGTAGATGCCTCTTCGCAAATAATAGGATCAACTTGTGGGGGTAAATTTAACTGACTGGCAATGTAGCCGGTCTGTATTTATGTCAGTTATCATATTAGGTTTTTATTACCTTGTCATCAGCTGATAGTTGTAACAGCCCAATATATTATAGTCAACTTGGCAAACAACAGAAACACAAAATGCTGCACCAATGCTCCAATGCTAGTTTTTCCCTCCGAATACCTGCCTCACCATGTGGCAAATAAAAAAAATTCCCTGCAAACATAAATGAAGATGGCCTAACACCCAGTGCCAGTCAAAACAAAAGCTGCAGCATTCTTGATCGAATAATATGACAGTATGATAGAAGCCGAGGGAGTGTATTAGGTACACTGTTGTTAGAAACCTCAATCTCTGTCTATGTCCTCCTCCTCTACCCTCTGGGTATTGCCTGTGTTAGCCCTCCTATGCCACTGCACCACTGCATGCTCACTGAACCATAATCACACAGGAGACTGCATGGTCCTGGAGATTCTGCCTGTCCCAGCCTTGCAGTAATTGTAAGGTGTGTACTTGTGTGTGTGTGTGTGTGTGTGTGTGTGTGTGTGTGTTCAGTCTGTTGCAGGAATAGAGGCTTTGCAGTTGTGTTACAAATCTATCAACCACTACTGGTGCCATGGAGGTCCGCTGGAGAATTCAAACTAATGCCGGGATCAGACTACACAATATTTTTGTCTGTTACGATGGTCACTGTGTCAGATTAGGCGAAATAGAGTGATAAAGTTGTGCCGTGTCTTGGCCGACAGACATGACAGACTACACGTTGGTCATTGATGACGTGCGTGATGTCATCAGAAAGCAGGTGCTAGGCAACGAGAATGTAAACAAACAATGGTGTCCGAAGCAATATGTATGATATGTGTTGTGTTCCGAAAAGCCTAAAAAAAAGAAAAAATGACTGTGGACCTGTTCTTGGGTCACATGAAGAGAACAGTATAGGTCGTCAATCCTTCAAAGAGAACTTGAGGTAAAAAATAACAATGTTTCATGTTTTGTTTTTGTAGTGAAACCAAAATATAGCTAGCTGGTTAGCCTCTACATGGGTGTTGTTGCCAGACCTCGACAAACCTTTCCTCTGTTTCATAGTTCCACCTAGCAGCACCAACAACTTCATTCCTCTTTCGCTTCGCCATGTTTGTTTATAGTGCTCTGTGCTCCTATTGGTCAACGTCATGGATGAGACGGAACACGTAAAAAAAAAATTCTAACATGCTAGTCTGTTGTCAGGACGTTGTGAGGCGTCCCAGATGCGGCGTCAGTTGTTGTCCACTATGTCACACTACACAAGATAAAACGATCGATTGTCGCACCCTGATGTTCCCGACTCGACCCGACGCCCTACGTCTGCCGAATCGGGCTATAATCGGCCTGATATCGTGTAGTCTGATCCCGCCATTAGAGTGTATTTTGGATTTGGCCAAACTGGTCCAGAATTGTAGTCCAGAAATGTACGTTAAAAGTGCACCGTTTGATAACGCGATGCAACCGGTGTAAATGTTCACGAGACATGGGACTACTAGCCACTGCTAATGCTAACGTTAGCATCTACTAAATATGTTAGCTAGTGCACAAATCAGATGTTAACAAGACAGTGATGGTTAGCAGACCAGCTAACAAGACTGCATTATCTAAACATTGATCAAAATGTATTAGATGTATCAATAGGTAACCCTAATTCCTACTAATCATTACTAAATCATGGCTTGTACAATTTTGCACTACTCAAAATGCCCGTACAAGTCTTTGTACGCTATAGCACTTTAAGCCTCTGGATATATGTCCATGGTCTATAATGATCATAACTCACTTCATGCATTTCATTGAATTCAGTTTAACTGCCTCATGGTACCCTGGCCTTGTCTGTTGAAGCCAATTTTGACAGTAGTCCTGGCAGAGATGATCCCTCTATTGCCCTCTGCTGGCTGGCTGCAGAACAACTTGAAACTCCAGGGGACCAAGGTCCAGCTTCTGTGTAGAAATATAAAGTCTAATATAGCCCACAAGCGAAAACTAAAATTCATATTTTGACTAATAAGTGAGCACACAACTGGTCGACTGCTATAGATGGGGCCCTGCCTGGAGGGGTTGGCCCCATCTATGGCAGTCGACGGGTTGTGGGGTCCTGATATAGGCCGAGCCATTGTTCTGCATGTTTGTGTGTGCGTAATTGCATTGTTTTAACTCACCCCTGGGAGAAGCTCCCCTTAGTTTCCCCAATTTTGGCAGCTTGCCTTCCCTTTTCCTGGTGAGTATACTCCATAAAGCAGTCAACTATGGTCATTTAAAAAAAAAAGATTTTAACTATTGACTATTTTGTGCCCAGAATAATTGGTCTCCATCCCGGTGCCTTCCTAAAAATATTTTTCAATAAAGCATACTGAAAAACCTGGTCTCTCCCTTTTGGGTAAACAATTTTTTGGGGTGAAATCCCCAAGGTGGCATTGTCATGTGATGTGTGTGCCTATGTCAGAAATCCTCCTTAACATGATCACAGATGGTTTCTGCCAAGTTCTGTGGTTTTAGAGCACAACCACCTGCTGCAAGTCAATTAAACTGGACTGGATGCAGAATCCATTCACCTTGACTGAGAGCAGCAGCAGCAGCAGCAGAAGCATTCCTGCCAGACTGCAGGAAAATCTGGACTGAAGATGAGTCATGCAGACAAAACATTGACACAGTTCTGGCAAAGGGGCTCTGAGTTATGGAATTGTGTACTGGATGGACTTATACCCTTTGGATCTACCCAACTATGTATGACAGTTAACACCCTCCCTACCTGGTTCTTGAAAGCAACCCTGAAAGGTCACTGACTCCTCCGTCTATCAATCATCCAATTAGTTCGGGGGTGTACTAAAGGCAGCTGCTGGTTGTGCTGTTGACTCTGTGCCTGCTTTGTCATGTGAGTGTTTCTGCTTTAGAGGTATGCAGCATTTTATTATCTATCATAAGGAAACTGTATGCAGAGACTGTTCACTGGCATCTCCTCAGTCATTCCCCGGGCCTAGGTGCGTTTTAGTACTCCTTAGACCAGGCAGTGGTAAGTAAGGTTCCAGAATGCATTCAGCATTTGAGTGGAGACTATATATTAAACCTGTTTGTTCTTTGTAGATCTTTGCTATGCTGCTGTTTTGCCTCCAGCCTTTTTAATATCTAGTGTTTAGCTTTATCTTTAGTCTTTTTCTTGTACTTGAATGTCTTGGACATCATATTTTTATTGTATGGCTTAACCATAGAACCAACTGGTATTAGTTAACTTATACATTGCTCCTTCCTCAGTTTCTTTAGTGTGGTGTAGTGCTGGGCGCTGCCCTGTCGGGGAGGCTGGTCACCTGTGGTGAGGTACCTTCACTGCTTATTGTGTTTTAGAAGCACCGGATCACCATTTATCACCTGTCTGCTGTGAATTAATGTGTGGTTGGTGAGTTTTGCACCCCTGGACACACCCTAGTGTAGCCTGCCACTCCACGGTCAGCCTTGGAATCACACCTGTCTTCAGTTAGCGAACCTGTGTTGTCTAATCAAGGTATTATAGCCAGGGTGGCATTGTCTGGTATCTATTTCGCCCACCACTCCACAGCCTTGTTGAGTCTCTTAATCTCATCCAGTCTGTCAAGGAACATTGGAACATTTAGAAATAGTTCCTCTGGATTGGCAGACAGGGGTGCTGGTCCATTTTCAAAAAAGGGAATGAGAGGGTGTGATCAAAAAAATTGAGGAATCACACTGCTCAAGTTCACAGGGAAAGCATATGCCAAGGTGCTGGAAAGAAAACTGACTGTCAAACCATGGATTCAGGAGGAACAATATTGATGCTGTCCTGGTCTCAGAACAGTGGACTGGGGTTTTTAATTGCGGGGTCTCAAGAGTTTGCTAATCCTGTTTACATATAGTTTTGTGGATTTAGAATAGGACCATGTTTCCTGAGGTATCCTGTGGGAGGCAATGTGGAAGTATGAGCAGTGGGGCTACTGCTGTGAGCCATTTGGTCCCTATACTACAGGGAGCTGTGTTCGCATTCTTGGCAGTAATTCAGGCTTGTTCAAGGTGGCTGTCAGACTCCAACAAGGATGTGCCTTGTCCCCCTCTCTTGTTTGTGATAGTCATAGACAGGATATCAAGGTGTTGCAGAGGTCTGGAGGGTGTCCATTCAGTGGTGTTAGGAAGGCATCTCTACTGTTTGGGGATGATGGCCTTTTAGCATCATTAGGTGGTGATTTCTGATGTGTGCATCTTAGGGTGAGGGTGAGGGTCAGCACCTCCATGTCTGAGGGTATCGGTGAGGAGTGAACTGCCTCAAGTAGAGAAGTCCAGGTATCTTGGGGTCTTGTTCACGAGTGAGGGTAAAAGGGATCAGGAGATTGACTGCCGGTTAAATGCAATGACTGCAGTAATGGTCTTTGTATTGGACTGTGGGGATGAAGAGAGAGCATAGACATGTCAATCATCATTCCAGCTATGGTCACAAGTGACCGAAATGAGGTTTCTCCATAGGGTGGCTGACCTCACACTCCATGACGGGGTGAGTGAGGAACTCAGCAATCTGGGGAGGACCTTGGAGTTGAGCTGCTGGTCTTCGACATTAAGGGGATCCAGCTATCTGATATGCCCCTGAGGTTCCTCCCTATACCAGGCATGTCCAACTGGACCCCAGGGAAGACCCAGGACACACTGGAAGGACTACATCTCCCAGCTGGCCTGGGATCGCCTGGGGATCCCCAGGTGGAGCTTTAGGAAGTTGCTGGGGAAAAGGATGTCTGGGCTACTCTGCTTGCCCTGTTGCCGCTACAGTCCTAATTAGGCTAAGTAGTGAAAAAATGGATGGGTGGATGGACATTAAGTAGGTCAGAGTGTGTTTGCAAAGTTATCAGAAAAAGGTAAATGTGCACATTGAGGTTTTTACAAGGTTCTATCTGACATAGTCTATACAAATTGAGTCAGTAACATAAGCCTACTTTTTGTCAGTGCTTAACACGTGTTAATTGAAAACAATCTGTTGGAGCTGCTGTGTTTTTTTAAATACAAAAAGGGTCCATCTCCATAAAACACAAGTTCAATGTGTCAGAGCTACTCTCAATGCAGATAGATTCTAAACTCACAGTATGTGTTTATTACAGGAATACTAGAGGGTGTTGTGTAGTTCAAATGTGTGCCCCTTTCCACAAAGCTTATTTATGTATGCATCTATCTATGGGCTCTATTTTGGGTGAATCAATGTTGTATCACAGGGCATGGACTGTTTATATAGGAAATGATGTAGTTGGAAATGGGGTTGGATTAGGAGGAATAGATTACATAAATAGGCAACGGGGTGGGCCTGGCTTCGGTCATAACCAATCAAATCAGCTCTCTTCACTTTTCAAAAGCAATGCCCTCTCTGAAATGGTACTCATGTCCTTGTGCAGGGGGTGTTGAATCGCCACAAGTGACTATACGGCCTAGTTAACCGATCAAGTAAGCCTTTTGTGAATAAAAAAAGCTTGTTCTCTATGTGTCACAGCTCATACTGACATTTCTATGTTGAGTGACTGTCATTCACACCACAGCCACATGTATGCGTGTATATAGTTAGAATAAAAAATGTTGAATCTTATTTTTTCCAGCTTGAGGGATTTATGTGACTGTCAAATTGGCCAACATGTAAGCTTTTTTAATAGGATCTGTTCATGCGTGCAACGCTTGGTAAAGCATAAGCCCCCTCTAGGAAAACAGAGACCCAGGTTGCTACAAATGCCAATTAATGACACCTTTCTGTGTGCCTAAATGCTTCTATCCGCCGCAACACTGAGACACTGCACTTTAAGAGTCCCTTTGCCAAGCTCGATCTTTCTAGCCGTCAATTCCATTGTCGGGCTCAACGTGGCTGTGGACTCCTAACGTCACATTTGAAACTGAATGATGTGACATTTCCTTTCAGTTGGCTGTCAATGTAATATTTGCTAGGCTACAGTGGAGATGAGCTAGGGCTACAGCAGTGAAATATTTACACCCTGGTTGAGCATACAGCAGTTCCACGTCAGTGTGTCATCATTTGTCTGAATAACCTACTTTTCTACAACAGAAAGCATCTGGATAGCAAGGCATATGTATTCCATTACTTTTCCATATCCCCTTGGCAGTCTTACTATCCCTGTGGTACGATTTTCATCTTTTAAAACAATCTTTAATTGACTGAGTGAAATTGCTGCTAGGGGAAAATTGCTAATCTCATAATATAGGCCTATTCCTTGTCATGATGTGTGATCAAATGCCTGAAGAGGATTGTTGTTGTTTTTTAAAATATCTCTCACTCCAAGACTATCTCAAATACATTTCAGGCTGTATTTGTATTGTATTTTTGTCAAACTATTAAACCAGCAACTATATTTTGGTTAAACTGTTGCATTATAAGCTTGGGCCCGCCAATCAAATCTAGAATGAAAGTCAGCATCAATGCATCCCTAAAGGCAGCTTTAATTTATCATGTTAGCATAAGTAGTGGGCTGCGTGCAGTGTTGTTTGCTACCAAGTCTTCTGTGTTGTGGGCTTAATTCAACGAATCATCGGTGGTGGTAGCTTCTCTCTTGATTAATCGCAATGACATAGTACCTTCTCATCTACCCCTTGGTAAACAAACCTTGTAAGCACCACCAACGTAAACTCTTATTGCATGCAGAACTCACCTTAATCATTGCCTTTTTATCTTTTTACTTTATTTTTTTCTGTTTCTTGTTAAGCACTTTGTAACCGGTTTCGAAAGGTGCTATATAAAGTTATTACATGGTTGTAACACCAAACGACTGATGTCATTTTCTTCCCTAAAAAGTCATATAAATATAGGTGAATTAAAAAATATACATTGATAAGCTGTGGAAATGTGCTTTGTTTAATTTAGTTTGACCAACTTGACTCTCCTCCTCCTTTTGCTGACAATAGGGATGTTCATGCATAGCTGATTCTCAAATGTTCAGTTAGTAGTCTATTGAGCTGAATAAATTAGATCTATTGTTGTGGAAATGAACATCTTACGTTGAAGAATTAAATCAACATGGCTGAACAGTGTCTACATGGTGGAGAAAGTGAATGAGAACTAACTCAAGTGGTCTGAATTAGCTTATAGACCCCCAACAATTCCAAACACATGGTAGAGTCACTGATTTATTGTATAAAATTTACTTACTTAAATAAATTACTTTTTTTTCAGGAAATTGGAAGTACGCTAACATTGGGAACTGTTAATGCAAAGCAAATGGCCATGGCATACTCTCTGTACTGAAGAGTAAGCAAGTGGTAAGATGTAATGTCACGCCATTCCAAAAAATGCCAAAGCCAAAATTTCCATCAACTTTTCCAGAAATCAAGAAATAATAAGTGGCTAAAGAAAAAAGCTGACCCATCTTGTCCTCCTTTATTTGGGTTTATGACAGCTTTCTGACTTTGATTGGAAAATATGCAAAAAATCGTACAATATTACGCTTTCTTAAGTATATGCCTATTTTCTAATAAAATAAAAATAATTTCTTCAAGCTGAACTAGTGTTTTGAAATCTCTTTACCATAGACGTGTACATGACAAAAAAAATTCAAATTTTCATCAGAATTGGTAAAGTTTAAGAGTGGGGCTCCACAGTCCAACATCATTTATTTATTTTTTTGCTTTTTGGCATTTTTACTTATTTGATAATTAACAGAAGAGAATATAAATAATACAATGTATATAATAACGCTATATAAATATACATGTTTCATAGAAATGTCACCCTACTCGTTTTCAATGCTGTAGTATTTTGTGTATAGATTCAAGTACTGTGTAAAACATTCAATAAAGAGACAGAACAGATTTAGAGTTTTAATTTTTATACAATGTCTTTTGTCATTTTTTTCATTTTGGTGTCCTCACACTGCTGTGTTGCCACACAGTAATTAATTAACATTAAGTTTCTATTAACATTAGGCTAGTTAACCATCCAGGCAGTAGAGGAACAGACACTACCACTTTGTGTAGAGCAGCGTAACAGACAACCAATAAGAAGCCCGTTTGATACAGAGCAATTTGCTTTGATTTGATTGGCTCACAGTCAAAGAGAGTGTATGGTGGCCAGCAGGGATATAAAGATCCACCAAAGACAATTTTAACTGTCTTTTTGGCGCTTGGCGGGTGGTAATTTAGGACTGCATACTAAAGGCAACCTTCCTTCACCCAGTTTGCAATTTTGGCATCTGAAATTATCTGTTGCCATCTCTTTAAAAATTCTTACCAGTGATGGGAACTTTAAAAATCTGTCATGATCATACCCATCCAAACCAGTCAATACCTGGGCTGTTAATAAGTCATCTTCAAAGTTTTCTTTTGCTTCTGTATCTTTTGCATTCAAAGGAAGCAAGTTCATTCCTGTTATCTTAATAAAAAAAAAAACATCAACATCATAGAAGAGCACATATCAGGATGTGACTCTCCCAGGTAATGAATTGCTATGAACAAAGCAGTTTCATGTTTTTGTCATTATTATTTTAAAGCCTGAATGCAAACCTTCTATGTACAAATAAAAATTAATGGGTTTTCCCTTTCATTGCTGTTGTATAAAAGTTTACATTTGGACATACATATAAAGACCGAAGCAGGGATTCAGTACACAGCTTTGATTTATGTTCATTGGTCTTATGTCATATGTGACCATGTTGTTTAAGCTACAAAAACTTACCTTAAAGTCAAGAGGCAGTGGATAAATAAGTCTTTGTGGAAACTGACAGTGGCGCAATAGCCGAAACCCTCAGTCCGACAATTCTTTCATCTCTTTTAGAAAAAGAATATTCAGTCACATGTTTGCACATTCTGAAAAAAATACAAACTGAAGAGAATGTTTTTACTTGTGGAGCCACTTTTCTACGAAAAAAGGAGTTTCAGAGGCTGCCACCTTGCTCTACTGACATCAAGAAGCATCTTCCCCTTTGTGTCATTCCGTCATCCTTGACTCTTTGCGTGTCAGTCTTCATCTCTTCTTCCTTCTTTTTTTGTTTGGCCCGATCCCTCCGCTCTGACCAGTATCTTGGCATGAGACTGTCGGGCCTCGTCTACGTGTCTGTCCATCCGTGTGGACGGACGGAGGCTGAAGGGCTGAGTCTCTCTATTGGCCGGACTTCTTCTCCTTCTGGAAGCTGAAGCTGGTGCGGCGGCTCAGTTTCCGTTGCTTCTGGGCAAAGTAATCAGCCCGCGAGGTGCTGGCCCGCGATTCAAGGATGTAGTTTACCTGAAAGTCAAACAACGGGAACATGTCAGCGTGTAGAATGTACACTTTGATACATTCCATCCCTTCCCTCTGAAAATGGGTTGTTGCAAGACCACACATTCAGGGTTCCCTGTAATGTTTTGTCATTTTTAGGGGACATAGGATGGCCTCACCATCTGATTCCTGACAGTTCAAGCTGTCACTCTTGCCTCACATCCAGTAGATGTCACTAAACATGACTATATGATATTTACATGAAAAACTTGGGACATAATACCACCTGAAGACAAGATTTTGAGTGGAGGTGATAATAGCATGGATAATTTAAAGGGACCTTTAATGCACAGACTGGAAAAGAAAAGAGGGTGTCAATTGACTAGTTTTAAATGCTGAATTACCATGGACCATGGTAAAAATAACTTTCATGGCTAGTAAAATGCTGGGCATGTGCATGGTAACCCTGTTGACTTAACCTAAACAGTTTCCAGCTTGTTTCCAAATCTTTTATGACGGTGGGAACAGGAAACAAAAAGCTTACTCAAGACAAGAGAGTTGCACATTAAGCAACGTCAACTTGCGGTGATGTAAGCATTACTCTTAGCAGTTTGCCCTCTCGCCTCGGACTGGTACCCTGGGAGTCGACTATTGGTCTAGAGAGAATTTGAGAGATGGGCGTCATCAAGGGAGGCCGTGCTTATTACCCCTGCCAGGTCCTGGGTCGCACTAGGCAACCGTAGTGATGTGTCTCAACAGAGGCCCTGCAAATGACGTGCTACTTAACCGTGTCCCCCAGAGAACACGGCACCAGCATCCACTCAATTACCCACAACCTTCACTCCACCTGACCTACCCTCCAACAGACACGATCCCGTTCTCTACTTTTAACAGAGTTATCATGATACGGTGACAATAATTCATAATTATTAATGCTAATTAAAGAAGTACCATTATCGTCTATATTGTAATGGTTACAGTTGAATTCTCATAGACCGTGGAAGATATGCCTTGTGGCCTTAATCTACATTTTTAATAGGATATTTCACCTATCCGTGTAAGGGCTCTTAATTAGGTTTTCAACCTTAGGGGTAAATGAAGGACTGCATAATAGTACAGCCAAACTGTCAGCGCTGGTCAATAAAAAAAAAAGTGTGTTCCCCTGTAGCATTTACTTGGCGTTTAGGTTGTGCATGAAGCGGTTTGCGAAAAATAATTGATTTACAGTATCTGCTGTGAGCAAGGTACAGGGCATAGCCAGACCCCGATTTCCTCCCATAACTCACCTTCAGCACAATTTCGTTGACGGTAGCGGCGTCAGACTCAAAGTAGAGAGGCTTGTAGTCGTGGTTGCTGAGATAGGTGAGCTTAAATATTGCATGACCTGGAAGACAAGGAGGAAGAGCTTGTTTAATGAGACGGGGGGGGCTGGACATATACTGCTGCAAAAATGAAACGCACAAAAATGAAACCTTCATCGGACAGGGACTCCATGCTAATTTCCAGTTAAGGACAAAGGCTTGGCCACACGTTGCAGGTGACATAAAGCTCAAATACATTTTCAAATCACAAAATAAAAGTACTGCACCATAGATGAAACACTAAAACACAAATCAAAACACACCTTGCGTCTCTAATGGGTTAAAATAAATACATAAATAACCTTTCAACCTCTCCCTTCAGCCTTTACTCTTTTCCTAGCATTTACCTACTACATTCCCCTACCACTCCTCACTATTGGTTGCATGCATTGTTGGTGATCAAGGAAGCTTATTCCACTGCTGCACTCCTTGGAAGTTGATCTAGATAAGAGCTTCAGCTAAATGCCCAAAATGTAAACATAAAATTTTGCTTTGTCAATTATGTTTTCCATTATATCTGGACTATCAAGGATGATAAATATCTACGAGCGAGTTTGGTTCATTACATTCAATGAAAACGTATTGAACAAGAAAGGGGAGACTTTCTTAATTGGCTCGTTAGTATGTTAATGCACTCACTCTGTAACCAATTGAGTTCAGGTGCCTATTAAGGCGAAACAACTGCTGGGAGGTAAAGAAACGTGAACGAAAGAATGCCTTTAAAACTTCCACAAGCATGTCGACACAATACAGAAAAATGGGAAAAATCACAGGTCTATTCAATGTTACTGTGAGATCTTTGCCCTTGTACAGCCAAATCAGAACTCAAAGTTGGGGTTTCTTTTCTTCTCTCCTTCCTCTTGTCTTTTCTCTCCGGGCTGCAGGCTTATTTTAACTGTACCTCTTTCATATTTCATGTCTCACCTTGTGAACTGGACAAGCCCATTCATTACTGTTAATGCATTGCGCTGGAATGAAAATTAACCAGGGGAAGGATAACGTATGCAAATTTAACAATCCCCAAAAGTATTCCTTCACTCGTATATCGTTCCATATTCCATTCCAGTCCATCCAACTGGCCGCAATCTATTACAGGGATTTAAGTGGTCAGTATTAATTCATTTTTCTGCCCATGTTGTTCCTCGGAATCTGGGTGGCATTGTACTGCACCCCAAGAATCATGCATATTGGGCTATAAAAATTCATGGAAAGACAAAATGTTAAAGCCAAGGGGAAATGATTCCTGCTAATGGATTCCCAATAGAAAATGGCTTTTAATCATATATGAAATAATGTATGTGTATATACATACGTAGAGAATTGCTGGGTTCAATAGTATTCCCCTTGGCTATATGGTATAACGACCACCATGACCACTGATCATGATTATACACACTTCCTTTAAAGACTTTCCAAACATTGCTGAAAATCATGGTGGACCCCACCACACACTTTATTTCGGTATTACCTAACAATGGTTTGTTAGCAAGATCAAGACTGTAGTCAATAAAAAAACATTTACAAAACCTTTTCAATAACCTCTTAGTGACACTCTCTCGCTAATGCCTACCTCAGAGTTGGCCTGATCGAAATGACCCCGAGAATATTTCCTGCCCACCTCTTCCCTGCTTTTCCTCTACAAAATCTCTAGACAGGTCCCAAGTGGCGGCTGGGGCCTCGTTTTTTTTTTTTTTTTTCTTTGAGGAGCGGCTGATTAATAGATCAGAGGAGTGATCAGCAACTGACGACGCACAGATCACAACTATCCCCCTTCTCTCGCCGTCTGCGCCTCATCAATCATGTCTTTGTGTGATCTGAGAGGCGAGCCGTGTAAGTGTCATATCCACTCAGAGCTGAGGGGAGGACTGGCTGAGGGATGTGTGCAGGATCAAAAAAGACAGAATTTTCAATAGAGCTGCAAAGAGAAAGCCATTCTGATGTGTTAAGGGGCGTGAATTTGTTAATGAGATTAGGGGAAATGTCAATTTGATTGGGCAAGCTAAATTCTCTGGGTTATCGTCTGAGAGGAAGGCGCTATAATAAGAAAAAGACTGGCGGGATACTTAAAATAAAATAAAATATCTTTACATGACAAAAAAAGGCAAACTGAATATTCAGTATGTGATTGTATTCATGGCGCCATGGGTTCTGTCAGTTTTAAATGCAAAAATGTAATATTTCTCCAATGTTTAAATCAACAGAATCACCAGAACCTACAGTTATAAGGCACCCTTGTCAGGTACAACAGAGGGCACAACTACATTTGCACTAGTTAGGTCGTGTTTGTTTTTGGATTGGGGGGAAAAAAGTGAGCGAATGGAACGAGGGGGATTCTTTAAAGACCGGTTGTTTGGTGATTAAAACAAACAAGCCAAAACAGTGGCATGGTACGAAGCAAGAGTTGGGAATGCACGAGATGTTCGGCCATTTCATAGGCACATGTGCTTCCAATTTAAATCCCCATCCTGCCACACACACACATACCAATGGCCGAGTTCAAGTTTCAACGTAATCATTTATATACAAGGCTCTCTGTCTACCCTCAGCCTCCTCCTATTCAAATCAAGAGAAATGTCCACTTCAGTCACTCCTTAGACTCGGCAATACGCATTAAACACAATATAGGGTAGCAAAGTGTCTTCATACAGGCCTTGACCCTTAAACAAAACAAGTTCAGCTATGTTACTTTTACTTAAATACTACATAGTAGTGGCACAAGTTTATTTATAAAACACGCTATGTACATTTGAAAATGTGGAAGCGGTGCCATGCCAACAAGTGCTCATGACCTTTTTGCCAAATATAACTACTATATTTTGACATGTTTTGACTAACACATACCTTGCGAGAGAAGCATTTTTGAAAATAGTCTAAACAGTCCAACAGGAAATGTTCCAACATGTAAGCATAACACAGTCAATTCCATTTCAGAGGTCGGTTCCAGTAACAAGCCCATTGGTTGCACTTGACGTCTTGGGAAAAAAGTACTCCTATAGACTTTAAATGAAAACCGCTGGAACACAGCCCTGTCATAGGCACACTGTTGATTCTAATGAATCGTTTGAGCAAGTTATGAACTTGTTCTGATGAAGAATCAGAACATTAATCCTCATACCGCCTTCTATGAAAAGTCATAGAACTGGTCAATATATATATATATATATACACACACACACACTTCATTCCAAACCACCTTATATAACTATAAGATTTGACTTTGTCTCTCACAACCCAGTGTGTAGAAGAATTCATCCTCACTGTGGCGTCCCACCACTTGCCCTCCTAGACCTTTTGTGGTGTCCAGCCCTGTGCCATGGAAGAGCATGAAGGTTTTCATTCCAACCAATCACTGCAGCAGCTGATTTCACTGATTAGTTTCCCCTCTCTGACTGAATGTGCCTCATCGGTGAAATGAGCTGTTGTAGTGTTTGACTGGAATGAAAAGCTCCACGCTGGACGGGTTTCCACTGATATGCTAGAGCTGGAAATGAGGATCACAGGGTGGCTCTGGTCATGCAAAGCAAGAGAAAGGTTGAGTGCTGCTTATTAAAGGTGGTTTCTCCAATATGCTGTGTGAATATCAGTGTGGAAATACTATTTGGATGGTCCACTTACTAGGGCTCCTCTCCTCTACAAGGTCGCAGGCACAGAGGTGGTCTGAGTCAATGGAGATGGGCTTCTGGCGAATCCAGAACTTCGTGCTGGTCTTCTGATTGGTGACCGGATCGATCTCCACTTTCTCTCCAGAGATGCCTGAGACAAAGATGTATGTGTGTGAATGGGTAAGATTTCATACACATGAACACCCAACAGTACAACTACTACTACTGCCACCTTTAACCAAAAAATAGACAACCCTAACTAAATATATGTTGTGATGGACGCATGGTCGACTTTTTGCATGATAAACGCATCTCTTCCTGACATTGTGTAATCACTTTTATGGAATAATCAAAAATGCTGATGGCTCTGTGGTGTTAATGGGCATTTTCAGATCAAATCCATATTTTTTGGTTCTCAGGCCACACCATTCACTGCATTCACATGTACATTAATATTGTGTTTATGAGTTGGTGCATGTAAATGCCATATATATATATATGCCGTTTCCAATAACCAGGATGAGCCCATAACCCGAAATATGGAAAAACCTGAAAATGCTAGCTGGGTTATGCTGCTATTAACCAATCTATTCTGGCACGTAAACACCATATCCAGTTTATTGTTTGGTTTGGCAAGGCACTGTTTCCATGGAGTCACACACGTTTCCATGGAGTCACACACACGTTTCCATGGAGTCAATAGCATCAAAATAATGCACTACTAATGAACACAGCCTAGTAAGACTATCTCCGTGTATACAGGTATATGAAAAAACTGGGTACTGGACCCCACTGTGTATGTGTGCATACATACAGTGCATTCTGAAAGTATTCTGACCCCTTCACTTCACTTCCCCTTCGCTTTATGCTAAAATCGTTTACATTAATTTTTCCCTACACTCAATACCCCATAATGACAAAGCGAAAACAAGATTTTTGCAAATTTATTAAAAAGGAAAAACTCAAATATCACATTGACATAAGTATTCAGAACCTTTGCTATGACACTTGAAATTTAGCTCAGGTGCCTCCCATTTATTTCTCTTGATCATCTTTGAGATGTTTCAATTGATTGGACATGATTTGGAAAGTTACACACCTGTCTATATAAGGCCTCTCTGACAATGTATATCAGAACAAAAACCAAGCCATGAGGTCGAAGGATTGTGTCGAGGCACAGATCTGGGCAAGGCTACAAAAAAACCATTCTGCTGCATTTAAGGTTCCCAAGAGCACAGTGGCCTCCATAATTCCATTAAAGGACTCTCAGACTGTGAGAAACAAGATTCTCTGGTCTGATGAAACCAAGATTGAACTGTTTGGCCGCAATTCTAAGCATCATGTCTGGAGGAAACCAGGCACCGCTCATCACCTGCCCAATACCATACCAACGGTGAAGCATGGTGGTGGCAGCATCATGCTGTGGGGGTGTTTTTCAGCGACAGGGACTGGGTCCAGCCAGAGCCCTGGCTGGACTTTTACCCAATTGAACATCTCTGGAAAGACCTGAAAATGGCTGTCTACCGATGGTCCACATCCAACCTGACAGAGCTTGAGAGGACCTGCAGAGAAGAATGGCATAAAATCCCCAAATCCAGGTGTGCAAAGCTTGTCGCGTCATACCCAAACAGACTCAAGGCTGTAAAAGGTGCTTTAACTAAGTACTGAGTAAAGAGTCTGAAAAATTCAGTGTGATATTTCAGTTTTTCCTTTTTAATAAATTTGCAATTTGTTTTCGCTCTGTCATTATTAAGTGTTGAGTGTAGATTGATGAAGGAAAAAATTAATTTAAACGATTTTAGCATAAGGCTGCAACATAACAAAATGTGAAAAAAAGTGAAGGGGTCTGAATACTTTCTGAATACACTGTATATATGTATAACGTCCAAGTCCACTACTAACAACTGTTTTGTTTCAGTTTCATCATCATTTATCAAAAACAGGAAAAAAAAAAAGTCTTATTCAAGAATACATTATTCAGAACTGATACAAATCAAAATGTTTAGATCTTGAATATCTTGTTCATACCATTTGGTAAGGTTTTCTCAAATTGTTGTCACACCATATATTTCATTCAGATATTAACACATGTATGCTCCTAATACACAGTGTGAATTGTTTTGGTCTTTTAATAACTCATACCACATATTGACTGAATTATGTGACTAATATGGTCCTCTATGCATTATTGTTGCTAATGCTAGTGCTTTAATTTGGACTTCTGTTGAAAAATATTGTAATTATTGAATTATTGTATGATTGTATAATAATGTAATCTTGAGATTATTTATGAAAAAAAAGGATTCGTTTTTGATAAATTATGGAACAAAAGAGTTTTTTCAGACTTTCGGAGCAGACTCTATATTGATAAATTGTCACTAGTCACCAGATGTCATCAGATACATTCAGTGATAGTCCTGACTCCTAATGTGCCATCCATCCATCCATCCATCCGTCTCTCTATTTATCTGTTTGTCTATTTAATTTTCTAGTCCGAAGAAACACTGCTCTGCTAAACACCATGATAATTACCAATACATTCTCATAAAAAGCATTTAGTGTCGTTTATTTTTTGGCTGATTAAATTACTTATTTGAAAAGCCCAGTTTCATTTGGTAATCATTGTTCCTATTTCCTATTCAAAAAATAGCACCTTAGATTCCCTGAAACAGGGTGACTCGACAGAATGGGGACACCTCAATGCCACCACCGGTGACAGGTTTGTGTTTACACTGTAGGAAACCTCTCTCTCTTTTGATTTTGTTATCAGGCCAGCCATTTGTGTTGTGTGCACTTTGATGCTCTTCATATAGGTGGTGAAGTTAGAATATGTGTGTGTGTGTGTGTGTGTGTGTGCAAGGAGAGTGGAAAAAAAACACATACCGTATACACTCTCGCTTCTACACACACTAACACACACGGTCTATGACAGGTATGTCAGCTGTCAATCACACTGCTGAATGTGAGGGATTGCAAACAAAAGAGTGATGAGATAAACCCAGGTGTCAATCAAATGACGCCCCCCATTTCCCACCGGGAGTTCGACTGAGCTACCCGGCCTGCCACATGGAAGCCTGGGAGATGGCGACTCAAACTAGCCTCCACAAGTGACTGGCTGAGTTTGGATTTCGAGCTGATGTATTTAAAAGGCATTAAAATAATGGCTCATCGATACAGAGGACAGAGGAAATTTTGAGTGCCATACAAACTTATGCACGCTACCTCCACCGAACGTTGTTACAGCAATGACATTCACCTGAACTATGTGGCCTATGTAATTCTTATTAACAGCTAAGCTACAACATCTGATTAAAGACAGAGAGGAAACTGAGCCACCAGTCCCCAAAGGTCCAATTTTCATTTTAAATGTATACATCACTGCTGTTGCTGCTGCTGTAATATGGACTTGGTCACTTGTGGGGCAAGACTAGAGCATCACATCAAAGAAATTAAGATGGGAAGGGGACCCAAAACCTCTTTGCTCTACCTGATTTTAGCCTAGAGGATTGGCCACCATTGTTTGTTTGTAACTCCAGAAGCATTAACCCTTGTTTTCTTTTTATACATGGAGTGGGTGGGAGTCAAGATACCTCAACCAGTAAATGAGTTGTCCTCTAGTTCTTGACATGTTCTCAATAACCGCCCTGCTAATTGATCCCATTCGTTTCCCTTGCTGCAAGTAACAAGCTTTATTAAACAGGCAGCACAGCATGGCTTTTTTTTTTTTTCTTCATTTGCATCAGTTAGGATCTACACCCATCCCCCATATCAGGACGGGGTCTCCAGTTGGCGGTAGATTCTAGTTTTTTGCAGATGGGGTTAAGCTGCAGTTTTGAAATGATTCAACCAGCAATGACTTTATGGCTTTCGACAAAAAGTGGCTTAAATTACAATGCCTGGTAAAAGCCCATCAATCTAAACCTTGGCAACCGACTTTGTGAGGACTGCAAAATCGTAGCCGTACAGAGAGCGTAACCCTAGACCGAGGAACATTAGGTGTGGCGAGGATTTGCTGCAGGCTTTTAGCTCCCCAGTGAGTATAAGTGTGTTTCCTTGGGGTTTTTTGTCGATAAAGTTTGACTTTCTGCAGGTGCCGCTCTTTTCTTTGTCTGTTCAGCCATAGTGGCTATCGCTGCTTATGCTAACTACCCATTTCTTTTCGTGGAGGACAAGGAAAAACTCTCACAAAACCTTTTCGGGGAAAGGCCTACATGGCATGAACATGCCTTTCAGAAAGGCTTTCAGGAACTGGGTATAGGGTGAATCATTATTGTGTTATATCAATCGATGACAGTTGCAAAACTGCCACAGATTACTAACATGCATATAATGTACCACCATGTTCATATACATGAACTCTGAAACACTGAATTTTGATACTGTGTCCAAAAGCAAGATGACATGAGTGGGATTTAAAGCAACTTATAAGTTAAGGTGGTCCTCTTTCATAGATTGGAAACTTCCTCTTGTCTGTGTCTCCTCCTGGTATGAATTAGTGCTCATTACCCTGCTGTTCCCTCCACTAAGACAACCCCAGCCAGTTAACATGGCACATCTCTGTAAACAACAAGACGGATGCTGCTTTCAGTAAATGACCCGCTGGTCTGCAATGATGTGATATTGACACCGCCAAGATGAATCGGAACCAGCAGTGGGAAATCCAACTAAAAAAACCATTAAAGGGGTAAACAATGTTTCACAGCTTCAAGACTCCACTTCGACAACTTTTAGATAGTTTTGGGGACCGGGGTCAAATATTGGCAACTGTGAACCTTAAATCTTAATCTTTTTCAACACATCAAAGAAAGTAGACCTTAGGGCTTTTCTACTTTCTTTGAACATGCATGTAAGATTTTCTGAACCAAACCACCTTTTGTCTAAGTAAAGCTAGAGGCAAAAGGCTGTATGTGATGGGGCCAGATACAAACTCTACAAAATGTAGGAAGGGGTATCTACCTAGTTGGACATCTGTGGTGAAACGTAGCTTGTGGATCATACTGATCTTGAATGACTTATAGTGGTGGCTGCTCAGCATGTCCTGGACTGTGGTGATGTCAATAGGAGGGTCCTCTTCTGAGCTCTCCTCACCCCTGGAGCCTGGAGAGAGAGGGAGGATAATGCCATTCCGGCAGTTCAAGCTATCCTTATCATAGGCGAGAAATAACTTCTCAAACAGTTGTATCTACAACTCCTTTTGAGTTATAAAGTGAAGCTGGTCAAGTGCACCCAGCTGTGGAATCCGATACATAAATCGAGAGAATATGGTAGAGTGGAGCTGACCAACTTGAATTATACTTACTGTTTTCCCTGACCAGGCAAAACTCCAGGGTGCTCTGGCTTTCCAATGTACAGTCCAGGTCCACAGCCACATTGGGCTCCGTCTGCCTCTCCAGACGATACATAGGACCTAAGGGAAAACACCTTAATCACTGTAATGGCCTCAAAAGGGTTTGCAATGCCCACATTAAGAAAACAATAAATGACTGCACATGACCCCCCCCCACCCTGCAACCTTGGACCCCTCACTGAGGACAAGGAAAAACCAAGGTAGTCAGAAGAGGGCAACATCCGCTAACAGCTTCTCGGTCAAGGTCATGGATTTAACCCAAAAACTGCACTGAGCATTCTTGTTTTTGCTGCATTGCCTTAAACTGTTGCAAAGACATGTTGGTGGACAAACATACAGTAACAAACACAACGTGACGCAATAGATCTCCACGCAAAACAGGATTGATGCGCAAAGAGGTTTTCGACAAAATGATCAATCCCGTTAGCATGTAGCATATAGGCAGTTTTCCAGCGATTAATTGTGATAGAGGGAAGAGAAGCTTGGCAACCTACTGTCAGTCTCATTAACACTGCAGAAATGACTTACCAGTGATTTTACAGTGCAGTTTTGTTGGGATATACTGTATTTTTGCTTGTGCGAAATATATACCTTTTGCTCTGGTTTCCATTGCACAAAGAGGTGAACAGCAAGACATAACATCTGTCACATGAGCAGACACAGACACAGATTTAGTGCGCACATGCACAAACACACACACGCACACGCAAAATGCTCTTTGGCTCCTGTCACACTCATCAAGGGCCAAGGTCACTTCCTCTCCTCCACCTCAACCCAATCCCATCCCATCCCATCCACAAGCTCTTTTGGCGCAGACAAACAAAAGCCTGTATTCAGCCCGTCTCTCCCTCCCTCTATCCATTATTAGATTCCTAACCTTCTTCCCTTTCTTCCCTGTGACTCCCAGCTCCTGTAATGGGGACCCATTTTTGGGTGACCTCTTTGGGTCTGCAATACACCATGATGCAATTATATCCCCTGAACAATGAACCCCCCCTCCTGCCAAAAAAAAAAAAAAGAAGAAAAAAAATAACTACCCAACAAGCCAGCCATGGGAATTGGCATCAGTTAGCTTTTATAATAGCAATGCCTTTACTCTTGTTCACTGCTTTGGAGTTCAGCTGAGCTATAAGCTTACTAGTAAGGTAAGAAATGTGACTTCTAGAGGCAATTGGGCAGCATTGAGATGATGCATGAGAAACTTGTATCATCTCTGAGGGCAAAATGCACTTATGTTGGTAATTCCTCAAGCAGTTAAAGGAGTAGCAGTCACATCTACAGATTAAATTAAGCAGGAACCGGCAATATGTACCAGGCACATTGCATTAGATCTACAAGTGTAATTTAATCCAAGTTGTCCTTCTGAATCAATACATGTGCAGTCCGAGAGAGAGACCGTGCAGGGGGGTACGTAACTCGCTCATGCCATGTGTGCTCCCGTACACCGCAGCGTTCTTATGATGTAAGATGGCCTGAACGTCCACCCGATAGGTAAAAGAAGGGAGGGCTAGGGTGGGGTGGAAAAGTGTGATTCCTTTTCCTTTCTTCACCACAAATGGAGAGAAGGGGGAAAACAGATCTATATGAAAGCAGTCAGTCAAAGTAGGGCAAAGACTTTGGGCAATATTTACCCTTTTACAAATACCGTGGGTTTGCTAAAATGTCAGCCTGAGTTGGGGCGAGCCAGCAGGGAAGGGAAAAAAATATGCCTCTGAGCCCTCCGGGAGATCCTCGACCAAAAAAATAAATAGCCACAATAAACAACATGCTAAAACCAGCTTTACTTGGGATTGCAAGCGTTACTGTGATCATCATCTGACCGAGAATAGCCAATCTGCTACCTGCTTTCATACCCAGAACTCGATGCCGCGCAAGCAGGGTTTCCTCTCGTCTCTTACAGAAACGCTGCGAACCGTGAGGGTCACTGGCAGAGATGTTGGAGTTGGAGGGAAGGAGGTAAGAATGGAGGGATGGAAGGGTGAAAGAGTGTGACTAATGGCAAACACGGAGAGTGACCTTTTCGAGTCCTGCCTCGCGCGGCGATCCGTGGCGAGTGGGTGAACCTCGGAAAAGGACAATTCGTGACCCCCAGGATTCAAACGGGCTGCAGTCCTGCTGACTAAAAACCACACGGGAGAGGAGACAAACGGCGTGTCTGCCTATGTGTGTGTGTGTGTGTGCGGGAGCAAACAGTTGGCTAAAACATGACTTTGTTAGTCCGTGAACATGAAGAGGTCTCAAAGAGCTCTGAAGCGATGTTCACAATGTTCACTTTCACTATTGCATTGTGACCACAACTACTGTATTAGTACACTATGAGAACTAAACACACACACACACACACGCACACACACACATCTCCTCCCCTAAACTCTGGCACCTCATTTGCAGTTCAAACACACCCCATCATCTGAGGCCCAGCCATCACCACCTACCCAAATGTCACCACAGTTTGCCCGATAATGTGCGCGAGCCCCATTCAGCACCCCCTTATCTACTGGCACAGACGGAGTCGTTTTATATTCCGCTGCAACCTTCTCAAACATCATATTTCACAGCCTTTTAAAGTCAGTCCGCGTCCGCTCTTCTCATTCCTTTTTGCCAGTGTGTGCCGCAAAAATTAGCGCTACCTCTATGGGGGTATTCGCTTAAGAAATTCAGTGCGGTTGTCTGTGGTGTTTCTGTGCATTTTCTGAGGGTTTGAGATGCCCTCGTACACCCCCGAGACGTCTGATTACGAAGGCATTCGAGGGGACGGAGAGGGGGGAGAGGGCTGTCAGCGATAAGCATTCTGCTCTTAAGGAGAAACAGGTCATCACCTTGCAGACGGAGGGATGAATTTCATACATAAAACAGCCATCTAGCTACAAAATGGAAGCTCTTGGACAGTCTGTTCCAGTGATTACATTTGTTCAGTAGCGCAGGTTTTTCCAATTTTTTAACCAATAATTCCCTAAGTGGTGGCATTATTGCATGTGTTTATGTTAAGCCCCTTTCGGGGGAAATAAGACAAAGATTTGGGAATACAAAAGGATTCTGGGTAAATATGTCACTTGGGTAGATAATGAAAACTGAGATTGCCAATACAAGCGGGATGGAGTGAAGCTCATCCCCACTGATCCCATTCTGAGAGCAAATCACGGCAGTCTGCCAGCGAAGAGGTAGAAATTTGACCACAGCAAGATTGTGAGACCTTGAACTCGTATTGTTAAAAAAGAAAGTGTGTGTGTGTGTGTGTGTGTGTGCACGTGTGTGAGAAAGAGAGAATGAGAAGATTGGAAAAAATCTCATTCAAGTGAGTAAATAAATGATCAATACTCATCTAAATGTAAATGAGAAAGTAGCCCTCTCTTGATTGTGTGTGTGTGTGTGTGTGTGTATGGTATGTGTGTGTGTGTTGAGGGGTGTTAGGTTATCAACTGGGCAATTTGCCACAGACACTGGGCCACAACCTAATCACCATCTTTCAGGTGTGGGTGCTGAGCTAGATATAGAAATAAGTCCCCAGACCATCACTTGGACTGACCACTGGACCAGGCCTGCGGCAGGTCAGTCATGCTTGGCTGAACTCATAGGTTTCTCTGTGGGGCAGGGGGGGGGGGTGCATTATGGTTTCACTACCCTTTTCTTGGTTAATGCCATCAGGACAGAGGGGGGTCAAGTGGATGAAAAGTGGACTCGTTCCTCATGAAATTTGATCTCAAAGTACATTTTATGGGAATAATAATAATTATAAAATACAAAAAAAATTATGAATTCAACAATTGCGACTGCCTCACAGATTAATGTGCGGTGGCACCCTGAAATAGACCTAAATTCCTAAATTAGACTATTGTTTATCTTTCCTAATATGTGTCTGTGTCTTTTCAAAGGAATCGACAACAGACATGAAACAACCTGACAAATGACATGGTTGTAAAAGAAAAAATTCACCCGAAGATACTTTAACTCAGCCATTGGCAATGTACCCTGCATTTTTGGGTCCATTTTGTTGTTTGGCGGTGTATTTTTCATATTGCTGTGATTAATTGGTTTGTCGACGCTCAACACTCATACAGGTAGAAACCCATCGCAGAAGAGGGAGAGAGACCAATTTCTCCACCAAGAGTAGGTTCAATAGTCCACAATGCAGCACAGTGATGAGAGATGTTGCATTTTGCTTTGTCTTCACTGGCAACAACAGCTACTATCTAGCGTTATCATCTGCAAGCTGACTGATAATGACTTTTTGACCTAAAACTAAATATATATAAAATGAATGGAAAAATTATATGAATGAATGGAAAAAATGATGAGTACTATATAAACATTTAGATAAACATAAGAAGTTAAAAATCTGTTAAGAAAAAAAATGACAGGAGTAAATAAACAGTGGGTATTTATCTTTGTATAAACATCTGCATGAGACTATTTTCCTTGCTGCTCTTGAACAATAAGGGGAGGCTGCAGAGACACAGAGCGGGTTGAGTTTGACACCTGTTACGGCAGGCAAAGCTGTCAGAAGCAAAAGGACTGTTTCAGTGTTGGGCAGCTGTTACTGATATTCAATTCCTCACACTGTCATTTCAGATGGGTGTGGAAAGTTCACCTCCCGCTCATGCTCTCTCTCTCTCTCTCACACACACACACACACACACACACACGCGCAAACAAACACAAAGTGGCTTAATCTGACCAACAAGCAATTTTCAGGTCTTTGGTGTGTCGAAGTGTGGTTTTGTGTACACTGAGGTCATTGCTATTAGAACCATTATCCGCTATTATCGCTAATGACAGACACATTGCTCAGTGAGCGTCATGTTACCTTGCTAGAAAAAAAATGAATCATAAAAGGAAACAATGTTCCCGCCGTAGAAGTAGTAAACTAACTAAGACAAGGCAAAAGGCATTTGGAATGCAATACTGGACTGACTATATCCTGGGACACAGTCACTCCCAATGCATTATTACCATGCGATTCGTTAGCCGTGTACGTTCCGCCAACAAAACATTTCTCCACCCCCCCCTCGACACTACTTTGGAAGGGCGGAGTCGCTGCGTGTTGAGTTAAACCCCGCCCTGGACGACTGTGATTGGCTTTCAGAAATTCATTTTTTTCTCTATGCCACAATGATCAAGGTCTCTGCCAGACCTTGACTGAGCGAGACTACTAAGAACCCATCACACTGTGTGGGATTCTCCAGGTGAAATGGAGTTTTCTTTCGATCAAGTGAGCAATTACGAATGTGTTGATGAATAATTGTCACGGCAATAATGATCCTTGGACATTTTTGTGTGTCTCTGCTGTGAAATGGGCTTTGGAATAATACGGCAGAAATGGAGACAATTTGAGCTACTGGGTCAAGGACATGAATTCAGTCTCAATTCAAAGCTTTTCTGGAGTCAGTACCACCGACTCTATTTTAAGCTACAACTTTGAAAAGAAAAAAAAAAAGGAGAAAAGTAGAAAGTGAAATCTTGACAGCATAATAAGGGGGTTGGGTCCCTGCCCCTCTACATCTGCTTCCCTTTATGCCACCAGGATTAGTCATCCTCCTTCCTTAAGAGAAGCAAAGACAGGACAATTATCACCATTACAACCCCTTGGCTGCCTCAAACTCTGAATGTCTGGAATGGAAAATCAGACCAGCATCTGGAATAGCTGCTTATCATCTCGGTCTTATTTTGTTAGGTCATAATTGAGTTGCAGAGGTGGGAATAAAATGCTTCAAGTCTGAAATACACATGGTGACTTACCGTTTTTTAAGGCTGATTGTGTGTATGTGTGATTATCTCTTAGTTGCTACAGACAGTTGCGCCACCTACACACAAGGAACAGGAACATAATCTTAAATCTAATGAGCTAAATACTACTATGCTGTCTTTGATTGGGAGAATAACTACTGCATCATGGGAGAACATCCATAGTTATATATAGTTGATCCACTCAAATACATTATTGATTTATTATTAGTAGTAGTATTAGGGGTTGAAGCCTTTAGGACTGATTGGCAGGTGTGGGTGTGGCCTAGATGCATTCAGTGTGGCCTATCACATAATGGATTAGAGCTTGAGCCTTGAAACTTGGTGTATGTGCTGGGCAGATGGGGGGTACAGTAAGTAAAATATATCCAGCTATCCTTGCTCTACAAATATGCTCAAGGAACACCAAAGTCGGTTGGATTTTTTGCCAATTACAATTGTTTGAATAAGTATTTTCCCTAAGGCTTTTTTTCAAGACCTATGAACACCAAATTTAGTAAACATTTTAAGGGGACTGTGATGGCCACACCAGCGGCCACACACTGAAGCAAGGAAAGGGTGGTAACTCTTTTCTGTTGCACTTACTTAAGGTTTCTTTTTAGCACAACACTCAACATACATTTACACACAGGTAAATAACTGGACACATAGATTTTGGTTTCATATAACATATGCAGTTTTATTAGCTTTCTTTGTCAAGTTCGCTATATTAGTTTCATTAGCTTAAGTTAATCTTTATGAAGTTACTTTGTTTTTCTTTGAGTTACCAGTTCCTGGGTGGGTTGCTGCTGGAGTCATCTGGCCGGCCAACTAAAGGAGTTGCAGCTGCAGCTGCATCGGCCTGGCTTAAATGGTGTTTTGGCTAATTGGACTGCACCATATTCCTCCTGCATCAGGGACAGGGGCAGTCGTTTTCTAGATTGCTTTTGTAATTACCTTTTGTTTGATAACTGTGTAGATATTGTTTTCTTTTCTCATTAATTAATATTAGGCCGCACTATAGGGACATAGGTTTTGGTTGGTGCAGTTTATTTAAATGGTTATGTCTTTGTCCATCCCCCCCGTGTGTCGGAATGGCCTGATCAGCCACTATATATGTTTCCCCCGTGTCTCAGTTGGGAGGTCGGGTTTATGCTATTTAGTTCTCTTCAGTTAGTTCTGTTATGTTGACCTCTTTTATGGGCCTGGAACTATTATTTGATGTATTTTGGTTATTTTCTGTTTTTGTAAATAAAAGAAAATCATTTTTCCAAAAAACCACCTGCATCTTTCGGGCCTACCAGCTCGGTCCCTGACAGGGACCTACCTATACAAATGATCCATAAACCGGCCCAATGGGACAAACGATATGGCCACCATCAACCAATGAAGTAGACAATGGGTGTAGCACAAACACAAACACTGGCCATAACTCAATTCATTTGTGCAAATACCACAAAACACAGAGGCCACAAAAAATGTATCTCTTAATCCAGTCATTGAAATTGCATCAAATTTGGTGCACATGGCTCTAGGACCAGGTACTAGTCAAAATAGGAAGTATGGTTGTGATTGGTGAAAGTGGACATGATCTAGCCTTTTAGAATCACATCCAGCAATCTTTGTCCTATGCAAAAATGGCATACAGCTCACCTCACTAGTGCTTAAACCCCAGAAAATATATTTATTTCAATCATGCCTTAAATAACATAGATTTTCACCAGTTAAATCAATAAAAATCAATACAAATACCACAAACATATGGTAACATCTACTACTATCAGCTGGCCATCTGCATTATAGCTATATAACCTTGGGGAAAATGGGTAGGAACAGACAATGGGAGAAGACCCCCCGCACCCACCTCTCTTTTTATCTGAAACCCTATCATCACCTCATTCACTGGCACATTCATTATGTGAATTCTCTCTCCTTGATTTGTTCTTTGCGGCTCATTGGCTCCCAGCGTCTTACGAGGAATTCTTGTAAGAGTTGTTTTCCTCCTGTGTGTGGAGTCAGGTGCTTGGCCCTCATCACTAGCTGACGTGATCTCTTTCCAGGGCTTTATCTCTGTGCTGGTGTGTGTGTGTGTGTGTCAGGAGTTTCTCCCGCTTCATCAGCGTCCTGGCGTGGGGCTATTCGTTATGTCCGATTTTTGTATTAAAACCTCGGAGCGCTATCAGATCGTCGGTCCATTCAGGCTGACAAATTAAACGGCATATGGCAGCGCGGCACACAGTGCTATCAGGGATCGTGCCCTGATGGCTTTTCTGCCATCGCCCACAGTTTGATGGTAGAAAAAGGGGGTAAAATGTGCTTTGTGAGAGACAAGCGTACAAATGGGGGTGTATACACAGACAACAAAAATCATGCAACGCAATTTGACCTGCCTATGACTTCTGAGTTTACGCTGTTAACGGGGACGAATGGTAAAATTAAAGAAATGTCATTACCTGAGCCCTTTTGCGAGCCTTTCCTCTTTTTGAGCGCTTTCTGGAGAATTTCCTTCATGGTTACCTTCAGGCTGTCCACTGGGATTAGAGAGAAGCCGTGAGCAGCATTTCTGGGGATGGAAGAAGAAAATGGGAAAGAAAGAGGGAGGAAAAGGAAAGCAGGAGGGACAGTTAGAGAGGAAAATAAATGATCCATTACCTCCAAAGACAAAGAGAAGAACGTATAAGGTGACAATAAAACCCATCCTACTCTGCTTAGAGTGAAATATATATCAGCCAGGCCTATAAATATTGACTGAGACCTTTCTTTTCTTTTTTTTTATCCTAAAAGTATGCATTGCATTTATCACAATGTCAACATAGACTCTTATTTATAAACTCCAGTCGGGAGACTTTATTTTGGACCCATAAAAGACAGTGGCTCTATTGATGCAGCCATTAAAGCTGGTGTAGGTGACCGACAAAAGCAGTTTGTAATGCACTTTTTGTTTTGTTTTCAAATATTTTCTCAGCTGCTCCACTGTTTGCAATATGTCTCAGCGACTTTTAATCGTGACTGAAAAGAGTTGTAAATGTCATTCTAGTCAGTCAGGCTGAATAAACTGGGCAGTTTTTTTTTTTTTTTTTTTAATACGATCAACTGTGGTTACACATTTTCTTTCAGTTTTTTTCCAAGCTGGGATTTAGATCGTTTTTTGGCATAGTCTGGATGAAATGCAGTTACAATAACCATATGACTGCAGAGTAAAGAGGTGGAACAGAAGGGTAAAGGATAAGTAAGATAAAATTCCATTGCGATTCAAGTCGCGATTCAAGTTCTGACCCATCTGCAAAATTGGAATCTGTGTCACCATGTTTTGATTTAATTTACCAAATTAGTCTGGTTAGTATATTCGACTGCTGGTTAGCTAACGAGCTAGCAGGGCTAGCCATGGGTTTGTTGGGCGTGGAAGAAGTAAGAAAACTAAAGCTGGAGCCATTAAAAGTAAAGTAAAAGTAAAGTTAGTCAGGAATCATCTTAAAGTTATTTGTTGGGACCAGTGTCTGTTTTATAAGTCTGGCGAACGTGTCAGGCTTGGTAAACTTTAGCCACCATTAGTACAATCGCGTTTGGTTGTTTGGCTGGGCTGTTTGGATGCAAATAGATTGCATCCGCCTCACTCATGGCGTGAGGCGGCCAATCAGAGGAGTGCTCATTACATACAACCTCCACGCCCTCAAAAACAGCCTGTTCTTTACATTGGAGAAAATGAGAGACTGAAACACACACCACAGAAGCTAGTTTTAGGATTTTTTTGATATCGACTTCACAAATGTCTTGTAAAGACCCCCAGGAACAGTTTAAATAGCCCAAAATGAGTACAATACCCCCCCTTTAAGACGAGTCTTGACTCCAACCAATAACTTTAAAAGATGTGTCCTTTAGTTTTCTTACTTCTTCCACACCCATCAAGCCTGTGGCTAGCCCCGCTAGCTCGTTAGCTAACTAGCAGTCAAATATACTAACCAGACTAACTTGTAAATTAAATCAAAACATGGTGACACTTACAGATTCCAATTTTGCAGATGGGTCACGTACCTTTTGAATTGCTCCATCTTTAAGCTTCAATTTAGATGCTAATCCTGCCCTTGCTCTAGCAGTCCGACGAGTGATCATCACACAGAAAAAATGAGATAACTGTAGTCGGGACGTTGCTGTTGAAAATAAAATTACTCCACTCTGTCCTGGCATTTTCGCGTGTGTTACAACCCTATATACTTTGCATTTCACTGCATGTATATGTATGTGACAAATAAAACTCTTGAATCTTGAATATTTGGTATATATTTGTATATAAGGTATATATTTGTGAATGTCCTTGTTATAGTGTGTGTGTGTATATGTCCACATGAGATCAGGTACACGCCAGGAGAAGGTGGCCGTTCCTGATTGGCCAAAACTCAGTGACGGAGTGCCTGCAGCTGATTGGCTCCAACATAATACACCGACTGCCATTTACTTTGTAAGTTGTTTCTCTTGTGTTTTGATTTAGGAAAGGAGGTAGACATAGCCCTCTGTATTTAAATTCTTGTTATTTTCAGATGGTAGATAGGGTTTACTTGAAGCAGCTTTGTTTGGTTTATTGTTTTGGCCTTGGTCCACTCTGAAGCCTGTGCTTCCAGTTTTGTGTTCACATTAAATAATCACCTTTTGATTTATATCTCGTTGTTGTGGTTGGTTTTGGAAGGTGGAAACGGAGGGTCCAACTTATGTTATGCCTTTAGCGACACTCTCCTAGACGGGCCATAACAGCGTGTTGGGAGACTGTACAGGGATCTATTTTGCTGCCTGCATCCTACAACAGAACAACTGGAGAGTTGGGATCTGGCTGTAGACATATTGTCGTTGTAGCTCCACTGTTAGCAAAGTAATGGTGCATTCCATTGTACTCGGAAAAAACGGCGTCCGACAGTGATATGTGCCAATTCTATTCGCTGTAGTAGTTGGTCCTCTTTAGATGCTTGTAACATTCTGAGACTTGCCATAAAAACATGAGTTTGCTGCGGGCGATTATGTTTTCCCGAGCAGATGCACTGGAACACATTTAGATTGGAAGTTAGGAATACCGACTCGGAATTATCGATTTCTGTGTACAATGGAATGCACCATAAGCAACGGCTTGCAGCGCTGCCATGAGCTACATTTTGAGACAAGGTAAATGGGAGTGGTTGTTCACCTGGGGGTGGGCATGCTCTGAGAGGGGTTGGATTATGTTAAGAAGCACCCGTTATGACGTATAAACAGGCTTACTTTCCAAAACAGCCTGTTTTTAGCCCGTTTGGACACCGTTTTTGGAAAAAGGAAAATACAGAAAAAGGGGGTGACTTCCAGATTTCACATTTTCTCGGCTACTTAGGTCAATGGTAGCTGACGTATATATACCGATGTATGTATAAGGGCCAGGAATAAGCCGATTTCCATAATATGACCCCTTTAACATTAAAAATGTGTTGCCCTTGATTTGAGATTATTGAGCACCCATTGTATTTTCTCATGTGGCAGAATAAAGTTAATCTACAAATCGGGGTATGGACAAAATAATGGAAACAACATTAAGACGGTAACGATGAAGGGTTCATTACTGGTGTCGGGTGGATTTCCTGGCATGGTTTTGGTCAATTTTTTTTTTTTCAATTTTCATCATTACAGAGATATGATTACTGATGGGAGTTGTTGCTCTGGTTCTCCATGGACAACTCTGTGTATCACTGATTGTACTATTGAATGATCAACAAAAGCCAGTAATAGTCCTAGAAGACAACTTCTCTCTGACTTTTCTAAAGTTGCAACAAGGGAAAAAAAGACAACAGAAAGACCAACAACCCCGGGCCAAAATACAGGGAGAAAACAGTCCATTCATCCATGTTTCAAGCAGCATTAGTGTGTGCCTGTGTCTCGTTCAATTTCCAGGCCTTGCTGTCTCTGGAAGGTCAATTGCTTCTGACAGCATCGGTGGCCAGCCTTCACATTGGCTTTGTATGTGCGGCCAAAAAAGAAGCACCACCACTGACCAGCCTCGGGGTCACGCTGGGAGTCTCTCTGTCCTTCCCTTTCTTTTCATCACTCCTTTCCACTTTCCTTTCTTGGAGGAGGGCAGCTGGCTTTTGACATGCCACGTCTTAAGAGTCCACATGCAAGCTCTCTCCTTTCTCCTTCTTTTCAGTCTTGTCTATTGCAATTCCTTCTCTCTTATTACATTTCGTTTTATATCTTGGAAGCAGTTAATGTGTTCAAAGATATGTCACTGCCATTCAAGGCGTGTCTCTTAGTTGATTACCCTTTTGACTGTCTAATGCATAAGCCCATGTGTTGTATTCAAAACTGTCTGACAGAGGACCAGCCATCTCTACCCTCTTCATTTGACAACTATTGAGAAACCATTATAGAAAACAGCTGATATCAGCTGACACAGCAAGGCATTGTGGGTATTAGAATGTTTATCATAACACAGCCATAACTATATTTTCTTCACATGTTCACATATCAACACGTGGTTAAGTGGATGATGTTTGATTTGATGATGAATTTCTTAGAGGGCTCTTATTTGTATACTATTCATGAGACATTACAACTGTGAGGTGCTGCTGACGTCATAAGGAAGTGCCGAGCGTAGTTGAGGAGCATGCTAGCTGGACGCCGACTCTTTGGCGGCATGTTTGGCGGCAATTTGAGACCTTATTTTCATCAGCGTTTAATCTGAGGTCAGATTTTAATTCTCTTAGATCTAAGCGCAGCATTTGATACAATAGACCATGAAATTCTAATCAACCGACTTGAGAAGTTGGTTGGTCTCTGTTACGATGCCAGGCTCGCCTCGGCTCTGTCTCACTAAAAACCCCCTCCCGAAGGTTAGCCCAGCACCTAACATAAACCTACCAGACCCTGCGTGGTGCATTAACGTGACATTGTAGTCTCATTTCCCTGGGTGAGTGCACTAACTTTCTACCTGGAGGGGTCGTGTGTTAGAGGAAACTCACCCAGGTGGACTGCGCGCCCCAATGACCGTGAGTCGGCTCCGGCCGTCTCCTCTGACTTTGGTTTCCCTGGACAGCCCGCTCTTGGTTCAGTTGGTTTGAGTTCATTAAGTGCGGAACAAACAAAAATAAGTGGTGGTGTGGTGGACGTCGGTTCAGTCCTCTCGGTGCGTGGTCGAGCTTCTATCTTCACCTGTCCTCTTCCCAAGTGGCCTCTCTCTCTTTTCCTCCTTCCGGCCACAATTTCCCGACCTCTCCTTTTCGGGAGCAGCTGCCACCAATTTGAGAATCACCCCAACACCACGCCCCTTCCTCACGTGTATGTCAGTGAGTCCCTAGCAACCACCCTATCATACACCCCACCAGACTGACTCATAACATCCCTCCCCCCATAAAGAGAAAAAAAAAGAAAAATATGTAACACCCACACTATGAATAGTAATTTAATTTTTTTTTTTTTTTACATTTTCCCCCCTTTTCCATAAAATCTCCACACCCCCATTTACATATACATAATTCAATACAAAACATTTTTCCACAGCAGATTGACTATATAATTTGCAAACTCTGCCAAAATAACAAGGACACTAGAATCACATCTTCTACTTCGAGAAGGAAACACTAAAAGTGCTAACTAAACCAGGAACTGACTGATGGATCCTCAGGTGGGCTCCCCCACTGGCATACGAGACAGTGCATCAGCCAAGACATTATTCTTCCCTGCCACATGCTGCACCACCAGGCTATAAGGCTGCAACACCAGTGCCCACCGAAACACCCTCGGGCTTGATGTTTTGAACTTTGCAAGGAACGACAGTGGATTATGATCTGTATACACAATGACCTCCCGGCCTGAATGAGATACATAGACTTCAAAATGCTTGACGGCCAAGACAAGACCCAAAGCTTCCTTCTCGATGGTGGAATAAGCCTTCTGATGTTTATTAAGCTTTTTCGAGTAGTAAGCGACTGGCCTGTCCAGACCAGCAGCGTCTACCTGCAGGAGCACTGCCCCCACGCCGATATCACATGCATCCACTGCAAGTTTGAACGGTGCATCAAAATTGGGTGCCATCAACACAGGTTCACAAGCCAAAATAGCCTTCACACTGGCAAAAGCCCGATCACAAGCTTCTGTCCACACAAACCTGGCATCTTTCTTAAGAAGGTTTGTTAACGGCTCAGTAACAGCAGCAAAATTCGGCACAAATTTCCTATAGAAACCACACATCCCCAACACCCTCATGACCTCTCGTCTGCTCTTTGGTGGGGGAAGATCAAGAATAGCCTCCACCTTGGCACGCCTAGGCATCACCTTTCCCTGGCCCACATGATGCCCAAGGTAAGTCACCTGTCCCTTTCCAAACTCACATTTTGGCAGGTTCACCACAAGCCCGGCCTCCTGCAGCCGTTCAAAGAGCAGTCGCAGTGAAACGAGATGTTCCTGCCAGGAATTGCTATGAACCACGACATCATCAATGTAGGTTACGACTGAGCTCAACCCGTTTGTAACAGCGTTCATTAATCGCTGAAAGGTAGCAGGTGCATTTTTCATGCCAAAGGGAAGCACATTGCATACATACAGGCCATCAGGTGTTACAAAAGCAGAAATTTCCTTAGCCCTTTGGGTTAGCGGCACCTGCCAGTAGCCTTTCAATAAGTCCAATTTGGACACAACTTCAGCCCTACCTATCCGGTCTATACAATCTTCCAACCTGGGAATTGGGAAAGCATCAGCTTTGGTCACCTGATTTACTTTCCGAAAATCAATGCATGGTCTTGAAGTGTCATCTGGCTTGGGAACTAACACTACTGGAGAGCTCCACTCACTCTGCCCATGCTCCACTGCACCAATCTGCAGCATGTACTCCAACTCTTCCCTCAGATTTTCCAGCTTGGAAGGAGCCAGCCTATATGGGTGTTGTTTTATTGGTGCAGCATTGCCTACATCTACATCATGGACAGTTAAGGTTGTCCGACCTGGGACATCCTGGAAAAGGGGTGAGAACTCGGCTATCAGAGCTTTGAAGTCAGACTGCCACTCTGACGGTAAGTGCCCCAGCTGATCATCGAGGGACCTCAAAGCCTCAGAGTTCCTCAACCGGAACCCAACAGTGTCAACTTCTCCACTGACATCCTCCTCTATCACTTTCCCCATAGCCACACAGGCAACCGCTGGCCCACATGAACGACCCTGGTATTTCTTTAACAGATTAATGTGGCATAATCTGCTCTTCCGTCTACCCTCAGGAGTGCTAATCACATAATTCTTGTCTCCAACCTTTTTCAGAACAGTATAGGGACCACAAAATGATGCACTCAGACACGACATTCGCTGTGGCACTAAAACAAGGACTCGGTCCCCAACCACGAAATGGCGGTCAACAGCCTTCCGGTCAAACTGAGCTTTCATCTGGTTCTGGGTTTTTAGGAGATTTTCCCTCGCCACCTGACACGCAGCCCACAAGCGGTCCTTAAACTCAGACACATACTGGAGCACAGTTGTCTCAGGCTCAGATTGAAGCAGCTGTTCCTTTAACAACTTCAGTGGACCCCTTATCTCATGACCGAACACCAACTCAAAAGGAGTAAAACCGGTGGCTTCACTCACAGAATCTCTCAAAGCAAAAAGCAGAAAAGGGAGCGCAACATCCCAATCTCCGGGGAACTGAGCACTGTACGTTTTGATCATGGTTTTCAATGTCTGATGAGCCCGCTCAAGCACACCCTGAGACTGGGGATGATATGCCGAAGAGACAACCTGAGAAATGCCAAGCTCACACATGACCTCTTGGAAAACACCGGACACAAAGTTGGTCCCCTGGTCATGCTGCACTTGTTTTGGCAACCCAAAGCGTGAAAAGAAACCCACTAGTGCCTCTATGATGGTTCTAGCCTTGATATTTCTAAGAGGGACAGCCTCTGGGAAACGGGTTGTCACATCCATGATGGTCAACAGGAACTCGTTACCCTTCTTAGTTTTGGGCAAGGGGCCGACACAATCTATAACAACCTTTGAAAAGGGCTCTCCCACTACAGGTACAGGGGTCAGAGGAGCAACAGGGACCTTCTGGTTAGGTTTTCCAACCACCTGACAGGAATGACAAGAGCGACAAAAAGCTACAACATCCTGATGAAGCTTAGGCCAATAGAAATGTCTCATGATCTTAGCCTGGGTCTTCCTAATGCCTAGGTGACCAGCTAGTGGGGTCTCATGTGCTAGACGCAAGACATCTTCACGATAGCCCTGGGGCAGAACCACCTGATGGTGCACACTCCACTCATCAGTAGCAGGACAAGTCGGAGGTCTCCACTTTCTCATAAGCACACCCCTCTTAAAGTAAAATCCCTCTGCCACGTTTTCAATCTCTTCAGCAGTACAAGCCGTCTGTCTAAGGGGGCTTAGAGTAGGATCCTGTTTCTGAGCTGTAATCAGTGTGTCTCGATTCAAAACTGGTAGCTCACTCACCCCACACCACTTGGCAAAGGCGGTGTCTACAAGATCAACTGGGGGCAGGTCACTTGCCCTTTTCGTCTTCACAACAGGTGCTTCAACGACTGCATTGTTATCAGCAGTGGACTCTATGAGGACCTGTGCTTGGGACCGGGTGACTGCACAGACGGGGAAAGCCTCTGGATATTCTTCCTCCAACGCCTTGGTCTCTGCCACATCACAGGGGGTCGGAGACAACAGGGGAGTCACCACCACCTGTTGGTGAGCCAAATCATTTCCCAGCAGGAAGGTCACCCCCCTCACTGGAAGTTCAGGAGCCACTGCCACTTTAGCATACCCAACGAAGATGTTGGTTCGTACAAACACTCGATAGAGTGGAACAGCACTATACGCACCCCCGAAACCTTTGATAGGCACAAATGTTCCCAGTGCGGAGGCTTCAGGCAGGTCAATGGTGCCTGCTACCATAACGGACTGACCTGAAGCTGTGTCTCGGAGAACGGTAACTGATGCCTCAGTGCCCCCTTCTTCAACTGCAACCCTCCCACTAGACAGGAAACCATCAAACATCTCTAATTCCACTGCTTCCACAGGCTGATGGGCTGGATCCAGACTCATAAGATTACAGGGCACCGAACGTCCAGCCTCTCCTTTCCAAGCATCTTTTCTCTGGAGGGCTGGACAACGTGACTTGATGTGACCGGGCTTTCGACAATAATGGCAGATGATCTCTCCCTGGAAAGGAGAGGGCCTAGGTGGGCGCCCACTAGTCTGAGGGTTCACAGGGGAGCGCCAGCCGGCACCAGTTTTATCACCAGGTCGCCTTTCAAGCTCCACTGTCCTCTTACTCTGACAATATGGTTTATCACGCCATGAGTCCTTGTGAATGAGGACATAATTGTCAGCAGCCTCAGCAGCCTTACACACAGTTTTTGGATCAAGATCATTCAGGTAGGTCTGCATGACTTTTGGCAAGCTCTGCTTGAACTGTTCCAATACCATCAGCTCTCGCAGCTCCTTTAAAGTGTACGCTTCGCTCGCTCTTATCCATTTGTCAAAATCTGCCTCCTGTTGACGGGCAAAGTCTAAATAAGTCTGTCCTGGACGTAATCTCTCAGACCTAAATCGCTGCCTGTATGCTTCAGGAACCAGCTCGTAGGCTTTAAGCACTGCTTGTCGGACCACATCATAGTCGCCAATCTGACCAAGGTCTAAAGCAACATAAGCTTCCTGAGCTTTTCCTGTGAGGGAGCCCTGAATGAGGGTCACCCACTCTTCCTTAGGCCAAGCTCGCTGTATAGCTATTTTCTCGAACATTTCAAAAAATAATTCCACCCTCTCAGCATCGAACTTTGGCACCAAAGAGAAGCACTTATTCAAATCAAAAGTTTCTCTGTGCTCTTGACGTCGATGGTCCAAAGAAAGTCTAGCTTTCTCCAAGTTGAATTTCATCCTCTCATGTTCCCTCTCCTTCTCTCTCTCCTGACGCTCAAGCTCTTTCTGCTGAAGCTCCAGTTCCTTCTGCTGTCGCTCACACTCTTTGCTCTCCTCCTCAGGATTGCAATTGACCAAAATGCACTGCAAAAGCTCTGGCTTCTTCGCCTCCTCCGAAGCATCCAACTCCAAATACTCCATCAGTTTCCACAATTTAGCTTTATCAAGCTTAGCTAACCGGGTGCGGGTTACATCTATTTCAAGAAACTCTGCTGGCTCAAACTCTGCCATCTTTTCAGCTACTGCTTAAAGCTCCAGGACGGGACCCGACAGATATGGCTCTGCGTTACCAAAAGGTACCCAAAACAAACAATGCGTCAACCAAACAGCAAAGCCAAATACATCCAAAAGCAAAAATGCCAACTGCCCGCCGGCGTCGGCTCACAGAGGCCCAAACGCACAGTAAGCTGCTCTCCACAACGCAACACCAAAGCGCCACACACGGCACAAAAGAGAGCAACAACGGGACGACTCGTCACACACTACTACACGAACGCGCGTCACCCAGTTAAATGCGGCAACGCCAAGCAAACTGAACACGACACCGCGTTAAACACAACGTAGTGTCCTCAACATACGCCGTTTAACCTCAACGAGTTAACACCACGCGCAGCACCAACCACGGTACACACGGTACACAAATCACAACTCTTCATTCACAAAACCAACCGGGACGCGCTAACGCTAACTTTCATATCCCGGACAAGCCCCCAATTGTTACGATGCCAGGCTCGCCTCGGCTCTGTCTCACTAAAAACCCCCTCCCGAAGGTTAGCCCAGCACCTAACATAAACCTACCAGACCCTGCGTGGTGCATTAACGTGACATTGTAGTCTCATTTCCCTGGGTGAGTGCACTAACTTTCTACCTGGAGGGGTCGTGTGTTAGAGGAAACTCACCCAGGTGGACTGCGCGCCCCAATGACCGTGAGTCGGCTCCGGCCGTCTCCTCTGACTTTGGTTTCCCTGGACAGCCCGCTCTTGGTTCAGTTGGTTTGAGTTCATTAAGTGCGGAACAAACAAAAATAAGTGGTGGTGTGGTGGACGTCGGTTCAGTCCTCTCGGTGCGTGGTCGAGCTTCTATCTTCACCTGTCCTCTTCCCAAGTGGCCTCTCTCTCTTTTTCCTCCTTCCGGCCACAATTTCCCGACCTCTCCTTTTCGGGAGCAGCTGCCACCAATTTGAGAATCACCCCAACACCACGCCCCTTCCTCACGTGTATGTCAGTGAGTCCCTAGCAACCACCCTATCATACACCCCACCAGACTGACTCATAACAGTCTCTCTGACCGGGTGCTAAATTGGTTCAAAACCTACATCAAAGGGAGGAAGTTCTACGTTAGTCAGACAAACATAACAGTCACTATGGTGTTCCGCAGGGGAGCTGCCTCGGTCCATTGTTATTCTCATTGTACATGCAACCACTTGGCAACATCATTAGAGTACAACGTAAATTTCCATAGCTATGCAGATGATACACAACTTTACATATCCGCAGAACCAAATGATACTACAGTTATTAACTCTATCACCAACTGTTTACTGGCAGTAAATAAATGGATGAGCAATAATTTCCTAAAACTAAATGAGGATAAAACTGAGATCCTCCTAGTCGGCCCTAAAGCGAAAAGAGAAAAACTGCAAAACAATCTAGGGAAATTAAGCCCCTGGATTAAATCTGAAGTTAAAAGCCTTGGTATTATAATAGACTCAGATCTGAGCTTCAACTCCCACTATTGCAAGGTAACCAAAACATCATTTTTTCACCTCAGAAACAAAGCAAAAGTACGGCGCTTATAAATCAAAAAGACGCTGAGAAGCTAATCCATGCATTTATATCAAGCCGACTGGACTACTGTAATGCACTTTTTTACCGGCCTGCCAAAAAAACCCATAGAGGCTCCAGCTCATCCAAAATTCTGCAGCTCGGTTGCTAACCGGTACCAAAAAAGAGAACACATTAGTCCTGTCCTAGCTGCTCTACACTGGCTTCCGGTCACATCTAGAATTGATTTTAAGGTTCTTCTTTTAAAATACAAAGCCCTCAGTGGGCAAGGACCAGGCTACATTGCTAACTCCCTTACCAGCTATGTACCCCCAAGAACACTGCAATCATCTACTGCTGGTTTATTGACAGTGCCCAGCAGCAGAAAGAAGACCGGTGATGCAGCGTTTGTCAATTATGCCCCCAAACTGTGGAATACACTACCCATAGAGATCATGGAAGCCAGCTCGCTAGACATTTTTAAAAATAAGCTCAAAACCTTTTTTAGCCAAGCATTCCAGTAACTACGTCCTTTAGGTGTCCCGCTATCGCTGCTCTTTTTATATTGCACTATCGTTTTTATATTGATTTATACTGATTTTACTGAATTTATCTATTTTATTGTCTATTGATTTTACTGAATTTATCTATTTTATTGTCTACTGATTTTACTGAATTTATCTATTTTATTGTCTTTTTTATATCTATTTTATTGTGAAGCACTTTGGGCTGCAAGTCTTGTATGAAAGGTGCTGTCTGAAAGGTTGGCAGCCCGACTGGATTATTATTATTATTATTATTATGATTATTATTATGTGTGAACTATGCTATGTTGGCTACTAGAGGGCTGTGGGGTGAAGTGTGCGAAAGGCTGATTGTGTTGTGCATATGTTTGTATTGTGAAGGTGCAGGGATGCGGTGAGGCTCGCTTGGGTTGCAAGGGAAAATGCTTCGAGACTGGTATGTGTTTGGAAGTGTGTATATATTGTACGGTTGTATGTCTGTATTGTTGAATATGTTGTTTTTGTGATGTTTTAAGGTGGAGTTGGAGCGGAGTGGCTGTTGAAACCACCTCTGTCACTGTTTTTATTGGGGTATTGTACCATGATTGTAAACTGACTCGCCACTAAACACATAGCAGATGCATGGTTAATTGTGTTATGAATAAATTGGACTGGTTGAGCATTTAGTTCTGTGCGGTTGCATTTGGTGGGGGGGACTAACCTGCAAACACATTACACAACAAACAAAGAAATATGGTGGATTTTGATATGCCAGACATTCTTACTACTGACTGGTTTATAGTCTTCAATAATGCGCTATCGTGACCCAAGCATATGCAGGTTGGTTGGAACGAAAACCTGCAGACTTTTGGGTCACGATGGTACATGTTTGAAGACAGTACATGTTTGTTCTACAACACAGACGATCTTTGAAGCAAATGAACAAACATGTTGACATGTGGAAACTTAGTTCTATAATATTAAGACTTAAAGAATCTAAAAAGTTGCATATAAAGAGAAAACTGTCCTTTGGGGGTAAAAAAAATCTCCACCAAAGAAAATTGCCCATCAACAAGGCCTGCTCCTATGTCTGTTTGTTGATTTTGGTGCAATGACAGCGAGTATCATTTCCAATGAGGGCCAGCACAAGGAGAAAGTGGAAAAGATGACCACTTTTTCCCCCTCTGTTTTTCATTGGCCAAGTTATTTTGGGGGCATAAAGATGGAAGAGAACAAACAAATAAATATACACCAACACCACAGCCGCAGCTGAGGTCATTTCACTCCATTAAAAACATAAATTGTCAATATTATCAATATAATAATTTTGTATAATTTATATATTTATTTAATTTTTTTTACAATTTTTTTTACAGTATCCACGGTTCTTCACACTACACACTAACCCTGACCACAACTACCACCACAAAGAAATAAGAAAAATAAAAGCCATGACAACTAAAGCTAACATTTCTCTCCTAAATCCTGATTTGAAACCTCTGAGATCATTGATTTACCTTCATTGACCTAGGAACAGCACTATTTTACTTCATACATTAGCTTACTATATGTCAAAATGGAACAATAAACAAACAAATATACTTTCTCGTAAAAGTAGTTTCCAGGCAGTTTCCTGACAAACCACATTGAAACTTTCCCTACTCTACTGACATTTGGCTTGGAATCACCACAACAGTGATGAATTCTTTGGGAAAAGCTAGGGAGTATGAGCAGCGGATCACATGGGAACCTGAGGGAGGGGGGGGGGTGTTGGTTCCTTTGGATTTACAACTGACGAGAGACATTTTTCATATGCCTTGGTAAAGTCCCTTATTTCATTATTGGCAATGTGCTTAGCCTTACTACACACTGTACATTGCGGAAAAAAGACATTGAACATGGGCACTTTGAAAATTGAAAATAATTGCAGATGGTCAGAATCTGATTGCTTGTTTGATCTGTTGTCACGTTAGTTATTGGGTGGATTCTTTCATTTAGATACTGGGTACAAAAAATAATAATAAATGAACTATGGCTGGAAAACATGGTGTCATCATCATCATCATCACTTAGATTAAGTGCTTATTTGTTTCCCATTTATTCATAGAACTTCCTGGAAAGGGAGAAGGTTCAATTTCCTTAAAATCTATGTGGCTTGCTCCTGGCTTTCAAATTAGAATGAGTTGATGTTAAAATGGTAGCCGAGTCATTTTCAAATATGACTTAAATGCATAACACATCTCCCATAATTCATCTCTCCCATCTCTCATTTATATGGTGTGATACATACATTTCTTTAGTTTAGTAAGTACAGATGCCATGCCAGATTAACAGCTGCTCAGTTGTTGAACCACTCAACAACTTTATGGTTGAAAAGTTGGGTTCTCATAGAGCCAGGCGTAAAAACTGTGTGTTTACATTTGGCTCTGTGAACTCAATGCATCCAATTGACTTTATGTATGGAGAGAACAGGGCAGAAATTAAGCATTACTGAGTAGGCACAGGTTAGAGCAGTCAGAAGAGGCAAGGGATTGGAAAATGCAAGCATATGTGAGAAAAACAACTAATAGTCCCATCAGATAGAGTTTGAACCTGATCTGGTATTATGGTCCAACATTCAACGCCCTGTTTATTTTGTAAAACTCAGTGTGCCAAGGGAAAACTAGGAAGATGAGGCATATGAAAGGAAGAAGCTTAGTTACACTGAGCTAGCAGCTAGGTTGAACAGTCAGGCTAGAAAGCCAGGGTATACCCCGTGGAAGTTGGGTTGGATTTGTAGCCACATCCGTCACCAGTTTTCCCTGGGAGCTTTATGGTCAGAGCTGGGGGAATTATGGTCAGAGTTTATGTTAACACCAAAGGCGGCTTCAATGTAGCCTAAAACAGCAGCCGACAGCTCTCAAGGAAATAAAATATACCAGACGGAGCAAAACGTATATAAATCATAAGTAATTATATGATGGTATAGCTATGGTAGCTGAAGTGGGTAGTCATAGACCATGCATAGCTTCTGATGTAATTATGGTATGGTAATAATTAATAAATTGACTTAAAAATAATTAATATTGTCAACTTTACTTATAGCCACACCAGGCAGATTTGCGTGTTGGCAGCCTGAATGGCAGCAAGGGGTAACTGCGTTTTGTAGACTTCTAAACCCAGAAATCCTGTAAGGTGGCTTCTGCTTAGTGTCTGGTTGGGGTGGAGGTGGTGATGAAGCTCAGCCATCGTTTGGGAGTCCAGCTTTCTCTGGATGCAGCGCTTGCTCACTGCCGTTTAGGAGACACTTTTGTATTTCGCTCGCTCTTTCAAAGTTTTGATTTGACATTTTACTAGGTAAATAGGGCAAATAGGGCAAATAGGTGTTTGTGGTTGTTTGTGATATTGTTTGTGGTATTGTTTGTGGTATTGTATGTGGTATTGTATGTGGTATTGTTTGTGGTATTGTTTGTGGTTGTTTGTGGTATTGATTGGGGATGTTTGTGGTTGTTTGGAGTGTTGTTTGGGGTGTTGTTTATGGTTGTTTGGGGCATTGTTTGGGGTTGTTTGGGGTGTTGGTTGTGGTATTGATTGTGGTATTGTATGTGGTATTGTTTGTGGTATTGTTTGTGGTTGTTTGTGGTATTGGTTGGGGATGTTTGTGGTATTGTATGTGGTATTGTTTGTGGTTGTTTGTGGTATTGATTGGGGATGTTTGTGGTTGTTTGGAGTGTTGTTTGTGGTTGTTTGGGGTGTTGTTTATGGTTGTTTGGGGCATTGTTTGGGGTTGTTTGGGGCATTGTTTGGGGTTGTTTGGGGTGTTGGTTGTTTGGGGTGTTTGTGGTTGTTTGGGGTGTTTGTGGTTGATTGGGGTGTTGTTTGTGGTTGATTGGGGTGTTGTTTGTGGTTGATTGGGGTGTTGTTTGTGGTATTGATTGGGGTTGTTTGTAGTTGTTTGTGGTTGTTTGTAGTTGTTTGTGGTATTGTTTGTGGTATTGATTGGGGTTGTTTGTAGTTGTTTGTGGTATTGTTTGTGGTTGTTTGGAGCAATTAGTCGGACCCGTGTTTTTCTCTGTTTCAGCCCAACTTTGTGATTTATGCTGACAAGATGGTCGTATTTTACATAAACATCTCGCCTAGTGCAGCTTTAAAAACTGGCATAGATGAGACTGACAAGATTAACATTATGATATTTGAACCAAATCAGGAAGGAAAGATTTAAAGTAAGGACACTAATTAGAACACTAGCAAAGAAGGAGGCATGACATTTTCATTACTTGTGAAAATACCAACTGACAAAGCCAGCAAGGGGTTGAGCAATTAGCAGTAGTTTTTGAAATCACACTAGTAATGATTCAACTGAACATGTTTGAGTAAAATGTGTCTTAAACCATTACTGAATGGGTTGTTTTTTTGACATTTCACAAATGTGTATGTATGCACTTAAAGGGTAATTCCGGGATTTTTCAACCTGGCCTCTATGTCCACAAAATCGCTTTTCATACCTTTAAGTAGATCCCAAAAGTTTCTGAGTTTCTCCGGTCCATCGGCTCAACCGGCAGTCGGCTCAAGGCTCCAATGTAGTCATGCGGGCACGTACAGGCGGTCAAAGTACGTCCACTAAAAGTGCTTGATTTTGCCACTGACAGGCTCAGATTGTTATTCGTGTGTCTGACAACATTACCGAAAGCATCGCTATAGAAATAGACCGTTTTTAACCAGAAATAGAACTTTTTTTAACAACAACTCTGAACGCTCAACTCTGACAAAGCTGTAGTATGAAAGCAAGAGGATTAACTGGACCGGAGAAACTTTTGGGATCTACTTTAAGGTATGAAAAGCGATTTTGTGGACATAGAGGCCAGGTTGAAAAATCCCGGGAATTACCCTTTAAGTCACTTTCCTAGATTTCAACAAAAATATTCGAGAAACATTCTTGGGAAGCATCAATATGATGACACATACAACATAGGCTTTTGTTTTATGTGAATGTTCTCTGATGGTGGATGGATGGGCTTACTCACATCCTGACAAACAGGGACTGCTTGGAGGCAAGACCAGGTGAGGAGTATTTCTCCACCAGGGCCAGTGTGCTGAAGCCAAACTTGTGGATTGGCTCGTTGGAGTCCAGTGGCGGGAAGTCGGTGTCCACCTCGCCATCATCCTCCGCGATGTGGAGGCAGTATGCATTCACATTCTCACTGTGCAATGGGAGGAGCGAGGGATGGGAAGAGAAGGGGAAACGAGAGAAAAATACAGATAAAGAGTAGGATGAGACAGTGAGTGAATCAGTAGAAAGAGAGGAAAACAGGACAGTGAGAGATTCAGCTTGTCTGCAGACAGTGAGAATAAACTAATCCATCAATGAAAGTAAAATGAGATTTTCTTGCCCTGAAAAGTCTTTCTTATGGATTTAGAGATTTGTTTGTCACACAGCAACAGATGGGTGTTGTGAGAGTGTAATATGTTGAAAAGTGAAATTAATTATCGTTTTGCTACCAAATAGTTTTAAAATGGAATTATGTGGATTTTTTGTCTGAGATCTAAACAGAGCATACTATTCTAATTCTATTCCAAGTTAAAGGAACATTTCCAGCAATGTATGTGAAGGTACACATTTCAAACAAAAAAATCCTAAAATATAGACTCCCATTATTGAATTTCAGCTACATTAGATTACTGAAAAATTATTTCTCTTATGTGTTACTCAGGCTTCATATTTGGGTGGTAGTTTTGGACTTTTACCAATATTTTCCATTCAAAATATTTGTGATGCTGATTTGTTTTGCCCAAAAAAGGTAATATCAGGTGCCCTCATAAAATTTCAATGGGTCCATAATGTGCAGAACGGACTTTGCTTTAGAAAATATAGGTGTAGTATGGAATCTGTGGCTCAATTAAGGGGGACATTGTGTCTAGTTAAGGCTTTAGAAAGAAAAAAAAAATTATCACTTATTTTCACTCCGATATAAAAACTAAATAGGATGAACTTTCAGGTTCCAATAAATTAATCTAAATTAGAGCCAAATTTTCACCTAGAAAATGTGCAATGTGTTGGGGGGAGGTGTTATTAACATAGAATAATTTGTGTAGGAAAATATTTCTCAAAAATCACAGGTACAACGTAACCATGACACCTGAGAAATGTATGATATGAAATATCATAATATTTTCCAGTTATTCAATTTAGTTCATAACAAATGAGAGGATACTAATTGTGCATACAAGATTTATTTATATCAGATTGACTACAGCCCAAAACAATGAGCTCCCTTTCCCTCACCCTTTCTTGCTTTTGGCGGCTTACACAGTGGCTTTTGAGAAAATCCATACACTCGCTATGTCCCCTCTTATTATGTTGTACTTCATAGTTCTCCTTTCACAAGGTTTCTCAGGCCTCTCCTTGATTTGTGTCAACATGCCCATGTTCCACATGCAAAAAACTATTTAGTATCCTTACAATTTTTGTTTTATTGCAGAAGTCGAGCCTGCTGTCCCTGCAAGCACATTATGTGAAGGTAGTGCACTTTTTTGGGGGCTGCTCATTCCAAACAATGCTATACTGCAACTGTTCTTACTGAAATAATTACAGCTACAATTATTTATCTCCATTTCCCCCTCACTCTATAGCCTTCATCTTCATTGCACTATTGTTCTGAAGACAAATATTTATGTGGCACAAGCCTTTACATTTGCTCTGAGTTTTGATATCCTCTAGTCATGTCTTCCACCCACTGCTCACATGATCATTCAGACCCCAGTCCTTTCCATCCCACCCTTGGACCCTTACAAGTCTACCATTCATCTGCTCCATTACAAGCAGGCCCCTAGGGATGTCCCTGGGGGGAGAAGAGCCACCTTAGCTAACAGGGTCAAAGGTCTCCTGATTTATACCGATTTGGTTTGTCGCTTAGTTCCCAGGGGGCCAGGGTGGGGGTGTATCTTTGGAGCCTGGTCAAGCTAAGTGGAGAAAATATTCAAGTAGTGGCCAGATCCAAAACACACTCATGAAAATCTAATGTTGGTAAAAGTACAAATTAGATAATCCCTTTCACTTAATCTATAAAATTCAGCTATTTGGGTGCCATTTGGGATTTTAGGTTTTAATTGTCTCAATTAAATTATCGGTTTCAAAATCAGGCAGTAGACTCAAATTCAGAAGTTGTCCCTGGCAACTGATTCTATTGTTAACATGTTACTTTTTGCTTGGCAGAACTGACTACTAGCTTGACACAAGTGTTTGACTGGAGCTGACTGCAGGCGCTTGACTCGCTTTTGCCACAGATGTAACAGAAACAAGCATGGCTTCGGGCCACGAAAGCTGGCTTCGGGCTGCACCTGAGGAACAAACAACATTTTGTGAATATGTGATTTCTTCTGTATTAGCAGTTGTTCTTCACCTCCTACCAGTACCTAGTTCTCCTCTCTTCATGCGTGTTAAGGTACTCCGAGGAATTGTGCCTCCTCATTGCTATGCGGCCCAGGTCCTGCTTCTTCTTCCCAGCTGTCCTCTGCCGCTCACTGGTTGTTTTCTCATCACTGTATTTGAAGACTTCCCTTTCTCTCTTCTCTGTGTTCTTTTGTCTTTTTGTCTCCCTGAACTTTATCTACTTCAAGGCCGACTGTAGTAAATCCTGCTGCTGCATCCAGAACCAAGGAGTTGCATTCTTGTGCGATGGAAAGAGCGAGCTGTGGTGACTCTTTTACCAAGGTGGCATAAGATAAACTGCTGTGTGGGAATGTGGGTGGTCAAGAGAGGACGTGAAGTAAGAAGATGAGCACAATAGGAAGGGGAATGTGCTCTAAGCAAGGGCGCCACTTCCATGAGTAAAAACAAAAGGTTTCCTCTCGTCATCAGGGGAATCAAGTTTCACATATTTTTTGGCAAACAAGCTTTGATCAACTTACCATTCTGTCGTGAGAAGATCACCGAAAGATGAAATTACAAAGCCAATTTCTAGGTGCATGCATGTGCGTGTACTCACTTGAGTTTGGGTTCGCGTCCCTCGCTGGTGTACTGCCAGCAGATGAGCCCAATGAGGTCATGGACACGGGCATTGGCAATAGTCACCACCATCATTGGATGCAGTTTCTCCTGAGCCATCTGCATTGAGAGGTAGACGTCTATCTTTTTGGTGGCAGTTGTACCAATGTGGCCCTGAGGGTGGAAGGGAACAGATGAGGGAAGACAGTGATAAAACGAAGGAAAGTATTTCTATAGTTTCTTCCAAGTTTGCCTGTGGTTATGTTGTCAGAGTGGCCATTACCATATTATTATTCTTGAGTACATTATTACTGGTTAGGAATTGTTGCAATGCAAGAAAGAAGAGTAATTTAGATGCCATTGAAAGTACAGAACACACCATCTTCCACCCACTTGTTAATGTTTAGGGCTCTGAAAAAGCTAGGACCAAGATGCTATCTTTAGATGTATTTATCTATATAGAACACAATGGAACACAATGGTCAAAGTCAGTTGTGTGCATCATTTGGACTAGTAGCAAATACCTTGGTTCCTTTTAATTCTGCCTTTGTGTCATTAGTAGCTCATATGTATACAAGAGCTTAAATTCATTGGAGTTTTAGCTTAGAAGAAGTATAGCCTTTCCCTATAGAAGGAAAAGGCAGGAATGATAACTAAAAGGGAAACAAGTCTATGGCACAAACCTAGAAATGATGCACACAATGAACAAAATGGGAAAGCTATTTGTGATGCTCAAGACCAGGTAGGGGTCCGAGGTGTGAGGAGGACCTAGGGCTAAATTTAATACATGGCAGCAGCATGGTTCAATAAGCCAAGGTCTAGAAATTAATTTGGCCCCAGGAGATTTTTTTTTTTACCCATGTTTCAAAGGAAGGAGGAAAAGACAGAACACAAGGCAAAGATGTCATCTTTCTTGCTTCTCAACAGTAGCTGACAACGAAGAACAAAAAATTAGGGATAGAATAAAACAAGTCAAGAATAATGCGAGTTGCAATGCAGACAATTTGAGAAGATATGGTCAATAATAAAAAATAAAATAAAATAAAAACCTTCAGTCTTTCCTCAGCCATGGTGGCATTTCTGAAATACTCAAGGGACGCTTAATTGTCATATGTATTTTCTTGTTTTACCATTTTCCACCGTGTTGTCATTTGAGTTTGTCATTCAATTCAGTTGTCTCTGCTTGTCATCTTGATTATTTTGTTTGTTGGTTCTGTCTGTTTGCCATGGGTTACATTTTTGCAGGTCACAGAAGCACAATGCTCCGTTGAGATGAAATCAAGCAAGGACTGAATTCAAGCAAGGACTGACAGAACTGTTGGACTAGCATCTGGAAATAGCTGTCTCTTCCAAAGATGACAGAGTCCTCAAAAAAGTTTGATGTCTGGCAAGCATCCAAAGGTATTTGTATTTAACTATCTATGTGTGCTAAAATGACTATGATGACAAACCAAATCTTTCAGAATCAACAGAGGATGTCTAAAGTTAGGTTGGGAGAAATTCAGAACTTTAAAAATGAGTAATATGAGGTCGACTTAACATTTCAGTAGCCCTTCTCCCTAGTTAATTACTGTCACATGTTGGGATAATTTATATCTAACACTGTCAATTCTCCAACAACCGGGCTGCGTTGTGGATGCTTACACCACTACAGGGTAAGCATGCCAAATGATACTTCACTTACTTGATAAGATGTTCCTTTAGTACTAACAAGCCACCGCAATCATTTGTACATTTACAATCATATGCACCAACAAATAGTCAGTAGGTGATAATCACAAAGTCTTTAATCTGAACTAGAGATGCTTGTTTTTTTTGTGTGTACAACACATGAGCACTTATTCATAAAATACAACCTTAACTGCATTCCCCAGTACAAAATGTGTGGCCTGTTAATTAGAACTGCTTCATAAATTCACTACGGCAGTGATTGCCGTGATGAAGTCAATTACCATTGGCCTATTCTGAGCGGTGGTGCAGGCGACAATCCAATGAAATTATTATGCTCATCAAGTGGTGCATATTTACTCCTGATTATCCACACCGGTGTGTATTCAAGACACGGCAGAACAACCACGATAGTTTTCACCTGGCATATTTGGTAGTATATTTTCTGCCACACTGTGCTTTTATAAATCAACTTCCCAATATGATGATGATGATGATGATGATGATGATGCTGCTGAAACTGGGTGGTAGCAACAAATACAAACAATTATAAAACATGGCAACAAAGAAAAAACTGTCTCAGTCCCTAACGACACACTAACACTGCTAGTGCATTTCGTGGAAAACCTATGGCAGGGCTATTCAATTACAAATTCAATTGGGCCAGATTTTAAAACCAGGAAATGTAGATGGGCCAGACATTTTCAGCAGCCTATTTGAAACCTTTTTTAGCTTTTGGTGCAAATTAATTTAGTAAAAAATAACAATGTTTATTGTTTCACTTTTGAAATAAAAAATATTTTTGGTCACATATCTGACCCAGGCACATCACAAAGTGCAGAAACAGAATAAAAGAGCCATCAATGCTATCAATACACAGAACCATAACAAGTGACAATAACAGTAATCAATAAAAAACACACACACACACACACACACACACACACACACACACACACACGAAGAGTGCTGTCAGTCAGGGAGCAACGAGAGTTGTTTTTTATTGAGTTCATGTGCGAAAAGCTTGATTCACATGTGTATGTATGTGGCAGCTGGGAGGAGGGTGGGTGAGGCTTAACGTGGATCCAGAGGAGAGTGGAATCTACCCTGGATCCTGAATAGCAAGAAAGCGTTGATTGGCGGGATAAGTTTCTCACGCTGGTTTTGCTTTGTGATCGGAGGAAAACAAATATTCCTGCTTATGGATTTTACGCTCGCAGTGCTGTAACTATTTAGGCTACATAATAACATTGCTATTAACAAATATTTTTTATAAAATAATATTACAATTAAAATATTAAAATTGCTATTAAAATAGCCTATTTAATGCAAGCTCACTGGGCCACTCAGAGATTGCTTCTGGGCCGGATGTGGCCCGCGTGCCACCAATTGAATAGACCTGACCTATGGAGTCCCAAAACCTAAATCGGTAGGTATTATTTCCAGTAATATTTCTAGAAAATGTATCCATTTTCAATCCAGAAAGCATATCCTTTTTCTCTTGGTACTCCTGGCAATGCCATATAAAGAACTGTATTGTGTAGCAACACCACAAGGCCTTGATCCCCCCCCCCCCACAAATGAAGCAGTCCCTCTCAGGGCCAATCATTAAGAAATATGTCACCTTGTTTTGATGTGGTGAGATGCATCATTCCCCTAAGGGTAGTCAAAATCTGATCAACAGTGTCTTATAGCATGTGTGATACGGATATTGATCCACAGTCCCTAACACACTACAATAATATCGCTAGTAAACTTTGAAATACCAAGGGTCCTAACGGTAGCTTAACCACATCGGTCATTCAGTTTTGTGTCAGAACTCTTGGGTGGATAAATTCCTCCATCTGACTAGTGATTCATTCAATTGGTGCCTTCTCACAATGTAGCCTCCCACAGGAAGACAACAACATGGAGGCAACAGCTACTTAAGACCCCTCCTTTGAAAGTGACAATCTTAAGTGCTCTTTTACGGCTCTGTGGGGTCTTCCCTACATATGTCATGCTCCTGCTGTTTGCGCTACGGATAAATTCCAATCAACCCAGTGTTGCAGAAGGGCTTCAGGGTGGTCACTATTTCTATATACCTCGTTGGCGGAAAGGTTATTTTTGGCGTGGACATGCTGGCTAGGAGAGGACTTGTGAAGGAGAAGTGCATGATGGGATGGAGCAAGTCTGGTTTATACTGCTAGAAGCGAAATTAGCACATCAAGCCAATGAATGAATGAATATGTACTGTAGAGATATGACTTAATTAACTGAATAGGATTGTATAGGATTGTCATTTTGCAGCCATACTGCCAGTGATCCTAACAGTAGGGTAATTCCATCCCTTCATTCAGGAGTGCATCAGTGCACTTAAGTAGTGATTGGATAAATTTCCCCATGTGACCCAACCCCTTCAATAAAAACAATGCCATAATAAGAAAGATGCACACTTGTATCAGTATGCATTGTATTTCCAGATAAATGGCGTGAAAGGAGCTACATTGGATCTCAATTGTGGGCGGTACATAAATACGATTAGCAACGCTCACATTTGTTTCAATGTCTAATTATCGTAGGGAGGGACAATTCTAGTAGGGAAACCCAGCATCATGTAACAAGCCATTATTATGACACTTCAATGAGACAGGATTAAACGGAGAACAATCATTCTGAATTTAACAATGTGTGCAATGATTTCACTGAAAATACAGCTTTAATTTGTCAGTCTTTCTCGGTCTCGCTCCTTTGAGTAATCATTTCTTAGCGGATGAAGAAACTGGGACGTGAACAAAAATCAAAATCATTCGCAACTGTAGTAGAACTCCAGGGCAGTGAATAAGTAATTAAATAATGGATACAGTTGGGAGAAACCATTCATAGACAAATTTACTCGAGTGAACATTTCTAGGAAGAAATCCTCCAGGAAAGGCCAAAAAAGGAAGAAAGAAAATAGAGAAGGAGGGGGATGCCATCACTCTGTGCTTCACCTGTCTGCACATTTATCTTAAAATGCACTTTAATTTG